>JAXRJS010000004.1:755000-1955000 GCA_037127375.1 Dione juno
ATGTATTATTTCAATGTGAGGTACCTTACGAATCCCTCTTCTATTAGTCAGTATTATTTCAGTAGTAAACCGGGAATGGAATGGGGAAAGGACGAAGAGAATGGGGACAATTAAACATTTTTCCACAGCGAGCTTAAATAAACCCTGCAGGTGGGTATAAAATGAGGAAATAAAACATGGGAATAACAACCATTTGTACCCGATTTCAGCATATCCATTTACGTTTATACTAGCGGAGCTCCTCATATAAATCCTTTGGAAAGATTTGATATGTTGATCGTATATCAAATTTTAAAGTGTTGGTACAATCTTTGTCACAATCAACACTCGTGAACATCATTGGTCATGGGTCATTTACAGTTATCTTATATGAGAGTGTCTGCTAGCAATGTCTGTAAAGTATTTTACTAACATTACTCCACTTAACATGAGCCCCAATTTCAGAGCTTTAGCTCTGTAATAAGTTCTTGATTTCACTTAAGGCAATAAATATTAAACAAAAATGTAAAATTATTAAAATAAATCTGTATAAGCAAATTGTTGTGTATATTTTACTAAGTTTATAAAATTTAGTTACAATAAAGTTAAAACAACACCATTTGGTCCTCACTCAGAAACAAAGGTAAACTTCCATTACTTATTGTGAGATATCTAAGATTTTTATGTCATCTTATTTAAGTGTATTTTATCAATGGATTAAATACGAGCCTAGTAAATATATAACTTTCATATTTTTTATAGTAAGTGGTTGTGCGATTTTTGCTTTATTATTTCTACGATAATATTACACCGCATTGTTACATGTCTTTAAGCGTTGATGAATAATAAGTAAATAGTCAGCATATCATGAATATAATTAAAATATTTTATGTAAAACATCAATTTATTTAAAATAATAATAAAAATCGGAATCTTTTAGCCATAAAGCGGAAAATGTTAATAGGTATTATAGAGTATAATAGAAGTATTACATTCTTTTCAGAATCATATTACGTCTGCATCTGGTACGATTCGTATTGCGAAGAGGTAATGTAAACTCACATAGACATGAAATGCCACAGTAAACTAGGGTAGAGGTAAACTGAAAACATTTAAAACCATAGTAGCAGCTAAACATACTTGAAGGGGAAAATTTTACTAACGAGGCAAATGAATGGTGTACTAATCGGCTCGAGGCGGACATGGAACGTTAGAGTAATAAGTAAGTGTTGCGCAAAATAACAAGTTACGTACTAGGGACTTTCCCGTCTACAACACAACTGCCGCCGGCGACACTAAAAGTCCATCGAAAAAGTTAACTATTTAATCCAATGTACACACACACACACACACATATATATATATATATATATATATATATATATATATATATATATATATATATATATATATATATATAATATATATATATATATATATATATATATATATATATATATATATATATATATATATATATATATATATATATATATATATATATATATGTATATATATACATATATATATTTATATAATTAAAATTGAAATGTATCGTATGTACGATGTGCGACGCATGTGCTTAGGATACGTCATAAAATATTAATCATTATAATATAATTTATGTACATCAATTCTAATAGGAAAGACATACCATAAGTACATCTCCCGAACTATGAAGCTATTTTGTACAGAATAAACTTCCAAAGGAATATTTGTTTTGCTATCGGAGTTTTTTTACTAAATTGCCAGAGGTAACTGCTAAATACAATATATTGTTTATATTTTTTTATATAAACACACTGTTTGCTTTTCATGGCACGAAAGTATTTACATACATACTCTGATAAAACTGCTTTGCTGAGATTAAATTATTTCGAATTTCATTCCAAATTTAGATATTAATTTTGAGCTCAGCCTCCTGTACTGTACCGCTACGTCGAGATTTCGAAGGAACAGCTTTATGAATTTCTTTTTATTTTTTTAATAAGATCTCCGTATTACGGGCGAAATTATTGTATTTCGTACTGTAGCAAAACCAAAATTAGAAAGTTACTCTTATAATATTTGAATATACATATATGTATATATTTCAGTACTATTAATTATTGTATAGTATTGTGTCGAATGTACTTTTTTGGTTAGAAGAGCTAGAAATTTCTATTAATAATAAAAAAAAGAGGGCAGCCAACAGTTTCATGCTCGTATAACGTTTTATTATGCCCGCATATAGAGAACAAAGAGATTGATACAAATTGCTTGTAGATTACGCGATCCCAGCGACCATTTCGAATCCATCCAGAATGATTTTCTATAAACACAGTTTAAAGCCACAAAGGTTTCGCAATAATGTAATGCTAGCTCCCGGTAAGCCAAAAACAATTCATTTCTGCAGATCACCCCGCCGCGCCGCGCCGCCTGCCCAAAGACGCCGTGGGAAGTTAGCCGATCCGTGAAAAGCAATTCTTCTCGTGCCGTTAGCTTTCTTCACCGTACATTTAATGTGGATCGATATTTTGTTATAGTTTATTTATAGTATTATACATTTTAAACTATATTTGTTCACTTTTGCTCGTAAGTATTAAGTTTTGCATGTGACGTGAGATTATTTTAATTCAAAAATTATATTGCTCGCACATATACATATAAAGCAGCATATATGGATGCATACACTATTATTTATTTAATAATAAAATGAATTGCATTCGTTTATCATAAATTGTAAACTTTAATATGCTATTCTGATATATAAGGTATTACTCCAAAGTTTTATCGAAATTCGTTTAGTAGATTTTACGTAAAACAGGAAAAACGACAATTTACGTAAAACAGGAACATCACGACCTTCACCATTTACTATATTAGTAGAATTCTTCGAGTAAAAATATTTTTTAATGATGGGCATACAATATTCAATCTTATAATTTTGCTCCAGTGGCATATTATATAAATTATATAAAAATAATCTCAATGGAAAAGATGTATGTACATGTAAACAGATGACTGCTTGAGCAAATAGAATAACATCACTTTATATGTGTAAGGGGCGTGTTACGTTCCCCTTTTTACTTGTTATGCTTGCTAAGATAAATACAGTAAGAAAAATTTCGTTGAAACCGTTTCAAATAATATGATTTTTCCG
This sequence comes from Dione juno, assembly GCA_037127375.1. Classification (NCBI taxonomy): domain Eukaryota; kingdom Metazoa; phylum Arthropoda; class Insecta; order Lepidoptera; family Nymphalidae; genus Dione; species Dione juno. The sequence goes on from JAXRJS010000004.1 coordinate 758,122, forward strand.
TTTCTTACTTGGATGATTTATTCGGAATCAATTGTATTATATTAATTTTGTTTTATGAATATTATGTTATGATATTACATACCTGGAAGCTGCAGTATATGTATGTACGAGTATATTGTATATGTCTTCTGTATATGTCTACATATTGTATCTGTTTTTCCGCATATGGAAGGGTCGACAGAGTAAACTTAGGGTAACAAGACCACTCTGTTCTCCACTTTCCAGTAGAATATGAGCCAAAAGCTCACCTACTGCGTCAGGTATGTCTCAACAGTTATGTGCTTTAAAATATTATCGCGCATTGTATGTAAATCCGTCTATAGCAATAATACTGTTAATATAATTATAACTTTGATATAATTGTCTAAATTTTACAAATGAAAATTGTTTCTTTTAAATTTTCATATATCCAAATGACAATGAATTAGAAACATACGATGGCAACGTAAAGGCATTGACAAATATTTATAGAGTTTCTAAAGAACAAGAGTAGAAGAAATTTAATAGCTGTTAGAGTAAAATATAATGAAAGTCAAATAACTGCGTTTGCATCGGTTGAAAGAGAAGCTTAATTTTCCGATAAGAATTTAATTATTTTTGAATAGACTGTAATATTATAAGCTTTAAGATTATAAGTGTTTTATATGAACTAAAGACACAAACTAGGCTTAAGAAAGATTTTAATTGAATATTGATTTCTCGGTGCTCCAAAGTTAGCACAAGAAATTTAATTTTGTATATATAATTTGAGAGATAAATCTGGATTTTACATTATGACAAATATAAAATCAAAAAGAAGGCTTATCGGACAAAATAAAACTTATTATACGATCATCGTGGCGTAGTAAGTCAGGAAATAGTCAGTCTGTAAACGAGATGATTGTGACATCGATATACAGGCGGGATAAATTATTATATTTCCTTGCTTCGGGAACTTATGTTTAGTAGCCATTTCTCAAATTCTGTCGGGAATTTAGTTTTCTCTGCTTGCCCTTAATTAAAAATAAAGTATGTGATTAATAGTAAAGAGTATTTAAGCAATAGTAAATAAATTATCTAATTTCAATCTTATCTTGTATCTTTAATCGGTGAGCGATCTACACTTTCTTCCCGTACGGTGCGGATAATGGTTTCATAGTTTTCCTTCATTACTATACCCAAGGGGAACTAACTATGACCGGAATCTTAAATTGCCTTTTTTCTCTAACGGTTAACTTATTATTAACAAATATCTTAAATAAAACGTTTCATCCAGAGGGTGTCTGGCCAAATATTTGTCCGATATTGGTACTGGGCATACGGGTACGTGACCCTGGATCCTCGAGCCACCACTGCCATTCTCCTTTCCGATCCTTGAAAGTGGTGTCCTTATTCCCCTTTTCCTTTTTCCTTTTTTCTACTAATCTGCTCCCCTATTATCCTTGGCTTTTCCATCAAAATGGATTTTGGAGGTCAGATGGCAATCGCTCCATTAAAAAGCCGCTATTTGCCACTTATATGAAAAGTCAAAAGATGTAGAAGATCTTAAATAAAACGTTCTTAATTTATTCTATTAGATTTTATATTGTTTTCATACAGCGAGAACTTGTTTATTTGTATGAGCTACGTCTATATCACATTAATAATGGATTACACAAATGTTTTATGAGCCCTTTAAATATTCCATATTAAATAAATAAAATTAAATATTTGGTATATTTTTATATTAATATGGTCTATTAAAATATATTAACTTTAAGCAATTATAAATTTCGCTAGTATAATTATCAAATACTGTTTTTAATAAATTAAAGCTGATATATTGTCGCTGTATATTTTTCCTTATAATACTACACAAACGCCACATATAGCACAAATGACGGCAAAAAGTTAATATCTGAAATACCAGCACGACATACCAAACAATGCGACATTCTAGGTATATTATGCGTTGAACAGTGCAACCTAGCATCTAAACATGGAAACAAAGTTACTTGGTCATAAAGTAGAAAAAAGTAGCCTCATTTATTTTCCTTTTAGCGATAAGGGTGGCGTACCCATTGTAGTCAGATTCCCGTCACCTGTCAGATTTCACGACGTTACACACCGACGGAATTCATCTCTATGAAGGTCTTAAACATAAAATAGATTTATTTTCTTTACAAGAAAAATCGTAAAGCCGTGATCAACAAACCTAAATAACTGTTCTTGTGGTACACATCAAATTTTTTACAATTGAATACAATTTTATAACGTATGTCATTATCCTCTGTTACAAAAAAAAAAAAAATATATATAATATATATATATCTTCTCTTCTTCTTCTTCCTGGCATTAGTCCCGGCTTTTTGCCAGGGTCTGCCTTCCGACTAAGACCAATCGGTCCATATGAGTGGCGAAGTGGTTTTTTGTGGAGCGATTGCCATCTGACCTCCAAACCCATTACTGGGAGAAACCAAGAAAGGAAAGGGAATAAGAGGCAGAAAGACTTGAATATAGGGGAGGGACACACTTACATGGATTGGATCGGGTTATGAAAGTGGTGGCTCGAGGTCCCGGGTCGCGTACCCGTATGCCGGAAACACAAATATCGGACAGATAATTGGCTGGACACCCTCTGAGATGTATATATATATATATATATATATATATATATATATATTATATATATATATATATATATATATATATATATATATATAATATATATATATATATATAGATATATATATATATATATATATATATATATATATATAATATCTCATATGATAAATCAAAGTACAATAAATTTGATAGAGTGGAGGAACTTGGATAGTGGAGGTGCGCCTTGTAAAGCCTCTGAGCTCCTAACACTGCAAATCGTTTGGACTTGTGCCCGCACCATGACTCCACCAAGATCTCGGCCGTTTCTTCACTTGTGGTAAGACTATTCTTGTTACGTATTTACGTCCCTATACCCTGTCAAATGTCGCGTGATTCGTTGTAAGCGATTGCTTTGCCATCAAGTGTTTTTATTTAATTATATTTTCCACGCCCGATTGAGTACCCACGTCTACGATTGAACTTGATTGAAATTGATTTGAACGATAAAGCGGATATATATGAGTGTGTGTGTGTGTGTGTATTTTTCTTCTTTTATATATAAAAAGTAAATGTAAAAATAAACATAAATGGAAACATAACAAAAAAAATTTTAAATGAAAAATTTCAATTAAATACACTGCGTTTGTAAAGTTTTATCACACTATATAAGGATATAATATATTTCATATATGAGTACACTGTCATGTTAGTTACAAAACAGACTGCGTATTTTCATACAATAAACCGACCTCAGTGAATAAGAAACATTCGTTTTTTTAAATAAATAAACATAATTTTAAAATATATACAGATAAAATATAATAATATCATAAAATATGGTGCCCAAATTTATAGACTTTGGAACAGCATTTTGGTTATCATTGCGGCATTAGAAATTGCGAGAACGAATCTAAATATAACAATGGGCTGCTTATGGAAAGTTATCTTTACCATTAGTGTAATAAGGGTTGTAATGAAACGAGCAGTTTATATATTGGACATAGTATACTAAGTCGTAAACCTGGTGCGGGCCTCGAAATTAGTACTAATGGTCACTACAGCAATACGCCATCGCGTGACTGCCGCCCGACTCTCTGCAGATAGGGAGGAAGGCAGGTAAAATATTTTTATTGCCACATCCAGTGGTTAATAGTAACCATTAGGAGGTTCAATGTTTTGTTTATCTATGTTAGTCTTTGAATTATATAAATGGCCGTGGAAATTTATTATGAGCAGGTTTATTAATATATATATATACTGATATATAAAAATCGTTAATGTTTTATGCGTATGTATTCTGTTTTGTCCAGTTTCACGCTGTATCCTGCTAATAGCAGGCTAAGCAAGAAAACCTAGTGTTAAGAATTCCATTACTCACTTTCTGTCACCATTGTGGCGCTGTGGCCAACGTCTGACGTATTTATCAATAATCAGGTAAATATATCTTATATATTGGTTGTGCCACGTTTACTCTCCCTCAGGTGTTCCGCAGCTCAGTATGAGTAAAATTGAAGTTTTATTTTTAATCAAAGCTGGCAAGCTTTTACGTTATTAAGTTTGCTGAAAGATGAAGTTAAAACAAATATCGTTAATTACTTGAAATTCAAAAAATTTAAATGATAAATGGTATATAACACAAATTGGGTCAAAATATTGACTGTAGTTTCACAATCAATACGAACAATGTCATTAATTACAGCCGAATGTATGTTACATATAGCAGGAAAAAGTTGAATCATACAATACAAAAGAGTATACTTTTAATGTCGATCCAAAAATAGAAATAATATATTTGTATGTGATTCTTATGATAGAGGATATATATATATATATATATATATATATATATATATATATATATATATATATATTATATATATATATATATATATTATATATATATATATATATATATATATTATATATATATATATATATATATATATATATATATATATATATATATATATATATATATATATATTATATATATATATTTATATATATATATATATATATATATATATATATATATATATATATATATATATATATATATTATATATTATATATATATATATATATATATATACTTCACTTTCATTCACTTTGACTGTCTAACAATTTACATATAAAAACAAAGCGCCAAGCTCATTGGTAATCTTATTTGGCTATTATAACATACACTATATTACAGTAATAACAACAACATAAATAAGCCCATAAAGTGTTGGGCGGAGGTCGATAATGAATAATACTATATAATTTCTTAAAGAAACACTCTTTATTATTTATATAGGAAGATTGTGCTAATTATATACGAAATAAAAGGAAATTCAATGAAAGCGTGAACCGAAATAATGAAACAACAATCCTTCTTAATTCTTATCGTTTTCAACAGAGCCGGCCCAGCAGGCGGGTAATGAATCTTGCAAACATTGTTGGCTTTGGAGCATAAAGTTAACAGATTACATGTATATTTAATTCTAGCTCACCGTACAGTCGTCGTGAAAGGCCTCAAGCCATAGATGTTCTTAAATATTCTGTCTGTACAATGAACATGTATAATTTGTTTTGTAATATGTTGTAATTTAACATTTAGTTTTTGGTCTTGTTACCTTTCCAGTTTCATCATATACTTAATTAGATGGAAATGAAAATATTCATTATTCAATCAGACAGTTACAAGGACTTTTGAATCGTTAATTACCATTGTGGTGTCAGTAGTAATATTTCTATAGGAAGCCAGGTTCTGTTGAGAAGAGCCGGCAAGAACCTAAACAGTTACTATTTTGAAATATCATCCATCGATTGATGATTATTTGTTAAAATATTTACGTTATTTTCCTTTTCTGTGCCAAATACTAGAAATGTTAAAAGAAAATTTAATTACTTAAAAGCAATGATTTAACATCTGCTTTGTTTACAATGTTGAGCTGGGTTGTAACAAAATATACTGTTATATCCAAAATAAAACAACAATGCTTACTTATATATTACCCTTATCACAATCCCCTTAATCAAATTTAAGGAAAAAAATTACCAGTTCGTTATAAAATACGGACGGTAATGATCTTAATAGTACTATAATAAACAGAAAATGTGGATTGACGTGCGGACGAGGCTGAGATAACGCGGGCCTGGATGATTAATGAGTAGGTTACCGTTGTCCTGACACATCACATAGTTGTTGATTTTTAAGATAATTAACACTTAAAAGTCATTATAGAAGACTGAAATTCCAGTTTTGTCTTAGGGTGCTATATTGAATTAGTAAAAGTAAAAGTAACACCCACCAGCAGTTGTAATGTTCAATTTGAGTAAATAATATTTTGACTGTAACATAACTGTTGATTAGTTACTATGACGATGTATGCTTCGTAGAATAGAAACAGAAAGCTTATTATGAAAACCCTCGTCCTAGACCAGTGTAATAATGCAATAGTTTAGTTAGCAAAAAGATACTGTAAACAAACATATGCCATTTGCAGACTAAAAAATGGTACGCGTGGGGAAACTTCAGAATGCAAATTAGGCAATAGGCTTTCATTGTTAAAATATTTCTGGATGAATGCGTTATATGTATGTTTTGACTATGTAGACTAGAAGCTGAAAGCTCATTACAAAAGCTCTCGGTCTAAATTAGCGTAATAATGCAATAGTATAGTTTGGAAAAAGTTACTGTGAACAAACATATGCCATTTGCAAACTAAAAAAAGTGACGCGTGGGGAATCCTCTGAATGCAAATTAGGCAATAGGCTTTTATTGTTAAAACATTTCTCGATGAATGCATTGTACGTAACACGTTTGGTGCGTGGTCTCCATGTTTTATGAAAAAAATGTAGTTCGTAGCTGCGCGTATTTTTGAATGCAGCGTATAATTTGATAAAAAAAGTAACGGGCGAGACTTTACAAGTGTTTTTATTTCTACTATTTAGAAAAAAATTGTGTCATGGCGCAGAGGCACAACGTCTGCCTGAAAATGCGACGATTTGTGGGTTCGATTCCCAGTCGAGGAGAATGAATTATTTCCATTTTTCGCCCTGGCAATAAGTGCGGCGTTGAGTTCCGTCATTCAACACGCAACGCCTCGAAAGGTGGAAGTGGAGTGTCTTAGCACTAGATTTATTCTGCCTACAGTTCCCTGTGCCCATCCTGCTATGTGCGGGATACAAAGTGAAACTAAAAAAAACATATACTTTTACATAGAAATATACTTTTAGTCATTTTCCTGATAATCCTTATTACATTTTGATTATTATATGAGAAAATTCTCAAATTACATAAAAAGTGGCTACCGTTAATAATCCCGAATACTTAATAACCAAGAAAATACTCCCTAAAACATATTAGCATGGGGCTGATTTAAAATACGAGTAAGATTTTATTGCATATGGTGCTATGCCAGTTCACGAGCGTGACACGAAAGTAATGCATATCCAGCTCTCATTACACGTCGCCTCGCATATGTACAGTAACAGAATCCCGTGTGAGAAGGATGCTTAATTGGTCTCATTTTACTTGATTATAATTAATTTGTTTACGCAAGAACGCCTGTGTTTGGAACACAGTGTGCGTGCTGAAGTCTGAACACATGACGGGATGGTCCGCTCCGTGATCTGAATAGCTAAGCTCAAAGAATACGTGGATTAGTAACACACTCTTTGTAAACATCCAATCAGATTGTTGACATTTCTGTAGTGTGTGTATTGACTGTGTACAAACACCACGTTAAAGCGATACTTGAATACTAACAATCATTTACTTATTTGTACTTGGAAATGTATATTAGATATATTCTTTAACTTTTTATCACATGTACTATTTTGTTTGAATATAAATAAATAAATGTAAATGGTTTCCATTAAGTTTATGTGTAAAACCATTTTCTACAACATACGGTCATATTTATTAATTTAGTACATTAGAAACTATTTTTATGATGCATAAGCCATGATAATTCTATGAGTGTCCTTGTTTGTTATTAACTGAATGCAAAATGATATTTTGCTACAATTGAAAATGCATTCGACCTCATTTTGAGTGCTGAGTGCTTACAAATTATTTGTAAAGGCCATACCATTTAACGTCAATACAAAAGAGAACTTATCTAGCCAATTGTTGTTGGTAAAATTAATATTTATACACGGAAATTGAATTATTCTTTGTTCATAGTTCTTAAGTGTACCAGTTTCCAAGACTTAAGAAGTATTAGCCAATACAGTGTTTGTTCAGCAAATAAAATATTTTATTTCAATTTATATATAAGTATATATACTCAGTACTTAATGTTATTCTTCAAATTTGACTGTAATATTCATATATTACAATTTAAATTATTATCGTTGTAACTCAAGCGTTCTATCATAGCGCCAAGTATCACCACATAACATATCATTTCGTAATTATGTAAAAGCGATGGGGCTGAAATGTTTGCAAATTGCTACTTAGTTGTAACCGGGTATCAAGTTTACCTCTTGAAAGCCATATCAATTTTAATTTAAATATATTTTATATTAGCCATATCCATGACTGCGATGCGATCGACATTCTCGAATTTTCTCTAATATAATATGCATGTATTGTACTTATTAAAATATTTTTTCCTTTAAATAACTTTGTCTAGTAAATATTTTTTATGCAATATTTTATCTGGGCAGTAAGTACTCGCTTAGTAATAGTAGTAGTTTCGATATCGAAAATACGCTTTTTCCTGATAAATATCGATCCCGCAGGAGTTCTTGGTTAAAGAGCCTAAGTGTTGCTCCACAGCCTCTTCTATTTTCTAGTGAAAGTTTCATAAAAATCGGTTCAGATGTTCCAGAGATAAGCCTTTATATCATATATGTGTAGATATATAGAAAAAGTCACAAAAAATCGTTTATTTTTTTGTGAAACGATACAAAAATGAAAGAAATATCTAAAGATTTTATTTAATACCTTAGAGCGGAGGCCTTAAGTGATTTCAAACTGTAGAACCCAAATCAAGTATATATTATGTATATATGTTTTATACAAATAGAAAAACCTTTTTTTTAAATAAATAACGAAAATAAATGTACGCACCATAAGCATGAGCAAACATTTCATCAAAGAAAATATGTAGGTATTAAGGACGCTTTATTGAGTTCAGAGAGGAAAACAGGAACAAGCGTCTCACCTGACAACATGGCTACTGAGTTATCACCCGGGGAATTAAAGTAAATAATAAATTAAGAGTTAATTTTACCAGCGGAAAGCGGAAATACGTATTGTGTAGCATCCCAGGGGTCTTACGTTTGTATGTATTACTTAGTGAAATGAAATATGCTTTGCTATAGAGAATAGAATATTGAAAGGTTTAAAATTTTTATAAATTCTTCTTGTGTTCGTTGGTTGGTTGGTTTTTTGAAGAATTGGAGAGAGATCTGGTCGTTAACAAAATTCCAATGCCCTTTCTTCATTGAAGTGACAGTATTGCAGCTGTGGTACTTAAATGTCTCTAAAATCTACTTAATGCTTAACATTCTGGGTTACAGCGTTGACTGTTTCCGCGGTTTGATGGTTTTCTGTTTGTCTTCATAATATTATTCATATTGATATTAAATTCGTATATAGTTAGCATTAGATTCATATAAGTAACATTTATATTTTCACAGTTGTCTATAATTATGTACCATAAACAATAAATTCTCATTACAAAACTATTTTGTTTTCAATAGTTTCAAACTCAAGTCGAACATTATTTTTGCTACTTTATGAATACTGTCTAGTACCCCGGTCTTACATAAAACGGTTTCACATAAGATTTATTAAAATAAACTGTTTAGAAATTCTGCAATAATATAATCTTCTTATAGATTATTACTGTTACTATGTAGAGTTGGAGCATCAATGATATAAATTGCTTGTAATTCTAAAATAATTGACATATATTCACGATACAAGGAATATCGAGAAAAAAGAAACACGACGAAGTAAGAAAGCTTTTATATTGAAGTGCATTTAGTTTGTTTTAACAATTACTATTCTGTATGCGATTCTTAAAATATGATTCATCGGTTTTTCCAAGTTAGCGAAAATGTCAGAAATCGGTAATTAGTATTAGGGGAGGCGAACTAAGCTCGCTTTTGTTGCGGCGAAATGAAATGAAATAAGTGGCCGCTGGCTGTGTTGGGGCGACGCGCGACTTGGTGACACTGTTGCAACATATCGGGCGGGACCAGGAAACATGCGGACTGTACTATAAATCACACATTTCGCGATTCTTGCTCGAAATTAGTAAATATAAATTTCCACGGCCATTTATTCATTCAAGTAATTATATTCGAAATAATTTAACAGAACAATATTAGTTTATTACTTATAAATTAGTTTCTCATAATTAAGCTAAATTATACATTTATTGAAGTTTATGAAAATTTGCAATCGACAGGATATATACCAATAAACCTGTCAGCATTAGTGGAACGCCCAGAGCTGCAATATTCCAAACTTCCACAATGTTTGCTGATTGTTCATACAAATACAAAGTTTGATCATAAAACTTGGCTTTACTGCTATACTACACAGTTAGCTTATATTTTTAAGCAGATAATATATTGCAGCCATTTATATTTATTTATGACAAGCCTTACTTATTTATTTTATCCCATGTCTATTGAAACTTTTCATCATTTTGTAACAGATCTACGTCAGTAATCATTGTCAGATTTAACAATCATCTCTTATAAATATTCTGTATTTATTTTAGCAATCATGGTATAATCTATAATTTAAATGAACAAGTACAATATTTTTACTGTGTATACGAACCGTATTGTTACTATAGATTTTATTTCTAGCGTACGTTACGCACTGCCCCTGTATACCTCTTTCGCATCGTCCGCTTTTATCAACATTAAAACATGCCCTTGTGCTTTTTACGGTGACCTTCCTTCGGTACATTGACACTGTGTACTCGAAAGTCCACCGAGGCGTCTTCCTACCGCTCACACACACACATCATTCGTCCTCACAACATGCCCGAACTATCCATGCACCGTATTTTTCATTATTACTGTAAATTTGTAATTCGTAATTGTTTTATAACGTTAAATATTATTAACGCCATTTATAGATAAAGGAGGGCCAAGTTTGTAGCCACAACTTTCACTAAATCTATCAAAATTTCAATAAAACACCTTGACGGGAGAGTAGCCACTTACAGACACTAGGGAGCTGAAGTTATATAGATGTGTTCGGCGCAGGCGGGACAAACATTATTAAGTTGTAAACTTGCGTATACGATAATGTAAAGTAAAGTGATATTAAAATCAGCACTAATAAGGCTGATATTCGTTTGAATATGACCGATTAGGATGGGTGTCCCTGTCGAACCTTTGTCATTTTAATCATACTTCCGATCTTTCAAAGTAATGGAATTGAAATATGTTCAATTTCCTACCTTCTATAGAACTTTGTAATTTTCTGGGTGTTGTAGCATATTACATATACGAGTATATTATGATATTGTTTCCATGTGAGCTTAAAAGCTTTATGTGAAATAACAGAAAATTGTGTGTTATTCTTTTCAACTTTCATTGTGTGTGTAGCAATAAAAATATTGGAAATAATTATTTTTATAAAATTTATATTATATTAATTTATGTTCTTTGAATGAAATAAATGCTTGAAATTCAGTTTAACAAAGGTGTTGTTGCTACTATATGTTCTAAAATTAAAGTGCGGCAAAAAAAACGTTTTAATGAATACTACATGTTTTTGTTGTATATTGAATTAAATACATGAGCTTTTTCTGAGAGTATCTTGGACGTATATTAATATATTAAAACACAACATGCTTATCGTAAACACAAAGATTCGTTATTTTAATGATAACAATTTTCCATAAGTTCAATGACGAGTATTATTCAAATACTGCTCACAGTGGAAGGCAATAAAAATACCTCACGTCAAATCTGGGCCGCAATTATTCATTCAAAATGCCATCCAGCGTACTGTACCCCAACCACCCCTATATTTATGGCGTATAGATATACTCGCTTTGTACGTTATTGAAATTCTTCGTGCAAATTAAAGGGCTTAACGATTTTCAAGGTAAAATTAATATACATTCGTCCAAAGATTTAATTAATAACTTGTTGGTAGGCAACTGTTTTTATATAATATTATTTATTTAAATATAACCGTTGTTAAGTAAGAGAAATAATATTAGATGAGATGTTTTACTTTAAAATATAAGAATAGTGTTCTTGAAGCAAAATTTATTGCAGACGCTATTATGAATGGCGTCCAAAACGTTACATAGTTCCTCTAAACTTAGTCACGTACAGAGAAGCTATTATACTCTAACCAAAGTTACTATACCCTATTATACTATTACATGTGGCTTATCAACGTACATTTAAAATAGCTATTTCATAACGTGTTAAATATCCGCATGTTCAAAGAACTAAACCTGTTAGTTTATTCAAGTGTAACATACTTACATGTAACCAAAAAATAAGTTTTCACGGAAATCGCTTCAAAGGTATTCTGCGTCACATGGTAAATCTAGCAAAATCACTTACATTGGTATCGTGTTGAATGAAATACAATATTTTCGTCAAAGAATATTTATTGAATGTGAATTTATTTCTAAAATACGTTTGGTTTGTAAATATCATTAAATAAGAGTCGTATATTACATACAGTATTTACATTTTTTTGTTAGATATTATAAGTTATTTATGTTAGAATCAATTCATATTAAAAAAGGACATGGATGGCCTATTGTAAATAAAAGCCTTCGCAGAGTTTATATGCGCGTATTTGGTTAATTTTCCATGTTGTTTGTGCGGGCTTATCACGCTCTAGCATACACGTGTCATCAAATATTTGTACAAATACAATGCCCGTTGTAGTGCCAACGCAGAAAAGTACTGTAAATGAAATAATAAAGAAGTTAATTAATATACGGCAGTCGTAGCGCAGAGGTACAGTGTCTGCCTGTAAACTCGACGGTTTGTGGGTTCGATTCCCACTAGGGGAGAATGAATTATTTTCATTTTCTTCGCTCTGGCAACAAGGCAAAGCACAGCGTTGACTTCCACCACTCAGCACGCAATGCCTCAACTGGCGTTGAGGCATTAAGTGTGGAACGAAGTGTCGTAACACTAGGTTCCTTCAACCTATGGTTCCCTCTGCATACTCTACTATGTGCTAAATATATAAATTAATACGCATTAGTGGTTAAAATTGTCTAGTTTCTATAACAACACGGTATACTTAGTTGCTTATACATTTTAGTAATGTTATTGGAACAAGTCATTTGAAAAATATTCGTTAATAAAATATTTCCAAAAAAAAAGATTTCCTTAAGTAATAACAAAACAAATCTTCTCATGATAATGTGATAAGTGATAAGTGTGAAAAACACGTTCAATTCAAATTCAAATATTTTACATTTTCTATGAAAAATAAATGGTTATATCCAGAGTGTTGTCACCGGATGTAGATTGTAAGGTGGTTCGAAGCGAACTTACCGTCGCGTGTATTTCAGACATTGACTTCCATTTCGCTATTTCGCAACGATCATGCCATGTCAAAACGTCATTCTACCAATTGGGGAATATTGATGTATAATATATTACCTACGTGATGGCTGCGGCCAGATTGACTTAACCCTTCCTATAAAATGACAGCTAGATTAAAGCTAGAGGATATTGGGTACTAATTCACGCAGCTGATTTTGTCCGTTCCAAGCCCTAAGAACTAGCTCGCTCATGGCTTTCATGGTAATAAAAATATATTATAATTTATAGTTAGTTATTTTTTTACAGTTTAGCTTATCTATTGTGTTTCTACATCAGGTGTTCCATATCATTGATATTATATACCAAAATGTCGGATCTTTACACGTTAGTAAAAATGCTCATCACTCCGAATAACTTTTACTAAGGAGCCACTTTCTTATTTCTTATAGTATACCTGATCTATTATGGTTTTATGTCATCAGGTATTCCAAATATTTGATTTTTATACGTTAATGGAATTTTTATATGTCGATCACTTTTGATATAGTATCATATTATTATTTCCTATAATTCAGCTGTACTGCTGCATCAGATATGTCAGTCTTCAAAATAAATGATATCCTAGATAGCTTAGATGCTTTTTTGTTGTATACAACTGTTAAGTTAATAAAAAGATTCTAAAATAATATTCAATGAGGAGATACAATTTTTTTCTGTTTTATTGTAGTAAAGATAACGTATAAATATTCACTTCTTATACAACCAGTCCTGCCAAAGGTTGTCTGTAAGAGATTGCTTGAAGCAATAAGACGGCCTTTGCATATATATACTTTATATTTTTTATTTGGTCTATTTCTTTATTTTATTCGGTTCCATAACTAAGCAATTATGTGCATAGAAGCAAATAAAAACTGCTTTGAGTCCTAAACTGTATATTCCGTTTTTATAAATCTGGGCTTATTAAAAACCTAAAACCGTGTTCTAGTTTTCATTTTTGCTCTTGTTTATCTTGTCACTTGGCAATTTTTCAATTAGCTAATGTAACCTAATGTAGCGGTAAATTATTTTTTCTAGGAGTGGTTCAAAAGTCTCAAAGAGTTTACTTTCCACTTATATTTAGTTTCCTAATTGCTACGAAATCACTTTATGTCTGCTAAATGTAGAATGTACTTATAGTAGAGATTTTAAAAAGAGAGAGAGAGAAAAGTTAAGATTACGTTTTCATAACTAATATTATTAATATCCATTCAAATACAATCAGCCTCTTACAATTTACAATTTTCATTATTATTACGTGTTCGTGAATCACAAAATAATTACGTTACAATATTTAACTTTAAACTTTATTGGACAATAATTAATTAATTATTGCTAGAAGCTCTAACTAGTCCGCCTGAATAATGATTATTATATAAATAAGCGTAGGTTAGTTTCCATAATTAATATTTTCATATAATTACGTATGTTCATGACACATGAAGGGGGCTATTCAATATTTTTATGATTGTCAAAGCGTTAATCCCGACTAAGAAAAGAAAAATACATTAAGAAAATATATAAAATTTGACCGCAGAGGGGTTATATAAAATTTAATAAGTAGCATTCACTCTATACATTCACTCAATACGCAATGATTATTCTTATATATATATATATATATATATATATATATATATATATATATATATATATATATATATATATATATATATATATATATATATATATATATTGAGCCACATGTGATATATTGTGTATTGATATCTAAGTAGTATACATATATATATGTACATATATCCATAAACGACATTCCCTCGCAAATATCCCCGCTTGTATCGGCCATAACGCGGTGATTAATGCAAATGACCACATCACGACACTTTGAAACGAATGTGATTATAATACCGTTGTAATTAATGTTTAGATGTTAGATGTACGACTACGCAAGATTTATGGTATTTTTGCTGGCGACATTTAAATACGTTGTAGATTTGTATACTACCCTTAGAATGAATACGCTTTTAGAATTATTATGTTGTTCCAATTATAAGAAAATTAAAGCCTTCTACAAAAATTGTAATAATAAATGAGTTTTGATAAATTGAAACTTAGGTATTATAGCACATTTTGGTACATGTACATGTACCATTGTATTTGTAAAAGCGGTTATTTCAATATTACATACAGACACTCCAATTCGATTTGTTAGTATAGATATACTATATAATTTGTAATCATATCAACGGAAAATACAACATATAAAATTTACAAACTTAAATTTGCGGTCGTGTGCATTCATATTGTATGAAATTAAGTACATATATAAGTTTCTAATGGTTTTTTACTGTCATATACTAAAATGTTATATTTTAGGAATTATTCTTTGAATTGAATTGTTATGAAATCACTTCATTTATTATTTTATTATATATCAGTTTTTTCACACTGTATATAACATCGTGGACAGAGAGAACTTAGTGAGTAGGACACTATGTTCGCCGTTTTCCACAAGATTTGAAACAATGCACATTGAGTAATGGAAAACGTCCTACCAGAGCGGAAACATGATGATATGAGTCCCGATGTAGGGATCAAACCCAGGACTATCGAGCTAACAGTCAGACATTCCCAAAGTCCACGGTGGTCTATCTACTTGTTAAATGTATAAATTTCTAAGACTGTATTCTACCGGAAATTACGCTGCGAGACAGTAGTCTCCGTAGTACTGTTGTTGATTCAGTACATCATTTCCGTTGAATGTAAATATCTTGTAAGAATTTGGAACTTGCCGAAAATATTTTTATAGTGATGTATTCAAATTTATAGATATAGTTTCACTCGCTGTTTATATTGTATATATAACCCAGCCAAATACTTTAATTTATCGTTCAATTAATAGCATTTTCATTTCAATTCATTTCACGGTAAAAGCAGGGCAGGGTATATTTTTTTATCAACAACTTAACTGTAATTTTAAATATTCTATTTTTTAGCGTGTTACGTTGTTTATCTGTGAATCGGCATAGTATTTTCCATTGCGTGATTACTTTCCATAGACAAAGTATTATCATATTATGAGTATATAATGAAAAAAAAAAACAAAACATGAGCTATTGACATTATAAATGGTTATGATATATTTAGTCATGAACTATTAATAATTATTGTTACGTGTAATTGTTACTATTAATAATTATTATTTATTATAGATAATATCAAGCTTAATAAAAAAAACTAATTTGAATTATATTTTTATGGAAATAAACTATTGGTAAAAAAACAATATGTACTAAATACCAGCTTTTATTCACCATATCGTGATCGGTTATCTTTGGTGGTTATCTTTTTTAAAAATAAGTTTCGTATTGAAGAGACAATCAAGGCGCCCATAATAACAATAGATAGGTACCCATAATAGATGAATTGTACAAATATATTGAAGTAGTGTGCAAGTTATTAATGAGGAAGCTATTCTGTAAGTGCTTGGCAAAGATTTATAAATTATAGATTTATGTTCCATGTATATGCCGCACCGATCCATTTCAACAAAAAACAAATTTCCTACTTTTTATACTAAATAATCACAAGTTTAATTAAGAATAAGTAATATTTTACATTTACATCCTGCTAATTCTTAATTACAAAAAAAATTAAAATGAAATATATACACAAGGGTGTATAAAGTAGGGCGAAGGACTTAAGTCTTCTAAAATGAGCTTACATTATTTATTCGTGAGTCCTGTTCCATTTTAATTCGGATTTATGCGTGTACATTATAAAGAGGCTTATAATATTCGAAGATATGGTAAAAGTATTTTGTATGAAACAATCCTTTTCTCAAAGAAGCTTTTACTAAGTCAAACTTGCTCAAACTGTCTTCCTTGAACTAATATTTTAACAGTAAAAGACATTTATCATATTTGAATTACTAATTATTTCAAAGATAATCATTTAAGAGAATATTATTGATAAAAAAATAACAGTATTAAGTCTGTAAACACAAGATATTTTCCCTTCAATAGATGAAATAACTTGATCAAAGTATAAAATAAAAGCTCCAACTTTACAAGTCACGTCCATACAAAACATAAGGTGTGGTTAATGGAACTACGTTAAACGTCCATAGCTTTCTATTCCTCAACGAATCGGAACGCATTCAGACCCTTACGTATGAATTGCATGAATAGACCTTTCAACGAGCAATTTTTAATGTTAGGAACATTCGGCCATACTGCAGCTGTAGCAATATATCCATTGAATCGATCTGACCCGCGATGAAATGCCGAACGATGTGCAACGGTTTGTGATACTCCTTATTGGGCTCGATACAATGTCGGCACGATCTGCTCAACTCCGTGACGTCTGTACGATTCGTAATAAAGTTTTGCGTATCTCTAATGATTCACTTCTATGTAGTCATTAACAAGTTTATTACTCATGCATATATTCTCGACGAGATGCTCTGTAGCACCTACTTCGCTTATTCAATTATTATTTGAAAATAGTGATCAGGCCTATTGTTCTATGGTGAGAAGAAATTATTAAGAACATTATACATATAATATTTACATGTACATAATAATAGGATAGAAAAATCAGTCCTGTACATGAGAGATTTAAAAATATTGGAACGGTTAAAAATAACGGTAAGCTAAAAAAAATCATACAGTAGATTTTTTTTCTGTCATGTTGCTTGTAACTTATTGTTACATTTTTGTATGGTAATAGCTTAGAGTCCGGACTCTTATAATAAATAGTATACATCTTTGCCGGATCCGCTGATGACGCCTACGACTCAACTCATCAACCTTAAATACACCTGTGACCTCATAACGGAGAGACTTCCACAGCGTTTTCCTCTCGTCAACCCTCCTAGGGCTAACGTAGGAGAGGGAGAGGGTGGCGCCGCTGCCATCCGCAGGCCACAAAGGGCCATTGCACAGCGGGTGGCACGGGCGTATCGCACAGTGAGTTTTGCGGCGGCGTGCGTTCTGGCGAGAACTCATCCTTGGGAGCTCGAGGCTTGGGTTCTCGCCAAAGCGTACGAGTGGAAGGCGGGTCAGAGGGCGCTGAACCAGCGCCCGGACCCTGGAGAGCGTGAGGCAATCCTCCGGGAGATGAGGGACGCCGCCACTCAGCATTGGGCTGAGGACCTCATCTCCGCGCCGTTTGGGCGACGGCTGCTGGATGCCATCGGGCCCGTCCTGGGGGACTGGCTCGATCGGCGACATGGCTCCCTCTCCCTACGTCTTGTGCAGGTGCTGTCCGGGCATGGGTGCTTCGGATCGTACCTGCACCGGATCGGGAGGGAGGAGTCGCCAGCGTGCCACCACTGCGGGGCCGCAGTGGATACGGCGGAGCACACCCTGGTGGTGTGCCCCTCGTGGGCCGAACCCCGCTGCGCCCTGGTGGCAGCCGTCGGGGAGGACCTCACGCTCCCCAGCGTGATCGCCGCCATGCTCAGGAGGGAGGAGGCATGGGCGGCGGTAGCCTCCTTCTGTGAGGACGTCATGTCACAGAAGGAGGCGGCGGAGCGCATGCTGGGAGGACGACCCTCTCGCAGCGCCGCTCCGCAGACGAAGAAGGGGTGGAAGGCGGCGGGCTCAACGTCCGTCCTCGTCCGCCCCAGGGGGTGATCAGCGGGCGACTGGCGCGGGGGCGCCACCGCCCGCACCCACTCGTCGGACCACAATGGCCGTGCACTCCGGCCATTGTACAGACCCCTTCCCACGCGGGAGGGGTGTGAAGGGCCTGCCGTAGGGCGGGCAGTCACCGGCGAGGGCCTGGACGCTATGGACTCCCAGGCCCTCTCCACTTAGGTGAGGTCGGAGTGTCGCTGGGTATTTTTAGTGGGTATACCGGGAACGTCTGTACCGGGGAGTCCCACATACCCCTCTCCCGCCCCCCGGCGGGGAGGGTATGCGTAATGTCATTTTTTCCCAGCGTCAAAAAAAAAAAAAAAAAAAAGGAGAGGTTGAGGGTGGGGGTTCCCCACAGCGTTGACTTCCACGTAGTTTCCCCCGAGCAACGTTGAGCCTGACCACCGTAACGGAGTGGCAGGCCGGCGGCTAACGAACGCTGTACTTTCGAATACGATCATTGTTTGCTGTTTTCGATATTGTTTTGGTGTGGGCAGCAATGCCTAAACCTCTGAGGGACGCCTCCGGGCGTTTTCTTCCCAATGGCCCTTCTCAGGGCCAACCCACAGGCCCTTCTCAGGGCCAATCCAAAGGCCGTTCTCAGGGCCAACCAAAAGACCCTTCTTAGGGCCAACCCAAGTCCCGTGATGCTTCGGCATCGGGGACAAGCCGAGCACCATCCGTGGTGAGTGTGGCAAGAGCAAGCGGATTCGAGTCGGACTACTCCGACATGGAGTCCGTTGCTAGTGGCTCGAACTGCGGGTCCTCAAACCCCCAGTCGAGGAAGAGGCTCTCTTCAGGCGGAGCTCCGGAGACGTAAGGACCGGCTTCTTCCGGAGAAGCGGCTCCGCTCTCTGCTTGCGGCTGATAAGACGACGCCTAGCACTCCGGCCCCTCCCGGTCCCTCAACGGCCATAGTCCAACGGGACCAGCCCATGGGCAAGGGTAAGGGCAAGGGCAAGAGGTCCAGTGCAGCCGCCACGGCTGCCCAAGCGGCAACTCAGGTTGTCGTGAGGGAGGACCCACTTCTGTCCTCCACCACCCCTTCCAATGCGCCTTGGACAAAGGTCGCATCTAAGAAGTGGAAGGGGAAGAAGTCGGCCCCTAAGCCTGCAACCAAGGCCGTGGCCTCGGTAGACAAGAGGAGGAAGCTCGGTCCTCCTAAAACCGCGGCCGTCGTGGTCACGTTGACCGCAGAGGTAGCGGGACGTGGCGAGACGTACGAGTCCGTACTGCGGCGGGCTCGTGCTAGCATTAACCCTGCTCAGCTTGGGGCCGGCAGAGTCACGTGCAGGAAGACACAAACGGGGGCTCGAACTTTCGAGATCGCTGGGTCTCAGGCGGCACGAAGGCAGACCTCTTTGCTACCAAGCTAAAAGAGGCTGTCGCCGACGTGGTTAAGTCGCGAGGCCCGTCAGGTGCGGGGCTCTGGAGGTGATTGACCTGGACGACTCGGTCTCTCAAGAAGAGGTGGTGGCCACGGTCACGGCAGCGGGGGGCTGCGCTGTCACAGCCGTCAAGGGGCCGGGCCATTAGATCCGGTCGTGGAGGTATGGGCACTATACAGGTGGAGTGCCCAGTCGTAGCAGCCAAGGCAGTCCTGGCCAAGGGTCGCCTCCCGGCCGGACTTAGCTCCGGCGGGGTCCGGGAACTTGAAGACAAGCCAATGCGCTGCTTCAAGTGCTTCGGCATTGGTCACACCCGGGCCCTCTGCCCATCCACTGTGGAACGCACGGAACTATGCTTCCGTTGCGAACACCAACCACTGCAAAGCGGACCTCGCTTTCGCCTCCCCTTCTTTGTCGGCATTTGTTGTGGACTGGCGGGTGGAGCTGGTGGAGACGCTATCGGACCACCGCTACGTGCGGTTCGATGTCTCCACACAGAGCTCCCGGAGTGCCCGCGCGGGTCGGTCACACTTCCCGCGGTGGGCACTCACCCGCCTAGACCGGGAGGCCGCCACGGAGGCGGCCTTTGTGCAGGGCTGTCCCCTCCCGTGGACGTCCGGGATGTGGACGCCGCGGCGGACCAGCTGAGGGCCTCTCTGACCGAGGTGTGCAACTCCAGCATGCCTCGGTCTCATTGTCCGTTGGGGGATCTCCGGGCCGCCTGTGTGGCGACCAGGAAGGCCTACACCAGGAGCCGGCGGCGGCGCCGTCGCGACCTAGAGAGCGAGGGCCGCCTCTATGCCGCCTACGTAGAGGCGAAGTCTGCCCTGACGGCGCGAATGGCCGAGGCTCAGGTCAGCGCGAGGGCGGAGATGTCGGAAGGTCTCGACATTGACCCATTTGGGAGGCCGTACAAGGCGGCGTGCAATAAGCTGCGCCCGTGTGGTCCCCCAATTGCCCCCAAGAGACCCTCGAACCGACGTTCCTGGACGGGGTGGTCCAGTCCGTGTTTCCGCGCAGGGACAACTTCACCCCTCCAGCGATGACCGTCCCGCGCTGTGCGGCTTCATCGGCCGAGGAGGTCCCCCCGGTGACGGAAGACGAGGTGGAGAAGGCGGCTCTCCATCTCCGGGCGAAGAAGACGGCCCCAGGTCCGGACGGCGTCCCCGCCAAGGTGGTGGCCATCGCCGCCTCCCAGATGGGAGAAAGGTTTCGGGACCTCTTCAGTGCGTGTCTGACGTGCGAGAGATTCCCGAAACCGTGGAAGGAGGGCCAATTGTGCCTTCTTCGAAAGGACGGGCGGCCGGTGGACTCCCCCTCGGCATACCGACCCATCGTTTTACTGGAGGAGGTCGGTAAAATGTATAAACAGGCACTTGATCACAATTGGCCCGGCCCTTGAGGACGCTCAGTTCGGTTTTCGAGCTGGGCGTTTGACGGTGGATGCCCTGTCCCGTCTCAAGGGACAGGTGAAGAAGGCGATGGCTGCGGGGGATGGACTGTTGGTCGTCGATTGTGTCATTTGACATAGTCAATGCTTTCAATTCCATTCCCCACACCACCGTACTGGAGGCGCTCCGCTTTCACGGAGTGCCTCAGTATCTGCGGGGGCTAATGGCGGACTATTTGGAGGGTCGTATAGTCCGCTTAGCCAGCAAGACGGGCCAGCTCCGCAGCTACAGCGTCGAGTCCGGTGTCCCACAGGGTTCGGTTCTAGGACCGCTCCTGTGGAATATCGGTTTTGACTGGCTTTTGCGGGGCAATCTCCCCCGTGGCACATCTGCATAGCAGATGACACACTCCTAACTGCCCGGGGGAGAAATTTTGGAGAGGTGGCCAGCTTGGCCTCGGCGGGAGGTTCACTTGTGATGACTGTGGCGCTGCAGAAGACCGAGGCCGTTTTCTTCCGCGGTCCTCGGCAGCGCCAACCGCCCGACGCCCATATCTATGTGGAGGGTGCCCGCATTGAGGTAAAGGCCCAGATGAAATATCTGGGCCTAGTGCTCGATAGCAAGTGGCGCTTCGATGCACACTTCAGCAAGCTGTCATCACGCTTGCTGAAGACCGCGGGTGCCCTCTCATGGCTCCTTCCTAACATAGGGAGCCCCGGCGAACAATGCCGGCATCTATACGCCGGCATACTGAGGAGCATGGCCCTCTACGGGGCTCCGATATGGGCGGACTCACTGTGCCGACGGAAGAACGCCGCTGCCATCCGCAGGCCACAAAGGGCCATTGCACAGCGGGTGACAAGGGCGTACCGCACAGTGAGTTTTGCGGCAGCGTGCGTTCTGGCGAGAACCCATCCTTGGGAGCTCGAGGCTTGGGTTCTCGCCAGAGTATACGAGTGGACGGCGGGTCAGAGGACGCTAAATCGGCGCCCGGACCCGGGGGAGCGGGAGGCAATCCGCCGGGGGGACTGAGGGACGTCGCTACTCGGCATTGGGCTGAGGACCTCATCTCCGCGCCGTTCGTCGCCAGCGTGCCACCACTGCGGGGCCGCGGTGGATACGGTGGAGCACACTCTGGTGGTGTGCCCATCCTGGGCCGAACCCCGCCGCGCCCTGGTGGCAGCCGTCGGGGCAAAATTGCCTTAATCTGCCTTGAAAAATGTTAAAGAACCAAACCAACCTAACAAATCTACTGTCCCACATTTCTATTGGACACGGTGGCCTCAAGCAATATCTCCATCGATTTTCGCTGACCCCCTCATGCATTTGTGACTCGACGATGAGCAAAACAATACTTCACATACTAGTTGACTGCCCATGTTTTGCCAAACAGAGATGGAAGATCGGACAATTAGTGAAATACGAAATTAAGAGCCATAACTACTGCCTGCTAATGGCTGATAAAGAATACTGCCTAAAATTTTGGAAATACGCCACTGAGATTGTCGGAATTGCCGTAAAAGAGAATGGATGCAAAATGTAATAGAACTGATTTCTATAGACAATGCTATATTTACTGTGTTATGAATGTGTTGATTTAATTTTAACTAACAAATTATTTTTTTTATTCTAATTTATATATTTTTTTTCTATAAATAATTTTATTTAATTTATATCTGTTATTTTCTGTAATTGAATTTACTCTAATTTACTATTAGTATGTAATTGGAATATAAATTCCAACCATATCCATCAGATGCGGATATTGTGATTACTTTATGTAGTGATGTGAGAAACTATTAAGTCAGTCATATATCACATTATATTATGTACATACATTTACTATACATTCGTTAACTATCGCAAAAAATATTGCATGTTATTTTAATTATATACTATTTATATAATTACATTTATTAATAGATAAAGTAAAAAATACAAACATTTCATTAAAAAAATATAGTAAGTCGAAAGGAAGATTTATATGTTTAATATATGCATGCATATTAGAGGAAATGTGAGAACATCAATGATTTGATATCTGTTCACTAAATACAGTGTCGGTCAAGCGAGCGAGTCCCCGGGCTGGTCGTTAGTAATATATAGCCCCTAACCCCGTCTTAACCTCTCCCCCTGTAAACTTATAACCCCGTTTTAACTTAAATTAAAATCGAAGCAAATTTTTCGCAGTCATTTTTTAACCACCAGATCCACTAGTTCATAATTGAGTAAATGCAATACGACAACATCTCACAGTGGCGTCTCATTATATAAGAAATGTGATAGAATTGTTTGCTATAAATAATCTCACAATGTTGACACTTTTATACTCTCAAAAGATTTTTAAATCTGTTTGTCCTAAATTTTATCTTACAATGAAATCATGCAGATGAGACGGATCAGGAAACGGGTCTCGGTTAAATGTAGTTCTGCCGTATTTGGAAACGTTGTACCTTTAAAAATGATTGTCAAGTTTTTTTTTATATTAACCTCAGCGTTACTTTGAAGAGTTTTTTTTTATTTTACAAGTTGTCATAGATAACTCTTAACCGACTAAGTCACTGTATCTTGCATGTAGCATAGTAGGTAGAGGAAACCTAGGGCTAATACAGTTCACTTATTTTCAAATTCTCCAAAATAATGACTCAATGGATGTCAAGTGCTTAACAGAACGAGGAAAAGAACACATGCCATTTCCGAAAGATGGAATCGAACTTTCAACCGTCATGTTTACAGTCAGAAGCTGTGCCATTACGTCACAAGGGCCACTAATTTTTTTGTTTTGTATTTGTAAAAATATGTATATATTACTTGTATTCCATGCACTCCATCGGAGTATATTTGAAGGGTGTACATCAAATACAGACGAATAGTAACTTGGTCGTTTATAACGCGCGATTAAACGCGATACCATATCTCATGGGTGCGGGGATCAAAGCACTTGTGAAACTCTTTTTACATGTCAAAATCTCAGTATAACATTTCTATTCAGTATTCTGCTGACTTTATTTTCTGTACTTATATGGAACGTTATAATATTAAATGTAGTAGATTGTCACTTGTCATTTACAAACCTTTTAAAATATTCCTTTGGATTTCTTTTATTTAACTCAGTAGGTAAATAAATTTAAGTCAGTCAGACAAATGTGTCACTGTCATTTCGAGATATTGCGTGTTGAAAGTGGGAATTTTGCGTTGTGGTTTTTTTCCATGTCGTGTGTTGTGTGTAAAATAATTACCCGTAGTATTAGTATAACCTACCACAGACACGACTACACTCATACATTTTTCCACTGCACCACGACGGTTTCAATGGCGGTCCTTTATTAAATAACCATTACAGTAAGTATTAAAATAGTGTTCTTTATATAAATTATACATTTTTGAACCTTATATCGCAAGAAAATGGCTTCAATGTCGTTTTGGTAAAGGAAAGATATTTTGAGAGGCATTATCATAATGACACTGGCGGGTTCCTTTGTCTGGACCGTATGCCCAAATCGATGCATCTATTTTATTCCTTCAATATACCGGCCCGAAAGGTTGTATAAGAATTGCCACCGAGGCACGTTATATTTAGTAGCAGATTTTTAGTAAGCTCGTTAATATGAATTGTACCTATATACCTATGTTATTCATTACAAACAAGGGAAATGCCGAACAATTTTATTTTTCTTGAATGTCGATATAATTTTGTGCTCTATTTTCCCGGATAAAATGAACTTGATAGAAAATCTTTGACGTTATTGTTGCTTCGTCATCCAGATTGGAAATTTACTATTAAACACTTGAAACACATAATACTGACAGAATTAACAATTCCAAATTAAATCAAATCAGGGACAGAGAACAATATATATGTACCCATAGATGATAATTTTAAAGTTAATAAGTGCTATGAATGTACCAACGACTCTCCAGGACTGGGCAAAAATTTAATTTGTATTCTGTAGAAGTAAGCGCAGCGTACCAAAATCCCATTAAAATAAAATGTCTTAAAATATCATCAGTTAAAATAAAATGTCTTAAAATATCAGAATCAATTTAGAACAGAACTACCAATAACTTATATAAACTATTTCAAAATTCTTTTAAATTTGATTAGGTAAAGAGAGTAGCTAGGAGAGGAGAGCATAAATGCGCATTTCAAACGGGCCCTTAAAATCTACACTTTGGTTGCAAGCCACAGGCACTTTAAGCTCGTCTCTTTGCGACGTGATGGACCCGGCACCCACACGTTGAATCTATTAAAGAGTCAGACATTTTTCCCTTTTAATATTAAATTTTTGTCTAAATATGAGTTTGACTAAGTTAATTATTTAATTATAGATAATACAGTATAATAAAGACTATAGCCCCACGCAATTAGCAATTTAAATAATTAATTCTGTGAATTTTTATTAAAAACTATTATACAATGAATTAACAAAGATGTATATTAAATGCAAACATAAATGTCATGTAATATTAGAAGAAAAATAACAGAAGATATAATATATTAAAGGCTTGATATCACTAATAGGGAGTTCCGTGTGAGGATTGTGCAAAATAAAATTTGGTGTACGCTCGCTGTCGGAGATTGCCAATGAGGTTACGATAAGACGGGTGCGGCGCGTGCGTCTGCATATTTTTTCCTCAATGTTTTCAATTTAAAGCGTATTATCTCAATGTGGCGTTTTTTATCAAACAATTTTTCCCCTCTTAGATTCAGTTTATTTTGAATATTATGAAAATATCGACCCTAACATAATATTATTTTTGTGATATCTGTTTATAGTGGGTACCTCATATACATTATGTAACGGAGAACATAAAACACAAACATTTATCATACAATACACTAGGTAAATCAGTTTTGTGTAAATACAATAGCATTTTATGTCAAGCTTTTAAAAGGTAAAAAAAGAAGATTAATTAAATCGAAAAACGATTTATAAAGCGAGAATACGGTTTACAAACAGCGCAAACATTTGTCCGGTCAGAGTATACTGTTCGGTCTTTTTACTGATGCACCGATTACGTGAGCAATGAAACTGAATAATAAATGTTGGTGAAAGCAAGGCTCCCGGCTGAAGATTTACATTTAAAATTGACTTCGTAATACCTCACGTTTAATGGTACACTACTTTTATCTTGCCCTCAAAATGCATAGCTATTATATGAATCGTTCTGGCCATTTGCCGATCGTGAAATTCTTGTACATTATTACGAGTAAGTATAAGTATTTACACTAAAAATGAATATATTTTTGGGATTAAATATAATCAATTAAATAAATTGTAATTAAGACAAGCAATTGGCAATATATTTTAATAATGATTGAACTACTCAACATTGATCATTCTTCATTTAGATGGACCTTGATATATTTCAGTGTATATTCCCTATATTTATAAAAAAATTATATATTTTTTACTTTTTGGTATATATTACGGTTTCTCATAAGTTAATTCGGATTATGAATTTCAGTATTTATTATAGGTAGTTTAGTTTTGCATAGGGTGGACCAGCTTCAATAAAAACAAATAAAGCCTACGCCATGCCCATGCCTGGTAGCTATTTTACGAAAGGGTTCGATTTTAATCCGTCCACAGACAGACATGATTTTTGAAGGTAAAAATAAACAGATACGTTTTTTTACTTTTTCATTACAGAGTAGATTTGGTTGGTTACTTAAATATAAATAAGTAAAATAAATAAATTTGTTATCAATACAACATGAAGTATTTTATAACTAATTTTACACGTAAGTAATATATAAGTCTTTTTACTAATACTATTTTTACTAATATTAAAGAATAACAAGAATCACATAAATAAATGTATTTCTTTTTGTTCACATTGTATCGCCATTACAGTATTCGTATGTTTACTTCACAAAATCACGTCACGTAGACTAAAACAGCGCAGTTAACTTAAAAAATTCCAAATGCAACGCGATTTTAGAATAAACGACATAAATCCTTCAATATTTTTAATCGATAGCGTTTAAAGAGTTTTGTATCTACGTGGGTTGGATCAGCAAAGTGAGCATGTCACTAACATATTCGCCCGCACGCTCCCCGTTATCTGACCCCTACGAGCCCGCCATATCGCAACAATTGTTTATTTCTATGGATAATCTGTACAAATGTTGGACAAAAAAGAACATTCTGTATAATAATCAATAACAATTGTAAGCCCACGGCATTTATTTATTACGTTAGAAGATCATGTTCTATTTTTTTTATTTAGCTCTCTCATGTGGTAAATTGTAATTTTAAAAATATTGAATGTATAAAAACACTAGAGTAGCGTTAGCATATTTCATTGTTGTATTATAATAGAAATTAATAAAAAAATGTATTCTAACATAAAATTTTGTTTAATTATTATGATGCAAACTGTTAGGAAACTCTGGAACCAATTAAATTATTAATATACGAGTATAGTATAAGACACGCCACATTCTTTATAGAAGGTTAATACGAAGTTTAAAATGTCAATTTACTAAAATCTTTTATACTTTATTTAAAAGATTAAAATAATATAATAATACCTATTATCTTTATATCTTTTATTTAACAACTGTAGGGCTTACATTTTAGTTTGTTTTAAAGTTTGTTTGTTTTAAAAAAAACATAGGAAAACTTTAAGACACAGCTTCAATAACATCAGATAAATAAAAGATATCTAGAATGGCATTTGGAATCAAATTATTCCATAAGCACTTCATCTCTTTTCAGACCATTCAATGGGTCACTAGGTCCTATCTTGACATTCAAAATATTTTATTACACAATGCAAACAAGTTCTGCAAAAGATGGCATCTCTCCTCAATTCGAGGGAACAATGATAGCAAAAAGTAATTAATTTTTATATACTAATATTATAAATAGAACAAACAAAGCAATTTAATAGATATTACCTTTCCTTTTCCTGCTATTACTAAGCTAAGTAGTTTCATTCATAGAAAAAAAAAAACATTAATTAACACAAAATTTGTACCGAAAAATACGCTTGAAAATTTCACTTCTATAACATACAGACATGGGTTAGTAAAACTTGTATTTTTTAATTATAAAAATTGCAAGACGCCTATTTTCATTTTTAAAATGCGGTCACTTCGTCCATTGAATCCTTTGTGCGTATAAAGAACCTTTGTTGCTATCCGCTAGCAATTTACCAACGCCCGTTAATGTCACCCCGAAACGTTATAACAAATTTTTTACAACGCCCCTTGAAAGCAGCCTCAAACATTGCTTACACACATATTTAAGCGTAATAACCTTAAATTTGGACTTTATACGAAGATCGTTATGTAAAGTAGGACCTAAAACAACTCTTGGCGAACATTAAATGCTATCAGTTGGGTCCGTTTCAAAGGTCTCTTTATATTTAAATAATTGTACACTTAGCTCTGAATTTATAAATAGATTTAAATATCAGTTTTGAAATATTAAGTATATAATAATTTAGTTCAGAGTACTATTTTGTATCCACCGTATATTATAGTGATTAAGGAGAAGTCTGTAAAGTAACGTTATTTCCTTTCTATTTTCATTATGCCGTAGAATGTACAAGACGTATATAAGGTTGTATGAGAAACGCAAATAAGCCAATAAACCTCCATAAATTAAAACAAAAATATTCTCTGTAATTCAACGTTGCTCGAACTAAGTGAAATAAAATACTTTCTTTTTAAATTAACCTACTTATAAAAAGATTTTAGTATATAAAGAACAATTTACGTCATTAACTATTTAACAAGCCTTATAATTGTGTAACGAATTAGTTCCCGGTGCTAATAGACGAAACAGATAATAATAACGTTTATGATTACTAATTGTATAGGAACAACGGTCGATCGGTGGTTCGATTTGTATTTTTTAATTAATTTGGCTTATTGCTTTTTTAAGCGCAACGTTAAGGTCCGTTGTTAAATACGTAGTGAAGTCTGGCTAAGTTCTTTCTCTGGCTATGCTGTTATGTGAAAACAACAAAACTTTACAACAAATTTGTATAATAATGATAATAAAAATTAAAAGGGGCCATTGTGGCGCAGTGGCACAGCGTCTGACTTTAGAGTTGATAGGTTTGATTCCCACTCAAGGGAATGAGTAAAGTAAAATAAACAGGGACAGAGTGTTTTGACAGTACTCTCTCTGCCTACCTTGATACATGGTTGTTGTATGAAGCGTAGCTTGCTGCGTTGTATATATTTAAAAAGATGACTGTTTTACAATTAATAAGCCGTTTATCCTTCCTATTTACTATAATTTACCAAATGATAAGACATGCTGCCATTATATAAATTTAGGCATCACGTTACTGCATAGCAGCGTTGTATTGTTTTATGAGAATAATCTCCAGTCTTTTATTTCACTTCAGACAAACGTTAACAATATTACTTGTTATGTCGACAACAAATACAAAAATGGTTCGGTAAAAGTTTTATTTACTTGTTTCTGGAATATTTTCTTTTATATTCTGTTTACATGGCAATCTGTGTAGAAACACAGTCATTCTCATATATAGGGGATTGTCCTGGAAGGTGTCTAACGAGAAGAGGGGAAAGCTCATCGACTTTAACCTCCATTCAGTTAAATCGATTAGATTTTTTCGATATTTTGTACTTTGTCTTTTTAATCTTTTAATTTCAATGCTACCGGCACCCTCCAATTGAAGCGCCAGAGTGTTTACATGCTCATGTATTTCCTGCTGAACTGCATTATTTCCTCTTTCACGGTTTTGATATTGAGATCTAGATGGATGTATTTATTATTTATAAGCTTCGGGATATCAAACATTCGCCTGAGAACTTTATTTTTGATCTGTTGCAGAAGGTTGCTGTTGCTTGCTGTGGTCCAGAGCTGGATCCCATATGTCCATATAGGCTTCAGTATAATTTTGTAAATGCTCATTTTACTTGGATGATTTAAATGTCATTTTTTACCGATTAGCCATATCATATTTCTTAATCTTTAGTCTGACTGTCTCTTTTTAGCCCAAATGCTTTTCTGCCAGACCAACCGTCGACCGAGGTACATCCCAAGATACTTCGTGTCGAATTCGAAAGTGATCACTTTGTGGTAGAATCTAATTGTAGACGGTTACTGGTGGACACGTTTTTTTACGCAGGGTTAAGGTGACACGAGTTGATTTGCTCTTATTAACCTTGATCTTCCAGGACCTCAATCATTCTTCTGATTCGATAAGATGTGTTTGGAAGTTTGATGAACCTATTTCCGGGTTTCTGTGCACTGAGAGTATAGCGGTGTCATCAGCATATGTTGCTGTAAGGTGTATCAGTATTTTTGCATCTATTTTATTGTAGCCGGGTGATTTATCTTCTTTAATTTTTTTTATAAGTTTAGTAATTTTGTGCAGTTTTACAGTTTTCATGAGTATTTATATATTTTATTGTCTTGCGTATCATCGGTGCTAGGATGGCTCGGTGGCTGAAATACGTTTCACAAAAATTTAGAGAATGCATTTGCTTGATCTATTCTGGCCCAGTTATCTTCCCAGTTTCTTAAAGCTGGAATGTGTTTTGTCGGTCTATCAAGAGCCTTGGTGACTTTCCAGAGGGAATAATTTGTATCGTGTGTTGGCGTAGTTTCTTGAATGGAGCATATTAAATGGTAACGACGGGTACGGGTTCACATTCCGCTCGAGATATAATTTAGTTTCCATTATGGGCGTTTCTTCAGTTCGTTAAGTTACGGCATCATTTAAAACGTATTATTTTTTCATTATTATCTTTTAGACTTTATTATCGCTTAACCGCATTCACCAATCATGAAGATAAAATTTAAATAAAGTGTATAGAAATTATATTTAGTACCACTTCTACGTTTTAGGTAAAAGTATAAAGTCTAAACACAAATAAGTAAATATGAACAAATGAGAAACAAAGTTAACTATTAATAAATATATCCTCACGTACAAGGATATGTTACCAGGAAACAAAACATGGCCGCATAAGGCGAGAGCAATATCGCACTCTAACCATGACGTACGTTACGCGGTCATTATTGATATTCTTTTATATCCCATTTACCTTTTCGGTTCGCCGTTCCAGCACGACTCATTTTTACGATTTTTTTATGTGTTTAGTTGTTCTTTATAGCGGTATTATCTTGTAATGTATTATATATCTGTATTTGCCAATTAATCGGTTTTTCTTTATCTATATTAACGAAAAAAAGCCATAAATCATCAATAAAAAAAATAACAGAAGAGCACCACCTAATAATGAATTATTACAAAAAAAGTCCTAATATATTTTCTCGTATCCTCCTGTCTTAAGTACTCTTACGTATCTCCATCTATTGGATTTTATTAATAATGCAAATCCTGTATAGATAAAGGGCGAAAATGTATGTATTGTTTCATATAAATAAATACACACATAAATGTATATATTGTAACAGTATCCACAATAACGACGGTCTCTAAATCAATGTTACTAATCGTAATTTGACTCCATAAATTGACTCGCTTTATCTAATATAGATTTTATGTGTCACAACACTATAGCTTTCCAATATTACTTACTTAAGGATATAATATAAATAAGTGCACTTAAATAAGTAAAACTATTCCATCACTTAGCGAGTATTATCGGATGCAATGGCAGCTGTGAACATTGGACCATCATCATTCTTCTATAGCTTCGCTATTCGATAGCAAACCATTTTAAAAGCATTCGCTTTGAAATAAAAAAGTAAGCAACGTTGATATTTTTTAAATATTCTGTTAATATAAAATTAAAGGAATTTTGATTTTCATTATTGGTTCTAAGATGCTATATTGGCATAGCATACACTTTGTATATTTTTTTATAGATTTAGTACTTAGCAAATATACTGAACAGGTGTTATTGACTGTTGACAAAGCACGCTATTTTGTTAAGTATAATCGTACACAAAAGGTGTCGACTCATAAAATAAATTGAAATGCTCCGTCGATCAAGATTCGCGGCGGGACGCGGCCGCTCGAAGCTCCAACAATAAATCAACTCGCCGCTATTATGTAAAAGAAAAACCCGAAAAGTCGTTTATTTGTTCCCAAACTATATTGAGAACGTATTTAACTAATATTTTTGTAAATATTTAGAATTTATCAAGCCAAACACAGCCCGTTTCACTTCGAAGTATGTTACTAATATCATTCTGTCTTAGAAATAATGTTTATCTAAATACTAACAAAATATTAATCTTGATATCAATGAATATGTTGTTTATTTTCTTAATTGCATTTCTTTTATTAATTGCATTTGCATTTATTTTGGCAAATTAATTGAATTCTTGAAGTTTATGTTGTCAATGCAGTTGTTGTAGTTGTTGTTGTTGTTGTTGTTGTTGTTGTTATTGTTGTTGTTGTTGTTGTGAGTTTGACTCTCAATCGAAGAAATAATCACTCTTAAATTAATTAATTGTAATGAGTTCCACCACTTAACACGCAACACCTTAAGTTCAGGCGAAACGTAGAACAGAATATTTGGACACTTCGCATTTGCGAAATGATAAACTATTTTTTTTTCAAAGTTCAAATTAATGTTGATATAATTAACAAATCTATTATTGACTACCTATCTACAAAATTATGTTTATCTGGTATAATCAAAACCTAAGTTAAGGAGGTTCAAAACGACGGAACGTTTTGAGAAAAAGATGGGTAGTGTGGGTGCCCCCTTGCGCTTCGCTTGGCTCGTCATGGCGTCAAATATTCGTATTGATAAAATGAATTTGTTTAATTTTTGTACTTCTTTTTAAAAGTATATATATATATATATATATATATATACATATATATATATATATATATATATATACATATATATATATATATATATATATATATATATATATATATATATATATACCCTTTAATGTATATATATATATATATATATATATATATATATAATCTATCTATATATATATATCTATATATATATATATATATATATATATATATATATATGGTCAGGCTATAATATGTGTAAGTTATATCAGTGGAATATCCACTATTGCCTATCAATATTACGTACTAATGGCCCAGAGACTGATTAGAGCAATAATTTTACGCATGACTTAGTTCATATGACAACGTTAGATCACAGCTTGACCGACCCAAAGTCAATTTCTATAACAACACCTCCGAAATCTAATACCGATAATATTATGGCTTTTTTTTTTAAATTTCTACAGTGTTAATTAACAAAATATATTATGTATGCTGTTTGAACAATATTTTACAAAGACCCTAATTGATCTGCCCGTTTCCATAACAACAAAGTAGAAAAAAAATTGCAACTAAAGATCTTTACCTTCTGTCCGTCTATATCAAGAAAAGTAATTATTTTCTTAATACAAACCAAATAAAGCTAGTGGTTAAACATTCTTTATCTCAGTTGAAACACCTTTTCCTTTGTTAATGGATACTCGTTCTGTTTCACATTACATTCTTTCAATGTTTGTGAGTGTACTCAATGTAACTTAAACACACTGTTATTCAGCTATAACTTCAAGTACGTACTGCTAAAAATTTAATAAAGCTAAAATTCATTAACTTTCTCATAATGATGACAATTATATAATTCTTTTAAGAGCGATCTTTCATTTTAGCTTTTAAGGATGTCGACTAGAATCAACCAGCCGCCATATTATTTTTCTTATAAAATTGTAAATGTAACTGCAATTTTGAAATTTATTTATTTAAAAACTTCAAAATTACAGTTACATTTACAATACTCAGCTTGGACTTTATGGCCTTTGCCACTCGATTTCCATTTACCGATTTATTATAATCAAAAATTGATCAAAATCCGTTTCCATCTTCGCATAAAATTATTTTTATTAGTGTCACGTTGCATAGTTTAAAAGGATTTCCAGTTTATTTTCTTTTTATTTTTTTTATCTCTCGCTGCGGCTTGTCTACTAGAGCGACCATAATCTTTTAAATATAATGCCTTCTCCTGGTGGTGCTATAATCTGCAACTACCGTATGCTTCTACACACGATGCTTGCGGAACAATGGCGTCAAATAAAAATATTAAAGATAATTTTTTTTTTGCCCTTAGTTACTTTTTGCTTACTTTCACCGTTTCCTTATTTCATATAGTTTAGCTGGGATTTAGGGTTCTTTATGAGAAGTTCCAGGTCCTTATCAGGCTTAGTAAAAGTTTTTAAAGTTTTAATAAGTTTTTATTATATTATTTCTTATAATTTGGCTGATCTATTGTAGTTGTAGATTAGGTGTTCCAGATCGTTAATTTTTATATATCAGTGGAAAGTGCTTTTCATGTTTGATCATTTTTGCTATGGCAGTATTTCATTATTTTTTATTGTTCAGCTGGAATTCTACGGTACTATAACAGGTATGTCAGTCTTTAAAATATTGAGAGCCTAGATCCAGATTTAAGTAGCTATGTACAAATAGACAAAGACACAAACCAACTTTTTTAAAAATGATAGATTCATATTTAATAGAAAAGATAAAAAACTTTGTCAAAAGCAATAATAGCAGATTTTTATCATATTTTAAATTGAAACTAAATGATGCGTCACGCAAAATGTACACGCCATTATTTCATATGGGACTTTAGCAATGTTTATAAAAGAATTTGTACACGCGAAACAACGTATAATGTTTTATTTATTTTAGATCGTTATGCATCTTTTGCACGCTATATGCTTATAAAATAAATGCTCTATATATCAAATGATTCTTATATATAGTACAATATAATTAATCAAATTTTAGTTAAATCATATGAAATAATTTAAAATAAATTAGTAAAAATTACTATTTACAAAATATATAGATTTCCAACATACTATTGAAATTATATGTAATTAAGCTTTGCCAGAGTGGGCAATTAAAAATAATTGTCTCGACTGAGAATCGACCTTATACGCAGATACCGTCAGACCCTGTCTCACTGCGCGTCGATGGCGCTGTGATAAAGCGGAAAAAAAGAAAAATATACTCGTATATCATTCGTATCGTGTCACATCGTACCGCTTTACTAGCACTATAATTATGATTTCAGAACACTTTAAATTTAATTAAGAGATAACACGTATACGTAATTTAGCTCATTAAAATTTGATAACAAATTAAACGTAAAACAATAATGAATAATAATTTTAACTTAAATGGGGTATCATTTTTAAATAAAACAAAATTGTACTTCAATATACAGTCACCAGAAAATATAAATTATTAACATGTAAATTATGTACCTGTACGGTATACAGTGTCATTGTTCATGTGACGTGGAATTACACACTAATTGATGGTTTCGGTAAGCTGCCCTCTTCAATTAATTTATTATGATGAAATGAAAATTTGTTGCGAACAATAAATATTACACCTACACCATCTTTAATTTTTTTCTATTTATTCCGTTTATACTAAAAAATTCTAAGCTTTGGAAAAATATATAACTGCTTTATACTACAGCATATATTTGCATTTTGCGATTGCTCGTGTTTAAATAAATATACCTAATGAAGGAAAATATTTTACTACGAGTGTTTTTTTCAGCACTAAGTATGTACTTGACTTTTGATTTTAAGATTTTTTTTCTTAAATAAATATTGTGACCTACGTAAAAAGTAAACTAGCACAATAAAAATATTTATAATTTTTGTTAATTGTACGTACGATATTTAACTTTACAAATAAGAATTTATTTTACAGTATCTTATTGTCTATTTTCTAAAAACAAAAAAGTATGTTTTGCTGGTAAAGTTTTAAGGACCTCCATAACTACAGTTTTCGCTCCCCAATTTGTAAAAGTGTAAAGTGGTCGGCAATTCTCCTTAGGTTAATAGTTTTTCCGATACTTTAGATCCGAAGTAGCGTAGTCGTTAAGATTTCGAAAGTCATAGAAAATAAAATATAAACATTCATATTTTTTCTTATAAGATTTTATATTCATAAAATTAATTTTAACTAAGTGTGGTTTTCGTATTTTTACATTTTATAACTTTTATAAATTCAACCGACGTTGGTGTGGCGTAGTTTCAGCTGGTAGTCCTTCTACGATGTCACATTATTTTATTATTTATTGCTTTTCTTACCATTTATTACCTGTAGGCACAATTTCAATCTCAATATATTCCACTTAACGCCCGCTGGGAGACCTGGATTTATATGATCAGTTATAAATTTCTCTAACAAAATTTATTACTGACTTTACCGACTGATACAACCACCACGTTAAGAATAATTAGTATAAAAAAGATTAATAAGATAAGTTCAAATTTAATTCCAAAAATTATAAAATAGATTATTTTTTGACAAAAATTTCTAAATATCCTTACGTAGTGGTCGATGAGCTTAAATAATTAGACCTACCTTTAATGTTCACAACTATTCACTGAAACAGCCACCCACTCTGTTCATGGCCACTTAACATTTTCACCAGAAACACAGCATCCAGTCTTAAAACGCGATTTTTAACGCGGGCAGCTTGCACACTGCTACGTCGCTACTGAGTACTACGCGGAATTTCTCTCAGCTAGGAGGCCCTCCTCTTCAGTCGGAGTCAGATGTGGATTTGAGATCCAAGCGGTCCTGCGAGGCTTTTTATAGTAGATGGGGTTGGGAGACGCGCAGGCGTCCAACACCCTGTTGCTTCTTAGGGTTGTTTGGCATTTTGATATCGATATCGATATTTTATTATATTTTTTACACTTTCCTTTTGAACATGAACCAAATGTTTGAATTTACGTGACATAGAGATTTATTTCAGTCTAATTGGCCTAGAAATTATAAATTTCTTATTTAAAATCGTTTATTAAGGGATATCTTCAACATATTATTTAGCCTATCCAATCGATTCATTCAAATCTTAGCTATTGGTTGTATTATAAGATAAGGTGTGTAATAGTACAAATATCATTTATATTTTAAATAATCTGACAAAACCACAAGTCTAGTATTAAAAGTACCTATTAACACTGTATATAAATTACTAATACTCCTACTAATTAATTTTACCAACAAGCATTATTACTATATTTAATAAAAAATCACTACAACGTGTTTATTTAAAATTCAAGCCCAAAAAACGTTTTTATTATTATTATATATTAATGTTATCAATTAAATAAATAAATTATGTGTATGTATATATATAGATATATATATAATTATATATAATATATATATGATATATATATATATATATATATATATATATATGTATAATACTATACAAAAGTAAAATTAAAGTCAAGTGGCAATACAACTATCGATATACTTTTATGCAACATGACTATCTGACCTCCACTCATACCCCAGCAACCTGTAACACCCAACTACCCCCTATCGTTTAAATACTGACTTATCAAAAAACTTATGGTTTAGTTA
Source organism: Dione juno (assembly GCA_037127375.1). Lineage (NCBI taxonomy): Eukaryota > Metazoa > Arthropoda > Insecta > Lepidoptera > Nymphalidae > Dione > Dione juno. The sequence goes on from JAXRJS010000004.1 coordinate 795,973, forward strand.
TATGCTGTTACAAGTTTTGCCTTCATATTATAAATTATATAATGTTTTTTTTATTAGGGTTAAAGTGGATGGGCTCTTAATCAATTTATATCTTATCGTATCAAATAAATTTTGTACATAAATTTATTGCCTAGTTATGTGAAATCAGAAATTTTCTTTCTGCTTCAAAGTATCTACGGGAAATCTTTACTTTTTAGGTAATAATTTTTTCCGTATCTGAAGCGTATCCTATCTTCCAATAGGAGGAGGTTCCTAATTCGGCTCTAATTTTTTTTATGTATATACACCGGCTACGCAAAGATTCTTTTATCCGATTTACCTGATTATTTTTATGTTTTTTTTTTTTTTTTTGTGAACTACAAATTAAACGAGCGTTTGGGTCACCCGATTGTAAGTGATCACCGACGCCCACGACGCCCCGTGTACCAACAGAGGTGTTACAGGTGCGTTGCCGGCCTTTAAGGTGGAGGTAGACGCGCTTTTTTACCCATGTCATGTTCGACACAGAATAAGTGCCAGTTGGTCCCATAAAAGTTTTATTCAATTTGGCCCAGTAGTTTAAATTTTATGAGCATTTTATTTATTTGGACGATGTCATTTTCACGATAGTTTCTTTATATTTACACCGATATATAATATACGGACTTTTGGCCTGATTTGCATTGTTATTTTTTGTACCATGGGAGATAGTTGTCACTTGGTCCCATAAAAATTTAGTTTAGCCTAATAGTTGTCATTAAACGAATAAAAAAACTGCGTCATTAAAAACTGACTTCTCCAACTAAAAAGCAAAAAATTAGGTAAAGATTTAATTTAGAGCACCTTTGATATTAATACTATGGTATTATTACTACCTACTGATAGGTTTGAAGTCGATGCCAAGCCCTTAACCCTAAAATTTATACTGGAAAATTACTATAATAAAATTCCTACACTTAAGATGTCCACGTAAATAAACATAAATAACAATGTGATTTTTTGTAATATCTGTAAACTTATAATATATGCCGCTTATAACATTAAATTTATTTAAATATTTTTTATTTATTTGAAATTTTATTTATTATTAAATTCATAAGGCATAATCTAATATTACTCTGTAGCTACATTAAAGGTCCTAAGTATTAGGCGGCGCTACATCTATATATAACGCTACGCTTTGACATCCACAATGAAAAATTTCTAATAATTTAGTGGTAATATTATTTAACATTTTGCAAATATACAATAGTAGAAGTACAACCTTCAAAAGAAAATTGCTTTCTTACTAGTCGCCATACTAGTACAGAGAAAAACTTAAAGATGTATGTTAATTTTTCCACATTGAACCTATTTTTATAGTACAGTGAGATTTACGCGTTAAAATATAGTGACTTAGGCTCAACCGTTAAACGTAATTTACTTCGCCGATGTCATATTAAATCGAGAAAACCTAGACTAACCTAGACCTAAAACCTAGAAAACCTAGACTGTTATAAAAGTTAAGTTTAGACTGTTAAAAGGCTACATTGTATATTAGTTTATTGTTGAAACATAGTCTACAAAGATAATGTAAAGGTATTTATAGTACCGATTAATCGGTAAATATGAGGAGTAAGCGGAATGGTAGATATGTATCTTTATATCCAGCTAAATCTAACCAACCCCTCGAGCTAGAAAATGAACGTGGCTCTGGCGACCGCATCAATGACGGTACAACTTTTCCCCGACTATGCAACTAGTTGGAAGAGGTAGTAACGACCTTGGAGCTTAAGTTACTCACAAAAGCTAAATACATTCATATTATGGTATAGATAATGATAAACATTGCAGATTGTAATCTTTCCCAAGACAGATATGGAGAGCCACAATATAATTAACAAGCACAATTCAATATATATATATATATATATATATATATATAATATATATATATATATATATATATATATATATCTATATATATATATATATATAGATAATATATATATATATATATTATATATATATATATATATATATATATATATTTAAATTTTTCAAAACTATTTCAACTGACGTGGGGTAGGGGGTTGGGGTGAGTCGACTCGCCGAACGCAAGCTGTTCGCGCGCAGTGTAATTATTCTGATAAGCACGTATCGACTTGAGCGCACTTTCTCATGATCTATTGTGGAGAACTTAAATCAGAGAACTCTATTGAATGAATAATTTTTGAATAGCAATTAATAAACACGAGAAATAAGAAGACCACTTTAATGTTATAATAAAAGGAACTTACGAACGAAATCGAAGAAGCACATTTTCAAATAATGTGAAACAATACTGAAGACTGAGGTGATTTTAAAAGTTATGAGTGTTTGTACCCCAAAGCATAATTCTATGAAAGTGGTTAAAATAAACAAGACGAGCCGTTTCCACGTCAGTTAATTATCTTTTTTTTTTTAAAGTTGCTGAGGTATTCACCAATATCCACCTCCAATCACCACCCAGTAATCTGCAGTCAATTGTGATACCGAGAAATTCCGAGAGATTCAACAGGATCTACGGTTTTACCTTTCAAAAGAATGGCTTTAGCAATTTTCGTGTTAGGCGTATTATCTCAGGATTCTATCCTACTCTATTTGGGAAATCATTTATATATATGTATATATATATATTTTAAAAAGAGGAGAGGACCTAAAATAGACGCTTGTAGAACACTCATGTTGGTTCATATTCCAGGAGATCTCTTGTAATTTACATCAAACCCTGCTAGCTAAATAATAGGCCAGTAGATTTAGTTCACGTCCTTTTAAGTATGGATAAGCTGTACGAGTTATATAATATGACCCAGCGGAATCAGGACCCAGCGGTCCTTTTAAAAATTAGAAGATGTTCAAAGATTTTTTAACATGTATGCATCAACGCCAAGTCAATATATATAAGAAATAAAATTGTAAAAATAAAAATAAAATTGTAAAACTGTAAATAAAGTTAAGGCTACATGGGATGTTATTGCTATTAGAACTTGGAGATCCAAACTCGTCAGTGAACCCTTTAAATTAAAAATTAATAACACAATATTAGCCTCAGATATAAAAGTGGCAAATGTTATTGAAAATTTGTCTCCGAAATACCTATTCATGGTACACGTTTACCATTATCGTTCGGAACCATTATACATGCTGAAAATTCATGTAGATAAATGTAATGATCATATGATTAAGTATGTATATAAGTAAGCTTCCATTTGAAAAAGACTGGTGATTTATGGGATATGTCTGTTAAAGTGCTCGAAACTATAGACACACATACTATATAGCTTTAATTTTTAATAAATGTGTAGAATCCGGCACTTTTCCAGACCTCATGAAATATAGTAAATAAGTACCGCTTTACAAAAGTGGAGATAGACTTGACTCTGTAAACTACAGACAAATTTGTGTGCTATTATCTTTAAGTTAAATTTTTGAAGGAATAATCTTCTATTTTCTATCACATAAAACTTTAACTGTTAAAATGTCAAAATGAGTGAAAATTAAAAAGCTTACACTGAATTTATTTTTAGGTTCACATTATGTGGCGGAACTCAGCGCTGCGCTTTATATTGTTACCAGAGCGAGGAAATTAAAATAATTCCGAATAAATCTTTATTTAATGCATTTAAATCTCAGGGAAAATCCACTAACTACCACAGAGATTACCATAAGATTCTATGATAATGAACACTAAGAAGTTTTAAATGTTAGTAAAAGGTTTTAAGTGGTATAAGAATAATCTAATATAAAGAAATCTCTTTTAGAATTAACTATACGTGGCTACAGGAATAACGAGATGTAACTATTAAACAAGAACAAAGAAAATATTTAAAGATGCATAAGTATTACGTCTAAGGGGCTTGCAACCATGTAACGTAGATGAGTTTGTAGGTTTGTAGGCTAGTGCTTATAATTATTTAAACGATTGGCTAAGTTAATTTTAAAAAGCAACTTATTTATTTTCTTTATAAATAATAAGAGTACTAGGGCGGGTTAATTATTCCGTGACTTTTTGAATTTCTGACCTCTTTACTAAAACAGCAACACTGCTCTTGTCAACAGGCATCTGTCAGTTGACTCCTGTCAAAATTTTAACTTCCTGCGTCAGTTAGTTTGTGTTTAAGACTTTGCTAGCGTTTGTTTTGGTTGACACACGTGTTAGTGAGAGTTTCTTATTTTAGTGTTAATTCTTTTTATTATTCTATAGTGGAGATATTTTAAAGTTTTAAAAGGTTCCCTTATAACAAGGTGTTTGGTTGTAGCAAGTGTTTGTTTTGTTGATAACGGTATATTAAGTAGTTTAAATCAGTTAAGGTTATTTTTTTGTATTTTAGTATTTTATAATGGATGGTGATCCTCTTCCTGAACCTCCTGACACCGGAGGTGGTTGATGGTCAAGCGATGTCTAGAAAGAGACAAGGTGATGATTTACTATTAAATAATGATTTTGTGGCAAAAAAAAAAAACAATTATAAACTCATCTGCTGCGACACCCTCTATCCAAAATTTATATGTTCACCCATCCCTCTCCGATGGCCCTAAGTCCTATATTAATACTGATAAAGGCCCTTTCATTGTGTATGTGTCCAGGGAAATTCCTGACCCAGCTGCTGGTACCTCAATCACAGCTATTAAGTTTGGTCAATTCTTACATATAAACAAAATAAATGGTATCACCAATGATGGTGTTAAGAACGTTGGTCTAATAAGATCAGCGTTCAATTCTCAAATGCTGCTGCAGCTAATTCATTTGTGACCAACCCTATCTTAAGTCTGTGTAAGTATGTTGCGGTTATACCTACATTTGTTATTACCCGCATGGGTATAATAAGAGAGGTGCCAGTTGACTTCTCATTAGATGAGCTTGTGGAGTTTTTAGTTTTTGCCTCAGATTATGGACAAGTGTTGAAAGCGTGTAGACTTAACAGAAAGAGTGTGAGTGAGGGGGTGACTACATGGATCCCGACCCAGTCGGTTGTAGTCACTTTCCGAGGACAAGAGTTGCCTGATAGGGTCATTTCCTCTCATTCCTCTCTCCCTGTCGAACCTTACAAATTCCCTACTATCCAGTGTCTTAATTGTTGTCGTTTTGGACATATAAAATCACAATATAGATCTTAGCCTAGGTGTTACAGGTGTGTACAGTCTCATTCTGGTGATGCATGTGACACAGCCAAGGAGAATTCAAATTGTTTGTTCTTTAACAGTAAGCATTTTGCAGATAAGGACTGTCCTGAGTATTTAAGACAACAATCCATCAAAATTGTTGTCTCAAGAGTGTATCACATACATAGAAGCATCCTCTCGTTTCCCTTCTGCCCAACCTATGCAAATATTGCAAGGGAAATGTTTTCCCCTCCAATTTCGACTTTTCCTGTATACTAACAAGCCAGGGTTACTCATAACTCAATAACTCCTACCAAATCCTATCGCAAAACTGTGTTCCAATCTCCCCGTCCTCGCGTTTCTCTTGCTAAGGGTTTTGAAAGACTGGCTCACCAAGCATTCTTTAGTAACTGTTCCTCTTCTCTTCCTAATGGTCACGCTCTTAATCAAGGTGGTAATAATCCAACAGTTGGTAAAAAAGATCTGTTAGTGACTTTAACAGAAACCTTTGTAAGTATTATATCCACCTGTGATGAATTTCCTTTACCGTTCAAAGTTGCCTAAAACCTACTAACTATATTTAAAATTCTTAACAATGGCTCCACTGACTTTCATGCAGTGGAATAGTAGTAGTGTTCGTGCTAAAAAGCATGAATTACTGCATATTGTTTCCCTGTACAATTTTTGTCTTTTGTCATTGTTGTCTTCTCAGAAACATGGTTGGTGCCGGACTCCCCATTTAGGGTGTCAGGTTTCGCCTGTATAAGAGAGGACAGGAGTGACGGGTATGGAGGTAGTGCTATCCTCATCCAGCACTCCTCTTCTTATTCCCGCATTCCTCTCCCTTCTCACAGTCAACAGATTAATGCTGTTGCTGTGAGTGCTTTTAATATCTCCTTACTTTCTGTATATATTCCTCATCCTTCCTCTTACATTTTCCTTGAGCTTAAGTCTATCATCTCTTCGCTTCTTAGTCCAGTGCTGGTCCTGGGTGATTTTAACGCTCATCACACTCTGTGGGGGCGTTATTACTGATATGGATTCTCGCCTTCGTTGGTGGACTTGATTGAAGATGTAGACCTCCGCATCCTTAATGATGGTTAACCGACTCGTAGGGTTAATCCTAATCAGAATCCTAGGACCGCTGTTGATCTTTCCTTGTCTTCTCCATCTCTTGTTTCTCTTCTATCATGGTCTGTTCTTCCTTCCACCCATGGTAGTGATGACTTTCCTATTCTTTTATCCCTTTATAATAGACAACCTTTCATTAATAACTCACATCCGCTCCTTAAATTTAATTAAAAAAAAAGCTAATTGGTCTGAGTATGCTGACTCTGTGGATTTCAGGTTGAATGATCTTCCTGAGTTTGTTAATTATGAGAATGTCACTTTTTGTTATGATCGGTTTGTCTCCGCCATTTTATCTGCAGCTGACTAACATATCCCCAAAAAACTCTCCATTGAGAATCGGATGCCTTCCAATCCCTGGTGGGGTCAGGAATGCTTTGATTCTGTCGATCAGCGAACATCTGCCGAGGTGTCTTACGCAACCTGTAAGACAATGGAGAAGTATACGGATTACAGATGCAATGATGCGAAATTTAGGAAATTAATTTGGAAAAAGAAAAAGCTTGGTTGGGTCAACTTCTGTGAGTCCCTTAATCCTCGTACCTCTTCTTTCGTCGGTCTCTTAACAGTGTCCCTAGTCCAAATTCCAAGAATCCATCCTTATGGCTTAACAATTTTGCTGACAAATTGGCACCTCCCTTTGTACCGTCGTTTGATTGGTCCCCAACCATAATTGGTCCCAAACCCACCGATTGAATTTTCAGAGGAAAGGGATGCCCCTTTTTCCTTTGAGGAACTTAAAAGCACCTTAGCGGATTTAAAAGACACTAGTCCAGGAGAAGACGGTGTCCCTTATTCTTTCATTATGAGGTTAAACGAGAAATCTAAGGTTTACTTCTTAGATTTAACAAATAAAATATTTCGATTTGGCAATGTTCCTGATGCATGGAAATCTCAAATTGTTACCCCTATCCTTAAACCAGGGAAATGTTCCTCTGACCCTTCTTCCTACAGACCCATTGTCCTTTCATCAACGCTATCAAAAACTGCTGAGCGACTTTTAAAAAACAGTTTGGAATGGATAGTGGAAAGCAGAAATATCTTAGCTCCCTCTCAGTTTGGATTTAGAAAGGGGTTATGCATTTTCTTACGGTACTCAGACAGAAACTGCATAAGCTGAGTATTCCGCCAAGGTTGGCTCATTTCCTATGCAATTTGCTAACCGATCGAACGGTAACTGTTAAACATCCGCTTCTTATTGTATCCCCCAGGCATGTCTGGAAAGGACTTCCTTAGGGTTCAGCGCTTAGTCCTCTGTTGTATAACATCTACACACATGACCTCGAATTGTCTGTTAGTAATTTTTGTAACATCCTTCAGTATGCTGACCAGTGGTCATTTCTGCAGCCGAATATACCAAAGCGTCCTTGGTTTTTTTCTCAAAGTTTTACTGAACGTAGGGTTATATCTACAATTTGCCGCTTACGTCTTGGACATGCATGTTCACCTGTGCATCTGGCTAAGATCAGGGTCAGGGACCACTCATTGTGTGAATGTGGCTTGGACGATGATTCCCCTTCCCATATTCTCTTCTCCTGCCCTAAATTAATCCGTCCCTCATATGATGCCCTTCCTCTCAAAGTCCCTCGTCCTCTTAATGTTCAGTGTTTGTTGATGTTTGTGTTCAGTCCTTTGTGTAAATTTTTATGTAAATATATTAAATATAATAATATTAAATTATAAGCTAACACTCATGTAAAATATTATTTATTACTAACCTTATATGTTATCTGTACATATTGTAGATATCTGTTAATTTTGTTTAAAATGAAGGATTTAAACTGGATCTCTTTTAAACATGCATTCTTATATAGTGTAATATTATCTGTTTTTTACCGTACACTCTCCTTTGTGTGTTCTTCATTCAACGTGACATTGGCGAAGTGAATTGTGCTCTGGCACGCTCGAAACGCCATATTTATATATGGAGAAGAAGAGGAGTAGTTTGTGTTTGACAGCTATCTTTATCAAACTCACCAAGGACCAGGAGACCAAGGCTAAGCTTGATAAATACTATGGGGACTCTGCACCGTCGATTTCAATGGTAAAAAAGTGGTTTACTGAATTTCATTGTGGCCGTACAAGCACTGAAGATGTCGAACGTCCTGGACGCCCAGTTGAGGTCTCTACACCCGAAACAATCGAAAAAATTCACGATATGGTGTTGGCCGACCAAAGATTGAAAGTGCAAGAGATTGTGGAAGCCGTAGGGATTTCGCATGGCTCAGTGGTTTCAATTTTGAATGATCACTTGGGCATGAGAAAGCTTTCCGCAAGGTGGGTGCTGCGTTTGCTCACAGTCGACCACAAACGCAATTGTGTAACAACTTCACAGGAAGCTTTGGCGTTGTTTAATCGTAATATGGAGGAGTTTTTGCGCCGTTTTGTAACCGTAGACGAATCATGGATCCATCACAACACACCAGAGACCAAACAACAGTCTAAACAGTGGGTTTCTAAGGGTGAATCGGTGCCAAAGAAGGCGAAGGTAGGTTTGTCAGCCAATAAAGTTATGGCGACTGTTTTTTGACTACCTTCAAAAGGGAAGAACAATCAATGGGGAATATCTATGCCAACTTATTGGAACCGATTTAATGACGATTTGAAAAAAAACCGTACCTAATTTGGCCATGAAAAATCCATCCGCCCTATTCTCCAGAATTGGCTCCGAACGACTACTTCTTGTTCCCAAACCTGTAGAAATGGCTTGGTGGAAAAAGATTTGACCTCCAAATGATGGAAATCATTTCACAAACAAAGCCTATTTGAGGACAAATCATTTTTCTTGCGAAGTGATAAAAAAATTGGAGAAGCGTGGACAAAGTGGACAAAGTTGGACAAAGTAGTCTCCCTTGAGCTCTATAGCTCAAGGGAGACTACGTTGAATAATAAAATTAGTTTTTTTTTATCAAAACATTTGTGTTTTATTCCAAAAGTCTTGGACTTATTGACCCACCCTCGTATTTGCTCAATGGAAGCGACGGAAAAGGAACTAATTAAACGATTTGAGTAGAGTCGCATCACCTGAGGATGGGATGTTTTAAAAAGGAGAAAGTTGAAGATCAACGGATCATTCTTTTTGTATTTTTTGTCACAAATATATTTTGTGACAAAAAAATGTTATTTCTAGTATTCATTCCGATTCTATGACTGTTTTTGGAATTAATAAGTAGAAGAATGTTCTAACTTTTATTTTTTATTAATTTATATAATACAAAGATTTAATACAAAAATATTTAATATAAGCACATACGTTTTGAAAAGTTATTAATAAGTTTATTTTTAAATTATACACTGTAACGAACTTGATATTTAAAGAACAAGCTAATAGTAAGTAAAATAAAATATAAATATTATTTCCAGCTCTTCAATACCAATGTGCTATAATCCAATTTGGAGAAACGTCAACTGTGATGAATATGTTTATATTATTTTGTTTATGATACTTTTTCGTATAATTACACGTATCTTAATTACGGTGAAATAATAAAATTATATTAAATTTTATTTAAAATCCAAATTCCACGCAAATTTCCCATTTTTCGCTGTTATAATCAGAATTGGAATCGATATGAACAATATTGACAAAAGCGTTTCACGAGTGGGAATATTCAGGTGCTTTCGCCAATCTATCACATAATAACTGAAAATGAGAATATAACGCATGGGTGTTAATATTAACGGTACGCTAGATCTAATAAGTTTGCTATAGAAAAACCACTTTCAATAAATCCGACTATTTAAATTTAATTGAACGTTTCAATTTAAATATGGAAGATATTTGAACATTTTACGGCCCCCCGATATCAGAAATTTCATCAACTGACAGGATATCTATAAATTTCTCAGTAACAATAGTCCTCACGATTCAGACTATTACACCCTCATCCATACATTTATATTAACAATACAAATTTTTCATGAAATTATGATATTTTATTGAATTAAAAATCCAATTTCCCATTTATACTAATTGTTTATCAAGGCGTTATTATTTTGCTGTTAATATTTTTTATGATTTGCGATGAGGTGTGAAAGAAATAAAGTCGGTCGGTCAAGTGCGAGTAGTACTCGAGCATCGAGAGTTTGGTACGTATTTATAAAATAGGTAATCCGCTAAGGAAAATACTACATATAATAATTGAAAAACTCAAATTAGGAGTCATATCCACTCATTTTGTATTAAATTAATAATAAATATAAGTTTTTAATGGTATCGTTTGTTAAATTTATAAATTATCAAATTTGAGATGTTATTTTTTATATAGTGGAAGTTCTTACTGTTCGTCACATTTCATAAATCTAGTTCAATTACATATAATTAATAAGAGTCAACAAACTTCATTTGCAGTCGTATACACTCATTTTGTATGAAATGAACTACAGAATAAGTTTGTAATGGTTCTTTTCTTGAAATTTCTTTTCCTTGAGTTATATTATAAGTTCTAACTTATTACGACATTTCATAACTTTAGGACAACGGGAAGTACCGTGTAGGTTTTGATTACTAAGCGATTTTCATACAAAATGCAAAAAAATTAAGCATACACGCTCATATCTTTTGATTGCGCTTGCGGTTGTGATAATTTCAGCTTCCAAGAAATCATCAAAATTGTATTGACAGACGGACATACACACGGACAGACAGCGGACAGACAGACAGATATACAAACAGACGAACGAACAGCAAAGTTATCATATAAAGATTTAATTTTTTTTAAGGTACGAAGTCCTAAAAATACAAATTTAATTAATAGTATTTGTTCAAAGACATTTTTATTACTACTTTATATTGTTAGGTAACATTTATTTAAAAAAAATATATCAATTAATATATTGTTATGAAATTTTCCACTATAATCTACATGGCGTGCATGTATTCGCCCACTGTAATGCACCGTCCCAGGTACTTTACTATAAGCCTCTTATTTATTTATTGTTGCTTGTATAAGCTCCTTCAATATCGGTGGATTGGAAATTGATCACACTCCAGAAATTGTTTGTAGTTAACGGGAAATTTACAGTATGCATAATATGCATTGGGTAGTTTGTATGAGCTTAACACGAAACAATCGTGCACAAGTTCCCTTTGTATGTGTTGTATATTGTTTTTGAATTCAATAATCAAATAACAATATTCGGAAGCTCAAACAGTACCGTAATTTTGCAATAATAATATATGTAGGTATTATAATGTATTTCGCGCTTTGTCCTGCATGCTACATGCGGAGTATGCATGAAGAATCTAGTATCACACTTACTCTATCAATATCACTCAATCTAGCGTTCTTCATGACGGCTTCATGGTGACTATCTTCATGGTTCCAACAGTAACCTATTACTTGAAATTATTCTTCACTCTTCTTTCATTTGTTTTAATTCTTTCACTATTAAAGCTGCCCTGGATATTAAAGCTACTATGAAAATCCTTACCAATTAAGATCAGATGTGCGAAAACTGACTTTTCGCTTATTAAGAAAAAAATTAAGAATTATTATTTGATCCACTAATTTTGCCTTTGTTTTATTATTTATTTTTTTATTGTTAGTAAGGAGTTTATGTTTATGTATATTACGTACATATGTATATGTATTTATGAATATATGTTTGTAGTGATTTATTTATTTGTAATTTAAGTATACTTATGTAGCGAGTATATATCATATTTACTGAAATCTTTATTATACATTATTTGCTTTGTTATTAACATTATAAGATCAAAATAATTATTTTATCGAGGGAGTTAATATCGCAATCCGCTGTCATACCACTAACTATGGGATACTATCCTCGCATATAAGGGCAGAATTTCTTTTTTTAATATTAATATAAATGCTGTTTAAAAAACATTAACCCGTTGTAAATTCGAAATAGTTACTTAAAATTTAAAATGATGGAAGGAACCTAGCAATCATTTTTGAATATACCCCACAAAAATTAATAAATATTTATTTAAATTATTAAAAACAAAATAAATAAAAAAAAATTATATATGTAAGCAAAACACATACATTTACTGACTGTTCTGGCCGACGAAAGTGTTTCTTGAAATTGAGTGAGACGGCAAGTTTTTAAACAATTCAGTCTTAAGCATTCTTTCATTTGCATTTCATTTTATAATTTTTTTAATCACTTTATTTTATATTATATGCTAGCGACCCGTTTGCAGCTTCGCCACTTAAGTAAACTGAATTGCGTTCTGTTATATATAGTTACTGTATAGAAATGTGTACACCATAGAGTAAATCCCCTTTCTCCCCTATGCCTCACATAGTTTTAAATAGTAATAATTGTTACTCTGTATTCAGTGATATTGAAGCTACAGTGATGATGAGTGATCCATAATTAACCAGTATACAAGTGTAATTTAATGTGTACGATTAAATATATTTTTTATAAAACTCGTTTCTTTAATATCCCATGACATTTTTGGTGGCAGCAGTGGGATCCCGACAATTCTGGTGACCCCAAATTTAAAAACTGTCAGCTCAATAGGTACCTCATAACAAAATAAAAAATAAATTAGTAAATAAGAACAGTAACTGAAATAAGAAGAAAAAAAAGTAAAAAGTGAAATTAAAAACTTTCGAATAAAAAGGATTAGATCCTGTTCATCATTGCAATAGACTCCTGGTGCATAAGTGTTTGTACCCGTCCAGTACAGCACCAAGATTTTGGTAAAAACCTTGAGATCACGGGAGGTCGAGTCGTGACGGCATACAGCTCTACCCTATGGTTATGTTTGTTTTCTACAGGCTGTAAGTGATACATATTATGTTACGCTTAAAATAATATTCAAAAGGAATTTGATTGAATTTATTTAAAGTGAATAGAACATTTTATTTAATGTACAATTATATTTGAGTACATATATACGATGGGCAAGTAAATGAAAACTTATAATAATATATAAAGTTCTGTTATCATTCATATATCATTCATATTCATATAAATATTGACATCAATTATAAAATATCATATGTCTATTAATAATGAAATAAAATAATTTTAATATTGTATATTATAATATCATTGAGGACCGTTATCGTGGAGGCGACAGCGTCTGCCTTTAAACGCGACGGTTTGTGGGTTCGATCCTCACTCGGGTAGAATGAATTATTTTCAGTCTCCTCGCTCTGGCAGAAAGGCAAAGCGCTTCGCTGAGATTCGCCACTTAACATGCATTTCCTCGAAAGCGGGGAACATTTACCCTGTTATATGTGGAATATAGCGTGAAGCTATTATTAAAATTAATAAAATAATATGGCGAAGAAAGTTCATGTCAATATTCCGATTCTTCCACCCACTGAAGGTGATGAGCACTTTCATCTGCTATTTCTAAATTGAAAAAAAAAAAATTAAGTGAAATCTACTCTAATAATGCCTACGAGTTATCCACTGAATTCCAACGTAAAGCCGCTTCCATAAAAAATTCACAAGTGTAGAACAATTAAAATAATTCATAAAAACGCAACTTTGACGAATTAACATTATGCTTATTTAATAACAGACTAACAGTAGTCAAAACAATTACCTACAGAACACATTATAGAATTTACTACAAAAAACGCAATTACTTTCAGAAACGTTTATGAATCCGATAAAAACGTCTGTAATACCAGTGCTCTATGGCAGCTATGGACGACTACTCCACCACCACCACTTTTTAATGGGTTTAGATCCCCGAATATCTATTATAGTTAGGTGCTGTTCCTCGAAAAATTTTAATGACGCAATCTCAGAACAGAAAGTCCAGCACCCATTGTTTAGGCAAATAGATCCTCAGAAAGAAAGAAAGTTTTGTAATTATAATCATCAAGAATGTAAAAGAATTTATAGACCTAGAATCATTTACTTAAAATTCAAAACCTATTCAAGGTTCAAAATTTCAAAGAAATAATAATAATAATAATTTTTAAGCCTTTCCAAAGATCATTCACGCCAATTAATTTTAGATTAAGGTTTAGGATAGGTTATGTTAGGGTTCCGGGTAGGTTTAACTAATTCAAAGTATCAAGGTACTAATTTCCAACTATATTTTAATAGCAGCCTGTTAATTTTATAGGTGACGAAGAATATGTTGTAATTTAATTCCAAACCATGTGTTTAACGGATCATTATTCTACATCTCGCAAAGCCATGTCGGGAAAAAGAAAAAAATTGTAGCACAAAAATTTTAGAACATATTGAGAGTTTGATAAAATCTTCACTGAAAATTTTATTACTACCGAAATCGAGTGATCTTGATCAAGCTAACCTTATATTGAAAAGTTATTAGATAATGAAAAAAATCGAAAAAAACATGTTCTAATTTTTACAATAATTCCGGAGGCTATCGCTGCCAAATTAACAGACTAATTTTTCTTCTATAAAATATTACATTCAATAAATAGTACAGATATACATTATATTACCATCATATGGCCATCTGAGTAAAAGTCTAAGTCAAGTAATTTTACTCAAAATAAGGTGCTGAATTTTTTGAACGTCATATAATTTGCTATCGGTTCACTAAACTAACACTAATTCAGATCTGAGAAAAATCGGCACATCAAACTCAGCGGGACTTTTTTTCTTTTTTCTTTGGTAATAAACACATTTACAATTATTCAATAGTGACAATGATACTTTTGAAATAGACTGGATTTCATTCCCAAGGCGTGTTGCTATTTGTAAAATCCTTAATTAGGTAATAACCTTTAACACACAATTGTCTTTTAATCGACTTCCAAAAAGGTTCGTCCTTTTTGGAAGTCGATTAAAAAGACGATTGTGTGTTAAAGGAGGTTCTGTGTTCGTCATGTATTATTAAAATCAAAATATTCTTTATTCAAATAGGCTATTACAAGCACTTCCGAATCGACAACATAAGTGTCAGTATTGTCAGTCTTACTAGATGCTACCACCAGCTAGGAGGGCAGTTCTGCTGAGAAGAGCTGGCGAGAAACTAAACTCCTTTTTAATGTAATTTTATAAAATATTTCCAACTGTGACCTCCCGTATGAGCAGCAATAGTCCAACACACACTTACATGAGTATAATATTCCTGGATGGAATAATATATTTTCCCTAACAATATATTCCTAATAAGTCAAGATTAAATCTTGACTTTAAATTTCTCGAAGAGTAAATCTAAGTATTTTTGAAATTTTATTATACATGCGTATACCTACGTATTTCACGTGTTAATCGCCTCTAGTATTAATAATTATAGATTCATGTGCCGGGCCGAGTTTATAATAATATTTTCAATGTAAGTACTGTGAGTTGGCTATAAATATAAATTATCTTGTTTATATGAACTTAGTGAAGACCTAAATCCAGTAGAGTTGTTGGAATTATCTAAGAAATTTGTTTGAAATCACCACGTACAAGTATTTTTCTTAGATCATGTCAACCTTATAACTTGTTCTAAAATAGTTTCAAAGTCTAATAGTAAAATATTAGTGGTAGGTCCGTACACATTTACAAAAATAAGCTCAATCAATGCTCAAGCTCAGCACAGGCCATATCATAATCAATGAATAATCTGCTCAACGAAGAGGCTCACAATATTTTTTGTTCATTAAATTCGTAAGATTTTTTCAAAATTATTAAAGAACCTCTACGAAAATCTTTCTCTCCGCTGAACATATTATCTACTTGGATACTAATTCAGTGTTTTGAAGCCAGTGCTATGCACTTCAAGAATAAGTCAATTTCAAGAATAAGTCTTTCTCTTCATCAAAAGTAATTATTGAAAATAATTTGCATGTTTATAAAAAGTATGAGAGGAGGTAGCCCACTTCTGAATTCAATCGGATGCACAAATGTTACTAAGCTGATAGTATCTATTGAGCCCGGGATTAGATTCACATCTGCATACAGGTCGGCGCCAATACTAATGTGTGGTACTTAATGTCCCCGTGATTGCTTTCCCGCTAATGGCATTGTGATTACAATTTCATTGTTGAAATGCGTTTTAATTATTTATCACCTACGGCGGATCAGCGTGTTTTCCAGCACGATTATTTAATTTTTAGACAGTAAGTTGTTGTATGCTTAAACATTCCCGTTCACTCTAAGCTAGTTTCACAATATAGGTACACATATATATTAAGATTTTTGATCCTAATTTACTTTTTCTTGGTTTTTTCCATTAATCAGGTATAAAAAAATAAATTTTGTAATTTACAAGCTCGTTGCTTTTATAGGACAACTAAAATTTGAAATCAAATGATTGTTACATTTGCATACTCTTTATTCGTTTATATTATATGAAAAAGAGAAAAATCATGTAAGCCCTTAGATTATTACGAAAAAGTATACGGTATACAAGTAATATATTAAAGTCGATGATTCGATGTAATTTAATGAATCAATTTGTACATTATATATCATGTATGTATAGATGTGTACGACTTATCAGAGTGCTCCAGATAGTGTGCTAAGACTGATCAAACGTTATTAATCTGTTAGAAAGCTTATCTGTATATTATATAGTTATTATTATAGTATGTCAAGTATCGTAGCTTACTAAAATGTCATGAACATTAGTTGGGTTAGATTATAAAGCTTTGAAAGATTAAAGATTATAAAAGTTTTTGTAAAGTAATTTTTAATTGTTAAAATGCTGATGTGTGGATGGATGGACTTTTTAATTGATTATTTAAATAAGCATGTGTTGTGGTTTAGTCAGTGTGGCCAAATTGAATGGCTGCAAAAAGGCTGATTCATTATATAGGAGCATTGCTGTTGTTACACTCCACTGCGACACAAACGAAAGCCAAGGACATGAATCGCGAACAATATTAATTTTGTTCGTTTTCGTTATAGTTTATCGAACATTTGTCATTATTATATTACTTTTTTGTTCTTTTGTCGCACTTTTTAATGTATCGATAGCAGCTTTTAATATATTGTGTATTGAGTGGCGGACCTCAATGTCGCGCTTTGTATTGTTACTCGTACCAGAGCGAGGAAATGCAAATAATACGTTCCACTAAGTGGGAATCGGACATACAACAAGCGCATTTACAGTCAGACCATGGCGGCTAATATGTTTTTTAGTTGAATTATCTGTCGTGGGCGCTATTTTCTTTATGTATTGATAAATTTATAGAATAAGGTCAATTTTACTTGGACAATATTCAAGAGACGCGGGTATGTCCCGCTTTGCTATATTTAAATTTCATACGTTTTTAAATAGTTATTTTTTTCCTCAATAAGTACAATTAAAAAAAATTAAAATAAATAATAGAATTCATATAGTCTAGTTTTAGTCTACGTTTATAAAGTTCATAATTTTTCTGTATAAAAGGTGAAGCCTTAAGCCGAAAATTGAACGTATTTCATAAATTAGTTACATTGCATAAAAAAAGTCATAAGACAGCCAGTAATAAGTTAATTGAAACAAATCCATGCAAATAAATTTATATATATATATATATATATATATATATATATATATATATATATATATATATATATAATATATATATATATATATATATATATATATATTTATATATATTAGATTATAAGATATTTTTTTTATTAAATATTTAATTCATTGCAGAACAAGATTTTACAAAGTTATTAATACTTTATATTATTAATACTAAGCTGAACGCAATCGTCACTGTGTTCACTACTCTCTTTACATAACGTATATTGTATAGATAGTGTGTATGCTGCTCCACGTTACGCCGTAGATCCTGCCCATTATAAGCGCGTAGCAAAAGTAAACAATTTGCCTGACTGAGTTTTATGAACATAATGCCTTTTTTATTTATTGAAACTTTGAATTCATAAAGAATAATAATAATATTTTTAAATAATAAAAAACTACTTCATTCCGAAGTGACTAACTGGTAGACAGCACACAATCACAGTCTAATAGATAAGACGTCCACGTAACGAAATCTCAACAAAGTATACAATTTTATTTTAATACGACATTTTAAAGTAAAGCTATAAGTACTAAAATTATTTTATTTATTAAACAATACACACTCACAAAATAAATGTACAAAAAGGATCCTTGCCAAGATAACTTCGCTGCCTACAAAAAACTGCGTAACATTTGCAATAGAATGTGTAGGGATGCAAAACGTCGTTACATTCATAGCACTATCCAGAATCTCAGTCAAGCACAAGTTTGGAGATTCTTAGAGTCATTAGGGGTAGGTAATTTCAATAATACTCATTCCGTAAATATAAATCTCCATAAATTAAATTATTTTTTTACAACTCCACCTTTAAATATAAGCCCCCAAATTAAATCTGAAACTCTTAAGATTTTGTCACAAACTGTCCTACCAGACTCAACTCCCTTTTCTTTCAAAACTGTTTCTGAAGATGATGTCAGGAAGTGTATCAAATCTATTTCCTCTAAAGCCATTGGAAGTGACTATCTCAGTCTCGACATGATTCTACCCGTGTTGGAAAGCATTACACCAGTGGTCACCCACATAATAAATTTTTCACTGACAAGTAATGTTTTTTCCGGCTCAGTGGAAGAATGCGTATGTCGTTCCCTTACCTAAAACTTCCAACCCCACTACCGTTGCTGAATATCGTCCTATATCTGTTCTTCCGCTCCTATCCAAAGTCCTTGAATCCTTCGTAAACAATCAACTTCATGGTTTTCTCTCCTCTAACAATCTCTTATGTCCTTATCAATCTGGCTTCCGTCCCTACCACAGTACAATTACTGCGTTGCTGAATATCACTGAGGACATACGTTGTGCTATGGATAACACCAAGCTCACCGTGATGGTACTACTACTTGATTTCAGCAGCGCTTTTAATTCTGTTGATTTTGATATACTTCTGGGCACTCTTCGCGCAGCTAACATCTCTTCTCCAGTTATCAACTGGTTCTGTTCATATCTCTTCGGTACGCCAGCAGTGAGTAAAAGCTAACGGTGTCACATCATCATGGTTGGAACTCACTGCTGGCGTACCTCAAGGCGGCGTTCTCCTCTCCACTTCTTTTTTCTATTTTTATTAATAACATATCAAAAGTCATTTCTTCTCCCTATCATTTGTATGCAGATGACCTGCAGTTATATAAACATTGTAATTTGAATGAATTACCTAAGGCCATCGAAACTCTAAACAAGGATCTTATTGCTATTCAGTTTTGGGCTGAATCATTTGGCTTACTAGTTAACCCTAAAAAATCGCAAACTCTTATTATTGGTAGTAATAAGATTAGAGGTAGAATCAGTTGGAACTCAACGCCGAAAATTTTGTATTCGGGAGTTGAAATTAAATACTGTAAAAACATAAAAATATATACTGTAAAAACATAAAAATATATAATATATGTCTTGGACTTCACACATTAATGATATTAGCAAACGCATGCATTTCTCTTTCCATTCTCTCAAGCGTCTCCAATATTTCCTCCCTCACAAAACCAAAATTATGCTTGCGCAATCTCTTCTCCTGCCAATTCTTGACTACGCCGACGTTTGCTATTTGGATGTGACCGAGGAGCTATTAAACAAGCTAGAGCGTCTTCAAAATCTCGCCATACGATTTATCTTTGGTTTGCGTAGTTTGACCACGTTTCTCAATTTCGCGCTCAGCTTAATTGGCTTCCTATCCGCCTTCGCCGAGATATGCACATACTTACACTCCTTTTAAAATTCTTAATTATGAAAATTTTCCTCTTATCTCCGCTCTCGTTTAACATACTTCCCACTCCCACACGCTCTAGGCGGTCGTGTGTCAAACATACATATACATATATACATATATATATATATATATATATATATATACATATATATATATATATATATATATAAGGAGTAGTATATATATATATATATAGATATATATATATATATAGATTATATATATATATATATATATATATATATATATATATATATAGATTATATATATTATATATAGATATATATATATATATATATATAATATATGTATAATTATATGTATGTGTATGTCTATGTATGTATGTTTGTATGGTGTAATTTATATGTTGTGAATATTTATGTATTTGTAATAAGTAAGTATTTAGTATATATTATAGTTCCATATTTGTATATATCAAGTTTTATTTATGTGTGACATATAATTAATTATATATGTATTTCTAATTATAGAATAGAATAATTTGTACTATATTCTTACCCGCTGCTTAAAAACTCATCCACTACCATAGGTTGGCTGGAAGAGATCTCTTATAGGGATAAGTCCACCTTTATGTACTACTTTTTCTTTTTTTTTTTATGTTGTTACGCTTATGTTTTTTTTAGTACAATAAAGAATATAAGAAAAGGTAAATACCTTTATAAGATCATAGTGTACTACAGTAGGCTTAATAACTAGCATCAGTCACTGAGCCGTTAGACGTAAACCTGCCTGCAGCAAAATACCACCTGTTACAGTCTGTTTCGATGAGCATGATCGAAGTTATCCAATATTAACTGGAGTTTCACTGCATTTCGATGTCGATGTTTGGGTGTTTGGAATGAGTAAAACCGTTTTCATAATTGCTTTTGCACTCCCGTAGTAATTATCGTTAAAAATGTTTCAACTAACTAAAATATTTTCTATTGATCATTCGTTTTTTCAGACGTCACAAATTGTGTTGATAACTTACATGCTTTTAAAAAAACACACAATATCACAAATTTTGTGGACATCAATTTTTAGAATTATTATGACATAATACAAGATGGGAATGAAAATTATTGTATTAAAGTAGAAATATCTGTCAGAGCTACTGGATGTCAAATGCAACATTATAGAGGCGACAGCCTCACTTATACTATTCCTGCATATTTGAACTAATACAAAATCATACAAAATAAATTATATATGATTTAAACGTTGATTATTTCGTTTCTATGTAGTGAAAACAATATAAATAACATGTCATTCATTAAAGCTCCTGTTCTATGCATACATTATTATTGACATGCTTTTTGGTATGGGTATTGCATACAACACACTATTCAACTTAAATTTTTAAATTTTACTTGGAATAATGCTTTGTACACAAAACACGTGCCAAAAAGGATTTTAAATTTATTTTTTTAATTGTTTTATCAACTTTTTTATTTTAAATCGGATTGAAAAATATCTTAACCTGCTTTATGCTTAAAGCATTACTAGCGTGTATATATTGTGTACCTATACAACTTTCTTTAACTTGAAGTAGAACGTCCGTATGGAAAAATTTTAATATATTAGGAAAGTTTCACGGCGAGACGAGGCATTGCTAAGCTCGGCGGAACTTTGAAATTTGTTGCTCAATACCTTATTTTATATTTAATAGCTTGAAATATCTTGTATATTATAACTGATATATATCTTGTATATTATATTCATTCACACAGACAAATTTTAAATCATTGTATCAATTAACAAAACATATATTTAAGCATTAAAACAAATTGATTATTTATATTTTGATATCTCTTTCTCTCTCCCTGTGTATCTCTCTCTCTCTCTCTCGAATTACTTATTGTGTTATAAAAAAGTAAGAATTATATTAATAATTGAATGGAATCATAAAATACTTATAAAACAATGTATATATTTAGAGCTAATTAAACCATTGATTCACATAAAAGTTACCATTATATAATCTTTGATTTCATATATTAGTCTAGACCTTAATTATTTATCACTATTAAATATATTGATAGCTACTTTTTACGTATAAAATTGATATTTGCAAATAAAATACATACAAAATAATTATTACACTTGTAGCAAAGTCCAATATCCTGTGTATTTGTTTGAAATAACGTGTGGCCTTTGTGCTTGTATATAGTCAAAGCTTCCATTGGATACGTTGATTTACATTGTTTGTCGCTTTACCAGACGCGCTTACATCCGGAGGCTGAATTCACCTTTATTTAACCTATTCAGTTACACGAATACGTTAAATTAAAACCTTCGCTTCAAATAATGCAATGACGATGCACCAACATCATTGCACGATCATAGTATTATTTGAAGCTATACGAATACGTGGCCGTGTGTATCTATGTGTGCATGCACATATTCATGAATATGTACCTGTAACAATTTGAAAAAGATTGAAGAATGAGCGCTGCCGATATCAAACCGAAATCATTGTAGGCTTTCAGACACCATCTCTCCACACTTATACTAATGCGAAGAGAGCGCTATAATTTTTGCTACATAAATAGAAGTTGAATTTAGACAATTTTAAAACCTGCTAACAAGTAGGACTGTCTTACTAAACGGTAACGGTACACTTTAGGTAGGCGAATAATGTTTCCCAGAACAACTAACATATTTCTTCCACAAACATTATACGTACTTATATGGAAATTAAATAATATACACTACAGAAACCAGTTCTTTAAATTTTCCAATACATTATTTTCTAATTCATAAAATGAAACAAAATTTTCAAATAAAACAAACATAGTCCACGAAGTGCAATTAACTTTAAACTTTACTGACATATTCAATTAAGTTGTTAGATATGTTCACAGCTTGAATGATATCCTGTTTGCACTTAACGTCCGGTGCACCAAAGACTAGGGTAGTTATTAAAATATGAATTTGCTGCTCCACGTTAAGTCAAATTTTCAGTTCGATAATTATCGACGGCACTGCTTTTAGGCTTACCACTGGCTTTATTGGCGCTGTTGTTCATCAAAATATAAATACTGATCCTAAAGTGCTATGCTCAACATCGCATTTAATATTATTATTATTCTCCTACGGTACAAACATTTGTATGGTACATTTATTTTGTGAGTGTGTATTGTTTAATAAATAAAATAATTTTAGTACTTATAGCTTTACTTTAAAATGTCGTATTAAAATAAAATTGTATACTTTGTTGAGATTTCGTTTACGTGGACGTCTTATCTATTAGACTGTGATTGTGTGCTGTCTACCAGTTAGTCACTTCGGAATGAAGTAGTTTTTTATTATTTAAAAATATTATTATTATTCTTTATGAATTCAAAGTTTCAATAATAAAAAGGCATTATGTTCATAAAACTCAGTCAGGCAAATTGTTTACTTTGCTACGCGCTTATAATGGGCAGGATCTACGGCGTAGCGTGGAGTAGCATACACACTATCTATACAATATACGTTATGTAAGAGAGTAGTGAACACAGTGACGATTGCGTTCAGCTTAGTATTAATAATATAAAGTATTAATAACTTTGTAAATCTTGTTCTGCAATGAATTTAAATATTTAATAAAAAAATATCTTATAATCTAATATATATAAATATATATATATATATAATATATATATATATATATATATATATATATATATATATATATATATATATATATATATATATATATATATATATATATATATATATATATATATATATTATATATATTAGATTATAAGATATTTTTTTTATTAAATATTTAAATTCATTGCAGAACAAGATTTTACAAAGTTATTAATACTTTATATTATTAATACTAAGCTGAACGCAATCGTCACTGTGTTCACTACTCTCTTTACATAACGTATATTGTATAGATAGTGTGTATGCTACTCCACGCTACGCCGTAGATCCTGTCCATTATAAGCGCGTAGCAAAAGTAAACAATTTGCCTGACTGAGTTTTATGAACATAATGCCTTTTTTATTTATTGAAACGTTGAATTCATAAAGAATAATAATAATATTTTTAAAAAATAAAAAACTACTTCATTCCGAAGTGACTAACTGGTAGACAGCACACAATCACAGTCTAATAGATAAGACGTCCACGTAAACGAAATCTCAACAAAGTATACAATTTTATTTTAATACGACATTTTAAAGTAAAGCTATAAGTACTAAAATTATTTTATTTATTAAACAATACACACTCACAAAATAAATGTACCATACAAATGTTTGTACCGTAGGAGAATAATAATAATATTAAATGCGATGTTGAGCATAGCACTTTAGGATCAGTATTTATATTTTGATGAACAACAGCGCCAATAAAGCCAGTGGTAAGCCTAAAAGCAGTGCCGTCGATAATTATCGAACTGAAAATTTGACTTAACGTGGAGCAGCAAATTCATATTTTAATAACTACCCTAGTCTTTGGTGCACCGGACGTTAAGTGCAAACAGGATATCATTCAAGCTGTGAACATATCTAACAACTTAATTGAATATGTCAGTAAAGTTTAAAGTTAATTGCACTTCGTGGACTATGTTTGTTTTATTTGAAAATTTTGTTTCATTTTATGAATTAGAAAATAATGTATTGGAAAATTTAAAGAACTGGTTTCTGTAGTGTATATTATTTAATTTCCATATAAGTACGTATAATGTTTGTGGAAATATGTTAGTTGTTCTGGGAAACATTATTCGCCTACCTAAAGTGTACCGTTACCGTTTAGTAAGACAGTCCTACTTGTTAGCAGGTTTTAAAATTGTCTAAATTCAACTTCTATTTATGTAACAAAAATTATAGCGCTCTCTTCGCATTAGTATAAGTGTGGAGAGATGGTGTCTGAAAGCCTACAATGATTTCGGTTTGATATCGGCAGCGCTCATTCTTCAATCTTTTTCAATTGTTACAGGTACATATTCATGAATATGTGCATGCACACATAGATACACACGGCCACGTATTCGTATAGCTTCAAATAATACTATGATCGTGCAATGATGTTGGTGCATCGTCATTGCATTATTTGAAGCGAAGGTTTTAATTTAACGTATTCGTGTAACTGAATAGGTTAAATAAAGGTGAATTCAGCCTCCGGATGTAAGCGCGTCTGGTAAAGCGACAAACAATGTAAATCAACGTATCCAATGGAAGCTTTGACTATATACAAGCACAAAGGCCACACGTTATTTCAAACAAATACACAGGATATTGGACTTTGCTACAAGTGTAATAATTATTTTGTATGTATTTTATTTGCAAATATCAATTTTATACGTAAAAAGTAGCTATCAATATATTTAATAGTGATAAATAATTAAGGTCTAGACTAATATATGAAATCAAAGATTATATAATGGTAACTTTTATGTGAATCAATGGTTTAATTAGCTCTAAATATATACATTGTTTTATAAGTATTTTATGATTCCATTCAATTATTAATATATTCTTACTTTTTATAACACAATAAGTAATTCGAGAGAGAGAGAGAGATACACAGGGAGAGAGAAAGAGATATCAAAATATAAATAATCAATTTGTTTTAATGCTTAAATATATGTTTTGTTAATTGATACAATGATTTAAAATTTGTCTGTGTGAATGAATATAATACACAAGATATATATCAGTTTATAATATACAAGATATTTCAAGCTATTAAATATAAAATAAGGTATTGAGCAACAAATTTCAAAGTTCCGCCGAGCTTAGCAATGCCTCGTCTCGCCGTGAAACTTTCCTAATATATTAAAATTTTTCCATACGGACGTTCTACTTCAAGTTAAAGAAAGTTGTATAGGTACACAAATATATACACGCTAGTAATGCTTTAAGCATAAAGCAGGTTAAGATATTTTTCAATCCGATTTAAAATAAAAAAGTTGATAAAACAATTAAAAAAATAAATGTAAAATCCTTTTTGGCACGTGTTTTGTGTACAACGCATTATTCAAGTAAAATTTAAAAAATTAAGTTGAATAGTGTGTTGTATGCAATACCCATACCAAAAAGCATGTCAATAATAATGTATGCATAGAACAGGAGCTTTAATGAATGACATGTTATTTATATTGTTTTCACTACATAGAAACGAAATAATCAACGTTTAAATCATATATAATTTATTTTGTATGATTTTGTATTAGTTCAAATATGCAGGAATAGTATAAGTGAGGCTGTCGCCTCTATAATGTTGCATTTGACATCCAGTAGCTCTGACAGATATTTCTACTTTAATACAATAATTTTCATTCCCATCTTGTATTATGTTATAATAATTCTAAAAATTGATGTCCACAAAATTTGTGATATTGTGTGTTTTTTTAAAAGCATGTAAGTTATCAACACAATTTGTGACGTCTGAAAAAACGAATGATCAATAGAAAATATTTTAGTTAGTTGAAACATTTTTAACGATAATTACTACGGGAGTGCAAAAGCAATTATGAAAACGGTTTTACTCATTCCAAACACCCAAACATCGACATCGAAATGCAGTGAAACTCCAGTTATTATTGGATAACTTCGATCATGCTCATCGAAACAGACTGTAACAGGTGGTATTTTGCTGCAGGCAGGTTTACGTCTAACGGCTCAGTGACTGATGCTAGTTATTAAGCCTACTGTAGTACACTATGATCTTATTAAGTCTTTTTTTTTTTTTTTAATATTCTTTATTGTACTAAAAAAAACATAAGCGTAACAACATAAAAAAAAGAAAAAGTAGTACATAAAGGTGGACTTATCCCTATAAGAGATCTCTTCCAGCCAACCTATGGTAGTGGATGAGTTTTTAAGCAGCGGGTAAGAATATAGTACAAATTATTCTATTCTATAATTAGAAATACATATATAATTAATTATATGTCACACATAAATAAAACTTGATATATACAAATATGGAACTATAATATATACTAAATACTTACTTATTACAAATACATAAATATTCACAAACATATAAATACACCATACAAACATACATACATAGACATACACATACATATACATATATACATATATATATATATATATATATATATATATATATATATATATATATATATATATATATATATATATATATATATATATATATATATATATATATATATATATATATATAAAATAAAAAAAACATAATACATACATACATAACTGAGCTGAAAATAAGGTTATCACATTGATGACTGTCTGAAAATCAACTTTAAATTTACTCGTTTAAACTAGCGAGTAAGTGCTTTTTTAATTGACATTTAAAGGAAATGATGGTTGGACTATTTGGATGGATTTAGGAAGTTGGTTCCACAGGGTTACAGCATACACTGAGAAGGATTTCTGGAGGTATTTAGTATTACTCTTAGGTATGTCTAGTGTCGGTATGACACACGACCGCCTAGAGCGTGTGGGAGTGGGAAGTATGTTAAAACGAGAGCGGAGATAAAGAGGAAAATTTTCATAATTAAGAATTTTAAAAAGGAGTGTAAGTATGTGCATATCTCGGCGAAGGCGGATAGGAAGCCAATTAAGCTGAGCGCGAAATTGAGAAACGTGGTCAAACTTACGCAAACCAAAGATAAATCGTATGGCGAGATTTTGAAGACGCTCTAGCTTGTTTAATAGCTCCTCGGTCACATCCAAATAGCAAACGTCGGCGTAGTCAAGAATTGGCAGGAGAAGAGATTGCGCAAGCATAATTTTGGTTTTGTTAGGGAGGAAATATTGGAGACGCTTGAGAGAATGGAAAGAGAAATGCATGCGTTTGCTAATATCATTAATGTGTGAAGTCCAAGACATATATTATATATTTTTATGTTTTTACAGTATATATTTTTATGTTTTTACAGTATTTAATTTCAACTCCCGAATACAAAATTTTCGGCGTTGAGTTCCAACTGATTCTACCTCTAATCTTATTACTACCAATAATAAGAGTTTGCGATTTTTTAGGGTTAACTAGTAAGCCAAATGATTCAGCCCAAAACTGAATAGCAATAAGATCCTTGTTTAGAGTTTCGATGGCCTTAGGTAATTCATTCAAATTACAATGTTTATATAACTGCAGGTCATCTGCATACAAATGATAGGGAGAAGAAATGACTTTTGATATGTTATTAATAAAAATAGAAAAAAGAAGTGGAGAGAGAACGCCGCCTTGAGGTACGCCAGCAGTGAGTTCCAACCATGATGATGTGACACCGTTAGCTTTTACACACTGCCGACGACCGAAGAGATATGAACAGAACCAGTTGATAACTGGAGAAGAGATGTTAGCTGCGCGAAGAGTGCCCAGAAGTATATCAAAATCAACAGAATTAAAAGCGCTGCTGAAATCAAGTAGTACCATCACGGTGAGCTTGGTGTTATCCATAGCACAACGTATGTCCTCAGTGATATTCAGCAACGCAGTAACTGTACTGTGGTAGGGACGGAAGCCAGATTGATAAGGACATAAGAGATTGTTAGAGGAGAGAAAACCATGAAGTTGATTGTATACGAAGGATTCAAGGACTTTGGATAGGAGCGGAAGAACAGATATAGGACGATATTCAGCAACGGTAGTGGGGTTGGAAGTTTTAGGTAAGGGAACGACATACGCATTCTTCCACTGAGCCGGAAAAACATTACTTGTCAGTGAAAAATTTATTATGTGGGTGACCACTGGTGTAATGCTTTCCAACACGGGTAGAATCATGTCGAGACTGAGATAGTCACTTCCAATGGCTTTAGAGGAAATAGATTTGATACACTTCCTGACATCATCTTCAGAAACAGTTTTGAAAGAAAAGGGAGTTGAGTCTGGTAGGACAGTTTGTGACAAAATCTTAAGAGTTTCAGATTTAATTTGGGGGCTTATATTTAAAGGTGGAGTTGTAAAAATATAATTTAATTTATGGAGATTTATATTTACGGAATGAGTATTATTGAAATTACCTACCCCTAATGACTCTAAGAATCTCCAAACTTGTGCTTGACTGAGATTCTGGATAGTGCTATGAATGTAACGACGTTTTGCATCCCTACACATTCTATTGCAAATGTTACGCAGTTTTTTGTAGGCAGCGAAGTTATCTTGGCAAGGATCCTTTTTGTTTTTAGCCTTGGCTCTGTCACGCTTACACATAGTTCGTCTAATAACAGGTGTTAACCAGGGAGCGGGTGCATGCTTCATGCGAACTGGTCTTACAGGAGCGTGTTTGTCATAAATGCAAATCAGTTTAGAAGTTAAAGAGTCCACCATACTGTCAATATTATTAGATGACAATGTGGATGACCAGTCGATGTTACTCACATCCTCCCTCAAGCGTTCCAAGTCCATATGCTTAAAGTTGCGCTGAAGAAATGTTTTGTCTCTAACCTTAGGAGGGCAAAGTTTATATGAAAGATATATTAAATCGTGAAAAGAAAATGGCGCAGTCATTTGTCCATGAGAAAGTACAAGATTAGGATTAGAGACAGCCATGAGATCAATGAGAGAAGGCCTGCAGTTAGGAAAATGATGGGTGGGATAAGTCATTGGAAGCAAATGCAAGTTGTAAGACTCATACAATGCTTTTAACAAATCCGATCTAGCAACATCCTTTAACAGACATGTATTTAAATCGCCCATACAGATGACATGCTCATAAAGTGGTGATAGATATTCCAGGACACTTTCCAAAGTAGAAAAATAATTAATTTTGTCATTCGGGGAATACAAAACCCCCAAAAGGATTTTTTTACGATGTAACGTTAATTCTAGAAAAAGATATTCAAGCGTTCCTAAAGAATCATTAAGAGAACATTTAATGATGCCGGCAGGTATATTGTTGCGAAGGTATATACAAACACCTCCACCACCTTGCAGAGTGCGATCGTTGCGAAATAGCTGGTATCCTGGAATAGAGTAGCTAACAGATGAAAGAGAAGGCTTAAACCAAGTCTCGGATATGAGTATACAATCAACTACGCCGGAGCCAAAAGATGCGAGAAGATCAGTAAAATGAGCTGGTACACTCTGAGCGTTGATATGCACTAAGGAAAGAGATTTAGACGGATTGATAAATATTTTTGACAGTTTATCTTCAAGAGGCTCTGAATCTGAAAGTGATGAATCATTACTAGTAGCACAGTTATAATCGCTGGAAGAGCAGGAAAAGTATTCATCATTTAAATACATAATATATAGAGCAATGCATAAATAATACACAAATAAATAATGAATAAACTACTAAAATAAAAAAAAATATAATAAAAAAAAATAATAACAAACTATATAATGAATGTAAAATTTAAATAAACTTTATAATATATAAAAAGTATTAATATTAAAAAAAATAATTAAATAAGATTCCCGTGCATGTTGATTACAAGATAAATTAAACTAATAAAATTAATTTACAATTTTGAACATATACTGTTAAAAAATACAAACGCAAAACGGAACGTAAAACAACCAAACACAAAAGCTAACAGTATTATAAACTGTACGATAAACGACAAACGTAAACACATTATTGTCAACATACTATGTCATGATTAATATGTTAAACAAAAAAAAATGATGTACAAATTTAAACATTGCAAAGGTAAAAACAAAAAAGAATTGTAAATGTACTATACAGAAGTTAAACAAAACATAAACAGTAAAATATGCAACTATCATCTTATAATATGCTAACCGACCAAGTTAAGATGGTATAAACAATATAAATTTAGTGGTCAACAGATTTCATAGCAGAACATTCCTGTATTAATTGTTTAAGTTCTGGCATGGACGAAATTTTAATTTTAGATTTATTCTGAAGTAATATAATAATTACGCCATCAGCTGTCCAGCATTTTTTTATACCAAAATGTTTACGTGCCGCTATGAAAACCTCTTGACGCGATCTAGTCAAAAATTCAGAAATAGTTATTTTAGTGCCCCTTAACGTCGTTTTGGCCCTCCAAACATTAGAACGGAGTTGCACGGAAGAAAATCTGATGAGGATAGGTCTGGAAGAGTTCTTCTTAGCACCCAATCTATGACAAGATTCTATTGATGTGGGCAACTTATCTGACAACTTCATCTGGTTGGTTAATATGCCGGTTACCTTTTGAAGCACTATCTCGTCCTTGTCTTCTTCAACTCCATGAATTAGAAGAACCTTTCTTCTCGACAGTGTCTCCAGGCGTTCCAAACCAAGCACAACAAGTTCAACCTGTGACTTTAGTAGACCAAGAGTTTTCCACACAAGAGACTTAAAAGTATAAAATTCTGCTGTTAGGGTTTTAACAGTTGGCGTAGATCCAGACTGTGAGAGGTTCTTCTCAAACTCGCCCATTCGTGAGGAAAACATAGATGACAGTTCTTCCATACCCTTTCGAAGTTGGTTCACTGGTGTTTCCATTTTTATATTGTTTATTATTTATTGAAAGTGTGTTAGAAAGTTAGTTTATAATCAACTTAGCACAAGAATGATAAGATTTAGCACATATGTACACTTAATTACTTTTTATTTATACAAATAATACAGAGCAAACAAAAACGTGTCTATTCACTCTGATATCTACCCGCAAAAAAAGTTATCTACCCGCAAAAAAAGTCTTATGAGTGATTTACGCTTTACTTTTCATCGTCAACGTCAATTTTAAATACGTTTATTTTCTTTGATGTTTCTTAGAACGATAGTCATTAACATTTTTTTGAATGAAAATTCAAAATTTACTATATCATCATCATCATTTTCTACTTTATAATGCCCACTGCTGGACGCACGGAGAGGCCCTTAGGATCTTCACGACAACAGGTCCGGCGTTGCCAGCGCCCAGTGGCTCTTCTGATGATCTTGACCACATCGTCCATTCTCCACGAAGGAGGTCTCACCACTATCGGTCACTATATTTAGTCCATAATTACAACACAAACATATAATTCTATGAATTATATTGAATACCATCCATGTTCAAAATTAAGTTTGGTATCTTTGATTTCAATATAACATCGAAGAGCTGAGTTAGGAAGTAAATATATTTGCCTAAGTTATCAGTAACTTGAGTGAATATCACGACGACGGTGCTGTATACTGTTGGACTGAATCATACCAATTTCAAGTTTATGAGAAGTTCAACAACGATGGCATAATATTATTAGAAACTGGATAGTACTCATATATGCAAATAGACTGAAAATAAAGAAATAAAATCACCTTTATTACAAGACATAATAAATGGACGTCTCTATATTTTATATAAGAAAAGTTTGCAATACCAAGAATAAAAATGTTGTTGCATATACTTAAATGAACACAAAAAATTCAAAATTAAAATTATAAAATATAAATACCTTATGTATGCACAATGTACATACACATAAATATTATATAAATAAAAATGCAATAAAGCGCTTCCTAAATTAAATCACTTGCAAGTTCACTGAAGCTGAAAAACGTATTGCAATATTCAAATATTATCATTTTCCAATACACTTCACAAATTCAAAATAAATTCTTGTAAGCTACAATATTACTTTAATAAATAAAAATGTATTGTACTTTATTTAAAAGTCCGTAGGCATTTAGATTGTTAGTAAATATATCTAGGGAGACTGTAATCTATACTATAATAAAACAATAAGAATATTATGTCTGTACATTGAGATGTAGAAACACTAATAGAATATGATTTTCCAAATTTATGCCGGTCTATTTGCCTATTTTTCTTCTAGTTTGTCTGTCTAGGGCAGGGTTTTGATCTTTGTTAGATTTGGAAAAAGGTTTACAACGAAACCCTCCAGTATCAAAGAGTGCCACTCTATCTTCGGTGGCAGTTAGACTATCTACAATTGTCTCGTTAATTAGGCGAAAAGCATCTTTTAAATGAAAAATACATACGTGAAGTGTATTATTTTTTAATATCTATATATTCTTCATAGGTCTATGGTCAAATGAAGTCTTACAGCAAAATAAACCAAACAGAAACAACTTTTGGACAGTTGGCAATAATCAAATTGAACTGTATGGTTCACAATTTGTCGATAGATTTCTACTTCGGAAGATGGAAGCATTTTGTGATTTTACAGTGACATTACTTCGGCTTTATTACTATCCTACCAACCCTACTAAAAATATTGTCAATTTGAAAGTTTGCGAGGTTGGACTTTTGTTACGGTTTCACGAAAAAACTACTTAACGCATTTAGATGACACTTGGCACTTGTATATTAAACATCAGAACATCACATGGAACACATTGTTTTATAAAATTTTGCTATAGTATTACTATAAGTATCAATAAGGTGGAAAAATATGTAATTTCTGAGAGCTACATTGGCGTGCGTGTGTGTACTAATTAGTTGACGTCAGCAGCAGGCGACTTACATGACATCCTAAAAAGAGGATGATTTATTTGAAACCATTGAATCCCGCAGACGAGCTGTTGCTGAAAGAGCAGCACAGACGTCAAACATTTACAAGAAAAACGTGGAGTGTGTTTATTAAAGCCGCATTTGAGTATGACGAAACTATTGATTCACACGATTTTAAAAGTAGAAGTGATTAGCATAGATTGCAAATATTGTCGAGCTCTTAAATGGAAATAGGAAGCAGCTGGTATGTTTTATTCAGGAACGTAGCCATACTTCTCCGACTCTGGACACTTAAATACATACACATACACGTAGCTAACACTTCTCAGCTGCATTTTCGGTTAGTGATTTTTTATTAATTACGCTCAATCAACATAATATGTGATAAATATTTCAAATACCATCTGTAATTAATTTAACAAAATACGATTTATATTAATAAGTGAATCATAAATTTTTGCAATGCTAATGAAATTTTAGTGAGAATTCGTTTATATTTCTATGAATGATAAAAATAATGTATGAGTACAGTTTTTTAAAAAGCGGGACAACTTTTGACTACACGATGGTATTTTTAGCGCGACTTTGAGTTCAAGACATTCCAGTGTTTAATTAAGTGTATTGACTGGGACTCCCGATCTCACAATTCCCGTCTCCAATTTCGGTTTTCATTCGAAATTTCCATTCCCACTGTGTATCAAAATTCTCATATACTTATTACAATTTATTTATGTTGTTAGCATCTCTGTAGGGAGATTAATACCCCATTTGGTCGTAGCTTGACGAGAACGTATGGATTCGTGGTCAGAGCGCTTAGACGGTTTCCAAGAAGGCGCGGGTTCAGATCACGCGTCAAAATAATTTTTAATTTTTTTTCTAAATAGTATTTATCTTTGTTTATTATACTATATATCACACTCTGTGTCAACTTGAAAAGGAAAAATATACGTTTCTTTTTATATCTCTTGTTAGTTCACCACAGAATTTTGGCGTCCCTCTATTGTTGTTCTGGTTTTCTTGTTTGTATAATTAGGGTTGGAGTTTTTCGATCATAAGCAGTTTTAGTAAATATCTATTCTCTTCTCTGTCCTGGACAATATTTTCAGCTGTTGTGTTTTTTTTTGTTTCCAGGTATCTTGTTAGAGACGACTGCGTCCTTGTCTCTATAGGAAATAGCAGTTTTGATGTTATATTTTACTATATCAGTTATGGAACTTTAGTTTGCCCGATGAAATGAAATATAAATGTTTAGACTTATAAGCATAAATGTATTTATATTTTTATACCGGATAAGGGCAACCATGGGAAAGTAAATTTAAAGTTTTAATTTTCAATAAAACAGTTGTATTTTTACCAAATTTGTCTACACAAGTGAAAACTGCATTTGAATAGGTTAAGCCGGATCGAATTAGGGCACAGACATACTGACAAAATCATTTAAAATCATTAATTTGAGGTCTAGTTTTTTCTATACATCTTTCACGTGCAGTGCTTAGCAACATATTTGTTTATTTATTTGTATATAGATTATAAATTAAGTAATTCATAAAACATTTAACTACATATATACATATAAATAAAATTGGATTGTCTGTTTGTGATGTCAAAATAAGCAAGATGAGTTTTTTCGAGAATGTATAGTTCTATTTATTATATTTATTTTATTTATTTATATAGTGACTACAGGTTATTAAAACGTAAAAAAATATGTTTTGTTTTTGTGTTTGTCTGTCTGTCCTTCCATTTGTCCAGGCTTAGATCTGGAAGAGCTGAAACGATTTTTGAAAAATTTTCACTAGAATATAGATAGAGGCTGTGGAGCAACATTTAAATCTGGAATTTACGCGACATCCAGATAAATACGGGAAAAGGCGCACGTATACCTGCCGCCCAGACTATTATTAAATATTGCATATAAAATGTTTTATAGACAAAGTGATTAGAATGAGAAAAGACTTATAAGTACAAGCATGCATATTATATATATATATATGTATATATATATATATATATATATATATATATATATATATATATATATAATATATATATATATATATATATATATATATATATATATATATATATATATATACATATTATAGTAGAGTAAATCCGAATACATTCAATATATCCAAGCGAAGCCGCGAGAGTGTCGCTAGTACGAAATAAACATACTTATAACATTGTGTAGGCCAGGTTCCTGTTTAAATTCCTTTCGATACAAGTTCGGCGCGTTTCTGCATGATTTCCCCGTGATTGTTATTCCTCCGAATAAATTCCGAAGCGAAAAACCGGAACAAGTAATTTCAAGCGAAATTTTTACGTATAAGTTTTTTATTCGAAATAAATCCCATGTTATACTTAGCTACTTCACAGCACTTTCATGTAATTAACGCATTTATAAAATAATATTAATCCCCGCTGTGGAACTTGCTATTAATATGAATATATAATCAATATCTGACTGTAAACACGATAGTTGTGAGCTACAGTAAATAAATGTGTGTCTTCAAGTTCCTTTCCTAAAATCGGTCGGTAAACGGAAAAGACATTGTTTTGCGACTCGGTTCTCACTACCTACCTAGCCTTACCTAGCCTACCCTGCTATACGCGGGAAACAACGTGTGGCTGAAAAAATATCTACATAGGTATATAATATCCTATGTGAAATTTAGAACCAGCACTAAACCAAAGCCCTCCTATAACTATACCCACAACCCAGTTGGTCTGCTTTACTGTGCGCCTTCCGATCGGATTTTTAAGACCAAGTTCGGTTTTGCGACCGATATCTGAGCGCACCATAAAGTATATCCTTGATATTGTGTAGAGTAGCCGTCGTCAGATACGGCGTGGACAACGATGATGATGATGATTTAGAACTTCCTTTTTTTTTGCTTTTTGCTAATCAACGTTACACATGACAACAATGACTCCATAGATTACATTTTTCGGTGCGTATTAACTGTCACTTTGGCTAGTGATCATGTGCCACTTTACAATGCTTATGTAAGACACTGCTGTATACATATCTTAACATGCATATTTTAAAAATACTTATAATTTACTTTACGTGTACTCGTACTTTAGGCTTTATGACGCGGTATCATAATAATTCCATATAATCTATATTTTTATGTTTATTTTATATTAATTTAAACTTTTTGTTATGCTATATGTTAATCCGAGACAGTTTTCATATTAGCTCTACAAAATAGGTCAATCATACTATTTGTCAAACATGCTTGAACTGAAGTTGCGTTTGAAATTGCTTTAATACAAAACCATCCTTAGAACTTGCCGTGAACGTTAACAAAATTATGATGTCAATGCAATTTGCTCCGTTAACCTACTCAAATTAGGAAGCAAAGCACACTGGGGCAAATTCTCTAAGTTGATTTAGATGAAACTGACAGTCTCTCATATGCACTAGATAATATTCGTAGTGAAAACATTATGTACGGATGAAAAAAAAATTGTGTAACCATAAAATATATGAAACTTGTAAGTAATAAAATAACATCTGACTTGTATATACTATTGTACAATTGTTTTCTATTTTAATTGGGATTTCGTAAGTATGAATATATATATATATATATATATATATATATATATATATATATATATATATATATATATATATATATATATATATATATATATATATATATATATATATATATATATATATATATATATATTTGAATTTTTTAAATCATATTACAACACACTAAAATTAAACTAACAACACAATAACTAACATCATTTTTGGTGATTGGAGATTTTTTTAATAAATATGCAAATAAATTTTTCGCAAGTCAAGTTCAATTGTTAATCAATTTAGTTCGATCGATCGATTCATTTTAACAACTTCGAGCCTTCCTAGACTGCGTTATATACAACTTAAATAAATTTATTATATATAATTAGCGGTAACCTGGAAGGCAAATGCTTGTAATTTATTCTTATATATTCTACAATTCACTCGGAATATTAGACAACGTACTGATAAAAACTTGTCGTCTGTTTCCGCTCACACAACCGTCGCGTCTTTTGACTGATAGAACTCGTCGTGACAAGAGCGATCCATAATATTAGATTAACACGTCCGAATATTTCGTTAGTTCTATATTTTAATATTATTATCGTTTTGCTATGTGAATTCGAACCGAATGCATTTTAAATAAAACGTCTAACGGAAATTTCTTAAAATTAAAATTCATAATATTTACTCGCTGGTTGAGGAGGAAATTTATTCAACTTTTATTGAAATATATATATATATATATATATATATATATATATATATATATATATATATATATATATATATATATATATATATATATATATATATATATATATATATATATATATATATATAGCGTATATCGATTGTATATTATTAAACCCTACGAACTAGGTTTAAGCTCTAAAACTCCTAAGGTTATTACAATTTTGTGTAATAATACCAAAAGTATAAGTACACGTGCATCCCCTTTAATTCTTATTGTGAGGGTTCGCATACAATATACTTGTACAGAGAGCGGCGATATGTATTTTTTACATTGAACTCGAAAACGGGCGTTATGTTGTTTACTGAATAGTGAAATTTGCAAAATACATTATTGTTGTTACGTATTGTACGGTGGAACATCATTCGTAATAAATGTTATTTAGAAAAATGTAATGCCATTGGCCACTATTTTAATCCACTACTTTTTTATCCCTTGTGGCGAGGTTAGATTATTGGCAATTTAAAATGGCAGATGTTTTATCTGCATAGCATTATAGAAATTAAAAATACAATTGGACAAGGAATCTTCTAGTTTATTTTGTTAAATAATACAACACACAAAGAAAATATTGATCAAGACGATTTTAAGTAAAATAAACATAAAAATAAGACCAGGTAATTTTGAAATATATATATATTATGCAGGTAAATAAATATATGTGCATGTATATTTTTGGAATTTATTTTTACTATACATTTTCTTGTTTTGGATTTGTGCTTTAGCTCGAATTTATTGCAGAGAGAATCCAGTGTCTATACACTCCGTTCGAAATTTTACACACAATAAATCAATGCTTGCTTATACATTATACAAAGTATTGCAATTTGTTAAAACTTAATGACATGAAATATTTCATCAAGAATCTTATCAAAAATCCAATTAACAATAATACAGCAACTCAATCATTGAATGTCACCCCACGCAGAGAAATTGCAATATTTAATGGTTTGTTTCGCAATAAATGCAGGGAACGCAGCTGTGATACATTAGTTACGCCACTACTTAGGTAATATTTGTTGTTTTTTATTGAATTTCAAATGTAATATGTAAAATATTATGAGCGGTAATGGTGGCGAAACGTTACATTAACACTTTTGATTAAACGTTTACTTATGTCAGGGAGCTTATGTCAGGCGTCTTATGTTTATATTTTTTATATTTTAACCGACTTCCAATTCAAAAAAGGAGGAGGTTCAATTTCCAAAGTTTGTATTATTTTTATATACTCTTTGAAAGAGTGTACAGTTGAAGTGGCCCTATTGGCACCAAGTAAGAATGTGATGATATTCCAGGGAAATCGAGGGAAATTTTACCCACAACATATTATGATCATATTGCTCAGCTGATAATGATGGCAGACACTACTCTTTAATGATAAGGACATAGAGCTGTAACTTACGTACAGAATACTAGTTGTGTATTGTCAAATGAAGCTGATAATGCAAGGCACAATTTTTCAACTTTTTAACCTTTGTATTGGATAAACTCCAGATATTAATAAAAAAATATTACATGGACTCCTCAAAGTAGGAGGGGTTCTCAATTTATTAGTATGTTTGTTTTTGTACGTTTGATTACTCTTCCAAATATGAATAAATTTGTTTTGTATAGGGTCGGTTCATCACCTTTTTAAAAAGTTAAAAATAAAAAATGTTTTGGATACTTTCGATTTTAATTGGTAAATAGGTATGTTTATAATTTTAGTTTTAATGTGTAAACATAACTATATTTTAAGTGTATTATATAATGTTGATATTTTTATTTCAAAAATTTTTTTTATTGTTGTTGAAAATATTACTTTTGAATAGATATTATCATAACCTCCGGAACAGCTGAACCGATTTAAAGGAACTTTCACTGGAAGGACTTGTGAAGCAACGTAGTATATATAGGCTAGGTTTTATTTGATTTAGAAATTTCAATTTTACTGTGCTCTAAGGTACCATCATTTGGATATTTGTTATTAATTTAATTTTTGTACCACCATGCCGTTTTGAGATAACAATTTTGACAGACGGACAGACAGACGGTCAATAAAGTGATCCTATAAGTATACATATATTATATATATTAGAGTGCTCTTTTTTTATCTAAATTACCACCACGGCCTTGTCTTCGCGACATCTAATCTTATATATACATCTGCGACAGATATTATTATTTTATTTTTTTTGTAACAATTTAGAAATCACTAAAAGAGGCCGTAGCCAAAAACGAAACGTAGCTTATCTATTCTTCTCCTACGAATACAAGCGCTTCTTTGGCGTTAACGATCATAGACAATGCTAACTTGGTACCTAACAACACACGTCAATGTACGACGCTTGATCTACAGTGTCAGTAGAAGACACCGAAGCTATTGTTTATGATTAGCGTTTTTGTCAAGTCTAGGCCGTAACGTCACTACTTTCATTGTCACTAGTGTCAAAAATGAACCGTAGCTAATTTGCCGCGTAGATGATGGTTTCACTAATGTTTCTTTTATTGTACATTCTCACATCGAAAAGCAGTTACAGAGTCTCTCAAAAGTGAGTTTACTAATTCTTCATCATCATTCATCAGTTCACCATTAACAATCCATTGTAATTACAATATACAACAAAGAATATCTTCTAATAATATCTTATTTGACTTAGAACTATTTAGAACTATATAGAACTATAGATTTTGATATCGGGACATGGAGTTGATCAACTTCTAGTAATTCCAAAATTTTAACTTGGAACAAGTGAAGCGTGTGGCTGACACGCTTCACTTGTCTACGAAAAATATGAGTAGAGTATGTGTCCTTTTGGGGCAAAAAAGGCCGTATAGGAGCCCTTATACACTCTAACCTTATTCCTTCCCAATTGAACATGATTGACCAAAAGCAAGCAAAACCACAGGGAACTGTAACGGGGATTTCACAATACTTAAGACAACTTCCAAAAAAAGGGTGGTAATTACTCTATTCTTCTACTTGTTATTCTACTCTACTATTGTTGGTAATGCTCTTCGTGAGAACAGTTGGACTCGTATTTTTCATTGTTTTCTGTTAAAAAAGTATACTAATACACTAATAACAAAGTTAAATGAAATTAGTTAGGTAAACTAGCATTTATCATATGCAACAAATTTACAGATACCTTCTTTGCCTTTTCGTTTTGCTATCACATTTTGCCGAAATTTGTGAAGTTCTCCTAGGTTGTTTTTTTCGGGTAAA
The DNA here is from genome assembly GCA_037127375.1 of Dione juno. Lineage (NCBI taxonomy): Eukaryota > Metazoa > Arthropoda > Insecta > Lepidoptera > Nymphalidae > Dione > Dione juno. Next base: position 836,691 of record JAXRJS010000004.1, read on the forward strand.
TTGTTTCATACTTCTCAGGGTTAGGTCAGGTTAAGATTTTACATTCTCTATATTATTGCAGTCTCAATTAACTTGTGTATCCTCTAAATAATGGCATAAAAAACGTCGCATTTTGTACAGTATTTAATTTATTTAATTAATGCTGTTTCTAAAAAAAATACTAAAATAAAATAAAAAAAATTATATCTCAGAATGTGAGTGAATGTGAATGAGAATTTGCAGATTGCAGTTTCTCCTTCACAAAATTACGTCAGCTTACTAATAACCTCTTGTCTACGTTTGTTGTATTTAACGTACGTTCGTTATAGTTCATTGCTAGACATGAATTTATGAACAAATCATAACATAAAAATCTTTGTTGCATACTTCCATAAAATATAGTTAAAACATTTTAAATGCACAAAGGCAGCCTTATCCCTAAAGGTGGTCTCCTCCAGGCATACAGTTATAATTACTAGATGAATTTAAAAGGAGAGCGGGCGAGCAGAGATAATGTAATTGAAATATTATTTTGTACTTTTTAGTTTTTGTTTGAGTTTGTACATATATCCAAATATGATTTTTGTAATTTTATTTTAAAAAATAGCACTTTTTTTTAATTATATTATTATTTATGTAATATACAAATACTAGTTGTCATGTATAAAGTTGCTAAGTCCATAAATTCTATAAAATCGAAATAATTCATAGATATACATACATACATATGCTACTTGGCGTTCATTATTCAAATCCACGTAACATATTAAATAACAATGGTCCTAGTATGACAATAGCGTCCGATATCACTTAATCTAAATCTCTCTATTCTATCACTTTGATTGCTAGTGGATAATAATACTCTATTACCGTGCATTGTACCTTAAAATCTATTCATCTAGCACTTATAGCGGCAGTCTAGTTATTATTTTGTAAACTATATTATAGTAAACATTTTTAGTATTAAAAATGTTTTATTTTTTACCGTATCTTGTAGAAAATGGGGATAGCCTGTTGATATGTTGTTACTTGATCTAATTTCGGCGAATTCTGTAATACTAAGCCGTTACATGAAGATTTATGAATTTACATAAGTTATGGGTACGTTCGTTTTTAAAAAAATGTCGTCGAAGCTCTGTAAAAGCGTATGCATGACTCACTCACTGGCCTCGTTTATAATTTTTTTTAATATTTTTCTTTCTTCTTTGTGCGTAAATTGTTCTTTATAATGTGAAAGTTAATGTGTATGGCGGTTTTTGTTGTGTGTCTAACTATATCAAACAAAATAAGAAAGTAAAAAAAAATTAGTTTCACATTTTTTTTAACTACATGAGAAGTAATGAGACCCACCTAGTAAGTTACTAGTAATTATGTCTGTAGGCCCCGCTTTTGCACAATACTTCATAAATGTGTAGATATATATAGATATATATATGTATATATATATGTATATATGTATATATATATATATATATATATATATATATATATATATATATATATAGATATATATATATATATATATATATATATATATATATATATATATATATATATATATATATATATATATATAGATATATATATATATATATATATATATATATATATATATATATATATATATATATATATATATATATATATATATATATATATATATATATATATATATAGATATATATATATATATATATATATATATATTATATATATATATATATATATATATATATATATATATATATATATATATATATATATATATATAAATCAAGTTTGTGAATTATTTTATAATTTATAAACGTATATATTTTAAAATATAGGGATAGCCTGTTGATATGTTGCTATTTGTTGTAATATAATCAATACATATATCTTTATATTATCACACATTAGAGGTTTAAATTTAAATTAATTACTAATAATAATGAAAGATACGGGCAAAAAGCGTTTATTTTCTTGGACTGATTAGAGCTTACAGGATCATGGAAGTTTAAGATTATATTTATTTAGATCTCATAATTGGATACATGATGTCACGTTTAATATATATATATATATATATATATATATGTATATATATATTATATATATATTATATATATATATATATATATATATATATATATATATATATTATATATATATATATATATATGTGTGTGTGTGTGTGTGTGTGTGTGTGTGTGTGTGCGTGTGTGTGGGTAATTGTATAATTTGTGTTTAACGTTGTTCTAAAATTATTACTACGAATATATGAAACTTTGGTGTTAATATTAATAAAAACTTATTGCCACTATACTGGTCACTGAGGTAACATGTCACCGCTACTATTTATCAATACTTCTAGTATCTATCGACCCTGTCGGTCTCTTTACGGTATGTTATTATTTATGCCGTAATACAGGGTTTTGAAGCCCTTTGAGGGGAAGCTGGGGACACCATAGAAAGGTAGCTGAGTGTACGCGGAAGCGGATCGCCCGTCAATACCTTTGAAAGATTTTTTTCAATGTGTATTTATTCTGTTAGGTCTTACATTGCTTTTATAAGATTCATTAAATTATTTTGCTATATTCTTGTTGTAATTCTGCAATAGCAATAAATGAAAAAAAAATATATTTAAAACTTTGTATAGGGAAACATTTAGCTGTTCCTTATTATCTATTTATAGATAAATATGTATTAATATTTTTATTACTTTTAAAATGTTTTTCCAAACTAAGGATAGAAATTACATTTCCTACATTCTTATTCATTTTTAAGGTTCCGTAGCCAAATGGCAAAAAACGGAATCTTTATAGATTCGTCATGTCTATCTGTCTGTCTGTCTATCTGTCTGTCCGTATAGATGTATTCAGTAAGCCGCATAAACATTTTAAAGTAAAAATAGAAAAGAAACAACAAATTTTGTGGCTTCCACATACTTAGAATTGTAACTCAATATTTTTTTTTCATCAATCCCATAAGTGTGGGGTATCTATAAATAGGTCTTCTAAAATGATATTGAGGTTTTTAATATAATTTTTTTCTTAATTGAATAGTTTGCGAGAGAGAAACTTCCATAGTGGTAAAACGTGTGTGAGAGACACACGCTTATCAAATGATAAAACAAAAAAAAATATGATGTTCCACCGGAAACCATGTGAACTTCCACCGGAAATTGATTTGAACGAGATCTAGTAAGTATGTTTTTTTTAATACTTAGTATATCGTGAATCGCATTATAATTAATCTAGCAACAAATTGTAGGCTATCGTTATTAAAACATTGATCAAAGTTGCAATAAACTACAAGAACTTTTATATTATGTTACTTGTTGCTACGAAACCCTTCATAAGCGAGTCCGACTCGCGATTGTCTAAATTTAAAATTTTTATACGTTGCCTATAAAATGTAATATTATTTTTTATTTATCAACAACAAAAGAAAGCTAATCCAAAATATTGACCTATGTAGTTCAAAATTCATTCACACAGTAAAAATATTTATAAGAATGCTCTACTTAACAACTTATCGATAGTTTGTTACACTAAGTGGAAAAGAATTGGATACTTCTTCAAAAGTTTGAAGATCTACTTCTACTTGGTAAAACTTTTCCATAATACGCAAACATGGTTGCAACGGAATAAAAGTAAATAAATATCACTCACTCACGTACTTTCCTATAATACGGCACACCTGATCTAAGCCACCTTATAAGTTATGGCAGTCTTTAAGTGGGTAACTATTTCTTTAGATTGAATAGATTTACTTTCTTTTTGCTGAATACATTTTAGAGGTCCGAATGGACCGATTTTTCTTTAATCATTTATCACTTAGATACACAGAATTACATTTTCGATACATCAAAGTTCTAAAATACCGCTTGATAGTTTATATTTTAATAATAATTTTAGTTTTAAGCTTAAATTTTATCATTTATATTTATTATAAAATAAATTTCTCAAATTAATATATTTGCTGAATTGCTTGTTCCAAAATAATATAAACAATTTTTTTGTGGAACAAGCATTACTTATTTTACTAAAACCTATACTTATTTTACTTTAATATATAACAGGTACCTAAAGAAACCAAAATATTATCGATACATACTTTAATCACTTATAAGATCACTTGTATAAAACGATTAAAAATATATAAGGCTTATTCGAATTGATCTCCGTGGTTTAGTGATTATTTCGGGGATTCCAAATACACATGGTGTTTACAGCAAGCCTTACTTACCTTAGCAAAACTGACCATAAATCATAATCCTTCAATAGATTAAGAACAGCTCTGATAAAGTTCGGAACGTTCATTCTAACGAAGATTGGGTGGATCGAGCATTATGTCCCGGCTCCCAGTCTTGCTGAAAGACCATTCTTGGTTATTGAACATAGTATTGTCAAGGGGCTTAACTACTTTCCCAGAAAAGATATCTTGATACATTTGTGCCGATATTATGATACCTTTTTCATAAAAATATATATCAGCCACTCCTACATAGCTAACATCCCACCTAAACATAACTGAAGACGCATAATGCCCGCGTTGTACTCTGAGGACTGATTGGAATGCTTCTTTGGAGCTTTCAGCATGAATATGATCATTATATTTGTTAAAATATTGCTCAATTGTGAAAATTTTCTCATCCATATACAATATTTTTCCGTGACCTCCCTTTGACTACCGCTTAATTAGTTGTTTTGATTTTACCACCCTATTCTTATTTAAATTATCAGTTAAGAAATGACTAGTATCTATCTTCATCTCACGAGATAAAATCTATTGCTTTCGGACAGGATTTCTTCGAATTCTTTCCCTTACTAATTTGATCCAGTTTTTCATACGAACTCTACGTGCACGGCCAGATATTTTTCTGTCACAAACAGAGGATTTTCTACCTATTCATAGCCGGGCTACACAAACATTTGACTAATACCAAGCGTACGGAGGATTTGAAAATTTGTAATTGACTCTATACCTAATGTAATGCAGTCACAGTGGTTCGTTTCTCTTTATCATCCCACTCCATTTTAATGTCACAAAATATTTTAGGCGTGAAAATAAGAAAATATGCCTTCTTATGAATCGTATAAATGTCAAAGTCCAAATTAAAAAATAATATTTTGTTTATTATTAATTGTAAGTGCTTATGGCCAGATTAAGTAAATGAAGAAAAATTGGAAAATTGGTGGTGTATAAGTAAATGACAGAAAAAAAACTTATAATGTAACTTATGTATATTATGTAACTTATATGTGTACAATATTTCATACAAAACTAGTCCCGCTTTTTATAAATTCTACTTCTCGTTGACCTACCATAATGAAATTTGTACGGAACTCGAGACGGTGAGCGAGCCTGACTTGCACTCGACGAATATAATTTTTTTTATTGCTCAAATGATAAAGAAAATTATATCCATGGAGTCGATGCCAGTTTGGGTATTTTTTTTTTAATTATTATTTTTTGCTTTTAATCAGTTTATTTTGTAGTCCATTTTTTAGTTTGTTCTTAGCCGCTGCTAAGCTTGCTTGCTTGCCGCGGGCTCTTGCAATTACTTACAATCTCAACTTAAACAGGAAGTCAAATCCCATATACATATATTGATCAAACCAAAAACGATACAAATTAAGGATGGATTTATAATTGTAGTAATAATAGACATTTTAATTAAAAATTCTGTATTCCGTAAAAAAGAATATCTACATAAAAAAAATACGCATACAACGGTAAGGTAAAGTAAAAACATCAGTTACGAACAAAATATGAATTATTATTTTTTGAGTGTCTAAATGCGAATCATGGATCAAAATCACGACAGTCAAAACCACGAATTTGGGTCTAAACAGCAATGCGGATGTCTTAAAATTAAATTTGAAGTATGTGAATTTCGTGTGAAGAAGGATTGATTTCTAGTTTTAAAGGGTGAATTTGATTCGTAGAAATATAAATTTGAAGCCTTTATCTTGTTCCAGCTATAAGAACTAAATTCTACTTTGAAATGTTTTATCGAGCAAGTATTAAACTTGTAGACGAGTGTCACTAAAATTTAGTATTGTTTCAGCAATTTGACATTTTGTCTTAAATAAAAAAAGATACTAATGTCTAATATAAGAATTTTTACATCCTTTTCATTCTTTGATTGTCATGACTCGTTCGCTGCGAAGTGAGTTTTGATGAATTCCATCTCGTCCATCCAATGTAATTGAAACATTTTCAGGGGCACCGTTGAACTTTTTTATTGTGTGGTTATTAACTGTACTTATTCAATATCTGCAGTGAGCTGGTCTTTTTTCAAAATATCTTATATAAAAGTATTGGATGGGCCAATATGAAATTATACGTACATAAGCTTAATAGTCGTCAAAGTTAAAGCTGCTTGTCCCGCATTTATGACTTTTAGAATTGACCAAATGAAAAATTTATCTAGTCGAACCATAAATATTGTAAGAAGGAAAAATTTTTCTTATTCTATTACATACAATTTTTATTACCGTAAATGTATGTGTGTTACACGTACATTTAAACATGAGTAATATAACAAAAAAATTACATAGGATATTATTTTCTTCCAATTCTTTCTTTCACTGGTTTGATCAGCATTTTTGTATCAACATTACGTGGACGACTATATCCTTTTATAAGATAGTGGTCGTAGTATCTTTTTCTAAGAAGTACTAGAAATCATACGTGAAGCGGTCTTTCAGTATCAAGATTACAAGAAACATAACAATCAGCAAACTACCAAAAGAGATTCTGAAAGGAGGTTCTTAAAATCTACACAAAAGCCTTACTTAATTTTAGATCCAGCTCCTGATTGGACTCTTATGATGAGCACTTGTGTTTTGTCATCCAGACCAGATATCTTCCTTCTAGAAGCCTAAAACGCGTTATACTGGTAGAACTTACAGTTTCCTGGAAATTGCTAAATGATGCCTGTCCAGAATTAGTAATAATAAACTTCTAAAACGTACTTTGAAACCGGCACTAGTAGAATCATTTTGAATTTGGTCAGGTAGTGGGAGGAGCTCAGGCAAGGAAGGTGAAAGTTTAATGTATTTTAAAGGGCCCACACACACTTCTAACACACTTGTGTCGCAAGTCCCAGGCGATACTCTGAGCTACTCTTCCTACAATGCGATGGCCTCAGCACCTGCACAGGAGTCCATGGAATGCTAAGTAGTTTATTCTCCTTTCACAAAGAAATGAGGTTTCATTGTAGTATCAATAGCCCGATACAAAAACATTTTGCCAAGAACGCCAACCTCTACTTAACTAAGCTTATATTGGTAAAAAAAATTGAAAATAATAACTGAATACTTCTCAAATTAAAGCATTATATTTTCCTAGGGCAATCTTGGGCTACTTCTGTTTACATATTCTGACTACTTTTGATATAAATCTTTTGGAATCTCAAGAAATCATTGAAAGATATTATGTTTTATTAATAAGTATAAAATACTTTTTTTAAATAATACACAATGTGTGTACTGCATATCAGTAAAACTACACATTACTCACCCGTAGCTACAGGATCCGTGATAAAACTTAATATATTCAATCATTAAAAAATACTCTGTATTTTCTACATTTGTATTGTCCTTTTTTCATAAATTACTTAATAAAATAGGTGATGTATAAACAAAATTAACCATTGGACTTTTTATAAATATAACATATTTTTGAGTAACTTTCACATAGTGGCAGGTTTAAAACACATTGGTTATAATATCTACCAGTCGTGATTCCTTTTGTCCTGCAGTGCCTTCTTATTTTTATCTTATGTACACACTCGCATGTGTTACTACTAAATACTTTAATTAATTAACAATATAAATTACCTCTACTGTGTGATGATTTTTCATTTAACTTCCACACACAATATACCAATACCACAGACATTATATAGGATTATAGGTAATTAAATATCTATGAACAATTACTTTATGAACCTAATTCTTAAATTCAACATTAAATACATATTTTCAAGCAATATCTTGCTATAGAACTTCTGTGATAAAAAAATTATCACAGAAGTTCTGCAGTGATGACGCATTAACAGCGCTTTCCAATGTAACCCTTGGGAAATCAGCTGTTTGTTCATACGAAACATAAGAATAGTTTTTAAATTCAATTCGAATTGACGTTAAGTCGTATATTACTAGTCACTTGCATGTTTATTGCCTTGCTTAAAGAAAATAACAAATATACGCTTAGTTTGTGGGATTTAAATTTACTTTTTGTTTTAAATTTCTTACAAATAGGTTGGTAAAGATAGGTTATTCAGGTTTTCACTACCTATTAAAAATGGTGATTTAAATAGTTAATATATAAGGAAAAAAGAATAGTTCAAGCTTAACTAAATTTGTGTTAAACAAAGTACGACGCTACGATGAAAATTATAACAAAGCAAAGATATGGTGAGGTGGTGAATTTTTACATTTTCATTATTTAAGTGTGTTTGTATTTTTAAAGAAAATATATAAAAATTTGAACGCACCGAGATTCGTGGGAACGCGCAGGTTCTCCGCGCCTTATGGAAAGTTGTTTCCAATATTTATAATATTTGGTTCTAGAAATACACTTTCTGTTTTAATCTTGACGCTCTATCCCCCTTTCGAGGGGTAGCTAGCACGCACCTGTTATCTAAATACCTCTGTGAAACATGACGTGTAGTGTGAACAGAATTCAATGCTTTATGATGCAGTTAATCGAATCAACGCTACGCTTACAGTAAGACATTGTCCCACTGCGCTGCGATAACCTTGTCCACATATTGTTATATTAGTTTAAAAAAAATCATTTGATTATTCAATCTCTCAGCACTAAATAAATATTAAGCTGAAAATATTTTTTATATAGAGTCGAAGACATTCTATTTTATAAAGATTGTATTTATTAGTCTGTAAATTTAAATAAATAAATAGTTTTAAATTATTTTCGTAGTCATTAAAATGAGTGGCCGAAGCTCTTTGTACTGTCGCGTTGGGAGGTGAATTGGGCTCATGGGAAATCAACAACGTGTCCGACGCACAAAACATGTATGCATAAAAGCGTTCTAAGCACTGTTCTACGTATTGTGAAGGTTAATACTGCCTTTCTACTAGCCCTAAGTAGTGGAATCGATTGCAATACTTTAAGCTACCTCACCTAAATTCACTAAATTTGGTTTTGCCATACAAAATTTAATGTATTGCGTAGAATGTTGATACTTGAAATAAATAAATTCAATGGAGCGAAAATTTACAATGTAATTGATAATTCGACGAGTTCCCGCAAAGAGTTTATTACAAACTAATTTACTTTTATAATGCTGGGGGCATTCCTGACATATTTTAAATTTAGCGAGTTTAGTTTAAAAAAAACGATTTTAAATTTAAAATTAATTTTATTGTTTTATTCTTTAATTGTTACTGTATTGATGTTATTATTTACGAAATATACACTTTTAGGTAGGTAAATTTTTAGTTTATAGGTAGGATTTTTAGCTAGGGGAACCCAGTGTTAAAACAATCCGTTCCCCGCTTTCCGCCTTTTGAAAGACATTGTGACATAGTTAGTTGCTAAAATTAAATAATGGGATCATGGGTAATGTAGACAATGCGATAGCTATACATCAGGATATACAAGTATATATTATTGGGATTGAAACAAAAATAAACGAGGTACATGAAGAAATAGGTGCACTTATTTATGTCTAGAAAAGATTTCTTCCAGCGAACCTGTGGAAGTGGGTGAAAGCATATATATAGCGAGAATACAAGCAATGTGTAATGTAAAGGATAGATTAAAATAAAAACAATTTAAAGATTCGAAATCATAAAGTCTAAGAATATATATTTGTACGAGAGGTCAATAATACGGGAGCTCAATTGACAACGAGGCGCAAGCGAACTTCATAGCTTCGGCTGTCTTCTGGTCTTATGTTCGTGTGGGCCGAGTATTCGATTTAACGATAAAATAATATCTTTAATTTAATTTACATGACAGTACACATACAAATATAATACGAATGAAACATAGTAAACTTACTGATATTATGAAATATTGTTTAATTAAATATTTTTATTGATTGGCTTTTCTGATTAGACTAAGGAAGATTATTCCAAAGTAATGAAACTTGTATCGAAAAAGACTGCGGAAATTTGGTAATGCTAAGACAAGACCTCCTTGACCGTGTAGGAGTGGTATGGATTTTTTTAAATCTATTTTTCCTGGTGAATGTATAATCAATGCCTAAAAAAGTTATTATTTTTACAGATCGCTTAAGCATTTTGCAATCTTTTCTACAAAATCCTTTCCATAGCAGGTCAAGTTTTCACCTTGTCCTCAGAAATAGAGAAGCTTTGCTCTAGTGTTACAAGGCATAATCTTATTGCTGACATGGATTCCGAGGCACTCTGGTATTGTTGGTACTGACATAGCTGATTCTTATTCCAAATCTACAGTGTACTCTGGTCATGTACATTATAATTTTATATATTCGCAAAATTATTGTTTACGTCAAACTTCGATGTAATGATTTTTTGGAATTATTTTTGGGACAAATTAACCGTAATAACAGGTAAATATTATGCTTCTATACAACCGGAAGTTCCAACCTTTCCGTGGCTCTCTCGCTATTGACGCGCAAATATCACTGTTACGTCTACCATTTTTAATAGACTTTGCCTTGGTCATGCTCTTCTCTACATCTGGCCAAGTTAAGAGTGAAAAATAGTTCTATTTGTGAATATGCGTTTGATGAAGGCTCTAAGGACCACATTGTGTTTAATTGCCCGAAACTTAAGTACTCTCTATAAGATATATTTATCCTTCATCTTAAGGCCTTGTTAACGTTAAATATATCCTAGGCTTAGCTTTTAGTCCTTTTAATAGATTGCTTATTATGTTTATTTTAGATAATTCCATTAAGTAGTAGTAAGTAGTTGATTTTCATATTTCCGTCGTATATTCGTTCTCATTGTATTTTTTGTTATGTAATTTTTTGTCTAGTACTGATATAACATTTTATCACTGTTTATTTCATTTATTTATGTTAATCTACAAAATTTACTGATTCTCCACGTTCGTGTTTTCTCTACTATAATGTGACACTGACAGAATATTTTGCACATGTCTCAACGTCACGTCGGGCAATTTCATGTACATGGATGATACTTCCATAGTATTTCTTAATACATCCTAGTCTTTCTCCTCTCTTACAACATGGAACAAAAGCGCTACCAACCTAACCTGTGATTTTAATAAGCTGAATAGGTCTTCCACGAGCCCGGAATGTATAGAAGTCGGAAGTGAAGGTTTTACTGTGAAAGTGGGAACTGCAAAACTTGGCTGATACAGCTTCTTCTCGAATTTAGCCCTTCTTGAATGGCACGTAGTAAAGAGTTCATTCTTGCTTCTGAGTTACTTTTCTATAGGTGTTTCCATTTTTAAATACTTTGTGCAAAATGATGTGGGAAAGTGTTGTAATAGTCAACTTAAGCACAGGTTAATAGATTTTAACATACTCTTATATAGTAACTAATTTAATAATAAATTTAATATAAAATAATAAAAAAAATATGTGTGCAGAAGAAAATACAAAGGACAGTTTAATTTTTTCATTTCCTTTATTTAGTCTGAGGCTATTGCTAAATATTTCCAGATGACTGGTACGTAATAGTTGGTCAATTACTATAGTCATATTCTCTAAATAACATGTTGTTAACAAGAAATTTAAAAAAAAAAACTGTGTATATATAAACCGACCATTAAATTAAAATTGAAACTTAAAGATTTTTCTGGATGGTTACATTTCCGCCTAGGATATGGTAGAACATCCTCCATCATCTTCGTGGAATTGTGTCATATAATAGGCATAGGTATATAGTATAATGTATATAATAGGTATAGGTTATTGACACACTGTGAACTTTTTAAATTTATTTATTGATGTCATAACGCACGGCATCTCTATTATTAAATATCAACATACTGCAGACAAAATAATATTTGAAAATCCATTTATCTATAGAGCTGCAAAATAGAATTGCAAAACACATCTCACAGGAACGCTTGAATATTTATTTCCCCTGTAGTTTGACGCCAACACATCATATCGTTCGTCCGAGGGACGTTTGCTGGTGAGCGAATTTTAGTCTTTAAAACCAATTCTAGGCTAGTCCCGGTCAGACCTTTCATGATTGAACTCGAAGTACTCGGTAGACGCATTGACGAAATGGAATGCATTTCCAACAAAGTGGAAAGTGATGATCGGAAAATTGATTGTTGGTTGGTTGATTGATTGATTGATATGTGATAACCACATAAAAGTTTAATTGGGTTAAGTGCAATTGTAGCCCTTGTTCATAAATGCTTCATTAATGAATCTGTAAAAAGCATTTTTGACATGTTTTCTTCTATTTTCCAATTTATGTATACGCGGTAACAGTTTCAAGTTAAAAAACGATCCGATAACACTTCTCATTTGCTGAAGGGAGTTGGTAAATTCCGAACGTAGATGAGTTTTGATACATATTTCATTTTCATACGGCATTGTGACGATTTTTCGATACAAAGTTGAAATGAGAAGAATTAACTGAATAATCATGTCAACTGGCGCGACGTGAACTATTTTATGTATAGAAAAGATTTTTTTGTCTACAGTTATATAGGAACAGCATAAATCAAATATTATTAGAATGTACCATAGCTATAAGTATAACATTATATTGTTTCATGTAAATATTTAATTAGCCTCAATTGTTAATAGTTGTTGAACAATGATAGAACAGTGATAGGTATAGGTACCAAATTTTCACATATATTTAGGCTTTGAAGGAGTAATTAGAAAAATCAACTAAAAACTAGTTGGCGACTATTAAAGTCTCTGATGGTAATACATTAAGTAACGTAAGTAACGTCTAATTAGAATTGGGCAAGGTGAAAAATGAAAACATATTATATTATAGATGCGTGTGTGTATGTGTGTGTGTTCGTGTGTGTGTTTGTGTGTGCTATATATTGCTATATCTTTGTTACTTATATCAACATCAAGATTAGTGTGTAGGATACACAGTTTTTTTTATAATTTATGGCTATGTAAACAAAAATAATGTGATTCCAGTAAATAAAAACGTTGATATATATTCAGTATAAAAATAATAATCAAGATAATTTTAAACCTTTAAAAATATAATTAATAAAAAGATTTGGTGTCATTTATATTTATGTAGGTATTACTTTTCTTTTTTTTATCTTCAACATTCCTTTTTCTGTTGGATTTTTTGAAATTCTCCGTTCCCATAACCTCAGGTCAAATATCAGGTTTACATGTTGCGTAATTTAGGCTGCATGTTGTCTGTCACCCAGTAATAAAAAAATATAATATTAATTATAATGCATAAATCATCAAAGCATCTGCATCTCCTTTTAATACTATACCATACTAAAGGTTAATACGAGTATTTCTAGAATATTTAAACTAAGTATAAGTATAGCAAACTGTATGCGAAACATTTGTATATATACAAAAGCAATATTCTTCTATTTATTGTTAAATATGAATGCAATGTAGAACTTTCCTTTACAGCAATTACATTGTGTAAGATGAGGTAAGTATTGTGAAGAACTGTTGATACTTACAAGAAATTCAATAGAAAGCTGAACTGTCGTCACATGAACAAAGTTCCATTGTAGATATTAGATTACACGTGACTGAGTTCAATACTAGTTCAATAGAGTGAAGACGTCACTAGATACGGTTTGTATGTTAGATTAATATATGCATTTGTACTTTATTACGTAAAATATTTGTATACATATGTATATTGTATGCCATTAATATAAAATCTACACAGTTATGTGTTAATACTGATAATTATTATGTATTAAATTTAATATAATTTTCTATAACAAAATATAATTAGCTATGTAAATATGCGTGTAGAATCCCATGTTATAGTGGAGACTGCGTTTATAAAAACGTTGCGATTTAAGGAAGGTGACTGGCAGCGGATGTGAGCTGCCCAAGACCGGGACGGTTGGCGCTCTATTAGGGAGGGCCTACGTCCAGTACTAGACGGCAATAGGCTAAAAGAAAACCACAACAAATTTTTTTAACAACTGTCTCATTTTTAAAGGTGTGTAAATATAAATACAGTCCGTTATACATCAGTTTAGTAACAAAATTTTCCTTATACATATTTTTCTTTTTATAAATAGACTAAACTTTAGTTAAATATGCCTAAAATATACTTATATACTTATTTACTTACTAAATTAATTATTAATAAAACGGTTACATTTTAATGAGTAAACAAACATTAAATATAAAACAAAAATATTTACGCACCATCGATTCACAGTAATAATGTGATATAGACTCAGGCATCTAACATTGGAAATACTAAAATAGAAATATATATCGCTATTGTCGTGCTAATTAAATAAGTATATAACTAAATGTCATATAGTACAATATTATCTCGTGCACAATTCTTAGAAAATAAATAAATACTTTCAAAACATTCTCTTTATGTTTACATTACAATAGACAAGTTTTATTTGTAAATTAAAACTTTTACGAATCTTTCCGTAATTATCATAAAAAGATCGCGATCTGTATTGCAAATTATTTTCGTTTTTACACAAATATTTTTTGTGCTTTGGTTTGTCAATAAAAAATATGTATTCTCATGATATTATCATATAAGATATTATAGTTTTTTAATGTTAGTTTCTATTTATTACAATAATTTTTATAAAGGTATACAAATTACATTATTAGGAGATATTCAACATTTGATATAAGATAAATTAAAATTTGTAGGTATTAGATATACCTACAAAATGTCAATGACAATAAAAACGAAGACTATTGAGCTATATGAATGAATAGAATTAAAGCTCCAACCGATGGGGTTCAGCGTCAAATTTATGAACACAATATGGATTCAAATTTTGAATACATTTTTTTTGTCATTTCCAAGCATGCAGGTTATTTTTATCCTATCTTACTCAACTCAAAGGATTAAGTTCTGAAATAACTAAGCTTGAGCTCAAATAGAAGTACCTAAAAGTTTTCTCATTTGACGAGATTACTAATAAAAATGAGGACGTTTCTTACATACACGTCGTCTTCAGTGTACGTTAATGGTAATAACTATTCGTTCTTATGAATAATTTAATATATCGATTAGTGATCGAAAGCTTTAAGAGTTAATAATAACGTAATATATCATAAAAATATTATTGTACTATTCACTGTACCAAACATATGTACAAAAGTACCTTATGACTAAAAGTGATCTTTTCCAGACAACTTATATAAATACTGGGCAACTAATGTAAATTAAAAACGAGAACGAGCATTGTAAGGTACAAAGCATTAAAGAAGAGACCAATATAAAAATAAAAACTACTTATCTATAAATATATACTCATAAATGTTTGCAAATATTAAATACACTACATTCGAAAATAATAATTGTTGCCATTATATTTAAAAACATTAATAGACTTAGACTGTTTTATGTTACGAGGTTATACGTTCCATAATATCACTGCTTGATCAGTCCAGGATTTACTGCAGCAATTGTTTATTTAGCAGTTTGTTTAGCAATTGTTTAATTGTCAGTTCTCGAAAGAAGATAAAGCAGATGACGGGAGATTGGAGAGCAGAAAGTTAAAGCGTTCCTAAGATATGATGGAGTTTCAGGATGTAAAATATTAGAGGAGAGTGATTGCAGTGATTACAGGACAGGTGTTAGGATTCGGGCGGTTTATAACAGTTCAATATTTATAATCTTCGATTAAAATAACGTAGAATTACATACTTTCTGGTTAAAGTATCAAAATCAAACTAAAGAAAAAATTAATATGCATTAGTATTATATTTAAAATTAATTGCATGCATTAGTTATATGCATTAGTATTAGTACAATACAGGCATTGTCATGAGAATGTAACCAATAAATAATAAAATTAAGACATCTAAACTTAAAATTAAATACTTGTCTATATATAAATATATATGTAAATACTAGCTGAACCAGCAAACTATTTGTCATATAAATTATTTTTAGTAAATACTTTGGTAGTCAAATAAAACATACTACTAATTTACTGCATTTGTGTTTGTTGGTTAAGTACTTGGATCCAATGTATTTTAACATATATATGCTTTAATATACATGTACTATAACGTCACTATCTTAACTAATAAATTTCCATCTATCACAAATTAACAAAAAAAATAACATTATCAGTATCTTACTGCAATGGAGTGTTATTATTAGTGAGGCTTTAGTTTTTGAGTCAATCTTTAGCTAACACAAGCCATATGAAAAACACGGTGTGCCGCAATCTAATCCATAAACAGACATGGTTTGCCCTTGAGACTAATTGATTGTCATTGCAAATGTCCTTTAGAAAACTATATTAAACATTGCGAATGTCTATCTAATTGCAACCCGATTAAATTCCGTTGGCACATATGGGAATAATAGACATTAGTGGTAAAAATACATCTTTCCATCGAAACTTGCCATTTATAATCCAGTATTTTTAATAATGACAAAATTTTTTTTAACTAATCACGTGCCATGACATAACGTGATGGGTAGTTAAGGCAAGCTATGAAGAAATATAACCGGAGAATGCAATATTCAGTTTTGAATGGTGTGGTAGTCAAATGCTTGTCAAATCCAACCAGATAAAAAATATGTGAGAAATATTTGGCAAATAGAAATATATGAAATATTTTCATGTACAGCTTTTCCATCGCCGATATGTAACAATTATTTTTAAAATGTTTTATCAACAATTGTGTCACTTCATGATCAATTGCTCTCTCGTTCGTCAATAACGAAAAATTACTGGATCCTATTATCTGTTCATGAATAAGGAAACCAAAAATACGCCAAGCAATTTCATTGAGATTGGCCAATTTGGCAGTCCTTTATTTCAGTGTTATTATTCAATGGCTTAAACACCGGCTCACAACACAAAATACACCTATATCACTCGCTTTATTCAGATTTTGCTCAGCAGAGGTGAATATGGCACTACCCAACAATTGTCAATGTCAATGTCTGCGTTACTGCCATTTTTTGTAAAAGATTATCCACTATTATTTGTATTTCTTCGACGATATATTGCATATCCGTTTGTGATTGTGACGTTAATGAAATTTTAAGAAAAATACTTTGTACATTCTCTGCCTGCCATGTGAAGTGATGAACGATTCAGATTACCAAATAGGCCAAAAGTCATCTCTGTTGTAACATCATCAATCGGATCTGGAATGGACTCATATGGAAGTAGTTTGAGCCTTCTTGCTATTTAATGAAATAAAATCAACAAAGTGTCGACCGAATACGTGATCTTTTAAATAAATTATTTATTCATATTCTTTCAGACTTAAATTTTGTTTGAAAACAAGCTACAATGTAATCTTTGGCTATTTTGGATTACACCTAAAGGTAATAATTAAACACGGTAACCTGTATTCGCATACCAAAGGCTATAGATGTACTTCTTGCATGTGACGTGAACCCAGAGCAGGAGAAAGGGGAGGAAGAGAGTGTAACAAAGATGGAGGAGGAGGAGTTCGGGTAAGCTGTTCGCCGATCTCGGCACAAGAGCACCGCCCCTGGTCTGGATGGTGTTCCCGCGTGGACGACTCTGGTCTTTAACAGCGAGGGGTACAGAGTGGAGTGAGAGTGGGTACAGGACTATTCTCTGCCTATCTGAGTCAAGCCATAATTCCACTATATTGGAAGACAGCTAGGCTAGTCATCATTAAGCAGTGGGTCGCTCGGTGAATTCGACCTTCTACAGGGCTATCGCGTTTTTGTTAGCAGGCTATAATGCCAGCTGGGAAGGATAGGCAGCATGCCATATTTGATGCCACACGGCATCCACTATCGAGCGACTGCTCGACGGTGGATGCGATACTCTAGGTGAAATTCTATGCACAGGATGCGATCGCCTAGGGCGACAAAGTTATCTACTATAACTATAACTATCAGCCTGGCCTGCGCCTGCATCAAGATGGCAGTTTTATATTACCGTGTGCCTTTATACCTGTACCTGTATGGAGGTAAGCACCGATGACACATCGGGGCTTACCTCCACACTGGCCGTCCGGTGCACATGATCTTTTCGAGACCCCAATCGGGTACCCACCTAAAACCCTATTAAGGATATATTCCTTAACAGGATTTCTTCAAAAAAAAAATTATGTGACGTGTTGGTGTTGCTCACAATAGCATCTCACAAGCAAATATATTCTACAACATACAGCTTATGTTGATTATATCGTTAGTATCGTAGTCGTTTGCTTTATCTTGACGCACATGTTCATTATGAATTGTTGGCAAAGCTTGGCTTAGAATAACGTTGGCCTGACCGCGTCTAATTACCTGATGATACGCAGAATAATAATATCCTTCACGTTAGCACGTGCTTGTTTGTTTCGGCTCCTGTAATAATATATTCATAAATATTCATTCATATTAAGTAATCATGTTAATAATGAATGAAGTGCCTTTTCCGAGAAGCCATTTAATATTAATGCAATATCCGTCTTGTCCCTTTCAGAACATCATCGCTTATTAGAGAGCGTCGGATGAACCGTGTGTATCAGCAACGAACTCAAGATTAATACTTCTTTACGATTTCTCACGTAGCTATCTCGCGTAGCTGATTGCATGACAACAGTAGCATTGAATATACTAATCTGCTAACCAACTGATGCTATATCAGAATCGATGACATTTGTAATTTGTACATGTGTAATTTGAATCATTTATTTTGCTCAAAATATGATAGGTATAGGTATGTTGTTACCTACAACGTGCATCCATGCGTTTGACGAGTGTGCTTTAAGAGACCTCACCTCCCATAAAGTAAATTTATAAAAATGTATGTGGTTCGTTTGGCATTGTCAGCAATGAGCCTACTTTGTGATAAACTTGGCTTTTAATTTTGAATGTTGAATTGAATTGTTGACAATATGCAACTTTATATATATTATACCGATAAGTAAACCTTTCAATGGTACGAATAGTACTGTAATTTCCGGTAGTTGCATTTTTTTATGCACACCGGGATGTGTATCCCGGCGGGCTCATTTTTGTATTTATTAATAATTCGAACAATCTATGTCCATAGATGCAAATGAGTGTAAAGTTTAATATCCGACTCTCACTCAAATGCTACATGATGGTATGAATTAGATGTCAATGCTCAATGTACATGTATGGGTGGTTTGTCATGTTGTGTCAACTACGAATCGACGCGCTTGTCTTTGTTTATTCTTTTAGCTCGTGCCTCTCAAATTCAATACCAGTAATTAATGGAATTGCGCCATGTTTGCAAGCACATCTTCACTATCCTTCGGCACCTCCACCCAGCATGTCATTAGATCCTGTCGTAGGATGGCCCAAATGATCCTTTGCGTCATGATAGCATTGTCTATTGTATAAAACACACAAATCTCCCAAATAATAAATATTAAGTAATAAATGTATGAAAATATTCTGGAACAACTGCTTAAATCAGCTTTATAATTAAGCGAGAGTAAGAAACTTTATTGTGTAAAAAAATCAGGACATCGGTTTCGTTTTTATCCCTACTCGGTTATTTTCACGGGTTGAGAAGTGACACCAGTAGAAGTCAGGTAACAAAATATCGAGTGGTAAGCTGATCAGTTATCCATAGCCGAGAGAAGAAAATAATTAAAATACCAATATCCCTTTTAAAAATAGGTACTGATGGTAATAGGATAAATTGAAATTTCATGAGGAAACTCTATTAGTGCTCTGCTATAGCAGAGCACTAATAGAGTTTCCTGAAATACCAATGGAACGAAATTTTACATTTTATAGTTCACGTAAATGAAATTGCGGGCTACAGCTTATTATAATAGAGTGTACGGACAATGGAAAAGTTAAATCTGAGTAAAGTGTAAACAGAAGTATTTATAGAATAAAGATATCCAGGCATTATACTTTTGTTTCACAGATTTTTCACTAATAAAGCAAAACAAAGATGGTTATATTCAATCCAAATGAAGAAATGTTTGTCTTAAAAACGAATCCTAATTAATCTGAAAGTAAAAAAAAACGATTGTAATGAAAGATATTTTCTTTTGTTCTTAGAATTCAGCTGCCTCTGTTAATCTTATTGTACTTTTGCTAATAATATTTTATTGAAATAAAGAAAAAACAAAATGAAATATGAAACTATCTTCATCGAAGTGTAGATACTATAATAGTCAATTATATACTTTGGCAATTGATATTTCGCATTATTTGTACACATTCAACGTAACAAAAATGAATTGCAATTTGGGAGTACCTATTCACTACAGAATCTTAGAGTACGTTATAGAGTACATATTATACTTTCTTTAGAATACATTTCTTATTAATAAATTTATGTTTTAGCTACGCGTATTATATCTCATGGAGCTGACGTGACTTTTGATTAATTCACCTGTAATAATGTACGCGTAAGCGGTGTCACTTTATTATATAAACATTTGCAATGAAAAATGATAAAATATTTTTTCATAATGTATTATTTTATACGTAAGCCTAAGACAGTGTAAACAAAGATTATATTCGTTATTTCCTAGATAAATTTAAAAAATTTGCTTGAAGCTTTATTAAAAAGAAATGAAAGCTTCGCTCAAAGTTTATTTGTTAAAAAGCTAAATTAAATACACCGTAATCGCATAAGTTGCTATCCTCTCGGCCTGTTTAAGAAAAGTTTCTTTCTTAACGACGTAAACAATTTAAATCTAATGCAAAATGCAGACCGGGTCGGTGACTGGTCCCTCGCCTCCCCATTTCGCTACCTGAACCTATGTAAATAATTCAAGTTATTTCGGTACCGGCTCAATCTTACTTACGACTTTATTTCACCATTATAATTCTTATTATCGGAAACTATCAATTGTTTTGTTTACTTTTAATTAGATAAATTATTTCATATTTTTTAATGCTTATTTTAGCAACAGACTTGTAACTTAAATAAAGACGTAGACAGCTCTTTATATGTTCTACATATATCCTTTAAGTTTAATATAATTTAGATTGGAAAAAGAATAGCGTTGGATCTCGTTATTCAACGAGCAACGATTTGACTATGGGTAATTTGGCATGATAGAGAAAATAGCAATTGACTGTAACGTAACGTTTATCTTATAGTCACATTATAAAGATTATTCTTGGTACCTTTTATAGTATGAATAATATTAATATAATTCGCACTTCTAATGATTTCGAGTAAGCATATATTTTGACATATTTGTATTCAAAAATCAAATTAAATATTTTTATATATGCTGAACAAATTCATGAAAGTCAGTACAACAACGGACAAAATGAGCAAGTAATATGTGCATATTATAAAATTCATTACACATCGCACATAATTAAACAATAATCATAAATATAAATATTAAAAATCTTAAAAAAATTAATGTATTGAATATAAGAATTAATAGTATGAAATATAATATTAAAAGCGCTAATATTATGATATGAAGGCGAGACGATGTGTAAAAGCAGATTGAGCAACGAACACGGCTCATGCAAAATGCAGCGGCGCACCTTTCCCCTCCTATTACAAGCCCCCGCGTTTATCTCCCCATTTATAAATGATTCTGGCTCAATTTCACCGACTCTCGTCCGCTCCGATATTGTTTGACTTGTGGATACTTACACATTTACTACTACGAGTGTGTGTAGATTATGTTAGCAACTAAAATATAAAGTTCATTTTAAAATTATCTATAACATTATTAACTGGAATAATGTTATTTAAAAATATTATATCGTTAGCAATTAGAAAAATGTAAAAATAATTATATCTACAAATCAAGAAACGATGGATAAAATAATTTTAGTATCATTGTATCATATCAGTATCATTTTTTTTGTATCATCTGACGCTACAGTTATCTTAGGGTATATTTAATGATATATATATATATATATATATATATATATATATATATATATATATATATATATATATATATATATATATATATATATATATATATATATATATATGATACTATTGTGTGACCTATATATAATACTAACATAATTGTATACAACATTGAAAAATGGACTTCATTGTTCATTTTATTTGCCGTTATATTATATAAAGGAATATCACCTCTCACCGATATACGCTTGATATTTTCAATTTCGCGACACATGATAATGTGGCTTAAAAAAGACAGTGATTCAAAGTATAGGTATAGTATATAGTATCTGCATACATGCGGGCGTGACCGCGGCCGGCGGCTTCAAACTAATAGAAGGGATTTTACAGTGAATGTCTTATTTAGTGCAGTAGTAAATTGCTCTTAATACTTTAAAGTAAGCTTATATATAATCGTTGCAGATAATAATAATAAATGTTTTTTTTTGCATTATGTTAAAAAGTTATTGTAATTGGATTATAATTGATCCCCGCCGTTGGCCGGTAGCTGCGTCCGCCATAGCTATGGTACATACTCACAGCCGGCATAAGCCTGAATTCGTGTCCGCTTTAAACCATTTGGCGACTAGCGAAAGAGTCGCTGTCGCGAGTTAGTCATGTACACGTATTAGATTCCACAATTAAAACTAAAGTTTAGAAGATTTAAATATATATATATATATATATATATATATATATATATATATATATATATATATATATATATATATACACACATATATATGTTTTTAAAGTATACGTTAACATATTTTCTCAATATTTTATCCCCTAGTTTGTTCACCCTTGTATATAAGACGATGTAGTATATCAGACTAAATAAGTTTGTTATGTAGATTATGAACATTTGGAAACAAATAATTTACATTGATTTATTATAAGAGTAAGTCTAGATATAATGTTATGACTGTCTCGTTTTCCTTATGATTTGTCAGATAGTATAGTATAACTATAGTATAGTCTCTAATTACCTTTGAAAAACAGCGTAGCTTATTAATATATACTATTTCTGGCTTAAAAGTCTTGTTTTCATAAAATATTCATTTACTTTTAAGTTATTTATAAAATGTATTATAAATGAGAACTACGTATTTAAAATATTTCAGCTACAATTTACGACGCACATATGTATTTACTATATACATATTTTCAATATAATAAATGTAATATTCGTAAAGCTTTGCAAATAGTCTGAAAATAATCATGCAAGATAGGAACACGATTCTCACACAATTTTGGGCGTTGTGATACAAGGTTGTAAATAGGCAATAAAATTTATGAAATCTACTTATTAATGGGCATTTTTAGATTATGTTAAAAGGTAAAACGTGATGACATCTAAAGATATTTATATTTTATTCCATAACTAATGGACGCCCGTAACTTTGTTAGCGTGAACCTTATGCTCCTTGCCACCCTACGGACTGAAATCCTGCTTCATTGAGATTCATGAGATTATTATTACTTAAAATTGTTGTTTGTGTGTTCAATTCATCTATTTTGATTCTACATCAGGTGTTCCAGAATCATTGATATTATCAAAAATATAAGTCAAAAATAATCTTTATTCAAATAAGCTATAAGAAGCACATTCGATATAAGTGTATCAAAATGTCAATGGTAAATGTCCATCACGTTAAATGACTTTTGTTAAGACGCCATTTCCGTATTTCATGTAGTTTAGCTGGACACAATGGCTCTTCATGAGACGTTTCAAATCTTGAATTTCCATATTTCAACGAAGCTGAATAGTTTATATATTCAATTATCATTGAGAATAGATCAGGCCCGGCGGCGTATTAATAAGCCATTATAGTGTATGTTACCGCCAAAACTGAGCAATATCCAATAACGGATTTATAATACTGAATGGTTAGCCACAAATGTGTAAACTAAATATATTTGGTTACTACAATTAATTGAATATCAATGTCTCAGATTCGACTTGCTAACATGATGTACACTAAATTTATTAACGAATAAATCTAAGAATGAATGCTATATATCTACGTATTTTCATAAAATCAATAACTTAAGCATTTTACTCTGTGTTGGACTTAGGTACCGGTAGCTTTACTTTGTGCCGTGTGTGCAGAATACTTATATATATTATGTAATTAATAATGTCATTAATCAGGTTTTATTTATTCATAGAGACGTAACAGTAATATAATTAATGGTTTGTGGTAAAAGACATGAGTACATGTCATTAAAGATTCATCATTTCATTAATAGGTATATCACATGGTTTAGCGTCAGATCTACACTAAATAGCATCTATATGTATGGCTTTAAGTATAAAGTTAATTGACAAAGCGATATATTAAATTTTAAGATTCAGATGTTGAGTGAGGTGTATAGTATACAATATTAATTCGCTATTAATCACGCAGAAACCCGTCTAAACGGCGGACTTCAAACAGGTCTCCTACACCGGTGTCGGTTTAATTAAAACAGCACCTTTGAGAATTTAATTTAATTAGCACGAAGCACAATTTTAGGGACCACCTCTATTTTATTATTCCCCTATTTTATTATTTGAGCTTCATAGCAATATTTCCATACAAAACAGTTGCTCCCTTAGTAAGCTTTACGGATGCGTTTGTGTAATATCATAGGTACTGCCTAGCTCCCTTTGAAGATTATCATCAAATCGCTCAAACGATGCTTAATATAGGAAGTAGAGTGTGCGCGTTGAATTGTATGTATTGGATATTATATATTTTAGTCGGCGAGCTTAATATAATTAATATTTGGCTAGTGAAATTTTAGAATAGAGGGCAGAAACTTGTAGATTCATAATAAAACATGATGATTTATTAAAATCCCCTGTAACATTATAACAATTTAAAATAAATCTCGGTTGTTTTAAATAATTTAAATCTGTATTTCAGTTTCAATCAAAGTTTTGGGACGAATGCATCTGCGAAAATAGGGTATCTAAATGCAAAACAAAAGAATCATTGTTCATGGAGAACTTAAATAATGTAATGTAATTTATTTCATGCTATCTTTGAACGTGACGCACGAGCGATGGTCACGGGTTCAGATTCTATTGAAAAAAATGCTTAGTTAAAAATACTTTTACTTAACCTGGTAAGAGATTTATTTTTTTAAGGTGCGCCGCCAAATCGATATATCTACTTGTATCTAAGAAACAAAAATAGATACAATAGTTATTTGTTTAGGTCTAATTTGCATATCGTTCACAAGAATCAAAATATGCCGAGTCAGCAAATTCATATTATTATTTTTCTTATGTATTTTTTTAGTATATAATTAAAATAATATAATAAAGTGTAATAGTATAATATAATATAATAAAAAATTTATATACTATTAGTTAATTTTTAAAAAAAAATTTAGTACAAAATAATTCAGACAACCAAAAGACATACTTGTTATCAAATATATAGTTGTTAATTTTAAAACTATTTATAACTTAGGACTTATATTTAAGCCATTTTACACAGTGAAATGGAATTTATTTATGATTTTGTACATTTAAGCCCAGATTAAACCTGTCTGTGTAAAACTGTGATATCATTACAATTATTTAATTATTTATAATATTTAAGATTAATTTGATTCATAAGCACAGAAATCTGGAATAATGTTCAACTTATGCTAATATACTTTTTCAATTTCCGCGATCATAATCCCAACTTTTTGCTAAGTACCCGTACCACCTTCCGGTGTGCAAGGGGTGAATAATAAAATTGTAACTAAGTAGGGGACTGTTCGACAACAGCGCAATATTATTCGAATAATTGGATCGACACTGGCAGCTAAATTAGTTAGTGTAATATGCATAACATTATTAAATTCTGTGCTAGATGTCAAATAATATCCCACCAAAAGCATAAATGTGAAATGAGGGCCAAGTTCAACTATGAATAACGTGTCGCTCTTGACTTCACCGATAACAGAATCGAGATCTATATAGGTGCCAAGTTCACTCGGAATGTATTGACTTTTTTATGAATACAATAGCCTGCTATTTTTTATTTCTTTGTTAGTGTACTTTGTACAAGATAGTGCTTGTACTGGATTTGTGGATTAGGTTTATATGTAATATATGTATATATATATATATATATATATATATATATATATATATATATATATATATATATATATATATATATATATATATATATATATATATATATATATATATATATATATATATTTTTTTTTTTTTTTAATTATATAATTAGTAAGACTTGTCCACTTGGATATCGATACAACGTACTTAAATTTCATTAAAATTGCGGGAAAGCGTAACATACAGATATACAGAGCTAATTTCACATTCATAATATTAGTAAAGATAAATTACACTAAAATAATAAGCACGAAGCTTACTAGATTTTGTGAATATTTATTCTTTACAAGCCAAGCTTCAGTACCTTGACGTTTTACATTAAATAATTTTAGTAATTGACACACAATCTTAAAAATGTAATTGTATATTAATTATTATTTAAATCAAATTATATTCATACGAGTCATTATATATATAACAGCCATGGTCTTATTTTTTATATATATAACACCTTCACTGCGTTACAGCTCTATGTCGGCCCGCCACGATTCTTTCATCTGGTGCGGACGAACATAACTATGTCCCACCCGTCGGTGCGGAACAATTCTCTCAAGTGTTTGTGAGACTTTGTCAAAGACAAATATATATATATATATATATATATATATATATATATATATATATATATATATATATATATATATATATATATATATATATATATATATATCAGTTTGTAGTCCCTTTTTCGGCCCGCCGTTCTAACATGCCTCCAGCGACCCAGTGCTGCATAGAGCGCACTATAATTTCATGTTGTTCTATCTAACTTACTTGACCTATACGATATGTACACTTACAATGATGGAAAATGAAAGAAAATTACAAAATGAACTTATACGAGTTATAATTGATAATGATAGTGACATTAGAGTAAGATCTACTCTAGTAGAGAAATATTTTAACAATAAGTCTTGATATGACGACTTTCAACATACTTATCCCTTGTATTTAACAAATAATAAAATATCAATAAAACAATATTCTTAACATTGTGCTATTAACCTCTATTAAACGAATTTCGATAATGCTCATTAAGCGAATCCTAACCGATGTTCACACTTTTTACAATATTCATGTCTTTACAAGATGATTCGTGTTAATTTGCTGTCATCTAGTTTTAAATACAAATAAGATATTAAAGTGTCTTTTTAATTTTTTATATTAATGCACATTAAAGGAAATTTAAATATTAACGTATCTGGATATGAACCCGTACCTCATGGAAGTTGTCCAGTTACAAGTCATATGTTCTCATCAAGGTACGTCGACACTCTTATATATTTTTTACAACTTATTTACGTAACTACCAGCATCTTTGTTAGGATTTTTTATTTATAACTTATTACAGTGTAATCGTGATATGACGTTACTCTTATCTTATTCTGATCTAACCCATCACTAGTAACAATTTAAAAATAATGTTTTATATAATGTTTTCGCTAAATTATAGCATTTTTATCTACCTTAGTACTGGCAGAAAGTTTTAAAGGGGTGGATTTCGATCCGCCGCCACCGTCGCCGCACTGTGAAGGTGTTAATAATAAATAAGCCAAATGAATGATGATATTTTTGATTTAATCATTTTATTAGTATTAGTATTTTAGAGTCCTTCTTGACGTATTAACAATTTTGAATCATTCAAAACATTACTGGGAAGTCATGTAAATTTCCTCCTATTATGACCTCATTAATCTTTCCTATAAAATAAGACCACCATAAACCACCAAATTAAAATCTTCAATTATCAGCTTTAAAGATTAATAGTTTTAATAGTAGTTTGTTTTAGTAGTAGTTGTTTTTTAATAGTTTTAACCAAATTAAAATCTTCAATTATCAGCTTTAAAGATTTGATAACCAAAAGTTTCTCTGTGACCTTAATTTAATTGACTGGGAGAGTGTTTAGTTTGGCTATTTCTTGAGAGTATATCATTGAGCGACGAACAAAAAAAACACTTAATATTGAAGTGTACATCTTCAATATTAATATAGATAGTCTGAATATTGTTTTCGCTTCGGCTGCCATGAATATTTGGAACAAGTCAAATGTCGTACTTGATGAAGTCTCTGTTGATGATTTACTCCATATTTATATTCACATTTAATAGTTGTATCTCAAAGCGCCATTTGTAACTTACAAACTTTTAATTTTCTAGAACTTGGCTGGAGACACTGCCGCGTGACTTGATAATGGTTAAGAAACAATATGTTGTAAAAACTTGGTATGTTTTTAAATAAAGGATAAGGTAATAGAAGCACTGGACTTATATAATAGGACCGGTGGAATAAATCTTCAAAAATAAAAAAAGTACGTATTTATGGGCACATATTGTTACTACTTTAAAAAAATCACTACAGTTTTATGTCACACAGTACCTGACTATAAATGAGACGGTTGTGGATAAGATTCTGACTCTGGGGAATACCTAAATAAAATATTTAAATTATGCGATATATGCGTTCTAGTGACGGAAACTTGAACTCCTCAAGTGCTGACATTTTTAAAAATATCCTTACATAGAACGCATTGAGAAATTATGAAATAAATTATTTACTTTATCGATAATGCATTAAACATGAATCGAGCAAGAAAACCGAGCAAAATTTTCATAAATTAAATTTATATAACTATAATTATTAGTATTATTTAGGCTGTTTCTATCAAAATAAATGGGACGATTCAATAATTATTTCATTTACAAGATATTCGTGTTTCATATTAATGTTGTTGTAATACCATAAACTGTAATTATGAAATTTTGAGAATTGATAGAAATTTATAAAGGATATTACCGAACGATATTTCCTAGAACTACGGTCTGTATATTTGGAACCTAATAACATTTATATGAGCTTTATGCAGAATATGAGGACTAACTGAGGACTACAAATATTACTATTTCGCAAGTAAATAATAAATGACATGTATATTCAAAGCATAAATAGGTACGTTTTCATTTGCTTCAGATACGTTCTGAATTTCATGTAAGCTTTAAAATATATTCTATTCCAAAATTATTAATACTGTTATGTACGAATTTTATTCGTTTATATATGTTTTTCATGTCGTAATAAATAAATATATATGTATGTATGTATTTATTACAGATACTATTTAGGCATTCTTGTCTAAAACGGCCATACTGACTTGAGACGCGCTTTCGTAGCACTGTAACTATAAGTGAAGCAAAGCGATATAACATTCCAACGCCGCTAAACCGATAATACTGTACGCTTCGACAATACTGTTGTATTACGCCTTGAAAGCCTGAACACGAAGCGTTACACGTTACAACACATTAAAATATTGCATCTGAAATACTATACCATATTGAAATTTGCTGAACATATTATAATCAACATAAATTATTAAGTAAAAAAAAGCAGAACAAAATCAAAGCATATTTACAACATTTTTGACAATATAACTTGGTACTAGTAGAAGTTGTACTTTTTTTTGCATGTATCGTTATATTATGATTTATTTATAAATACTATACTACAGAAAAATAGGATGTACGAGCAGACCATCCTATTTTTCTGGGGTCCTTCGAAGGCAGGTCTAGAATACTCATTGGTGTCGGCGCTGACCCCTTTGGGTTAATCGACTGTTATAGAAACCATTGTCGTGAAGACGTCTCGAATATCATGTTGATACTACATAATATTATGGCGCCTTGCCTCTAAGGGCATATCTTCCATCAGTCAAACAAGTCATCAAAAATGCTTATCTACAAGTTGAGTGTAAATCCACATTTTGAACCTCAAGGCTTCCACTTAAATGTTTTCTATTACATTCCGAAGAATAATTCTACGTTTTATGAATTTCATTCTCATTTTCCTATTGTTATCTATTAAATAAAATCACACAAATGGTATTCTTAACACGCTTTTGTTAGCTTCGTACATACATATGTAGGTACGAGTATGTTTGTAACGGAATCTTTGAACATGATTTTGACCGAATTTAAAACGTCGGAGTAATTTGAAACTTTGTATAGATGTTGATGTTGTATAGATATAAAAAAAATAATATAAATATAATAATAGTCTAAAAAACTAAAAACACGCTTTTATAAAAGTCAAACTAATACATAAGAAACATTATATTAAAATCTCACTTATGATCTGATTTTGTATTCGATCTGGATATTTGATATTAATATCAGATTTAAGATTGAGCCTATCGATTTTGAGAAAATAGACATACAGCCAAAAATGTGATCCTATAAGGGTTCCGTTTTTTTCTTTTTGAGATACGGAACTCTAAAAAATATTTAGGATATCTCAGGGTGGGGGCATTTCCGCCTAGGTTATTATAGAACTAAATTAGTTTACCAGTACCACATTTGTCTTCTTCGTGGGACTTGCCGAATATTATCAATACCTATATATTACCAATTACCCGTTTATCGGTAATATATATAGTCATAGATAATTATTATTACACGAAGAATAATAAAATTCATACAATATAAATTAAAACTTAGAGTATTTTCATGCGCTCATATTTTAAACAACCTTATCTCCGTCGGTGTAAGTTGTAAATTGCTGTTACTATAGAAAGTTTTGGTAGAAATGAATTGCAGCTTTCTAAACACACCAGTGGTAACGATTGGTTAGTCTTAGTGTTCATAAATTTTATTAGAAACTCATTAATTTTACAATTTATGCATTTTAAAATATTACAATTTTTGACAAAATGTGTAAATTGCCTAATTTAATATTTTTTTAGTAGTTTTATGACTACAACGAGTGATTAAATGTCCGCATGATGTGTATCTATCATATATGAAAATAAATCGAACGCAAGCTGATATTATTGATGAAAACTACTATTTTCCTTTGTAAAGGACTAATTTAACTATTAAACTTGATTTAAACTGCGTCTTGCGTTACGTGACTTGCAAAAAAGATCCCTTCGTGCCTGTAAATTACTATTGACAAATCAATTATTTTGTAATTTATAATCATCTTCATTAATTATCGCTTAGTCTAAACATAGTATATTATAAGAATATTAAACTCTTTTTTACCTTTTAACTTTAATTATAATTCAGCTTCTATTGGAACGTGAGTGAAAACAATACTGTCGGCTTAATAGATATCAACATACGTATCGGATGTGGCTTTGTTCTACATAATTCTCAATTATTGCCATTGTTGTAATAATTATTAGCTCCATTATATATGACTACTAGTTTCTGCTTGTTGTTACATACAGTTTAATAACAAACACAGTATATCAAATGATAAGTAATGTTCAAAGTAATAATTTAATTATTTAAGTAAAATTCAAAATAATATAATTCGGTGTAATATTATATAGTTGTGCCCTTTATAACTCATCTTTGGTTTGAAAATAATAAAAGTAAGTAAGTGGTAGAAATTTTAAAAATAAAATAGGATAATTTGTGATAATGTTTTTCCTCTGCTTCCTCTTCTTGATCTTCTGCTGATTCTTATTCTTCTGCTTCTTCTTCTTCTTGTACTTCTTTTTATTCTTCTCTTTCATCTTGCGTGCAAGTAAGTAAACTAAAAAATGACACTTCATTAGTATCAAATGAATCCTCAATTATTTGTGTTTCAACATTGGAACATGATCGGTGTTGACAATTGGCACATGCGAAATACCAATCCCAGCCTTTAACAACTAGCTGATACAGTCGAGCCACACTTGAACTTGTATTACACTTTCGGTGGTGTATATACGAGTACGTGGTGTACTTATACATATTGTGACGATTACTCTTTCAACTTTTTGACCCGTTACCTGATCTAAAAAAAATATTCGAGCTAATTTATTATTAAATTATTTTTATTTTATTAAATAATAATAAAAGTGTTGTTAAACCCGTTTCTTTGACATCCCGAGGTAATTTTATCCTTCGGATCAGATCGACGAGGACTTTTTACATTTAATTTATGTTGGTGTTTTGTATAATGCTACCAATTTTCAGGTAGGTGCAATTTTCTGTTAAATTACTCTAATTTTTTTATCTGTTTTGACCGGACTATAAGTCGTTTGTCAGTAACAAATAATTATTATAAATGCTTGTCCCTCTTATTTCTGTCCATAGGTGCATATCCCCTTTGAATAAACATGGGGTTGAAAAGCTCTGGGTGGCTTATTGTAAAAAATATATCATGCAGGATTTGAGCTACAAATAATGCTGTGGGGATTTGTGATATAAAACCAATTTGTTTACTATGCAAGTTCGAAATAAATTTGTATAAGTAAAATTAATCTCAATATTTTTTTTGATTGTTGCTTAATAAATTGTGTTATAGGTACAGGTGACGTACCAAAGGAGTTTTATTATAAATCATTTCAATATTGCAATTATAAAAATATATGCATTGTCATTAAAAGTCAAACATTAACATAATACGGGACAGAATTTAAACTTGATTATCTTCAGATTTTAATAAAGATGTATTTAAAAAAGCTAATGAAAGGAGTTCCCGCGGACCGGTTACCAGCTGAAGGAATATGGTCTCTAGACAGGGACGCTGTAACACCTTGTCAAATAGAATGCGTTAATAGACTTGGAAAAACTTTACAAATCGAACAAGAAAATTATTTATTACGCCATCCCGAGGTGACTGACTGCCTTGACTTGGCCTTGACTTGACTGATTATAAGGGAAATAAAAAAGTCGATCTGTGCCTACTCACAATATCACGTATCATGTGTTAACAATATATTACAAGCAATAGCTTAAAGCTTATTCAAAGTCATTATACAATAATCATTTATGACATTATTAAATATCTTAGGCATTATTTTATTTTTGTTTTTAGTTGAATATTTGAATTATTGTATATTAATATTTAAAGAAAATCATATTTTTATATTAACAAATCTATACATTTTCTCAGGTGAAAGTTATGCTTGAATTATTTATTAGTAACATGGTGGAAAAAATGAAGAGAAAAGATATTTTAAAAGAAGCAACACAATATTTTACACGACCTATAGGTGAAATCGAACATGAGCTGAATGAACGGCTTACTCAATTGGTATTATAAATCAATATTTACTTTACATATCTTTATCGTATAGATTTTCAGTAATTGAAATGTGTTATAAAAAAGTCGCTCTCCACCTTTCTTCCTATGTATTAATGGATACGGCGATAAAAAATATAAAAATATATTATAAAATAAAATAAAATTCAAAAAAAGTTCTTATTAACTAAGTTTTTCGTGACAATACTTATTTGGAGTAGCTTTTACATAGAAATATTCCAAAATACCGAACTCAGTAACATTAGACATTTTTACATGTTACATTTATACAATGAATGAAATATAAACTCTAAATGGGAGAAAATATCAATAATAATGAGGCAAACCGTACCCTATTTTCGAGGGGGTTCGGGAAAATATAAGATTGAACGTTTATTTAATGGAATCAGATAACGGCCGCTGCTTCGGGCCGTACTAATTGCATTGCACATCATCAATGCATATTTTTTGCCTGTCTGTGACGAGTAATTAAAACTGATACGTTTGCAATGTTGTGCTTCCTTTGTGAAGTCATACATCAATATTTTATATTTTGCTAATTGTAATTTTGCTTCGAAAAATCTGATGTGAGCAAACAATTTATTTGTTTACTTTATAAAATGGAAATGGAAATACAAGTAGGTATATTACACAATTTATAGGAAGGCTAGGATAATAATTCACATCGTTCTCTAAGTTATAGATAAAATTGTTATGCATGGTATTAGCAGGGCACCTGGATGAGGGAACTTATCGCTACACTGTCTCTGTCTGATTAGAATTTTTTTTTCAGCTTCTCGTATATTCCCATTATAACAGGGAATCTTGTATTCAGACATGAAGGGGTTGAAGCTGGCCCATTGAACCACGATGGCTTTAACTACATTATAACTTTACGACGTCGAATTCTGTTTCAGGGTTATTCACATACTGTACCATCTATATATGAAGATGCTGATTTGGTGGATGATATCAAAAATATAATAACAACTCGTTACAAAACTGCGCCGCTAATACCTCCCTCACCATCGACCTCCACATTAAATACGCAATCGTCATCGTTTATTTCTGTAAAGACTTCTGACACAACATTACCTACACCAGGTTTGTCTTAAGTAGTACAGTAGTGGGGCCTCTTGGCTGCAAACGTGACGATTGTGAGTTCGTTTTCCGTTTGAGGGAATGAATTATTTTCATTTTCCCGCCATGGTAGATAAAGCGCGGCGTTAAACTCCGCTGCTCAACACGTTATTCTCTCTCATACTTCATTATTTATTAAAATTGAAGTATGAGAGAGAAAATGAGTGAGATGTTAGAGAGTGTCTTAACACTAAGTTCTAACAGAAGTTCAGAAGGATTTTTAAGTGTTATAATAAATAATACTTAAAAATCGGGGATCTAAGACTTAGAAAAATAACTTTTCTATATACCTTTTAAAATTAAAAGATACAATATATAATCAAGAATTTTTCTATTTTGTGGTAAGTCTTGGTCGATTTGGTATCAGACCGACAAGTTTTAGAGATGATTCGTACGCCGTACAACGTACGGTAGTAAGTATACTGTGAACCCGCTTATATCTAACATTTTGCTTAAAATCTTCTTAAAATAACGTACAAGTAATTACAATTTAATGTTATTGTATATTCCCTTTATTGTTTATGGTTACAGAACCCATACCAACTCCACCACCGACACTTTCGGAAACACTTTTCATGATGGTGTCTAACACAGTTGATAAGGCAATCTTCCTTCGTGTCGATGACACCATCTTGAATTATGACACCGCCTACATTGAATTAAAGAAAGCAGTCGAAAAATCGATGGATATACCTGTTACTGATATTAAAAAAGATATTGCTGACATATTTAACGGTGCCTATGAAAGGTTTGAATTTAAAATCATGGAAAAGGAGCGAATACGTAATCATTTTTCTTTATTTCCTCTAAACTTAACTAAACTTTTATAGTACTAAATTCTATTTAGTTACTTATTCTTTTAAATATAAGTAATGTGACAGTAATTTGTTGAATTTTTTATCAATATCACTGGCCAGTTACTAACTTCTGCCCGCCTATATTACATTACATAAATTTGTACAAACTAACAAATTGATAATCAGATAGTCATTTATGATCTATTTTACAGTTGATTACGTGATCATTCACGTCATTAGTATTTATGATCAACTAAGTTTTCTTTGATAGTTAAACAGTGTTTTGCTTGTGTTTCTTAACTATATTAACTCAAACTAAAGTAAAGATAAACATTTAGCTACTCACTAGCTGCAAGCATAAAATGCAAAATTCATTAAATTTCTCGGTAGATTAAAGAACATAGTGCAAAGTTTTACTTCATGACGTACTTGGATGTAGAACATTTGAACATGTTGAAGCTGTCAAGAACATAGTTCAAAATTATAATACTTATTATAGTATATAATATAACAAATATTGTTTATGTTAACTAATACCTAGTATAAACTGTCTGTCAAACCGAAACAGAAAACGAATTTTATTTAACAATTAAGCAAGTTTTAGTTAATTTTGTACTACCTTTTACAGTTGCAGAAATTGCATGGGAGCGAAGAATGAGAAAAAAAATGAAGAAAACTTTGAGGCGCTTAGACAATTTTAAAGGTAAGGTCTATTATGTGGAATGGCATTAATTTAGATGCTTATACTTGATCGTTGTTTCTATTATGTACATAAAATGTGCGATTTCATTCAGCATGTTAGCGGCTAATTACATTTTGTTAATTATATAATAATTATGTTTCACAAATTTATACATATATTTTTTTACACTTTATACAATTTATACATTATATATGTTAAATTTTGTAGGTCACGAAACGCCATCAACACCGAGGAGTGAGATTTCATCCCATGAGAGCTATAAAATACCGCCGCCTCGCCCTTGCATATGTCACCCGCAGTTTAACTTTAATAGATATCCAAAGGTAACTTTCGTAACTTTATCTAAAAAGGAAATATATAACACTGAGTATTAAGATTTATTATGAAAATATTAGTTTGAGATTAGTAAATATTATCTACCTTTTATCTAGAGGACCGTCGTGGCGCAGAGGCACAGCGTCTGAATGTAAACGCTGTGGGTTTATTTTTCACTCGAGTAGAGTAAATTATGTTCATTTTCTTTGCTCTGGCAACAAGACAAAGCGCGGCGTACAAATATTATTAGAACGACATGCTTATTGTATTTTTTTTTCAAATTACAATATAAGCCCAAATACTATATAGTGTACAGTAATCATAATTTATTTATTTTTTTTAATTAATTGAAAATATTCCGCAACAAATATCTTAAAATAACAGGAAACGTCGTCTATATGCATACGGATACCCTGTATCAATGCGAGTAAACGGCCTATCCACATTTGAAGACAAACGTTAATTTCCACTCTCTTAAGTACGGAATGTTGTAACTGAATTTCTTTTGTCTACTCTATATACAAACAAAACATATGTTTTACTCTATCTGTGGTATATAGCGTGAAAGAAAAAATTGTGACTATACATTGAACAGAACTAAGTAACAATTTTTTGGCAGGATCGATTTGGCATATATCTACCAAGCGAAAAGAAATTTAACATTGGCAATGTAACAGTAACCCCAGCTATTTCAGAATCTAGCGAAGATGGGTGTAGTGACAAAAAGTCTGTGCACAGTTAAAATTTTATTCATAGAATAAACTTCTATATATCCTCCTCATGAACAAAAGCACTCAACCTGTAATTTTGTCTTGAATAAATTTTAATGCTTATTTCAATGTATTTATTGCAAGCTTCAATACGAAATGTAAAAGTCATAGATATAAGTCAAGTCATATATAATAATATATATATATATATATATATATATATATATATATATATATATATATATATATATATATATATATATATATATATATATATATATATATAGATATATATATATATATATATATATATATATATATATATATATATATATATATATATATAATATATATATATATATATATATATATATATATATATATATATATATATATATATATATATATATATATATATATATATATATATATATATATATATATATATATATATGTATTATATATGTATATATATATAGGGAATCAAGCAACAAAGGGAAGTCAATCATATGGTTCGACGTGTTCTCTACCTGTACACCTATACAAATGAAGTTCGCTTTACGGCTCTCAGTTTTGCAACAAAAGCCCACAAGCGCTCGGACATCCCTTGTACTCTCGCATATTCCAGTAAATATAAACAGTAAAAGTTTGAAGGCCGAATGGCCTAACGTTATATAGAAAATTCTTTTAACGTGCATTTTGTAAATGTCGTCTAACATTGATTTAATTTTTAGCATGCTAATATTTTATGAAGGTCTACAGTCCTTTGAAACAAAGAACAACATGAAACTTCAAAGTCAACCGCTTATGCTTCTTTTTTGCCGTATTTTATATAAAACAACCTAGAATAATGAAAGTTAGCAAGAAGTGAGAACAAATATAAGAAAAAAATATAAAATTGGCAATTTATAAGTCTATCACAGTAAAAAAATA
This sequence comes from Dione juno, assembly GCA_037127375.1. Lineage (NCBI taxonomy): Eukaryota > Metazoa > Arthropoda > Insecta > Lepidoptera > Nymphalidae > Dione > Dione juno. The sequence continues at coordinate 874,380 of JAXRJS010000004.1, forward strand.
TCCAACAAGAGCGAGTAGTACTCGCACACTGAGGCATCCGTATCAATTTCATGATTGTAGGTCAACTAAACTTACAATTTGTACAGCGGAACGAATTTGTACAACTAATACGAGTCGACAAACTTAAATTTGCGGTCGTATACACAATTTTTTTACACAAATAAGATATAAGATTCTTCACAAAAAAAGATTGTAATTATTTTTCTCGTGATATTACCATAAATGTCAACGTTCAGTTTTTTCCCTTATGTGTCCTATACGTAACTAGTAAAGTGAGTAGTATATATAACTTATTGCCATATTTCATAACTCTAGGTCAACATAGTTCATACTAGAGAGTGCATTAAGAAATATGGTTGGATTGTTGTTGTGCTCTAAACGACTACCAATCTAAATATTTGATATTAATTTCAGCTTGATAGTAAGCACCACATTTTAAGAAGATGGGCTTAAAAGACGGATCCACAGATTTTGCTTTTGACGGAGCCCTAAAAATGAGCACTTTGTGTAAGCTGCATTGCTAAAAGTAGCTTGTAGTATAAAACCCATGTTTCCATGCGTCTATTAATAAACATAAGGCATCTAAAACACAAATTCGCCATTACCGCCTTACATGCTAACGTTAGTATATTTCACAGGAAATATACCTACCTATGTTATAGTTGTTTTTATTAACTATGTAAGTAAATATGTTAAATGTTATGCGAGAATCGTTATTTTATTCAATTCACTCGTACACGTTATATTTGCAGCACTGAAATTCCATTATGATTCAATAATTTTGCTTTAAACATTTAAAAGGAAGATGTTTTCAAAGTTTCCAGTTATAAATAAAATACAGTTAATTTATTATGGATATATTTAAGCACAGATAGTTTACACGAATGAATTATAAATTACCATGCTTATGAGAAAATTAACAAAACAAAAATAGGGTTACTTTTTCACTTAAGCTACCTAAATACTAATTCCAAGAAATATATTTTAGAGGAAAATGCTTTTTTGATAACAAAAAAATTAAAAATATTTTATTATAATAGTCAATAGCGCATTAGCCCAATTGCTTCTTTTAACAAGTGGTTTTTGGCAATACAGCATATTAAATACTAAATATAGTTTGTCAAGAAAAATAATTTGATAAACCATTAATAATAATAATAAATCAATATGTTGCGTAATCTTTGAATTGCTTACATCGTGAATTACTCAGGCATATCTAAATGTAGCCAACGTACACCAGCGATATCATTCAGCTTAGTTTATCTAACCTAAATAACATCTTATTCCAATAATTATATAATGGTATGTCGTGTAGCATAACTAGCCGTAGTGTATCGAACTAGATTAGTTTAAAAACTTTTTACATTTAACTGGTACTTAAGCATTTAAAAGTGGTTTTTAAAAATTACTAATAATTTAAAATATCGACTTTGTTCGCATAGATATTAAATACCTTAATTATATCTTATATTTGTGTGGCGTTGCCATTTCTTTTTTTTTTTTTGAAGTGTAGAGATATATCAAGTTCTGTTCTCAAGAACGATATCGATGAGCTCACGATAAATAAAATAATCGATAGATAGATAAAATCAATACAGATCAACTTTTCATTATACCATAACTGAATTAATAACTATATGAACAATAGAAACTTCCTACTGTCATCAAGAATACCACTAAATTCGCTTTCCCTACTCGTCATAACAAAAAATATATTATTTTAAGATAAATAGTTAACAATAATAGTTTAAATGTAAAGTATAAGCTAATACGCAGTTGTCTTCTTCTTGCACATAGCCTCCGATTTATCATCTTTGCTTTCACCAGAGAGAATAACTTTAAAGCTGAAAGGCCTGAATGGATACCCTGCACCAGTGTAAAACTTACTCATAAACTCCACCCTAAAAATTATGATTGAAAACAAAATGATAAAAAATGAATGATAAAATATATATATATATATATATATATATATATATATATATATATATATATATATATATATATATATATATATATATATATATATATATATATATATATATATATATATATATATATATATATATATATATAATATATATATATATATATATATATATATATATATATATATATATATATAAATATTATATTATAAAAGCTCTGCAATATCTTGTACGGATTATACGAAAACTGTTTTATGTAAAATTGCCGCTGCCATGAAGTACGACAATGTACAACAAAGTACGAATGCACATAACTGTAACATAAGTATACTAAATAAACTAAAAACTGAGCCATCATATTATTACTAAATAATAAATAAGTCATGTAAGTCAGAATGTCTGAGAAAATATGTCTCATAGTTCGATTAAGCATTTTGGCATAATATTTACATGATTTCATATTCGTCGTAAAATAAAAACTTACCAATGCAAACGCAAAGTATGAAGAAATGCTGAAAGTCCTTCCATCACCACCAAAATGGAAAGACTGAATATAGCCCAAACAGCAAATATGAGAAATATTTTTGGTCCACCCATCATAGACGTTTCTCGCAGGCCAAGTTTTGCAAACACCATAACCCATAACATTTCCGAGAGTTCTAAAGGCAAAATGAATCATTCTAAATTAATTTTAACTGATCGCTTAAAACTAAATAGTCTTTAACTATAACTTTGAAATAGATTTAAAAGTAAAAACATATTGCTAATGATGAAACGATAATTCAAGCCATGTTCAGGAGTTCAGTGGAAAAGTTCGTACGGTTCGTTTTGAGATTCGATTTAGATAACAAATTAAGCCTAGCTTAGCTTTTCATATCAATAATAATTATTAAAGCTATGACAAGCAGCCAACTGAGTCAAATGAACGTATTCAGTAACGTTTCACTCGATGGAGGAAGCTGTAGATAACGTTCTCAAAGCAGTAAAAATTTTTTGTGGATTAATTGTTGAGTAAGTTTTTAGTCGTTCTGTTTAGATAAATCTAAAAACTAGGAAGAATAGCTTTGTACTTAGCATCATATTCCGATTTGATTTAGGATTTTGTCCTACTACAGCTTGTGTATACTATATTTGGATTATCCAAGATAAGATAAGATTTTTTGGAAGAAAAATAGGTAAAATGATGTATTTATTTTAAAATTCCAAACGCCTTGCCTTTGCGTTACAATATTTACAGTACTAGGTCCCACATGAGGAAATATACTAAGATTGACGGCTTTGGAAGAATGAAAGTGATATGCCGTGTTCAGCTTTCAGCGCACTTACCACCTATTCCGCCGAGGACGATGTAAAATTGTAATACATGAACATTCATAATATTATATTTTAAAATACTGGTGTTTTAAGTAATTAAACAAGATGACGTCATCACTCGATATGTGCCACCGTTATTTATCGTATGTTGATATAATTTCATAATACTCACGTTCGTGGGCCAAAGACAATGCCCACAGTCGGAGATAAGATGCAGTATGAGATATTGTGCTCAAAACAAACTCTATAGTGTGTACTGCTTGGTGTATCATCAATTCACCAAATGTTGTAGTATATTTGGCAACTTCCTTCAATACCTTTTCTTCAGCTCTCTTATTAGCAGTAGAATCTTTTCGCTGATATCTCCGAAACTGACTTACTTTTTTCTAAAAACGATTTTTTATTTTAAATAACATATGTTATATTGCAATAGTCGTTTACATGAAATACGTAACCAGTTGTACGATATATAAATACATTGCAATTTATTTGAAAATATCTTTTAACATGAACTTTACTAATTAAGTGCGATTTTCTGCAATCCAGTAATCAAAAGGTCTCCAAAACGAATTGAAAATAAAAATGGAATTATAAAATTAATTATCAATTTGATGCTAATATTTTAGATCGAGTTTGAAATATTATAATCTAACCAATGCTTCTTCTTTCTTCTTTTTGTAAGCCTTCTGAAGGTAAACTGGTGTACCGAATAATAATATAGGTACGCAAATGACACCAATCAGGACTAACATACGCTGAAATTTTTCCTGACCCTCAAACATGTAAGCATCACAATCTTCTTCTACAGGCTTTGTTGTCGACAGCAACACCATATCGATGAATAAAATCAGAATTAATGGAGAGCAGCCCGCTCCTCGCTTCAGTTCAACTGTAAATAGCATATAAATCAATTACAATACCATAAATATATATGCGTATATTTTTTTATATATATATATAATCAATATTGAAAAACAATTAAATTAATTTCCGGCGAAAAATGAGAAAAATCAATCGCGTCAGATATATTCTACCAAACAGAATAATATAATATCAGAACATACTTCATTAAGAATGAATATTAATATTTACATTTGTGTATTTTAAGTTAATACATATACTAAAATATGTATATATGACTGACAGACATACATTAGTATGTTAAAATGACCCAAACTTTAAATAGATTGTATGAAACTAATAAGAATAATAATTAATAATATTATACGTGATAAAAATAAATTTACACACGTACCATATTTTCCACTGAACATGAACCATTTCATATAAATAAGTGCAACGAGCCACATAAAAAGGCATGACAGGAATAGCACTTGAGGTATGAATTGTAAATAAATTGCATAGTATCTTTTGAAATACCTGCAAAAACATTTATTGTCAATATTATTTTGGACATGTTTAAGGTTGACAGAACTCTGTCAAAAGGTTTTTTTAATGAGTTTTACTTGTACAAAGAATATATCTGCAAACAAGCGGTGTGTATACCGTATAGTTCTACAGTTTCAGAAGCGGCTATCACTTTCATTTGAGACAAATGTAATTAGCGCAGCGACTACCCCACCCTACTACCAGTAGATACTCTAGGTTAGGTTACTAGTGCACCCCCTTTTAAATTATTTAAGTTAGGCTTCTATATCTCTACTTATATTTATAAGACTACTCTACATATATTGCAATATATAAAGTTTGCCTAAATAAGTAAAGCTCACTAAAATGCGCTATAATGTGAAATATCCTAATCATTAAAACAGGCTAGCAAGGTCAAGTGTGTCAAGAGCACAGTGAATGTCAAGGTGCATTCGAACTATGTGTACAAGAGTTACATGAAATAGAACTACTAACTAGATAAAAACTAGACTAAACTATTGGAGATTGTTTAACAAAGAGCAACTCATGTTGAATAAATTAAATATCATTAGTATAAATTATTATTAGCTCATCATTTCACTGGTTTATTTTTTTTAGATATATGATTAAATGTTTTATACATTAAAATACTATGTTGTCAGGCTATTAATGAAGAAAATTAACTGAAGTTATATACATCTCTGGGTACGTTCATGTTTATGTTTACACAAAAATGAATTAATGTAAATAAATGAATGAAATGAATATATGTAATAATACCAATCTCAAAACATTCTACAAGATATTATTTTCAATTTTCGTTTCATTTTTGATCAAAGTGAAAGATATTTGGTAAATTCATTCTGGTGGTCGCTGTAAACAAAATTTCACGCTTGATTGTCCGTTCAATAGCCACAGCCGTGTTTTTGACGTCGTGTCATGTTTCCTTTTTTCAATGTCGACTGCCGGCAGGTGAACAGTGAGGGAAGGAAGTATTGGTAGGCAGGCATTGGTACTTTGGTAAAAAATATAAAAAGAACATAATGCGGGCGAAATATTCCCTCCTGTTAGCAGGCAGATTACTGACGGACAGGTACCTATTGTTTACATTGTTCACATTACATGGTGTATATAAAATATAATGGAAGAATAATTCAACATATAAACGAAGACTTCCGTTATTTAAAAAAAAAAACAGTATTTGTGATATGATCATAAAGAGGTTACACGAGGACCTCTGAAAGAGCGTTACTCGATTAGTATAATATGAATATAGACATAATCAAAAGAAGACATTGAAAGAAATGTAAAAAAAATTGTATTTGATTTGTAACTTGCCCTTCGTCCCTAGCCAAGGGTAACGCAGCTATCTTATAACATTCTTGATACTAATCGGAATATAGCTTTCATATTATTTACTTTAAGATGACAATACAAGTATAATAATTAGTGATAGATTAAAAGATACGGTGTACACTGTACAAATTTGTAAATTGCTTTTGTCAAAAATAACGCATTTCATTTTGTACATGGAATGATAGACCAGGCAGGATGTTATGGTATAAAGTTTAATCATGTGTGCTATTCGCGCACGTGTGCTAACAATTAATAAAAATTTAATTTATTATGTATAATAAAAATAATATTTAAGAAAATCTTACGTGTGATTAAAAAAACTCAAAGTTAGGCCAAACAACATATGAATGATTCCAATAATAATAGACATTTTCATCTTCAACGAGTTTAAATACATTATTTTATTTTTCGCCAACTGTAAATAATACTTACATTTGAAGCGTAAAGTAAATGATACTCTACAGCTTTTACATAGTAACAATATAGAAATAAATATAAAATTAACCAAGTATTGTTTCTTCTTAATAATATTATATTAAATTACATAATTTTAAATAGTCTGTAGTAGAAAACAATAAAACAGTATTTATTACCGCCCAAATTGGATCCACGCCAAACACATAAGGGGGGTTTGTCTCAAAAACTGGATTTAATGTTAAATATTGATAAGTTTCTATTTCTTTCCGTTCATATGTATTCTTCCAGTATGGCGTCATAAGAATAATGGATTTCGAAAAGAACACATTGTACAAGAAGCCGGTATAAAGTGTAAATAGCCCCATCATTAGAATTACATAACGACCTGTAAACAATTACTTGGATTGGAAGCAAAGTGTGTGCTCTTTAAAAAGCCTTGTCCAAGTAAAATAATATAAATATTCGTTATAATTGTTAGTTCATTTAACGAAATTGATTGCATTTTAACACACTCGTGGACTTGTTAATGATTCGTTACTTATGCTCAATTGATTTTGTTTCATTGACATCGAGCGAGGGTACCAACCAATTATAAAATATACAAATAAATATTTGGAAATATTCAAAGAGAGAGAGTTTTAAATACAAAGTTGCAGAAAAAATAAAATTTCCGATAAATCAAAATATTCTTGTTCTTGTACACCTTTTCAAGTACTTTTGAGACGTCAATTAATATAAAAATGTTATTTTCAGTTCTACGAAAAAGCTACAATCTCAAAAGGCAGTTCTTCTAAGAAAAGCTGGCGAGAAATTTTACAGCAGCTCTTTTCTTATATAAAAATATTTACTACATTTAAGCACAATCCCACTTTACCATTAAAATATTTTTTAGGGAATAGATTCGTTCAATATTATATTTTGTTATTTCCAAAATTTCACTAACAACAATTTGTGAGATAAAATCTGGGTAAGTTGAGCGCATAACTTTAAATAAAGTTATGTGCTCAACTTACCCAGATTTATGTTAAATTTTGTCTAAAAGTCAATTCCTAACACATACTTCGAGTAAAAAAGAATAATTTTATGATTACCTCCGAAGAAAATGTTCCAGATTTCATTTTTTGACGTTTTATCCATATTTTCTTTCTCCACTGACACCATCCAACCAGCGAACGCTAACAATATAACGCCATGGCACACATCTCCGAACATCAAAGCAAACAAAAATGGAAAGGTTATAATTGTATAGAGACCTAGAAAATATATTCTAGTTGAGAATGTATGATTAATAACATAATAATGTCGGATCTCGAAAAAATTGAGTGAAAGTGAAAAATGGAGTAATGGAGGATTTAAGCGCTTAACGTACATTATATTATATTATAGAAAGCAAATTAATTTTATATAACGTAGTCGCAGTCATATATCATAATGCTAAATCTTACAATTTATTATTAATAAATATGGGAAGTAATCAAAATTAGTATAAAAAAACTAAATCTTTACTAAAAATGGAGTGGAATGTAAATGGAATACAATAAAAAATCGTATAAATCGATAGTTTTAATTTTTTCTTTGGATTAAAGTGTACAAGAATAATTTTACCTGGATTTAGTTCTCTATACGAAGAGTCACCGTAAGCGTTAATAAGCGCTTGAAAACCTCTTGTAAATTTGTTAGTGCGATGAAAAGTGGGCGGCTCGTCCGCGTCGTCGGACTTCAATAAAAAGGATTCGACATTCGATTTAGCTTTTTCCTAACAAGAGAAATATAATATACTTTCAATAAACTAGGCACATTATCTAGACTAAGGAAATTAAAATATTTCAAATTAAATGTACTTTCGAAGGGAAACAAGTTCACAATCAGATCATGAGGAACGTCCCTGTTATTATATTTACCGTTTATATAAAATTAATAAATGTTAGATGGATCTTAAAGGGCATGGGCACAGAAATACGGGCACTGTCAGTGATAGTGTCACAGGCTACAGTCTACACGATAGATACAATAATTACCGAAACACGATTTAACATATCTTCCACTCTAGGTACATCGACATCTGGAATCCAACACTGTCCAATAAGACATTTTTTTGTTATATCCAAAGTAAACATATTCATCGTATGGTAGATAGCTTTTGATTTTTTTATTTGGACCATCCACGTTTCCCATTGCTTGGCCACTGTACGTAGCGCTTTACATCTGTAGTATTTCATTTTCTGCATAACCTGTAACATTTATAAATGTTTTTGTCTCTCGGTGGAGTGCAATAAAATTGTGTTATTTATTCGTTATTCGTTAGACTCGACTGGCAAAAATACATTCCAGTTATAGCAATTCAAATAAACCACTACAATTACAATTTTCGAACGCAAACCAAATAACAAAATATTGTTGATATGCGAATTTGATGGAGTTTTTAAGAGATACATACAGCTTTCCTATACATATCGATTCATTTTTTTTTCAAATGAAAACATTGCGCTTTATAGAGTAAAATTCAACGCAATGCTACATTTTAACCAACCAGGGCAAGAAAATAAAATTTATTCAAGTATAAACGTTGCCCTCGGAAAGATTAAAACCCACAACCACTGTGTCAAGTCGTAGAGGGTGGCAAGCTAGCAATTGCGCTACAAAGAAAAATAATGAAGACTTAATTGTAATTAATACTTAATGTGATATTTTCTTCATAGTAATTTTGATTGCAAAATGAAGTCTCATCTACGCCTAAAAATTTGTTTACTTTTAAGATATTTAATACATTAATATATATAGTATGTATATATACTCAGAAATACTATTTAATATTTCTTTATAAATAATTTAATCCATCGATAAGGGAACTACTGTTTTAATATGAAAATTAGAAAATTTAAAAACACCTCTAATTTTCTATACTATCGTTTTTCATTTAAAGTCAAAGCTCAACTGAGCAAAGAGATTTTGTTTTACAATGTATACATTTCTTATGAGGGGAGCTCCAGTTCATGTAATTAGCTATTCAGTAAAAGCAGTCCAAAAATCTTTTCCATATTCACTCGTTAAGCAATGAAATGGATATAATCTTTTCGCCTTTTCTTCCTCGACCTACATACCGAGCAAAGTTATATTTACTATATATGCTTGTTACATTTTAAAAGAAGGTAATTTACCAGAAAATTCCCTAAACATTCTTTGAAATGCTTAAAACAAGATTAATTTTATATTAATCTCGACTCAAACATTGCGAGGCCGTCATGGCGCAGTGGGACGGCGACTGATTGTAAATTAACTATTGTGGGTTCCATTTCCATTCAAGGAAATGGTTTTATGTAAATGATTTACATAAACTTAACACAATCTATAATTGTATATATGCAAAAGACATAGATTAGAGATAGACTAGATTTGCTTCGGATTACCAGTGTGGCACATTTACTACAAATATTACTTTATAAAATGCTATATACAAAAATTTCTCATACTGTAGCATATTCTAATAATATGACTCACAATAAGTCAAAGCAATATATACATATAAGCTACAATACTAGTCTATCTGGATCTATGTAGATAAGTGTTTTCTTTTTCAATACCTTAAGCGTGAATTCTCTAAAACATCAAAAGTGAAGCACAGGGTAATATGCTTCTATCTATAGATACTCCTCTAGGAGGTTCTCCTCAAAAAATTTACGAAATATTGCTAATATTTAATTGTTAGAGTATGTTATTATTTGTATGTTTTACCTTTTCTAAGTCTCCAATTCGCAAGTCAAGCTGCACACTCATGTCCATTCTTTCATCATGGGTTTCAGGGCAATTGTAAACATTCACATGAAATCCACTGCACACTTTTTCCAACCGACCGTAAAGTTGTTCTCCTTGGCATATAGCCAAAAACGCCACTTTACGGATATCTTGACCCTAGAACAATAACAATATTAATAAATCTTACTTTTAAAATAAACTTCAACATTTATATGCAAGAAAAAAGAGAGCTCAAACAGAACTGAAAATGAAGAAGGCAGCAAGTAGGTAGGCGGCAGCTACAATATACATTGTACTGATGTAAATATGATCCACGTACGGGTCATTTCGTCTCCTAACAACAAAACCTTGCAAATTGAGTTACGTATCACTGAGTGCTTTCAGGAGAACATCATACGAGATATGTATACCTACCCATTGGAAGTTAAAAAATAAGGGCATTTATTCAATATTTGGTCACGGTTTGGCCATAGCCTAAACCAATGAACCAATTTTATGTAATTTAAAGTTTCATAGCTAAAAAAATTAAAATACATAGAAAACCATTAACGTCAGCATAAATTGATATTTCCCTGAAGCACCTTATAATTACTTTATGAAATGCGGTTCTAGCAGTACCAACATAACAACGTTTTCCCATGGTTAATAAGATTTTCTTATAAATATGTTCTACTCTACGTCCAACGTTTATACCAAAAGTAGGTTACCGACTGTAGTTTGATAGCATTAGGCATGTTGTAAAAGAAAATTAATTATTGTTTAAAACTTTCAGTTACTTTAGGCACTAAAAATATGGATATATTTATAAAGGATTAATGGGGTAAAACATAACATACAAACATAACATCATAAGTAGATAGTAAAATAAAATTACATATCGTACTAATTATATCTTTATGAAATTTAAGCTGAACCTGACTGAAAAAGCACAGCTATATATGCTATTATGTGAAAAAGTTACATTGTCGTCATTTGAAGATTTTATCTTTTTTATTTAGTTCCCGCTACCTTACTTATTAAGTATACTTTTATATTAATTAAAGATGTGTTAAAAAATTAGTATAATCTAAAATCTTTAATACTGTAATTTAAAAGATAACGTTTAGCATAATAATATTAAATGTATTAAATGAGAAAATCGAGTTTTAAATAACTATTTTTATAAGTTTAAAACGTCAATTACGTGTTCTGATATTTTTTTTTTATCTTCTCGCTGTATCCCGGACATAGCAGGGTAAGCAGAGGGAACCGTAGGTAGAAGGAACCTAGTGATAAGAAACTCAATTCCCCATTTTCCGCCCCTTGAGGCATTGCGTGTTGAGTGGCGGATCTCAACGCGCAATGACTTTCCATTGTTGCCAGAGGGAAGAAAATAAAAATAATTCATTCTTCCCCCGAGTGGGAATCGAACCCACAAGCCGTCGCGCTTACAGACAGACGCTATGCCTCTGCGCCTCGAACGTCCACATATATATTCTCTTCAAATTTCATTAATTATAAATTATTTGCTATATAAAGACATATAACATGTCAAATAGTAAAACAACCTTTATCGTAAATAGCTGTTTTTTTTAAGCTATAGCAGTTACTAATATATTTACTAACACTTTGAGGATCCTGTAATATGGTATCCTGCGTCGCTCGTCTGTAATAGATATTTCCGTGACAAACTCTCCACAGCATCATTTCAAAAGGAAAACTCCTACTTCGCTTCACTACTCCAGTTATCACAAATAGACGTCCTTGTAACCCGGTGTCACCACCAGCAGCCCTGTGATATATTTAAAAAAAACTACTTAAACGAGTATATAGTACATAATATGAAAATGGCAAGCAATTTCCGAACAATACTTCACGTGCATTTTAGCTCGTTATCTGTGATACGATGAATGACATTATGTAATCACTTGGTTTATTGCAATATAAATTATGGGGAGATTAATATTCGATACAATATTATATTTTATCCTTGGCTCAACTTAATTAAGATTAAAACCCGGCTCTATAATCTAGTAATACTTTTATAAATGTAACATTTATAGTTAAAATATCTATATTACAATAAAACAGTAAAAAAATGTTAGTACATTGAGTATTTTTACTAAAAAAACTATATATTACATCTCTCGATGTAACAAACACTCATAAAATTTATGATGTTTTAAAAATTTGTTTGTTTGTCCAGGAACATCTTTTTTTGGTTCTAAAGGGATTTAAATGAAACGTTTAGTTGTATAGCTGTTAAATCTGGGCAGGGTCTAGGCTTTAATAGATATTGAAGACAAGCTCATCTGAATCAGAACAAAAATGATTGAATATGGTAAGAACTGAAACTTTGCTTTAAAATCAAGGATTACATGAAAAACGAAAATAGCGCCTTAACAAAACTTGTTTAGCTTTAATTGACATTTTCAGTTGATATTTTGATTTTATAAACATCAAGTATCTGAAAAACCTGATACATCCGTAGTATTCATTATTGGGAGTACTGAGCATTTTTCGTTATATGAAAATCTAACAAGAGGAAGACGGTCCCCTTAATTTTAATGAAGAACGATAATAGTCCGTATGGTGGCAAGGATCGTAAAACAATAGCGGGCATCTACTTGTTTAATATATATTAATTAGTATGAATTATAAAATGTACGTACCTATTCTTTTAATTTTATAATAGTTCACCAATTTTAGATATTTCATAATTTGATCTTTTTAGAAAAATTACATTTTTTAAGGAATTCTCGTAAAAAAAAACATCTTACTTCGAAATATCTTCCATTAAATCAGATTCTCCTAGCATTGGACCTATATGTCTGATAACATAACTCATTTCCGTCAGTTCCAAATAATTCTTCAAGAGCTGCGTTTGATTTTCAGACATGTTTAAAACATCACTTTCCCATTTTTCCAGAATATTCTAAAATATATATATTTAACAAAAATAATTAGTTTATTAAGCTTTAGTTATTCATCAGAGTAATATGTACATACTTTCAATTACATATTATCGCTAATATATAATTGAAAGTAATAAAAAAATTTGAAATAGGTACACGATAAGCTCTTAGCAGCTCTGTAATACATGTTATACAGAATATACAGCTTCCGCTTACGATCTGTTGATTTCGATTACTCGTATAGTAATTTAAAAGATCCGTCCCCAAGAACAGACTTGACTAGACTAGACTAGACTAGACTATGTTATAATATTACTCGTTATATATATACGAAATACATTATACATTGCGTCATTAGTCTGAAAAATGAAAATTAAGACTTCTGCTTAATCTTACCTATATCTAACTTACCCAACACACACACAATATTACTTACTTCTAAAACTGTAATTTCATTTAATGGCAATGCCTTAGGTGTGATGACATTATATTCAACTATTGAGATTTCGTCCTTTAACATTTCTCCCTCCATGTACAGAAGTTTACGCTCCATCTCCGCGCAACGACATAGTTCCGTGACATAATTTCTTTGGAACGGCTTCACATCAGGTGTCATCTAATATAATGATAAGTTTGAACATACATATATTGAAAAAAGTAAGCTTAATAACTATAAATTTTAGCCACTGATTAATATGAATTATTGCTTGATTAATAAAATCACAATGATTTTATACATATACATAATTATATTTAAAAAACAAAAATTTTGCTTCACGCTATATCCCGCATATAGCAGGGTAGCCAGAGGGGAGGGTAGTGTTACGACACTCCGTTACTCGCTTCCATATCTTATCTTAACTTATCTTATTATCTTAAGTTATCTTGTTACCAGAACGAGGAAATGAAATAAGCCATTCTCAATCTCACTAAGTCCGTCAGTCATCAGTGGAAATCGAACCTACAACCGTCGCATTTACAGTCAGACACTGTGCCGCTGAGCCACAAAGGCCTGTTTAATATTTACCATGGCAATTTAAACTGATTTAAACCAATTCAATTGAAAGAAAGATAAAAGTACAATACGATTGTACTTTGCGTTATAGAGTATTTAGATTTATATTCAAATTTATATTCATATCAGTACCAAACGTCGAGAGCACAAATACAATGGAAACAACGAAATTGTTTTGTCTAGTCTTTCCAAACGACTGCACTAAAATGCAAACGCAGTACAGGTGGCAAGTGAAATACACTTGATAAATCAGCCAGACACAAAAATAGAAATATAAAAGCAGCTACAACAAAAACTCACGCGGATGATCGTGAAGCGAAGTAAAGTAAATTTAGGCGCGTTTTACTTACATTTGCTGTGTCCGTACACAGCGGATGCACAAAGTGATTGTGAACGATAGAAAGTAAAAACACGACAGCGGAATTCATAAATTGAGAAATTTCTTTGAGAAGAATTATTAAATAAAAGTAGACGAGGACCTTTTGCGAGGTGAGTATTATGAATTTTTTTTTTCTTATTTGTTTGAAATTGTTCAAATGCCTTAGGAAGGATATTAATTAAATATTGTCTGTGTAGATCTTACAGAGCAAAATTTTTGTTCCTACTTCTATATATATCTATTACTAAACCAAACGACTCATTGAAAGTTACAATATATTTCTACACGCTATAACTGTTTATACTGATGCACATGTTTGCCATCATTTCCAATAGGCTTACATAACAATTCATATACCTTTGTCTCAAGACATTTTTCCTATCCTAATCTTTGTATACACATATATATATAAAAATAAAAAAAATACAAAAAAATACAAAAATACTAAAAGTTAAGCAAGTTTGTAGCCGTTATAGAAGTATTACATATAATACCACTGTTTAAACAATACTTACATCAATGAATTGAGCACATCCAATTTCACCTAAGTAATCTACTATCTCAAATGCTGTATCCGGTTGGAGGTACATATCACAAAATGTCATTGGATCACTTCTTAGCATACAACCCATTTTGGATTGTTAGTAACAACAACAAAATACTACAAGAATTACACGTTTCTGTTGAGAGCTTTGACAGTTTTCAAGAACTATTCAAAATCTTTTTGGAATTGAGTGATATTTTTTTAATTAATCACACACGGCCAGCTATTTTTTTAAACATAATATATTCGATTATATAATGTCTTTGTTCTGTTATAAACTATTATTGCGTTTGCATATTTGTAAATATTATACATACGTACGTACTTGTCTTTTGATGATGATAACAACGACATGATGATAAATACAAACAAATGTTTCGTAAATACTAGTAGTATTTCTTTTTCCCTTTTATTTTCCTTAAATAAAACAAATAAAATATAACTTTTATTAAAAAATACATAAAATGATAAAATTCTGAAATGGACAGAACAGAATTTTTTTTTAAAGTTCTTTAGGTAACACAAACAAATTAATAATTTAGTAATTAGTATACTAATAGTATTACTAATACTAAATCCATCCATTATTTTATTAAACATGCTAGTTTTTAACATGAAATGTTTAGCCACGTAGTTTAATTAAACGGACTCCCTATTATGCGGACCTTTTTTGTATCTTTAAACGTAAATCAACAAAGCTTTCGTTGGAACAGGGTTGATTTTTCGTCTAACTCAACGTTCTTGTGTTATTCTTGAGCCCTCTGGGGACTTGAGGCAGCCGAATAATTTACTGTTACACAACTAACTTTTGAGGTGGGCTCGGGCGTCCCATGGGCAAGTTAACCTATTTTCCGATCGCACGTCATACGCAATTGTGAATACTGAATGAATAAACAAAATGTCCGTTACTTCCGGTTTCCTAAGAATACATTATACAGTTTAATAGTCACTCAGCATACATTGCTTTAAAAACATTTCTATCCTTATATTAAATATTATATTTCCTTTTTTTAAGCTTCACACACTTAATTTCTTGGTATCTTTTTAAAGCTCAATGCAAATTATATTCAACTTGAATTTTTAATTTAACGAGGCTGCCTAAAACGCGTAAATGGTAAACAGATTCATTTAATATTATAATTGCTGCGGTGTCCAAAGTTTGCGCATTTAATGTAGCTTCAAATAAGATGGAAGCAAGACACGAAAGCGACTTTTAATTAAACGCCAAAAGTATTTTAAAATTCAAATGGTTACTACTTTCTTATAAGTGATAAATATACTTCGAAATATATGTAGTGCAAGCTCAAAAACGCTTGAACATTTAAAAATATTTACATAGAAGACCAATTTACGCTAACATGAATGTTTTATGTTTTGTGAATATAAATATCTTGCAGGCGATTGAGAATTTTATAATTTTAAACACCGAAAGACCCAGGCTAAGTAGTGATCGTTTTCTATTATTATAAAAAACTAAGGAATAAAAAAAAACAAATGATCATCATGATGATGATCTGTATCAGAATAGCCATTATGGCTATTCTGATACAGATCAGTTTATCTATAGAAAAATATGAAATGCCGCTTTAACTAAAAATTGTTCTACGTGATAACAGTCCAATTCCTAATTGATATATAAATATTAAGAATCTGGAATATCTGACGGAGTATCAGAACAGTCCAATTTAACTATAGAAAATACAGCAATACCACCCTAGAAAATTTAGTATGATGAGCAATATTTTATCTTTATATTAATGCGTGAAGCAAAAATATTCAACACCTTTTTATGAAAATTGTGCGGACAGAGATGTATTAAATTTGGCACACTTATAGTTTATGTGTAGAAGAAGAGCAGAACGCTAATATTTTCCAATAATAATGTTTATAAATTACATTAAATCAATAAATAAAACAACACACACGCTACCTTAGGTATAACACTATAACCTTGGTATAAAGTGACATATACGTTGCTATGACAACGCGTATTCCACGCGTCAACGGGTCCTCTAGCTTATAAAAATCTGTGCAAATTGAAGTCATCGCGGTGCAGTGCAATACGATCGGCTGTTATTGTGATAATTATGAATTAGATCTCCACTCAGGGGCAGGTGATATTTATATTTAAATTATTTTATTTCTGTTCTGCAGGAAGACAAAATACACCTTTCAGTTCCGCCGCTCGACGGTAGTTTTTATTTGCGATTGTAAATGTAAATAGCATAGTCAGAGACACAAAGTCCACGCAAACGAAAATGCTGGCGACAAATAGCCTTAAATAAATATGCGTGTTTCATTTAAAATAAAACAACATTCATTTTGTACTTGTTATTTATATAATGAAAAGAGCTTATTAAAATCTGAGGTTCGGAAAAACAAATAAAACCTTTTGATCCATGACATTTACGTTTTTCACAAAATAAGTTATTTGAAAGTTTTGTTAAAATGTCCTTTGTTTATGTTATTGACACCAGAATATATTTACCATGCACAAACATCAGACATTTATTATTAAGCCCGTATTGAATGTTTTTTGTAGCAGTGTAAGCTTTTATAATCAAACAGTTGCTATTGAAACGCATTTCTAGAATTTCCAATATTAATTAATTCAGGTATATTTTGTAAGAAAACAGCTTATTCAATGTACTACTTAAAGTCATATATATTGAAACAACATTTCTTTTTCCACATTATTATGTTAATATACTTTTTGTCATGAAAATTTTATATAATCCTTGGTTTTATATAAAAGTTTGTTTACAAAAATAAAGTATAATTTTAAAAAAACACGTATATAATTTTTGATAGCTGGAAATCTTTACTGGATATAAAAATAGGTAGTACAGAGCACTGCTGAAACATGAGCTACTGTAAGTAAATATATACAAAAGGAAACTGACTGTTGATTGTGATTTCAATGCAAATTTCATACTGTTGAGACTTGAAATTTACATTGAGTAGTATTTATCTAAATTTCTAATCAAGGAGTGCATCGAGGGGAAATTCGACAAGGATATTTTTTACTTTAAAAAATATTAGGCCCGAACTTTCAATGAAATTATATTAAATGTTCACTATAAAGCACTCAATGGAATTGACTACAGTTGATCTTAGTTTAAAGCTTAACTATGTTATGGTACTCGGATAAAGTTCAAGTTTGTAATTAATGTGTCCTTTCTTGTACGTGTTAGTTTACGTCTCCAGGCGAATCTGATATTAGCTTGTTAGCTCGTCTACATTTGGCTAGTTCTTGCCTGTTACAGTTTACACAGAAAATTGCCTTTTAGTAATTGTATTTATTGCTACTCCAAATAGAATGAAGCCAAAATATATCTAACAAATCTAAAAACATATAATTATACATTAAATTATAATTTTGTTGATACTACACATCTACATATGTAGTGGTAAATCATTTAATGGTTTTTTTTCTTACTTGAAGAAGTAAGAGAAGGAAAGAAGTTCTATCTTTCTCTCTTGTCTTTCTTGGGTTAGTGTGAAATAATGTGAAGCTAACAATTTGAATATATAAGTAACATTTTTGAAGTTGTAAATAAAATGATGATTAAGTTTTAAACAACTCAAACAGGATTGCATTTTAAGAATATGTCACTTGTGTGTTAAATATTTCGATATAAAAAAAATTACAAACGCGCTATTTTATCAAAAATAAAGTACAATAATGTAACGTTCAGTACATCTATTTATTTGTAAAGTGAAATGTAAGAATTTTTGATCATAATGCAATCTAAATTTATTGTTTGTTTCAAAATATATTATATATTATACTATAACATATTATGTATTCTTAATTGTCTCACCTAAGTTGGTGATTGTTTCACCTAAGCTAATATAAAAAAAACCCATTTAGACTTGCTGTGGTACAATGAGAATGGGTTTCTGCGTAGTCAGTAATTGTACCGTAATTTAGCTTGAAATGCATAGTTTCCAGACCCCATACGGTTGTCAGTAATCGTATGTCATACTAACTTAGTTAAGTGTAAGCGAGCGGACCAGCGTTCAGCGTGACGTACTGCATTAGTATAATATAATATCGATATAGGGCTCGAATTCAGGCATTTGCACCCAAATTTCATATATCAATTGCGTTAAATTTCCATTACTTTTATGTATGAATAGAAATCACATCAATTTATTTACTAAATTCTATCTTGGATTGGAAGGTACTCACGCATAGTAAATGCTGTAAACGATTTTTCCGCGTAAATCGCAATCCAGCGGGAATTCTGATGTAAAAAAGCCTATATGTTGCTGTATAAACTTCTTTGAAAGTGAAAGTCCCGTAAAAATCGCTCTAGCGGCAGCGGAGAAACCTGGACCCTGAACAAATGGAAAAACACAATAGACAGACAAAACCTAAAAAAAAAAATTGTCTGTATTTTATAAATAACTATAATATGCACTTGAAAAAATTACACACAATTATTTTGACATCACAAACAGTTTAATTTTATTTATAAAATCTGTACACGTAGATTCTTTTTTCCTACATATATAATATATATTTGTTGACCCATAGAGTTATTTGTAACTTATAATTTGGCAATTTAAATAACTATCGGTCAAGCGATACTAGGTATGCCCCCATAGGTTTACGTAGTCATTTCATGACTGTGGGTCAACGAAAAATGCAGCTTAGAAATGATGACTTATTTCAAACACTTATTTTGTATGAAATGAGCTACACAAATTAGTTTGTAATAGTATTATTATGTTTATCATGTTCTGTTAAATTTAAATTTATAATATTATTTTTTGTTGTGTTTTATAAACATAGTACCCGTATTATTATTAAACTAATCTAATAATACTACTCTCTACACAAAACATGTGAAATGATATAAAATTTTCTCATAATAAGCCTTGAGTACAAATCGTCATATTGCAATAATACATAAGAATTACATTTTAACGCTAAAATCTATAATATCTAAGTACTTGTTTCGTCTTACTTCTTTTTACTTCTCTTTAATGTATATTTTAAATGTATGTTTAATATGTGTATGTGTAATGTATGTTTTTCATACACCACAATCATAGTTATTATTTTTTATTTCAACCACGACATATATAAAGATATTATTTGCTACGAGGATAGGCTAGTGATAGGTACGAAAACTGTGTTACATGTCAGGATTTTTCAAACATGAATAAATATTATAAAACATCACCTAGGGTATGTATGTGTATATTAGAGAGATCTAAAAGCTTTTCGATATTTCCATAAGATTGTACTAGTTACAAATAAGTAACAATTATTATGTAATTATAGCGCTCGGAAGATAAAAACATACGATTGAAAAAAAGTGTAATTTCACATACCAGGCGTACATGTGGTTAGGAAAAGCTGCTTTTTAGTCATGGCTAAAATAAAGAGCAGCTTCACCGTTAAAGCTTGCCTTAGCTCGTATATTTTCATTTTAGGATATAAACAAGGCTTATTAATCGCAAACTCTAAGCAGAGCCCTTTGCGCTGCGTTAATTATCAATTAGGTTTTAAAAACGCCTCCCCAGGTCTCACAAAACGGTTTGTAGGTTATCTTTATAATGTTGAGTACAACGGATTGACGTAATTGCTTGAAGATAAACACAAATTTACACAACTAAAGCAATGTTTTCTAATACATAATATAAGGGTTTAGTTGTTATCGACAGTAGAATCTGCACAAGTAATTTTATAAATATCAGCAATCATAGAATTCTCCGCTTAATTTTGAGAAAGTATACTTGACAGGCGGCCATACAGACATACAGACGGACAGTAAAATTATTCTATAAATGTTTCGATTTTTTGCTATTAAGTTACGGTACTATAAAAATGCCTTTAACAACATGTTGACATGACAATTTTAATGAAATATTTGTATTATACGATAGAGCTTCCTTAGTACTACGGCTACGCACGAATGACAACAACTAAAAAAACTATTATAACTTTATATAATAGTTAGTAAGTAATGCACAAATGGCAGCCTTATCGCTAATCAGCGATTTCTTCCAAAAAACCATTAAATTATAAATATTTGGGCGGTATAAATATACAAAACCAAAATCAAAATATTCTTTTTCAATTAGGCCGTTACAAGCACTTTTGAATCGTCAATTTACATTGGAATGTCAGTAATGTCAGTCTTTCAGGAAGCTACCACATACATACATACCACATCCTAATACATATATAATGTTATTTAAAATAAATAACGGTCAGAGATAACTCTGACCGGAAGTACAGTGGGTTACATCATGGCTATTAACGTGATGTTATATAGCCTATAACCTTCCTCGATAAACGAAACAAAAGTCAAAAATAACACAATGTCCAAAAGACAAAAACTTTTTTTTCAACGAAGCAAACTCTACATTTTTATTATATTACCAGGTATATTAAATAATCGTATCTAATTCCTTTTTACTTCAGCTTGCAAAAATCACACTAACGGTATTATGTAATAAGAAAGGCAAATGATAATAATTTTAATAATATAAAATAATGTTACAAACACTAAATAATAAATCAATAGCACTCATATGCATATGATTTGTAGGGGTAACGTTCATAAGCTCATAGCCGCCGCCGTAGACATATTTGACAGGCGCATTTCACTTCAATGCACAAGTAACTGCAATATATCGCAATGTGATATTAACACATCACTTAATAAACATCACTTTTAGTAGTTCTTTTAAATTAAGTAGATTAAAAATATTCGTTACAATATGTAAATATTGTATATATATGTAATATTGTATATATATATATATATATATATATATATATATATATATATATATATATATATATATATATATATAATATATATTATATATATATATTATATATATATATATATATATATATATATATATATATATATATATTTATATATATATATATATTTGTATATATATTTATAATCCAATAAATAATATTGATTAAAACTTAAGTATATGATAATTCTCCTAAGAATACATATCAATATCATTATGTCTATACTTACTTACTTACTTACTTTCTTACATTTATGCAATTTTATGCTCATCCCTAGACACGGCGAACTTTTTTGAGTTAAACAAGTTATTTCCGAAAGCTCGAGTGATTTCGCTCACGAACGTTTTTTTTTCATTTACATTCACATCCCAGATAAATAATCGATTCCCTGATTAATATTATATACAATTATAATACTTAAACTGTTTTACATTTATTTATTAGATGTAAATTTTATAAAATGATTATAAAATAACTTGTACTTATTCCATGATTGTAGGTGGACGAAAGATAGTTCAAATTTCATAACTCTAGGTCAGGAAATTTTGATTACGTACAAATGATCAAAAAAAAGCATAAAAGGTAACTATAATTATATGATAATACTTTAATATAAATATTTAACATTAAATTCAACTTGGCACTTCCCCGCGATTTTGAGAAATGCTTTGACAGACAAACAGACAAACAGTGATCGTATAAGAGTTCCATTTTTCCTTTTGAGATACAGAACGTACAGCACGCCAGTAAGGTAAAGGTAAACTGATAATCATTTTTAACGTCTTTTTTTATCTGATTACCGCAATTTAATTATTTCATCCGAGTGAATTTTAAACAACAGCCGATATAGTTGTACATCTTTTATTAAACGTTGAATATTTTTTTACAAGCATTACATAAAACATTATAAAATTTACCTTGAGCTGCACATGTTTTGGCAAAATAAATATTTGTCTCCGAAATTTATACAAAATGTTTATTTTTTCACGTAGTTAAATATACTTCAACGGTAGTGGGCACTCCCCCAAGCCGACTGGTCCTCGTGGGGGAAAGAGACCACAACCCTGCAACAATAAAGAATAAAAATCAAGAAGTACGTCAAGAAACTAAACTTTTTTATCGCTGCCATAAATGTTCTTACTCTAAAACATCAAGAATCTCAAACTAGTGGGATATAATAGGCCTGAGTTAAGTGAGAAGAATGGGAGAAAGGACTATCGCTTACACATGTATTATTTCCTTAGTACTTAATTTTAGTTGGAGGAGGCCTTTGCCGACTGGCAAACAGATCTGTAAAAAATTAAAAGCAAGAAATCCTAGAATAGTTTAAATTCGTTTGTAAATCTTAGTTATTAAGGTTGTGAAATGTAACTTTTCCCTGTTTAAGATCTGAATAAAAGCTATTTTATTTTATTTATTTTATTTGGTAGTGGGCACTCTATAATATTCTATTTGTTCTAGCACAAAGTTTACTTATAGTAAATGTGGGGATGAATCATATAAAGCGCACAAGTAATAAATTTTTGCTATTAAAAAGAAAATTATGCAAAATTCGAATGCCTGGAAAATCTTCATATTATTATGCTTATTAACGTTACATAATATACTTAATTTTACAATTAAAGTTTGCGTATATTACTAAAAAACATGCTTTTATTTGAAAACTAAGAACTACTTTGGTTTATTGGTTGGTGTCTGTGCGATCAAGCTACGACGGACTGCACACTGATTTCACTTATTTACAGGCTCTACCTAGGTTCTACGAAGTTATCCGTTGCCCGTCGTGACTTCAATACAGTTGAATACATTACTCTACAATTTCCTGTCACAGCTGGAAATAGAAAGGTTATTTGCTAGACATCTTGGAATTTTCTATTACGACATACTTCCGATCTAGGAGTATTTTTATAATAATACCTGCATACATATTTGTATTGGTTTTGTTACGATTCACAGTAAATGTGAGGTTTCTTGTAATTTAGTGAGTTGTTTTATAGAAAATTTATTGTTTATATTGGAGATTCCATAATGCAGATTCAATATTTTTCATTTTATAATTTTATGTTGTTATGTTATATTATTTAAGTATTATTCTAAGTTTAGTATAATGTAGAGGCCGTCGTGGCGCTGTGGCCTGGAACCTGACTGTAACCACTGCGGTTGTGAGTTCTATTCTCACTCGGTGCAATTATATATATATATATATATATATATATATATATATATACTATATATATATATATATATATATATATATATATATATATATATATATATATATATATATATATATATATATATATATATATATATATATATATTTATATATATATATATATATATATATATATATATATATATATATATATATATATATATATATATATATATATATATATATATATATATATATATATATATATTTTTCCCGGTCTGGTAACAAGACAAAGAGCTGCGGTGAGATCTGCCACTCAATACGCAAAGTTTCCAAATAGGGCAGAATTTTTTTTTTGTTTTATTTACGCTTTAATTTTTCTCTTATAAGCCTTCATAAGACTTATTTAAAGAAAACATATAAAATTTTGTTTAACGCAGCGGGATTTGAACCCGCGCCTCATGGAAAGCGTCCAAGCGCTCTGAACACTAATCCATGTGTGTCTTAATGCGATTAGTGGTCAGAGTGCTTGGACGGTTTCCGTGAAGAGCGGGTTCGAATCCCGTTGCGTTCAAAAAGTTTTATATTTTTTCTTCAAGTATTTTGTCTATGCTCAGTGCGGATTAACACTTTAAAAATCATCAAAATACTTCATAAGACTTACTTAATTATTATTATAACTAATATTATTCAATTTTAACGGAATGAAATAAGCTATTAAAAAACACAAATTGCTTGTCTTTCGTTAAAATGCGTGAAATAAATAGATGCACAAACCGTATTATCGTTTTCTTACTTCCTAGTAAGAATCAATTGAAACAAAAGTCAGTATATTTTGGTATGGCTCATGGTTAAACATAGTCACACCCACGCTGCTCTCACATCGCCAGTCTCCTACCGGCAGCCCAGTCCTATCTGCCTTCTCAACGCTTTTACACGCAACAGGTCAGTTTAAATATTTGATAAAAAATATAATAATATAGGCCAAATTGCGAATTACATTTATATCGCGTCCAATATACTGCAGTGCGATTTAAAATTTAGGCTCTAAAGTGTTATGATTTGTATTTGTTAATAGTGTTAATATTCTGTAAAAAAATTAATTTATAGCATTTTGGGGCTGTATTTATAATGTATATTTTCAATAAATTTCGATATATTTCGGTCTTACAACAGAATTCACTCAGTGCATATCAATCACAATACTCTCTTGTCCGAACAAAAACCGGGTTTCGTAACTAAAAATATCCCCATATCGAATGTTTGCGATATCTATTTTGGAATGTGTTCCACTCTGCGGCGCACACGTTGGCGTTTCAGTGGCATCATCCATCAGAAGAAATTGCTTGATACATATTTGAAAACTATGTTCGTATAAAAGTTGTTAGACAGGCATAGGAAAATTTAAATGGTATATCCGTATGTGTACAAAAGTTTCGTTCACTTGAATATTTGCCATTCATATTTACACAATCACACCATGCCAGGAATTATATCATTCGAATGTATGGTATAGTTTGAGTAATGATTATTTATATTATAGTTATAGTTATATAGATATATATTTATATTTATATTATAGTTATAGTTATATAGATAGGTATATAGATTATTATAGTTTTTATAGCTTATAAAAAATATATTTTTCTTTTTTCAGTTCTATAGTACCGTTTAAATTCATGATGTATTAGTGAGCTCTCTCGAACCAAACAGGATATTACGTGATTCTAAAAGCTACTGTTTCGTCAGTTCTGACAAAAATTCAGTTATTGTTGCCAATGTGTACTTTTATGACGGCCGTAAACCTGTAGGATCTTTTGAAAAGAATTTACTACTGTTCTACAGTAATAAAATTGTAGTGAAACTTTATAATTTTAAACTAAATCATAACAAATAGTAAATATTCACGTAGATTTTGTTCGTAACATTATCTCGTGAGAATCTTTGTTAATATAACATATTTAACTTGCCTACAGTGGCAAGGATTATAAACACATTTATACACAAAATAATAAATACATTTTTTTTAATTAGTATACACCTGTATAAAATAAAATAAATCGTAATAAATATATTGACATACCTTGTTAAGTCAAATAAGCCAACGTAAATAGATAAATGAAAACACTTTAATGTTCATGTGAATTTGATTCGTTTGCGGTCATTACTACAAATATTAACTTTTAATTTGCAAATGGACTTCTGTTTAAGGATAGATTACAAAAAAACGAGTATATTAGACCTGTCAATATCATACCTAGTATTTCGTTAAATAAACTGAAATTTAAAACCTTCCGCAATTTCATCGTAGCGCGATTGAAATGCCAAGCTATCAAAATAGGAGCAGACTGCAATAGGAATAAAATGATAACAGGTGGATAGAAAACGTGCGGTTGTATGGATCGTAAAGAAAATAACAATTGTTTAAATTAATTCAGTAAACTTTCATTAAAACGCTGTACGAGTATGTTGTTGATGCTTCGTTAGTCTCAAATTTAACGGATAATTTCGATATCGTCTAAAACAATAAATAGAATGAAATAGAGTGTATTGAATGCGCTGAAACGTTTACGTAGCTTATTTAAGTATTGAAGTTTTACTAATTGGTGGCCGTAACTTAGTTCTCGTGAATTTTATGCATCTAGTCTCTTAGAGCTCCACATCAATTATATCGAACCTCTGTTCTTATACGTCACCGGAATTTGCTTGAAAGAAATTTATTCTATTCTATTTTGGGCTTACATTAGGTGTTCGACAATTATACCTTAAGTTCGCTGTAGCCGTATGTGGCATAAGCTAAGTACTAGGTAGTTGGTCCAAAGATGCGCGCGTACATACATTCAGCTTTTATTGTTTTATCTGTGCTATAATAAAAGGGTAAGAAATAGATTATAGAATAACAAGTCATAAGATAAAATAAGTAGATAGATAGAATACAAATGTTCCGCTATTTTGTATAGAGATGTTCTTTATTTTTTTAAGCAAAAGGAAATTTAAGGACTGATTCACTTAAAATATTGGCCTCATTGCCTGTCGCCTACATTCTAGGAAGTGTATAACAGAAAAAAAAGAAAAATCTATTAAAGACTAGAATGTGAAATTACGAAGATACAAACAATGGTGAAGCGAGCAGTTTTATATAATTCTTGATTAAAAATCTTATATCTATATACTAGTTTCAAACTATAAATAATTAATGAATTATCCACATCTACATGTAGACATTTTAAAGAACTATAATTATACGAAAAAAAAATTATTCATCATATAAAAATTTCAATCTCTTCAACACGTTTATTAACAAAACTAATATTAGCGAGGAAATCGAAAAATAAAGTCACTGTTCAAAATGGAACGGGACTCATTTGAAAGCTTAAAACACCCTCACAGACGCACTCACGTTATTAATCTGAGAGCCTTTGACGCAAAAGCAAATCTAAATCGTGAGCCGTAATATCCATTTGGTAATTTTGCGCTAATTATCTAAAATTATCTAAATATTTGTATTATTATTGCAATGGAATCCATAATAAAAAGCTATGTTTATCTTTAATATTATTAAAACATTTGATTTTATTTCACAGAAATCTTACGAATATGAGCCGCGTCGGAAGAGGAAGACGCACACGCGTCTATGATTGTAATTACAACAAAGGAGAGAGCTACTATCGCCCAGTTTTGGATCGGCTTGATGGTAAAGTACCTCTAGCGAAGGAACCTGAGAAAGATAATATCAGGTCTGATGTGGAAAATCGAATTCGTAGCGCTCTTGATGACATTGAAGCTCCAGGCGACGAACTATTTGATTCCAGAGGTGCCCGCGCGTCTAGAGGCAGACCTTTGCCATCCGCTTTTGAAGATGGTGATTTAAATGAAGATGTAAGGCATTTTTTTATTATATTATAATATTGTTTTTTAAGAACAACGTGTTTTGTTCAATCTTACACTATTAAAACACATAAAATATATACCGAGGACAGAAAATATACCTACGATCCACTCGTTTTTTATATATACGTAAATAGATTATGTAACCTCTTTATTATACACGAATGGAATTCACGTCGGAATTGAACATAACAAAATATTTATTTCATAAGTTCACTCTCAAATATATATCAACATCTATCCATATTGATAGACATTGTTAAAGTATTGGTAAAAACGTTGTGGCTTTAATAATTATTTGACCGTTAATCAAATTATTAAAGCTTTTACATCCTATTTATCCTATCCTATTCGTGCTAATTTTTACAAGGTCTTTAATGAAATGTTCCCAGTGTTCATATCTCACTCAATATTTCTGAGTATCAGTAATTGAAGTATATAATTTGATTTATATCGGAACATTTGGTGTAATGCAATAACTGTTCGTTTGCAAATACAAGTGCCTACACAATACAAGTGCCAACCGTTTCTGAATTCAGGTCTCGACCTGGATCAATAACGATTATATTAATAAATGAAATAATCTTATATTATAATGATCTGTACATATCCTCATGAATTAGGCAACATTAAGCATTGCAAATAGAATTTGTAAAGTTCGCCTATTTCAAAGTATTTAAGGCATTCTAAGCTATTAAGTTATTTCACATACATTAACCAGGCTTGTGAGTACAGACCTCTTTATGACCTCAAACAGTTCAAAAATGAGAAACCTCATTTGTTTGCATGTTTAGTAATATTTAGTTTTTTCTTTGCCGTAGTTTTTTCGAAATTTTAGTACCGTATGCAGTTATTATACTCTTTGTAAAGTTTCCCGCTTTGACACATTTCAAAGTGCCGTGACGTTCTGGACTGTTGACATGCAGTTGACACTTTACGTTAAAGTGTTTTTTGAAAGTTCAAAAGAAATAATGTTACAGTGTTAAATACACCGTTCACGCTCTGACGTGCTAAATATGTAAGTAAAATAAAATAAAAGCAGAGTAAAATGGGAAAGATGGACAACATAATATGCTTTACATTTTATAATTAGCGAACGGTTCGCGGCATCGTTTGATCGATGTTCTCGGATGTTCTGTGAATGTATTTTTAATTATTTTATATTTTCCTTTTAAATCACTTTGTTGAGTAATGAAAAATGTATGAAACTGATAATTTTATATGTAATCGTTGTTTTTCTAAAAGCTCTTCGAGCTTTTGTCTAATTTGTTAATCAATTAAAATATGAATTACTTTTTTTATGTAATTTCAAATTGCATTTTCAGTAATTATCGTGTCATTAAGTAACAATAACAATCATGATTCAAAATTGACTCTCAAATTCAATTAATTTTCTCTTACATATCTCATTTTCAGGACACAATTAATATTACAGTTACATTATGACATAATATTTTACATATTCGTATTGTTTCATATATCAACTACAATAAAAGTTTTAATGAGTTTCCACAATAGCGAAATAGCTATAGCACGATACGTTTAATTCCATTTGCAAACCCACTAATAGTATCATAAAATTTTACATCTTAATTGACTGTCATTTAAAAGCTCATGTATAAGTTTAATTGTCCGCATATGCGATGACTTGTTAGATTTTGAAATTAATTTATTACCTGTTAGCGTGTAGGTGTTAAATGTGGACAGTATAACAAACTTTGGCATCGAAATCAACTTTATTTCTAATTTGAGAATCGTATCATACCTATCTAAATTTAGTAAACACTTCACAATGACTAATCTGGTAATTGAAATGCGTAATAAATATTTGTGAATGTACTTCTAAAATTACGTATGTTATACATACTATAAATACGTTTATAATGTGTATAGTATTCTGTATAGTAGATTATGTTTAAGAGCTGGTCTCATATAAATATTATATACCTATATGGGATATCTGATCAAGCTATATGAAATTTGAATTTCTATTCTGTTCTGTTTGATATAAGATTGTAAGTAGTGTAGTGGATATAATATTTATACACTGTAACCCATACCAAAACATTTAAACCCACTTTGTTGGCAGCCAAAGCATAAATAAAGTTAATATATAGATAATAAATATACCTTACAAAACCTATAAAATGTATATAAGAAAATATACCCAGAATGGCAATGAATGGCTTTAAATACTACTTAGGTATTTATGTAAGTATCAGTAATTTCATTTATTGTTATTTCCTTTTAAAAAATAAATTTAATTAGTATTTTTATTTTTTGCATAAATTTGTACAATTTTAAAATTATATAAAGATTACGTGACTGTACTGTACTGGATTTGTATGATAAGAATTCACTAATATATTCAAAATTCTTAGTCTAAGTATACTGAAAAAGCTGTCAATTTTATATCCTACTATGTAATTTTACGAAGGTCTATCGACTTTACGTCAATCTGCAACGTATGTTCATTTACATTCGTTTTTATGACTCAACCAGAGAATCATCATCATAGAAATTGGTTGAAATCCTAAGGGTATAGCAATAATACAAAGAATAATAAGCGATATACAATAAATGTGATAACTTTGTAATATGAATGTGGATAATGACGCCAGGAAGGAAAGATTTACTGCCTCGGGCGAGGTAAGGTGCGTGCTGTCGCGCGTGCAACCGTTTTGAAAATGCTCTCTTTTTATTACGAATAAAACAATAGAACTTTAAGTTTAAAAAATAGTGACCGATATTACAGTGTTGCCCTCATTATAATAATAATAACAGATAAGTATGTATACTATTCAGCTTAGCAGTTCAGCTCACACGTACTGTGATTTTTTTATTACATACATATACTATTTTGTGAACGAAGTAATGTGATTACGATTTTTTTTTAGTTTCGCTACGGATACTGAAAAAGCTAAAATATTGCCATACCAAACTTCAATCATTTCTATCCAGTAGTTCAAGTTAAAAGACAAACAAAAATAGTCCTGATAGGTTTTTCAGCTTGTATCGACCGTACCTATTAATATTTTTTAAAGTTTTATCATGTGCAAAATTGACTTTTTTATTTTTTTACTATACAATAGGTATATAACATAAAGATAGTTTTATATTTTACATTTTACGTATGTTATATAGATGTTATATATATATATATATATATATATATATATATATATATATATATATATATATATATATATATATATATATATATATATATATATATATATTATATATATATATATATATATATATATATATATATATATATATATATATGTATATATATATATATATGTATATATATATATATATGTATATATATATATATATATATATATATAATATATATATATATATATATATATATATATATATATATATTAGGTATATTTTTACGCCTATCTAATGTAGGTGTATTGTTTAGAACTCTATAGAACGCAACGCTTTAAATAAAGCGACAACTGACAAAGCGACTCTCATAACGATGTCAAAACTTAAATTTATCGGTTTGAATAATTAATTTAATTTAATTCTCCATACACAGCTTAAATAAATTTAGATAGATTTATTTATTTATTAGGTTTAGTATTTGGATAATTAGTGCCATATTTTTTTAAATTCGTATTTTTATTTGTATTAAGAAAAAAATGTTCATGGTAATATGATTACAATAGTAATAAATTATCTCGTGTACTATTTTTAGATTACCAAACCACTAGCTAATTACTTTCTAAACGTTCAAAGTATGCTTTAGACAGTTTTAAATTTTTTTGTATAGCTATCAGTACTCTTAGGCCTTATTAAAAAGCCTACGCTACTTCCTGAATATATAGCTTCATATAATAAAATTTATCTCTCTTCGTATAAATAGAAGAAGATGACTACTACTACTAGAATGCTGCACGCTAATTTCACATTAGCAGGTGTATACATGGACACGTGCAATTTCTGAACAAAACAGTAACAGACAAAACACTTTATATATATATATATAT
This sequence comes from Dione juno, assembly GCA_037127375.1. Taxonomy (NCBI): domain Eukaryota; kingdom Metazoa; phylum Arthropoda; class Insecta; order Lepidoptera; family Nymphalidae; genus Dione; species Dione juno. The sequence goes on from JAXRJS010000004.1 coordinate 906,191, forward strand.
AATATATATATATATATATATATATATATATATATATATATATATATATATATATATATATATATACATATATATATATATATATATATATATATATATATATATATATATATATATATATATTATATATGTATATATATGTATATATATATATATATATATATATATATATATATATATATATATATATATATATATATATATATATATATATATATATATATATATATACTATATATATATATATAATATATATATATATATATATATATATATATATATATATATATATATATATATATATATATATATATATATATATATATATATGTATATATATGTATATATATATATATATATATATATATATATATATTATATATATATATATATATATATAAGCCACATACACTAAAATGCAATTATAACCACAGTAAATCTAGTGTATTTAATTGGATAAAAAAATAATACTGTCCATTGTTTAAAATACTCGTTGTTCGTTAGAAATCTTTTAATTTTAATGAAATTTCCAAAAAATAGTAGCTTGTCCTTAGGTGATAATTACATGCTGGCGCGGACCTCATTAACAACTTTTTAGAGGGAACAATTCCATCATACATGGTTTTTGCATAACTTAAAATGTTTCCGCAGGGCACGCAGCGGAATCGCTCAAGCGCTCCAGCGCTCCTGTTTTCGCAATATTTTTTTTTCTTACTTATATTATGCTTATAGCTTCCCGGACTATATATCATATTTTCATGTGTTTTTGTATTTTTCATAAATTAATAATAACAGAATTCGTACCAGTAACTCCTTAGGAGTTATTAAATCAACGCACTTTATTACATAGCATAGAAGGTATTATATATAAGCGGCTCGCGATACACGGCGCCACGACAACTCCGCTCCTGTATTTTAAAACTGTGATATTTTCTTAAATATCCTTTTTATTTATATGGAATTTTAACTGAGAATTTTATTGTATTTACAACGCACAACGTGTCCTACGTAATTATCTATCTATATGGAAAATTACACAGATAAAAAATATACAGGAAAAACATATAGACATTACACAGATAAAAAATATACAGGAAAAACAGATACATCTTAGGATATAGGCATATGTTATCGCGGACTTTTACTTAGATTTTTTTAAGTAATAAAAAATTCTATCTATTCTATTTAACCATTTACGCAGCGCACGTACGGATGCTCTCAAACTTGTTAGTTTTTTATATAATTATTAAAGCTTTTAAACAGATCCTTAGCTGTTTCTATAAATATTATTACAGATAATATATTTATGCGTTGAATAGTCAATTTAGTGGCGAAGGCTTACTAGCTTTGTTACATCACGTAAATCGTTTTGATGTAATTTTGATATAATAAAAAATGTGGTCACTGTCACCTCGGGCACTCAAAGTACGTTACACATGTATAATGAACAAAGTCGCGGTTAAACTAATACACGTACTATTACGTATATACGTACGTATTAGATTCCAGACATTCCCAAATATGAATTAAGTAATAAAAACAAAAAATATCTGTCCAGAGCTAGTGATTCTCATTATTATATGTTAACATAAAATGCAAGTTAAAAAAGTTGACATATCTAAATTTGCGGATCTTGCATTCATTTTATCTAATTTATCATGGCTTTTCCCGTGATATACTAATAAATTTCCAAATCGGAGATTTTCCTTTGTTTATACTATAAGTTCTAATTCCTTGCAAAAATTCATAGGTCTTAGCTCCTAGGAATTTTAAATTTCTTATTAATGCGGCATACTGAAAGTACTTTTTCATTGTGTTGAAGTTTAATTAGTCTGTGCTTGAAAGAACTATAGCTCAAGAATCAATTTAAACTTGATACCTCCGCGCCAATTTGAAAAAAATATCTTGATAGACGGACAGAAGACAGGTAGATAGACAACAAAGTGATATATATATATATATATATATATATATATATATATATATATATATATTATATATATATATATATATATATATATATATATTATATATATATATATATATATATATAATATATATATATATATATATATATATATAAGATGCACAAAACAATACACTATAATACATATTCTGCTTAATTGAGCTCAGTGTGCTTGGATACATTCAATAATCGTAATATAATTATTCCCTTGCAATTGATATCTTGATTCAGGCCCTTTGTACCATGAAGACGGTCTAGTACAGTTGATTGACTAAGAGGTCGAAGGTTTATGAGATGTTAATTTTATAATAAAGCTTCAAACTTGTAAGCTTTTCATTAGCTGTAATTGTAATTCATTAGATAGATTTAACTTCACATGCCGAGTCTTGTTAAGACTCTTGTATCGTTAAAGTGTGAAACATTTCTCATTACTTAATTAATTTATTTCATACCAATGGTGGCCGGCATCTTTGTTGGAGACCTTGTCTATATTTAAATTTAGATTCATAATTTGGAATGTGAATACAATATAAATATGACTATTCTACTGGGAATTGGTTCTATGATATTGAGTGGGAATCGAACTTAACCACAATGCTTATAGCCAGGCGCTGTGAAAATTTCCATATTTTAAATTTATTGTTTCAGAGTAAAATATCTATCACGGTAAACAAATATTGCTAAAGCGGCACGTTTTTTAAATTACCTTTATCAAGTATAATCTATATATACTGTACATTCAAAGGGTAACCACCGTCTCTTCTCTACCTTTCTTACTACTTACTTTTGCATAATATTTTTTTTCTTTTATTTCATCACTCATCCTTTCAACGTAACTCGCTCATACCTGCCATACTGCGTATCACATGCATAAGGGTTGTGTCAGCTAATCTACATACTCTTCCTCTCCGATGCTTGAAACGTATAAACGTGTCCATAGTAGCTCTCTAATTATTATTTGCTTTAAACTTTGACAGAATAATTAGCTAGCAATAACAGAGGCGCATCAAGTGTAAAGAGGTATCCTGATTGTTTCTACCGTCGAAACCAAGACAAGGAGGCTAGCCGCAACTATGTGTGTGTACGTGTATAAGAACACAATCACAATATTAGTAAACAAAACATGATTAGAAAAAGACAATAGTCGTACACACATAATTTACATTCTAACTAAATAAAAAGAATAAGAATATTATCATTAGTTGAGGCGACAGAGCTCAAATTACATTTGACGGAAAGCACAAACTTATGGAGCTTATCGATCGACGACCAGGTAACAAGATCTCTGGCTGTTCTGGACGCTGAAGCTCAACCTATATTTTACGGGAAATATAAGCTTATGGGACTCGTCGATAGGCGACCAGTTAACAAGAACCCTCGGTTGAAATATAAAATTGCTCTAATAAAATCCTTCTATTTAGTTCCTGTGCCCTGGTACTGGTACTCACTAACATGAAACGCACTTCGCCACACTCACCGTCAATCGTAGTGACTGCGACAACAAACCTTTTATTCACAACACACCAACTGGAAAGTCGGATCCAAACCTGTCTATGGATGGAGACTATTACTCAACGAGATTTCTCGTTAAGTAACAAAAGGAAAAAAGATGGGACAGCTACACTCTGACCGACCAAATGTAAATAAGTAATGAAGATCATTTTCACTTTTCTTATGTCCACACAGCAGAAATAATTAGAAAAATTCACCGTTGCTCTGAAGGAGATCCAGGGATCTAGTGCGGATATACCTGACCTTGCCCAGAAGATCACCTCACATAAAAATGTAGAGAATAAAACATTTCATAGCGAGATACCATCTCAGCAGCCACAATCATTTGTTCTCCTACAAACCTACCTAAAAGCCAAATATCCAAATTCAAATCCAAATATATTACCAAATATCTAAAATATTTGTAAAGAATGAAATAATTCCCGTTATTACTCATTAAGCTAGCCTCTGTTTTAGACATGGTAGTTTTCCTCAGCTTCTGAATAATATTTAGTAATGACACTGGTTGACAAGGGAGGGAATATGGATGACTTGAGTACCGATATCTGTATTACCGACAATATCAAAAATAATAGAAATAGTACTAAATAATATTTTTTTTTGTTAATATATCTCCTTCTCAATATGGATTCCGGCTAAAAAAAAAAAGTTATATAGTGTTTAAAGCTAAAAATAAGTCCATCACACCACATAAACCGCTAACTGTTAATAATCTCCCAATCAAGCAAAAAACCTGCGAGAAATACCTTGGACTAATTATGGATACGCCCATATAAATCGTGTTATTGGCAAAGTTTTTCCACTGCTAGGATCACTGAGTAAATATTACTCAGTTAGATGTATCCCTTGCAAAATGTTGGTTGGTTGAAGTCTGGGGCAGTGCTAGTAAAAGAAAATTATTGGGTGCACAAATAGCTCAGAAAAATCTTATTAAATTAATACTCATATTTAACTCTCCGCGCGTAACATCAACCAAAAAAATTTACAAAGACACAAAAATTATGACAACTCGCCTGTTACAATATGTACGTACGTTTGCAATATGATGCAATATGATGTTCATATACGAAAAACACTTTACAAATACGTATACAACAATATATCCTTTATTAAAACACAAGATACTAGTAGTCGCAATGTTCGCAAATGCCGAGCTTTTTTATTGGTGCTGCCCAGGACAAGAACCAACTATGGTAGAAAAGTGATCACTTTTGAAGGAGCGCAATTTTATAACAGGGTTCCCTTGAACATAAAAAATGTAAACTCATTTAACAAATTTAAATTTGAACTAGCCAAATACATTTATGATCATTACTAACAATGTGTTAAGTGAGTATCTTGATTTTTTTATTCTTTTTTATTGTTTTAATCATAATTGTTATTGTGTTATATTGTCTACTTTGTGATGTATAAATTGACTACGACAAATTAATTATTGTATTGTATTAATTATTGCAAGTAAGTGGCTTAGGTCTTATTGAGAATAAATGTCCTTAAACTGGATATATACTGTCTTTCCAATTATTTTTGACAACAAACAGAGTTAAATAGAGTATTTTAAAACTACACTATTGACCAATTTTTGCATATGTTAGTGTTTCCGTGTTAAATATCACATAAATCAAAATCAATGGTTTCACACGACAGCTGGATGGCAACAGCGGTTCATTATACCTATATTTACAATGATATGAATGCGGTTCATTATACCTATATTTACAATGATATGAATGAATCAATATCAATGGTACCTGACTGCCTACCTGACTACCTATTTTAGTAAAAAGTAGTTATATAAACAAAGTGATATGAAATTGTGTGTTTATGTATAATTATTTAAATAAACATTTTATATCGTATAAATATAAATATTTATCTATCAGATAATTAAATTAAAATCATTAACAATATATTGAGGCTCCATAATAACGGGCACGGGCATAATATCAGTACCAATACGTAAACTGTTAAATTGTATGTTACCTTAAATGCTACATAGTTGCGTTTGAATGTTTATAATTAAATCTTACAAATGCAATGATACTAAATGAAATATAAACGAGCTAGACGTTTTAATTAAAGGACAGCGTGAAGAGATAAGATATATTAGTATGCATTTACCCCACCTCCTGAATTCTATTACACGTGTAGCGCACAGCCGCGTTTGAGAAGTACAAATTCGTACAGGAAGTTAATCAAATGGATATGTCATCAATATGTATAAATATATTTACTGTGTATAATGTATTACTTATTTTATTTTACAGACGGACAAGACAATTGTGCACACTGTAATGCTCACTCGTGAGATTAATAATTATTAGTTATATATTGACTTTTTCGCGATTTATTCGTAGTCGATAAAAGGTCCCTGTAGGCATAACACTACTGACATTTTTATGTAACTTGATGATTTTAAAGTGAAAAAAGCTTAGGAAAAAATATTTTGTTTTACTTGATAAGGTGTACAAAATATACTTGACTATCTACTGGTACTAGCTATTTTGATATATTTTATATATCAATATACATGTATACACAAAATGGAGCTAAAATCCGGTTTTTCTAAGCTCTTATATGTATATGTAATCGTATGTTTTTTCAGTTTCATTGTATCGCATTTGGCCACTTGTGAACCGTTTTTGCGATGAATACCTACACTTTTACATATTTTTTCGAAGTACGTTAATATTTCATACTCAAATAGCACCATACACTTTTAAAGCGGAATATTGCTAAAAAGGGCAAACTCTTTAAAAGTGTCAGAATGTTTATGTGTTTAAATAATTAATTCATTGAAAATAATTTCTTTTTGTTACCTGCAGTCGTCTCTAAAATATGAAAAAATTAATGTTTTTTTTATTATTAATAGTAAACGATAATGGCTGCAAAATAATACAATATTTATAGTGACTGCGTAGGTTGCCGAGGATAATGAGGGCTTCTGAGCCCTTGTTACCGTTGCAATACCCAAGCATTGCGTCGGTAGCAAGTTACAAAGCTGTCTTAAGAAGTGATTTCCAGTGAAATCAAAGGAAATCAAAGCAGATGTGCATTTTCTTTTTTTCATTATTCAGTTGAAATGAAAAATAGATAATTTATATTAAGCACTAAATTAACGTTATTATACAAATACACACCTAATTATTAATAACATATCAATTGTGGAAAATATTTAATTTACATAATATTCTCAAGTAGAATTTTAAATTTCTTCCTGAAATTAATACTTGAATAAGTTGCTAAAATAAATAAGTAAATATATCATATATAATACATCAGAAGCTAGCTAATTATTTATAATATACTTGTAAATATGTTTTTTAACTTTTAACGAGATTGTAAACATTTTAATGTACTTCGTTAAAAATCCATTAAAAGCATCATCGATAAAATGTTTTCTCGTCCAGTATTTACAGCTTCATTCCAATGGAATTATCTTTTGGTACAGAGTGAATAATTATTTTCTCATTTATGTATAATACTTACACATTGACTATATTTTAACAAAAAATTAAAAATTTTAGCTTAAATGTGAGACAACCAATAACAGCAACGTAGCTTAATGTTCATAAATAATAGCATACTCAGACAACATTGGTGTAAATGATGAAAATATTTTAGAAAGCATTCTTGAAAATTTCAAACACAAATAGAACGTAACTAATATACATACCTTACGTACGTATAAATAAGTACATACGTTTATATTTTAGTATAGACTAGCGAGCCGTTCGCGGTTTCGGTCGCTTGATCTTGATAGAGGGTTAGGTTAGGTTATGTTGTTCCAGAGATTAGCCCGGACAAACGGAAAGACAGACACACAAAAAAATATAATGTCATTGTATATTTTAATAACGTATAAATAATTAAATGCACTCGAAAAATTTACTGTGTTACTGTTATTTTGAAATCACAAACAGACATTCCAATTTTACTTATATGTATAGAATTAAAGATACCAACTACTAGGCTATATATTTTTATAGCGGATAAATTTGATATTTGATATTTAATTCATAAATAAGACATTACATTAGTGGTACATACCTTCGAGGTGTACGTTTTTGTGCGTAGTCGTACAGTATACCTCTACCGTAAAATTAGAATGCTTAATTGCACTATGAATTACTTGAGATAAAATAAATTTCCAATAAAAATTTTAACATTACATTCAATAACATTTTAATTTATTCATGTTCATCATATTCATTCTATTTGTAACTTAAGTAATAATGAAATATTCATTACATTTTGGTTGTAATTTGGTATTTTGGTAAGTAAAAGCAATAGAAACAGCTAAGCAATTCCTGGTAGTTTATAGGTAGCAAGAGCACAGACATACATATCAACCAGCAATAGAGCAATAGATGTCGTAAAAGAAGGAAAAGTCCTTTGATCCATCGTGCTATTGGTGAATTATTTTCATAGACTGAAGCTTAGCTCAGCTATTTGCATACAAAACGACTCATTGTGAAACACGAATGATGTATGAAACTGCTATATGAAACAGAACATCAATTAAATTACAATAGAACAAAATGTTACTTTTGTAGCACATCTGATTAGAAATAGAAAAATACTTGCAGACGTATATATTTTACATAAACATTTTTATATTATTGCACATAGTGAAACTTAATGCTCGTTGCACAAAACAGGCAGTGCCGTGAATTCGTGCGGAAAAAAGGAGAACAAGAGGGTTAACATTAGATTCGCTCGGTCTTCCATGTTATACGGAAATAAATGACGAAGAACAATTAGAATAGATATTGACTGAGTCTGAACTGAGTCTGTCTGGTGTATGATCGCATGAAATGTATTAAATAATTATAATATTGGCACATACCTGTTTAGTTTTTAGATATTCTTTATTTAGTAGTGTATCAAATTGTAATACAATAATAATAAATAAATAAATAAAAAAATATACCTTAAAAATTTCAGATTGCTGACTCGCTGAAACGCCTTCGTGCTGGTAAAATGACTTCACGATTCACTGAGGATATCGATTTCGAAAATAGCGTTGCTAGCATTGAAAACCGAATGAAGATGTCTGATAAGATTCTTGAGAGCGTTGGGCTTGGTCAAAGTGAGGTCAGTAACGCGCGAAGAGCTCTAAAAGAGAACGAAGAACGCACAGAAAAACGTATTGCTCGCAGAATAAATGAAGCTAACGACGGCGCAATGACAAAATGGACAGCTTTGAAAGACGACGAAAGTGCAGCTATTCAGCGGGCTAAGGCCACCAGAGCTCGTTTATCAGACTTGGAAGATGAAATGACAGAGCTCAGCGAAAAAACTGCTGCAAGGGAAAAGCGCGCCGCCCGCCTTAGGGCTCTTGTGGCTGACACAGAATCGTCTGATACGACCGTGGCTTCCTCCAAAATAAGCATCCGTGCCGAACGGGAAAAGAAACAGGTCACCTTCTAACTTGATCGAAAAATGTTAATGGTCCCAAATTCTTTCACTATAGAGATAATTTGGTTATAGACATACTTGCTAAACTGTGTATTCCTGCATTTCTCATTGTAACACGTTCTAGTCGATATCTTTTATATTATTGAATAGATTAAAAAAGCTTTGTATTTCCCTGGATTTATTAAGTCTTTAAATAAAAAATATAAAAATACAATTGTGTTTCTGTGAAAATTTACAATAAAAATTTTGTAATTTTGAAATATTTAATAACGCTTTCTAATACTAGTATAAAGTGTTACGTTTGCCGATTGGCAAATAAAAACATTTTGCCCTCTAGTATGTCTCAATCTAGCTCCGCTATTGACAACAAGCTTTCGCATCTCAGTTGAAAAATTATACAGTAATTATTACTTTGAAATAAAAATACAGTTGGCTCAAATACAGAAAAATAACGATACGTAAGTAGGTCACGTGTGTATATTATTTTTGACATATAGTTTCTGAATGAATCATTTAACTTTTTGTCCATGGAAATTCTGAATACAAACAGTAGTTTTTGGGATACTATGATTTTACACATTGACAGTTTTCATTCTATGGGCCACGGAATCGTGGAGAAAAGTCGGAAAATAAGAAAAAACGTCGGTATAAACTTGAGTCATGTTCAACAATCACGTCATGCCGGGTCCAATATACGTGGAGGGCTCCTCCCTCAAAGTTGTTAGTTAATATATCTGCCTGGGTCAAACTATTCATCTTGGTAACAATTGCTAGACATAAGCTGATCGAAAAATTCAGTTAGGCTGGACAGCGTTTGGCAAGCTGCGTCAGATCTTCGCGTGCAATGTCCGAACATGAAACTCTCCAACTAGTGCGTCCCATACGTCAGGACTTACGGTGTCGAAACGTGGATACTAACAGTCGGTCTAGTCCACAAAATTAAAGCTGCCCAACGTGCTTTGGAACGAGCTATGCTCAGAGTCGTACGTTACGGTACATAAGTACGTTGAAGTGTAGTGGGCTGTACACGTCTACCGAAGAACCAATGGCCATTGGATCAGACAAGTTCTAGAGCGGAAACGGCGGATTGGAAAACAGAATATAGGGTGCCTTCCAGTTCGATGAACCGACGACTTAAAAAAGTTTCCAGCTCCGACTGGATGCGGAAGGCGGAAGACCGAGATCTCTGGCGCACCCTGGGGGATGTTCAGCAGTTTATAAAAGTGGCTGGATTAATATAATGGTGTGGAAAATCAATATTCGAACCTATTTCTGGTGCAAAAGTCACGATTAAATATTTAATTTTATAATTAGTGGACGCCCGCAATTTCATTGGCCTAGAACTTACTGAACCTTGTCAATCTACGGACCGGGACTGCAATCCTTTTTCATAAGATAATATTACACATGTTAGATGATATCACATGTTAGAAAACTGCTCATACTATAATTATTACTAAAAATATTTTTCACTTTACATTTTCATATTTTTTAGTTTCGCTTATCTACTTTGGTTCTACTGTGTTCCAGATCATTGATATTATCAAAATGTCATTGGAAAATTTCTATCAGCTTAGATTTTTGTTAAAGCGCCATTTCCGTATTTCATATAGTTTAGCTAAACCATTATGGGTTCTTTATGAGATGTTCTAGAATTTGGGTTTCCATATTTCAACGAAAAAAGCACATCACACTCCGTAAATTTTACTAAAGAGCCATTTTATGGTTTCTTATAGTTTAAATGTTTTATTGTGGTCCTACATCAAGTGTTCCAGATCCTTTATTCTTATGTCATTAGAACGTTCAATAGTTTTTGTTATTGCACAATTTGATTATTTCTTATATTTCAGCTGGTCTTCATAGTACTACACCATATATGTAAGTTTTCAAAATCCTACATCTTGCCCTGACCTAACAGATATTCAACAAATAAAAGTGTCATTCAAATCCGTCCAGTAGATCCAAAAGAACATCAGTGTGCCACTGGCCTATTAAGGCTGTTATTTACATGTATACTTAATTACAGTTGATTATTTATTTTACATCTGCTGATTATGTTTAAAGGAGGCAAGGAGTTTTTCAGTTTAGAAAAGACATAAGTCGATGTTTTTGGCGACGACGAAGAAAATTTACAGCTCGACGAAGCAATCAAAAGCTGTTGACACATAATGATTACTCATATATGTATATTTGATATTGAGACTGACTATACTATACTTTAACATGAAGAAACAAAGAGACCTTCAACTAAAGTACTTCAGCTTATTCAAAAACCGAAGGAAGGCAAAAACTGAAAGCAAAAGATTAACGGATTAGGGTGCGAAATTGATAATGTCAACTTATTTTACTTAACACTGTTGTAATATAAATTGACTGGTTATTGTATAGAATACAGGTGGACATTAGATAGAATTCAGGCATAAGGGACTCTTCTTTGATTAATATCAAAATATGCCAACTGTTAAAAAAATTATGATGCCTATTATATATTGCTTAACTGTTTCTGCAGATAAATTATTTATTATTTTTATTTATTTGATTCGCCCTATTTTTATCTACTGCTGGACATAGGCCTCCCTCAGGGTACGCTAGAGATCCCAGTTCTCCACCTTCAGCATCCAGTCAGAGCCGGCAACTCTAACTTTTTAACTCGTCGTTGAACGGTAAAATCACTTATTTTGCAAGCTATGTCGGTAACTCTGGTTCTTTTTCGGATCACCTCGCTCGCTCCATATTACATTAAAAAATTTTAAATTGATTGACTTGATTGACTCTTAGTGTCCACCGCAGGTCATGACAGGTAGTACGCACTGGTTGAAGATACTTATAAGTGTCGAGAAGACCTGACTCAACTTACCAAGCGCTGCCCGACCTAACTGAATTCTTTAATCAGCTCCTCTCTAGCAGTTGTTCTTACCAAGCTGAATAGTTTAGTTTGCCCTAGGTAATAATGAAATATATTCATTCAGATCCGGCATGACGTTTTTGTTGAACATTACCTTAGTCTTGCCCAAGTTCATACCGAGATCGACACGCCAGAGTTTTCAACATATTCCAGGGAGTCAGCCATGATGACAATTTTGTCAGCAAATCTAAAAAGCGTTATGTACTCGCCGTTGATATTGACTCCAAAGTCAGTCTAATTCATGGTTTTGAAGACATCTTCCAAAGCATTGCTGAACAGTTTCGAGGATATTGAATTACTTTTGTTATACACTTCTGGATTTGGAGAGTCATTATAGCGACATAGCATTGCTGCAGTGCTTTCACAATTGCCCATGTTTCAATTGAGTCGAAGGCTTTTTCGTAGTCCATAGCCAAAAGCTGAAGACAGCGGTTCATTGTATTCCTCTCTCTCTATCTATCTCTATCAAACAGTAGGGATGTGGTCTTCGGTGCTGTAGCTTCTATCTTCTTATTTAGTATTGTATTGGAATGGGATTTTTTGTATGGGTTGGTTGACGGAATATAAGAAATTTGCTAGCGGTTTTAGTAACGGAGTCCTTCATGCTTTAAGCAGTTCTGTAGTAATTCCATCACTGCCCGGAAATTTGACGTTTTTAAACCGCTCCAAAGCCATCCTTATTTCACTGAGGTCAACGTACGGGAGCTCCTCGGTATAATAGCTTATTAAGGAAGCACGTTTTTCCTGATTTCGACGAATTCACCTGTTCGTAAAAGTTCTCAACTTCCTTGAGTATCGTTATCGTATTTCTTCGATATGATAAAGTCTGTCTCGTTTCACGTGATATATAATGGAAAAGTCCAAAAAGAGCCAATAAGTCCAATAAGAGCAAGTGCCTAGATACAATACAATACAATATACGCTATGCATATTTTCCAATAATACCCAAGATATTGATTATTATTGTACAACTTTTTTTCTTTGTGAAGTTAGCTTACGAACATCCCACGCGAGTGTCTGACTGCCAGAGGTAAAAATGGCCGTGGTCTCCGATTTTGGATAGATTTTATATAATATTTACGTTATGAACGGTACTTCGTTTAAATTAACATAATTGTGATACAATTGCCTTAAGATTCCATCACATGCAATTTTTAGTACAAAATTAATTTTGGTATTACTTAATTTATATAGTCTATGAATATATTTAATTGACTCATTCCTTTTTCTTCCAATTTTTCATGTAGACGATGCATATTTTTTATTTTTTTTTATAATTACATATAATGTTTAGTGCTTTTTGCATTCAACGCATAAGATAATAAAATTAAAAGTGACTATTAAAGATAATTATCCATTACAAGTCTACAAGAATACAAGCAAGCATTACTAAAAAAACTATAATGTTATTTCGTAGACTAGCTATAACTAACAAGCATAAATATGTTAAACAAAACATGTTAAAAGTAACTTAACGTATAGTTTATTAAATTATGCAACGGTACGCGCTCCACCCAGGCTACATCAAAATAATTTACAGTATTTTTTATTTAATCTATTACTGTTAAAAATTTACTACAGATTAAAACGAAAATTTTTAATAAATACAAATATAAATACTATTTAGTTTTACTCCTTTATAGACGTTTTTTGTTATTTTATATTCGTTTCGCTCGTATGTAAATAAAAATGTTTGTGTTACAAAAATATTTTCATGATTCATGATTTAGTATAAAAATATATCTATATCTAAAACAATTTTCATTGGTTTCATTATATGAATGGATATGATTGTTTTGCTATTAACTATCAACATTCTTAAGGTTAGTAAATTAATTAATAAATGATAAATCAGCCTATGCTGCTTACTGATTGTGTAGCTTCTATTATAAAATCTACCTCGCATCATATAAATAAAAGAGGATGATAGAAGACTACACAAAGCAAAGATGGAGCTATCGATAGCTGACGAAATTATATTAAACAATATCTATATATACAATGTGTAAAGCAATTTCTCTTGAAACAAAACATAATATTTTTACCATTTAAAAATTCCTGTCGAAATTACGAGAATGTTGAATCGCTGATAACTTTTAAAATATCAATATAGATCATATGCAGTAAAATTTTATTATGATCTACAGTGAATACACAACGTAATTAAATGTATTTAATTGAATTTAAAATATTTTTACTTAATAGGTAAAATAGTTTCGTTAACATTGAAGTGAAACTTATATGCACGCATGAGGGTAAAATGTTTACAGATGAAAATGAATAAAGTAATGTTTGTGCTGTGGCGAAGTGTCCATATAACACAATTCCCATAGGGTTACCTTTTGTATATCTTATAAATAAGTATAATAATAAATACTAAACAACAATTTATTTTTAAATAAAACCTATTTTTTTTAAATTACAATATGTATTAATTTTAGGCACTTTTATTATTATAATTACAATTAAATTCATTAAGCTTCTAAGATAATCTTCCTTCTTCCCTCCCTCTAAGACTCGGAAATCTAAAGCTTTAGATTAGTATAATTAGTTCTTCATCAAATTCTGCGTCGAAATCTTATATGCTTTTTAACAATTTATTACGTTGTCTTTCGACGCAGCTTCATGAAGAACGCATGGTTTAGTGGTCAGAGCGCTTAGACGGCTTCCAATCGCAGATTCAAATCCCGCTGCATTCAAATTTTATGTTTTTGTTTAGTCATAATAATATTCGTATCGATAACATTAAAGTAAAACAAAAATTTAAGACATTCATAAGAATATTAATTTGATCGATTAATTTACAGATAACAGCATATAAAAACACTTCAGCAGTTTTTTATTGTCTCTCTGTCTATCTGTCCGTTCATTTGTGTGCCAGTCTCGCAAGAACTACAGGAAAGAAATAAATTAATGTCGATATCATGACAGCTTAAAGTCTTGACTATGTCTTGACGATGATAATCTAGAATTCAATACCTCTTCCTAAAAAAAATATTTTGATTACTAATATGAACTGTATGATAGTGAATTTTGGCATGGTAATAGAGTAAAGTTGAAAGAAATATAAATGATAGCTTTCATACAGGTGATCAATGAAGAGAACTTAGGAAAAATAAACAATAGATACAGTCAAAATACGTCAAAATACGTCAATTACTCACAAGTGATGCTAAATTATATAATTTAACAAAGTTTTACTGTAATTATAAGTTTTATTTTATCAAGTAATTAGCTAAAAATAGATATACATATATAAGTAAAAAAACAGAAATTGTATTCAAACTGATTTCGAAAAAAATAATTACGTGGTGTTGTGAGTTGGAATTGAAAGTAAGTAATTAAAAATTGAAATAGAGACAGACAAATTATCATCATCATGAGGTAGCTGCAATAATCAATATAAGCCATGGTGGTCGGCCCCCGTGACAGTCACTCACAAAAAAATATACATCAAATAAAAAAAAGACTTTGTATCTTCATATAATGAGCGAAATTTTTGAGAATGAACATCAAACAAATGGCTCGTCTAAAGTCCTACATGACAATGAAAGTTTATTTATTATCTGTACGGTGAATAGCATCTCTCAAAAGTACGTAAAATAATATTAAATGACATTACACTCCATAAAGTAAATATTCATTATTACATATTATTGTATTAATTTTTGTCTTTCAATTTTTTTATTTCTTGACTCAAAAAGCAAAGTGTGTCCTCCATACATTTTATAATAAAGAAAACTGCATAATATACATATACTGTACGGAACATAAAACGCCTTAAGATGTATCAAGCCGAAAAAAATAATTAATAAATTAATTGAATTTCTTATATATTACCAATAAAGAAAAATAAATACTAATAAAGTATCCGCTTTATTTAATTACTATCATTGCAGATTAAAATAGACTCATTAGAATGACAAGGTCGAACTTCGATCAATTGGGACGGACAGCTTTTATAAAATGAACTTCTTGTCATATACAGGGTGAAACGGTGAACAGGGATTATATATTATTTTCAATTTTTATTACATTTATAACAATTATGTAAGAGTCATATTAATAGATAGAACAGTTTTGTGTACTGATTTTCCCTCATTTTCTCTGATAAAATTCTTTACAATACATACATATTTTGAAATACATTTAATTTTTGTTATTATCGTCATTTCAATGGCCTTTGAACATACTTTTGTTAATATTCTTTATCCATTTTATATCTATAGATATGTTGCAGTGTTTTATATGCAGTTCTCCATATTATGCCAAAAGGAAAATTGTTAATATAATTTTATATATTAATATGATTTCTCCTTCTTACCTCAAAGAAGGATCCACCTGCCTAAGTTCCCATTTTAAATCTTTTCAACACCTTTTCTTAGTTTAGATGTTTGTGAATAAAAGGTTGCCCGTAAGAGATCACTTAAGGCCACCATTGCACTATACTGTTTATTAACATATTATTTTATATAAAACTTTGTTATTTGAGTAAGTGGAGAGTTTTTGATGTTATTGGATTATTTTTATTTTTATGGATATAAATAATACATAGCCTGATCAAATCTATCACTCACGTCTGTGTATTAGGCACAGGTGCTGGAATATTTACATTATAAACGGCTCCTTCGGTAATGAAAACCTCGAATTAACAATATTATTAACATGTTAAACACGAAAGAGCCATCAAAATAATAGAACAAATAACACGAGAAATGTTTAACATGCGCTTAAACTCATATGGAACATAGTGCTGCTCAAATCCGCCCGCTTACACATTCCATGCATGTTGTGCCGCACAAACTGAGGGCCGTCAAAGTTACTGACTGGATGCTGGATGCAAAAACTGGTAACAAAATCTGCAAGTAAATTCAATGGAGCATTCATAGTATTTTTTTATTATTTCATTCAGACTCCTTTCAGCAATTCAGGCTTCCAACTTGGTCCTGGTAATCCCAAATTGATTGGTGTAAATTTTTCGTAATCTGAATTTAATTGGCAGAAAAATTTTAGTATGAAAGGAATCAACCTGTATATTGGCACGCATTAGTAGCGAACCGCTTTGATGATTGAAGCCAAATTATTTGTCAATACTATGAACCGACACCTTCATTAATATCCAAAAAATAAAATATGTTATCACATTGTCCAATGTATTTGTTTGTTAAAGACATTACAAGTTGTATTATTTATATATTTTTTTTTAATTCATTATATTATTATTAAATAAGTATTATGAAATAAATATTAAATAATAATAAACGAAAACCCAACTGTATGATAAGCTAAGAAGAAAAACATAAAACATAGTCCGGAAATTCTTCATGCGTAGACCATACTGATTAATTACACCATTGAAATCATTTTAAAATCGGTACACATAAATAAATCACTGGCAAACCAGAATTACAAGCAGTCTGAGTCCAATTAAAGTTTTCAGGGGCAATTATTTCATTGAAGGAGTTAATATCGTGGGGATTTGAACCCGACATCAGCTTTCGCACTCCTCAGTCATGCCATAAGCTATTATTGCCCGTACCCTGTAATAAGAGCAAAACAACAAAATATCAAAGTATACGAGTATACCTTACTGCTCTTAAAAGTATAAAAAATATTAAATATAGAAGTTGAAACAATTTTAAATCATTGTATATGATGATCGATGCAGCTTAAAAATATTTTTCAAGGTATTTTCATTAGTTTGTTGATTTAATTTTTTTATTCATCATCACAATTTCTTCGTAAATTATAGCTGTGTAGAATTTTGAACATTGAGCATAGGCATTGACATTGGCAAGGCGAAGACGAATCGATTGATGTAATAATGATCAAAATCGGTCGACCTGTTGGATCTCTACACCACCACGTATAAAATGAACAGACATGTATAATACAATATATATATATATATATGTATATATATATATATATATATATATATATATATATATATATATATATATATATATATATATATATATATATATATATATATATATATATATATATATATATATATTATATATATATATATATATATATATATATATATACACTGATTAACAAAAATATTTATACCATTATAGAATTCTTAAAGTTATTGGAACCAAAATATTTCATAACTCATCTCTGATTATAAAGAATATCTAATTACAATTATAATGAAAGGCAAACAAAGGCGCGTCGTAGCTCGTAAAAGTAGAAAATAGGGACTATAAAAATATTTTTAATTTTAAATGATAATAACCTTGCATAACATTTGCATTAATTTAGCTGAAAAAAAATACTCTTTACCCCCGAAGAGATTGTATTAAGAATATGACACCCCTCACTCATTCTTTAAAGTTTTGAAAATTTGCAAACCTAATATATTTGAGCCGGGAAAAGTGACCTTTAACAAAAATAAAATTTTTGACCTAAATATTTGATATTATCTTGAAATGTACCCAACCAATCTTAAGGAAGATACGCAAAATCTCGCATCCCATTTGGATTTGCTTGATGATTTTATTGATCGTTTAAAATCTCATCTTGTTCTAAATATAGGTGCTCGAATGTATATTATGTAACTACAATTGTACCCTATCCGTATAACCGTTACGGCAAACTAATAGAAATTTCAAACTAATTAACACTCCCGAGGCACCTAACCAACTGAATAATAAGCTTTATTAGATGTACTTGCGTCGATTTCCCGATTGATCAGATAGTAAATTCACTTCAAGATTAAATTGAATTGAAATGTCTTACTGAAAGGCTTAGCTCAAGCTTCGTTGGCTTACAGACTCCTTAACAATGATACTATGAGTGGTCTTAACAAAGCTAAATATTTCAAGAACTTTCTAGGATTTTTACCAGGAGTGTTGTATACTGGTAAAATGATGGATATGATATGATATATAGGATATGAATAATGGAAATATACTATATTAAGGATTTGCATACATTTATGTTAGGTATACTTAGAGATAACTATATTTTATCTTTTTAAAATTTATTCAGCTTTTATTTATTCAGCAAATTCAAATTTATTCAGCTTTTATTTCAAGCTCCCGACTGAACTTATGATACATGTCTTTTAAACATCAATTTTATCAATATTAATAAAGTGCCATTCTCGTAATATACGAGCTAATTATAAAGCATCGCAATATTAAGCTAAGTGGACATGTTATGAATATAGAATTAATGAAAATAAAAGCTTACATTGTGATATTTATGTAGGACACCATCATGGGTATTTTGGTAATACTTCATTTACGTAGCTACATGTTTTTCTTTTTTCTTTTCGACCATTTTATATTGAATGGAAGTCAATCTTTTGTCTGTCTGTTTGTCTAGTTCTCTGCTCATATAATTATCTCTTTGTGGATTATTCGACAGATATCTTTTTTTATTGTAAGTAAATGTACTGCCTCTAAAAGAAATCGAACGCACGAACGGAACCGACGTTTTAAATAATATTGATTAAATAGAAAAATTACATGTTAAAAATGGTTCAAAATCAAAATCAATAATTCAAACGATTGATATCAATATTCTATTATATAGATAAAAGATATTTTATAGAATTAGGCACACGAACAATGGCAATGGCACGAATTCCCGCAAGTGCCGTTTGGGAATTTTGTATCTTACAACCATTTTGACTTGTGACTTTGAAAAATATTACTCAGCTATTTGCAATACATCGACGTCACAAAGTACACGTTAGTTTTTAGAGAGAGAGAGGGAGAGAGAGAGAGAGAGAATCCTAATTTCTCAGAATACGATTGTAATTGTCTGCCCGCATGCTTCTTCTTATTCTTTAAAATATCAAAAGAACCAAACTTTAGCAATAAGTGATTTTGAAGACTTAAGCACCTTATGCAGAACCATAATTAGATTACTATGTTTCCACAAAAGGTGCGTAAGTTGCTTAAAGATAAGTGTGTAAATTGATGGATATCCAAACTATGGTACATAAGTAAGCCTTTTTTTGTGCACTATGACAGTTCAGCTAAACTGTAAATAACAAGGATATTCCGCCATAAGTAGTTGAGTGTGATAGGCGTTTGCTATAACAATTGTTTAAAATATTTTAATTTATACGAATTTGTAAGACAAACCGGGGCGAAAAAATAGAGATAAGAATTAATAAAAAAATTGAGATCACCCCCACATGGTAGATAGTGTTCATACCACATGGTATTAGTATTACTTTTTCATCGAAATTGCGATGGCAATGGAAAATGGAAGGGCTATAAAGTTCACACAAACGAAGTTGCGGTCACCAACTAAATAAAATGTTATTAACTAATACAAAATTATTATCAGGTCCTAATAACCTGTAAATAATGCACAAGTATACCAGCAACATCTAAAATTTATTTTAAAAACGTTGCATGCGTTGTTTATTTCAATAATCATATGTAGTTCTTTAGTTATTTTAGTGTTAATATTCAAATGTTACTTTTATATCTGTACTGTACTTATGTAATAAACCAAATAAATAAATAAAAAAAAGAATTAATAAATAAATTACATGCAATTTTTGTTTTGTTAAATTTTAACGATAATGGAGTAAGCTTATCGTATATCAACATTTTCGTAGTGTAGAGGAAAATGTGCCGTTATCATTACATCACATGTCATAACTCTTTATTTTTGGCAACCGTCTCGAATTGAGTCATTAACTGTTAATATGTTGGTAAATATCGGATGCAGAGACGCGTCGCAAGTATAAAAACAATAATTAAAAATTGTCTAAGAATAAATGTTATTAGAATAAACTGATTTTATGTTTATTTTATTATTGAATAGCAGTTTTACGTAAAGTGTACGGATACTAGTTCTGTTCTTTACTTTACTAGTTCTATTTATTTTGTAGTTTTAACTTCACGTTGTAACATAGCAGGGTAGGAAGATGGAACCGCAGTCCTTCCCCGCTTTCCGCTTTTCGAGGCGATGCTATATTTATTTTTGTATGAATATTCAAATAGTTTGTGTTGTGTTAGATAACAATATAGGAAAAATAGAAAAATAAAAGATTACACAAGTTATTCGTTTAACGTTATTAGACTATACAAAAAGTATTGATAGTAAAAAAAATATGAAGAACTATTATTTCACTCAATTTTCTTTCTTGACGCAGTGGCACAGCGTCAACCTGTAAACGTATAGGTTATGGGGTGGGCTGAATATCCACTCAAAGGTATAAACTACTAACAAAGGTTGGGTTCCGGAACTCAACGCACAATTTCTTGAATTTGGACCAAAAGCGGAGAGCTGGAGAACGAGTGTCTTTAAATTAGGCTGTCTCTATCTACCCTTTGATATGCGGGATACAGAGTGAAGCTGAAAGATAAATTAAATGTAATCTATAGTGAAAACTATAGTGGCATTTACAAGTTTTATATTTATGTATTGTGTATTTAGTTGAGTGTGAGAGTGTTATATGTATTTAGATATACATTATTGTTATTTGGTCCCACAATCAATAATTATATATATATATATATATATATATATATATATATATATATATATATATATATATATATATATATATATATATATATATATATATATATATATATATATATATATATATATATATATATATATATACATATATATATATATATATATATATATATATATATATATATATATATATATATATATATATATATATATATATATATATATATATGTATATATATATATATATATATATATATATATATATATATATATATACATACACAAATACATTCATACGACTTTTTCTAACTTATCTAATATCGAGCCAAGCATTCTGTCGACATCTCCTTGCTAGTACATGAAATTTTTGTCCCAATTTTGTTGGACTTCTCGCAGGACATCAAAGTTTAAAATAGTCAAGGTTGGATTATTTTATCAATATTATCTCTTCCATGTTAAATATTAACTACGTGCTTTAACTGCGATATTATAATATGTAATTATAAGTAGATACTTTACGTAATGTGGTTTTAAAAAAAATTATATTATTAATAGAATTAATATATAATATGCTTCCCTCAATTAATAAAATTTACTAGTATATTTGTAATAGACAGAAATCCATCTTGTTGAAAATTTACCTTGGCACGAAATCATTATGAGAACCAGAACCAGCCAGAACGAATTTAAATCTAGGTACACTCGCATTTTTAATCCAAATAATCGAATATTCAATACTGTTCATTATTTTTTTTTTATATACAATATGACAATTGCACTCAAAAATATATAGCTAAAGCGTAAACGATATATATAGCTAAAGCGCTTATTTCACATATAATAGAATAAGAAAAATGTCTTGGTGTTGGTTTATAAATTTTACACCATCTTTTGAGTAGTTCGAACTTAGCCATGTGTGGCAAAACTAAAAAAAATCTATTATATATATTTAAAATAGTAAAAGTAATATAGCTTACGAAATAATGAAATCATTAATAACACTTTTAAAATGAAATGAAATTTATTCTATTTCTGCTCAACCAGCAATTAAAGTGTTACAATGAATTATGTCAAAGTTTCCGTGTCTAAGACAAGTGACATAGTATATTTATAATTAAAAAGCGACAAAAGTCACCAAAACTTGGCATATTTCCATAAAGTTGTTTAAATTATTCGTCAATTTTATAGTTACGTCTAAATAGTCTGATGCTTATAAACATATGTGTCAATTGACAAGAATTTTTCAAATTACGCGTTTAGCATAATATATATACATCAAAGAAATAATATAATTGGCGAAGTAATTAGCCATGAAGATTTCGCAGAGCATGGTCAGTGTATTGACAGAAAATCATTGGCAACTAGTCCCACTAGCTTACGAAAGTCAGGTGGGGTCAAAGTTAGATAAATTGAGTGGCTGTCGCGCCACCAGGCAACGCCTGTATCAGTCGTTTACGATCTCTCAACCACTTCACACGTTCTTCTACACCAGTTAGGTCCGTGATAGTGATGAGTTATAACTACATTGTGTTTATTTTGAACCAATCGATATTGATTTGAGTGTTTAAGACAATAATTGCCAGTGATTTTTCTATCTCACAGTATTCCTGGCAAGATGTGGGATGATGTGGTAGAAGAAGATAAGCCTGCAGAAACGGCGCCGGCAGCGGATCCAGCGGCGGGCTCAGCATCGGAGCCGGCCGCTGATGGTGCTCCTTCAGAAGCATCTAAAGCTGATATGGCAGAACCACCACCACCCGAAACTCCAGTTCACGGCACCGATCCAAAACGACTAGTTTGCAAACACTGGGTCAGGTAGGACCCTTCTTATATCATCTTCCTCAATATTTTAGTATAGTTTTAAACGAAATTATAATATAGTAGTACGACCAAAAATGTATTCTATATAAAATAAAACAAATAATGAGATTCTTATACATAAACTACATAATTATATATAAAACATATAACTTATCGTTTGTTGTATACCTAATAGACTAGTCAACGTTGATGAATTTAGAACTTCACTAACATTTGAATATATTTTCTATTTCAGGCCGAAGTTCTTTCAGTACAACTATATTTATGACTACCAAAAGAATTATTACGATGATTTAATCAACTACATAGATAAACGTAACCATGGTATACCCGTCGAGAGGCCTGTCCCGCAGACGTGGGGCGAACGCGCTCTCAGGACCTATCTCTCAAAAGGCTACAGCTACAGCAGCAAGAAGTACAGTAAAGACACCACCTTGCTCCACCACATCTCAGTCGGTGCCAAGTTCCAGCGGGCCCACACGAAATCCCTTATCTCGAGGAAGTATTCCAAACTTGGAATTAGTTCCGTATACATATAGCTTGCTCTAACACCCGCTTGACGTTGCTGTGCGGACATAGCTCCTATCTCCGATCGTGAACTTTATGTCAATGTTACAGGATTTCGTTGTCGTGAATCAACTCGCGCTACTCACTTTAGCCGTCCTACAGACACAAATGTTACATTCAGAGCCATCCGCATTCCTCTGTCGATGTCATCATACTTCAACGAATAAACTTTAAGTACAAATAATAGTTTTCATTTATACCTTGCTTGCGTTCAATAGAGTGATATAGCTTGTTAAGACTAGTTTACCGATACTATATATTTAGCGATATTGTATTTGTCAATATCATATTTCGATGATGCAAAGCGATTTAATCCCAAAAGGATAATGCAAAGCGATATCAGTATCGTAATCTGAGTGTTACGAAATTGTTTGCAATTATTACCTGTAATTAAGTTATCAGGAATAATTGAATATGCTATCAAATTCAAAGCATTAAAGTAATTTACTGTAGACCGATAGGTCTATTAGGTTCGCTTTAACATGATATATGATAATGTATTATGTTAAATTGCAGCATCCCTGCATCAGTCTGCACTATTAGTGCATGCTCATAAACGCTACTAAATTGCTGCCAATTAAGCATGGCAAGGAAAACAGAGACAAACTATAAAAAATATAAATACTGTATGTACTATATCGTAGGTAACGGAACGGTACTGTAACGGTACTGTATTATATCGTAGGTAACGGAAGAATTTTAAATATATATATTTCTTAAAAGTACCTTAAAGAGAATTAAAAAAATAACAAGGCAATGCGTTTTTACTCGAGAAATAGATAAGTGACTTCAAAATGACAACATGACGACCGAAAAGTTTCAATGTCGCTATATCTAAAATAACTTATCTTTGACAGTTCAGTGAATGTAATCATTTGGATGCAGGCCAAAACGTTAGGCTACCTAGCAGGTAGAGCCGGCAATCGGCCAAATTGAACATAATTAAATGTTACAATGACCAACGGAGCCTAGACTTCGACGAGTGTTACTAATTGTACAGAAATAGAATACCAATACGTGTCATCAATTTATAACCTCAGTGTTTAACAGCGTTGTATTGATAATATAATAATTATTATTAAACTCGAATCGCCTTTAATTTATGTTTTAAATTGTGACGAATTAATAAATAATCATTGATATAATATTATTCAATTTCAATTGTTCAATATAAACTCATGTATGCTATCGACCGTATGGTATGTAAGTGATACTCATAAAATTCATTAAATAAAATATTTTGTTTAATTTATTTACCTTGCTCAATCAGTTTATATGTATCAGTTTATATAATGAATAAGAGTGATTTCAGATATACATTATAAAAATAAGCTTCATATTTAAGTTTAAAAAATAATTATGTTATATACGAGTACATCCATTTTAGTATTTTTACACTATTATTTTATTAGCATATATATGGAGAAAAGAAAATAGATTTTACTTTGGCCCGAACCGCAAGAAGACTGACATATCAACTGCGATGCATTGGCACCACCTATAAATAATGATAAATTACGTCGACCGTGAAATGAGCAATGTCAATAATGCGATGTCATATATCCAAACGCAATTAATTTGCTATAATCATTCTTAAGAACTAAGGCCGTTCGGACAATCAACGGCGAGAATCTAATAATATACACGCCTTATATTTTATATTCAAGAAAACTATAGTGAGTTTGATTTCCAACGAAAGTTATCAATAGTAATAGAGAACATGTTGGTATTTTTTTTTTGAGTATTACTCTTTAACCAGCATTTAGCCAGGTAGGTAGAGAGACACTCCGGTCTCCAATTTCCGTTCAAATTTGAATCACATTTTGTATTTCCAGAGATATTTAAAGGGGAAATGAAAATAATTACGATGCTGACGCTGTCCTACAGTTCCAAGATAGAAACATTTTATTCAAAATCTTATCTATATTCAACATTTTAGGCATATACGGTTTCAATTTATAATGTGCCATTACAGTATTGTTAACGGCATGTCTGTACAGAGTGGGCTGAACATTTACGTGAACCAATATTTCATTAAATAACACAAAACAATATTTTAGAATATTGCCAAACTACAACTATATGATTTAGACTTTCAAGGTTATTCATATATATATTTACATAACTAGTGCACATATATATATATATATATATATATATATATATATATATATATATATATATATATATATATATATATATATATATATATATATATATATATATATATATATATATATATATATATATATATATATATAATATATATATATATATATATATATATATATATATATATATATATATATATATGTATACGACAGTATGAAACGTAATATAAACGTACTTACCATCTTATGTAGTATGTCTAAGCAATTATAGAGCCATGTTATTATTTATAATGCTTATTGTTTTCTCTTCTAATAACAATTTAAGGTCTTATTTTCATTATTATGTATATGTATATATAAAGAAATAGTTACTGAAGTAATTTTTAAAAAATAATTGACAAATAAAATTGTAACAAAGTGACATATATATTAAGCATTATTATGTCGTAACTGACAAGGAAGTATTATTATTATTAAAACATAAGTTTCCATAAGTTAGTAAGTAAATGTTTTATTTAAGTAACTAATATATATTATTTAATTATTCTTTGTTTTAAGTCGTTGTGAAGCTCGACTGCGAGGAAAATTTCAGTACTTGTAACCTTTAACCTCTTCAGTATCATGCGATCATTCAGATAATTTTACTTTCTTTAGAGACAGTAAATAATTATTCTGTCTTCATTTAATTTTGGTATTTGTGAGACATTATTCATAATATATCAAAGCTTCGGCCCGACAAGACAATAATATAACGTTACATACAGCGACCTTGTTTTTCTGTTTTAGACAAACCCCAGAAGTTTGGCTGCGACCAAAAACATGTCTCAGTTATGTCACGTGTGGAGATATATTTATTAAAATTCTTTAATTCTAGGCCACTTGCCTAAAAATATATTTTTATCCTGTGCTCAACAAAACAATTGTCAAGAACTCTTTCGCCAATTGGAAAGAGTTTGGAGTCAATGACAGTTATAAATGAATGTATCTACTCATAATATGTTTTACAATGCTATATGCCAAGCAGACTGACATCATTAATGGTTACATTGCGGTTAAAAAGATATATATGATCGATGCTAACGAATTATTAATATATTTATTATTGTAAAAATAATTTTTTTTGAACACAATTAGATATATTTTTTTTTCAATAATAAGCATAAACAAATTATAATTATAAAAATTCAAAACATTATGGGATAACATACTCCGCTACAACTTATGTTATTTATGTATTGTATTTGTACATACAGTGTACTTGTACTTGTATTTTGTAACTGTAATGGGGATGTAGGGAGATGGGGGGGGGGGGTAAGGAAAGTATAGATAAATTACGGTCGAATATTTCAAACAATATACAACAACAATAATACAATTCATAACAATTCTTTAATTTGCAAAACAATACCAAATATACATAGTTGGTACATTCATAAAAAATAAAATTATACTGTTTCGCAAAGGATATTATGTTAGAAATTTAAATTGTTCTAAGCAATAAAATTGAATATAACGATTCTGAGCTATATATACTGTTTTTTGAACAATTTTACCACTACAAATGTTATTGATATTTTTCTTTGTGTCGCTATATGGAATGATAATAAAATTAACTTTTCAGGAAAATAATATATATACGGTGCCACAAATAGACGATGGTAATGACGGCGAAAAGTTCATACAAAACATCATTCGTGGAAAGAGTAAGTATCGCAAATATTTATATATATCATCTACTTCTACTACTAAAAATGAAAAGTAGCAAAAAGTTTACTTGTTTATTGAATTACTTCTCCTCTACACATATGCAATTAGATATTTCCTCCTAAATTGTTAATAATTGATGCTGTTAAATGATCTTTAATAATAAAAACAGATTAATTTTATATAGTAAGTAAATAGATTTTTTTTACCTATATAGTACAGTAAGGAAACGTTGAAAGCCTAGTATCAATATCATACGCCTTCCTTAAAATATTAAGTTATTAATCTGTATTATAGAGAATAAATTAAAAAAAATTAAAATTATATAATTTATTCGTTTCATAGTCTGACTTCCACACAACATAAAAATGACCACGTAATAATAATTGTAAAATATTACACTAACGTTCTATTTTTTTAAGCATTCTTCAAAATCTTTTTGAGTAGGGTCAATCTTCAGCTCTTTATTCCGAACAGAGAACAAAGACGGGATGACAAACAATATAAAAATTATTTGGTGCTTCATTTGTCTTCATGAAATGAACGCTATAATCCTATTATTTTTTTATCTTTCTCGTGGGCTTCATCTCCATTCAGAGAAATTATTTCATCTAAATTGCTATGGTGACTCGGTCAAGTAAAACAAATCGCGGCAGTCTCTCTGCCATATGTGGGAGAAACTTGAAACAAAAATTATAGCATCTTAAAATTTGTCATGGCTTATTGTTTCTAAAAATCGTTCTAGTGTGAGTAGTACTCGCGCACCGAAGATTCCGTGCCTATTTCTTGATTGTATATATTCTGCTGATAAAATATTAACCTTTTTTTAATGTTTAGTATTTTTTTTTATAGCGGCAACGGAAATATGTAATTTGTGAATATTTTAGCTTTTTAGCTATCACGGTTTTATGATGACAGACACACAGACAGACAGATTGACAGTCAGACAGCGGAGGCTTATTAATAGGGTCCCGTTTTTACCTTGTACCTGTTTTATGAAAAGTCTAATGTATGTGACCTTAGTTCGAAATTATTTTATTGAATAGCGAATTAATTTTTTTTTTAATAATTCACGAATAATTTAATTTTGTAAAAATAATTTTATACGATTCAGGTTAATACTACCAAATTCGCCTTATATATCCACTTAATTTTTCTTATGTAGTAGAACAAAAGATTGAAAAATCTCAGTAAAGCAGGGGTAACTAATTATTATGCCTTCAAAATATTATTTATGTGATATTGTGATAATGAGCTTTAAATATAATAATTTTAAATAACTAATAATATAACGAATAAATTATTCATAGGCAATTAGATATGAATAAATTATTCATACATTAATTATTATTCATGAATAAAATTTTATTCGAATAATACCCAAGTCTGTATGTCATAATTTTATTAGAAAACTATAAGTGTTGTAAATGGAATTTCAAATTTGACCCAACATGTTGTGTTTTACTTAAGCAAATTATTCATTTATGTAGGGACTGTAATACAATTTAGCGCTGTAGTACTAAACATTCAGACAAAAGGTAACATTTGTGCAACAGTGATTTGAGATAAGCAAGAAAATATCATTATAAGAATTATTTTCCTTGTAGTGACTAACTAAAGTTATATACAAAGAAAAAAAACAGTGCTTATTACATTCATATATAATAACATAACATAACATATTTTTAAGATGATACGGTATTTCAGATTGATAGCAATGTGGATAAAAGCATTGCCATAAACTGACCAACTGTTTATACAATTTATTATATATAATATAATAAGAGTTTCAACGTAATTAATATAAGGCGTCTCCGTAACGTTATACCAAAGATTGATTAAACAATATAAGTTGAAGCTTGTGCACGTGATAATTGCAACAGCCGCTTTATAACGAATGTTATAAAGTGGATTTATGAATAAAACACAATACAATATGTGTTAAAAGAAAATGCTATAATTGTAGGAAGTAACATACGAGTTTTGACTAAAAAATAACATATCGATTCATTCAGTTAACCAATAATTGTTATTTTTTCTATAAAAACAGTATTGATTTTAGCAGTCACAAGCCTCCCTGAACATCTCATATTCACTGCACCTTTTATGATTTGCAATGGAGAATGTAAATCTAAAATTGATAACTTCAATATGATATTCCCACTGTATATTGGCATCAAAAAAAGTCACACAGCTTATTCAAGTCTTTACCCTAGAGACTATCAAAACATTTATTCTACACATAAAAGAGCTCCATTTAAAGAAAGTACCACTATGATGCCGTACACTTTCTGCCCAGACGTAGAAAAAAAACCTGATGTTGATCATAATGCAACAATACAGCAAAAATGTAAGTATAAATACAGCAAAGTTGACTGGAATGTGAAAAATTATAGAAGAACTCGAGCGACGCCACTGAAACTATATTTACATAAAAAAATATAATTCTTAAACATTTTATCATGACATTAAAAATTATACGTGTAAAATTTAAATCGCCTTTCAACTTTTGAATTGTTTTGTGTATTAGTACTAGAAACTTGATGTTGAAACTTGATTTAAAATGTAGTACATAAATAAATAAATATTGTTATAATATTTTATACTTTTAATTATTCATTTAGCTTATCCATTACTTAGTACAGACAGACAACGGATAGCCAAAACTACGCATCATAATAATTTTGGCTTGTCTGTTTTCGAAATTCTAACGGTAACCGAAAAAGAAAAGGTTTTACATCTTACGTAATCTGTATGAAATTGCGAGCTACATTTATTCTTTATTCTTTATTGCACACATAAAAAAAATGCACATAAAATAAACTTATGTCGGCAATGGTGGGCTTATTTCTAAAAGAAAGAACACTTGTAAGAAGTTTTTGCTAAATTCCAAAAGGATATTATTATTTCGAATCTAAAGTTCAAGATTTTCCTAGAAGTATCTATTAATAGCTTACAGATAGTATAAAATATGAACAACATGTAGCGAAAGTTTGATTTTCCTATGTATATGGCCAAAGCTTTATAAAAAATGAACTGTAACTTGATTATCTTTCGCAGTATTGAAAAATGCTGTGAAAGGTAAAAGGCCGACCGGTTTTAACAAAATATATCAACCTGTTATTCATCTCGCTGCGTTCTGTAATCTAGTAACTAAAACACAATCCAGCTAAACACTTTTGAGTTATATATTTGTTCGAAATTTATGTACATGTACGGCTTAAATTTTGGTGTACACATTTTTTTATTAACAATTAATTGAAACTTTGTGTAAACATATAGATGTTATTCAAATTTGACTAAGGTATTCCATGAATTATATAGATTTTAACTATCAATTTATATATTTCAAGCTAATAATTGAAACAATATCTATTTCTTATTTATTCTTTAGCTTCATCCCGTATATATATATCCCGTATAGCAGGGTAAGCAGAGATAACCGCTGTCCACTTTCCGTCCGAAAAGGATACATAGTACATTCTGCGGGGGAAGTCAATGCCACGCATTATCTGTCTAGAGCGTGGAATTGAGAATAATTTATCCCTCCGAGGTAGTCAGACAGTTGTTTTTATATCATAAAATAAATAAAGCATATAATAATATCATTAGTAAAATCAATTTTCAATTATAATCATGATTTTCTTAAATATAAATATTTTGCTAGTTAATACTTAACTTTCTTAAAATGAATGATTTAGTATCATTCATTATAATATGTAAATACGTAATTTTATTATCATTGATTACACTAGTATGTCCAACATGTGGATAACAAATTCAAATTGAAATAATTTTATTCAAAATATATAATACATGATTCATTATTAAACGTCAAAAATTTTACCGCTGGTTCACTAAAGCTAATGCGTCAGACCTAAAAACAGCCGGCGCAAGAAACTCCTTTTTTTCATTTTGATCAATGTGCGTTGTTCCAATAAGCAAGTGTATTGTCTGCGTGTATAATAATTACGACTTATCAAAAGTAATATCTTGAAATTTTTCAATAAGATCATGAACTAATGAAGGAAATGGAAAATTTTTTGACATTCGACAGTCTTTTAATATCGACGCCACTACCTTCATGATGTTTTGAGTTGGTCTCGAAAAAGATACTTTGGATAATTTGGATAATTTATGTGTGAAAATAAATATAAATCTACAATCTCCGTATACATAAAACGATGTGGTTAGGTTAGACACGTTCAAAACTAACCACAACTAATGAAGTAAGCTGACTCAAAAGAACATTTTTATTAAGTTAAACCAAAATTTTAATATAAAAGTTCTATTTTACCAAAAAATATTTCTCATAATTCCACAGTACGAATCTTCACTTGAATATTCTAGACATAGTCGAACTTTAGTCAGCTTCAGCTATTAAAAGTTCCGCCCTTATTATGCCATATTCATCAATTATATTTCTTGCCCTCTTAAACTTTGGTCAATAATTAATTTTATATAGTGTAACGTTGGAGAGTTAATATTATAAACAAATACTAAACGATACTTAAGTATCTATCTTATGTGACAAAAAAAATTCTTCTCCGTTATTCAAATTTTTCCTTTCCTTAGCTCCACGTCTTATCCCACATATGGCAGTATAGTATTAAGACATTGCGTGCTCTGCTTTCCTCCCAATTTTTAGACATTGCGTGTTGAATTGTGAAACTCAACGCTGCGCTTTGTCTCCATACCAGAACGATAAAATGAAAATAATTAATGTATTATTGAATTGAATTAATGAAAATAATTAATGTATTATTGAATTGAATTAATGAAAATAATTAATGAATTATTGAATTGAATTAATGAAAATAATTAATGTATTATTGAATTAAATTAATGAATTATTGAATTGAATTAATGAATTATTGAATTGAATTAATGAAAATAATTAATGAATTATTGAATTGAATTAATGAAAATAATTAATGAATTATTGAATTAAATTAATGAATTATTGAATTGAATTAATGAATTATTGAATTGAATTAATGAAAATAATTAATTAATTATTTTGATTCCTACGCGGGGACATCTCCCCGGTATCGAACCCACAATTAGTTAGATAGAAAATACGCTGAATTATAGCAGATGTATTAATATTATATATTTTTTTATTTATTATAGCATACATTGGCAATAAAATGAAAAGAAACACAAATCATTTACATAATAAAATGTACAACTTAAAATTTTTTGAAGAACTTTCTAACTCACTAAACGTCCAAAAAATTATAAACTCATATGAAAAAAGGAACAAGAACATACGGAAGAGACGTGTGAAAAGAAACGATTACGCAATATCTCCAAGCTTCAACAATTTAACGGAGCTATGTAGCTGTTACCCAAGAACCTTATTGTTTCCCGCATTTATAACGAAAACTAAATTCAACAGTTTTATTGAGCGAATAAATATTAAAAATTAATAATACTGAAAATGATTTCATTATAACATTTCGAATCAGTAAACCTTTAAGTAGTTCTCAAAAACATCATAAACAATATATTACGAGTATATATATGCATATATATAGAAAATAGAAATAGAAGTTCTCTTGCTCTACACATGTGAGTGTCTGTATTGTACAAATAATAATGATGATAGTAATCTCTTTATTGACAGCAACATATATCTTTTTACTTTTAATCCAAGAGACAAGTCTCGGGGCACATAACGAACAAGCGGCACATGTTCTCCCGTGTACGTACGTTATTGTCTGGTAAAACTTTTAATATATATAAAATATGAAAGTTTTGACTTTTGAAAATATGCAAATAAGTAATTATAATTGTAATTTATTATGGATTTTGCATTTATATCTAGTAATGGCAAAACAAATAAGACTCTTTGAAAAATAAGGAAATATTTTTTTTTATTAAAAAAATATCCATCCACTCGTATGCGTCATCCGTCATCAGTTATACTGACAGATTTGACGGTAACGGATGACTAAATAATGAATGTACTATAAAGTTTACGACACCCCTCCTTCGTTATATTCTTGATTTCACACTGCTTTTAAATCATAAAAATTAATCACACAAAATAAGCTTTATTGTATATTATACGTAGTCATCATAGTCACAGATTCTTCACTCCTCGTTATCGCGTTGCATCACGCACATGGTACTGGTACCTTCAGTAACTAGAAGTGAAATAAAAAAATGATTAATAAGTTCGTTTTGCGACTACGCCTGTCTTTACGTATACAAATATTATATTTTCTATTTATAAAGTATAAATAACACTACTCATACCAACAAAGTTGTTTCAACATTAAAATCACTTTATGAACCGTCAATACCAATTTTAAATTTCATAAAATATCACAATAGTATAAAATAATCGTATTTTCCTTTTATGGCAGTAGTTGTGAAATAGGAAAACGAATTTCAATATATATTAAATGCTTTTGCATCCAGCTAATGGCTTCATCATGCCTAGAGCGGCCATCATTTCTCTACTATGGATTCATTTTTGTACCAGCCATGCCGCTGAGGAATCTGAAGTAAATTTAGAAGGTAAATATAATTTTAAATTTACTGTTAAACACTTTTTTTTAATTAATGATTTTCGTTATTCCATTTAATGAATTAAATTTAATTGAAAGTTAAAATTCATTATGGTACTATCGTGATTGTATGCTACATATTTAATGAATAAAATATATATCGTTAAATATATATTTTCAGCAGGCTGCCCTCCAAATTGTGACCGCCCACCAATAATATTGTTACCGGTATTTATAAAAATTTATCGGTATCCCAAAAACGAGTCGATGGTAATAAAGTCTACTAGGAGGTGGTAAAATAAATCTAAGCTTCAAGATTCAAAGTACAAGATAAAAATGAATTTCAAACAAAATCTTATGCGTAATGTGCATAATAATAAAAATATTTCATGGGCATTAAAAAGTAAAATAAGTTAACATAAATCTAAAAAATATTAAATAAAGATTTTGATTACTAAATATAGTTACTTTTCTTCCCCTCAATTCGTTAGAAATAATTCATTCATTCATAAAATAATGCATTCAAGAAATGATCATATTATGTATGTTAATAATTTTAGTATGGATAATGTAGTAGTAGTAGGATTCCTTATAGCTTACATAATTATTGGTTCTATATTTATAGAACTACTTATATATATATGATAGATTTTACTACTTATATATACGATATTATCAAAACTATTGAACGCCCGCAACTTCATACTGGGCTCTATGATCCTTGCCACCCCACGGATTGGGATTACTATCCTTTATAATTATAGTATATGATATTGTATTCTACATGTTAAATTTTTACATGGCAATGAAAACTACTCATTACGCTCAATAATTATCAATAAAGATAGTTTTTCTTGTTTTTTAGTTGAGCTTACTTATTTTGGTTCGCCATTGGCTAAACCATAAGAAATAAGAA
This sequence comes from Dione juno, assembly GCA_037127375.1. Lineage (NCBI taxonomy): Eukaryota > Metazoa > Arthropoda > Insecta > Lepidoptera > Nymphalidae > Dione > Dione juno. The sequence goes on from JAXRJS010000004.1 coordinate 941,097, forward strand.
AATGGATTTAGTAAATATTGTTGGGCGTGATGTGAATACTTTTCATTGATATATGAAAATTTAAGATCTGGAACATCTCATGAAGAATATTTCTTCAATGTCCAGATAAAGAAATGACGTCTTAACAAAAGTTGTTCAGCGCGTTTTGCAATCATATATAAAAGTCAAGTATCTACAACACCTATGTAAAATAACAAAAGATTAACTAAAGAACAAAAAATATAAAGAAAAGTGTCCTTACTAAAAGTTATTGGGATTTTTCGATTATAATAAACCGATACATTTCGGTAAAAGGAGATCTAGCAAGCATCATAAAGTGCAACGAATTTATGAGAATCTAATTGCAGTTAAATAAAAAAGCAAGTACTAGTAACTAACGCGGCTTGTGGATTCGATAAGAAATCGATACCTACTTGAATGTTTATTCACATTTGAATTTGGCCACTCCAGATTCAATGTCTCGGGGAAAAGAGTGTCTTGACATTAAATAACCTCGCCTACTCTTGCAAATATTTGTATTATAAGAAAGTCTTTGCATTTAAATTTTAATCTACTACTAATAGTACTATAAAATGTTTACTCAAATTGATGACATGAAGATAATTGCAAAATTCATGTTTTTTTGGAATAGTAATTATTTTTTGTAATTTTTGTGAAATTTTGAGTGAAATTACATTGCTTTATTAAAACTTTATTGCACTAACACATGAGTATTCAAACGTGGCCTTATACATTTACAGTTAATAACTTGTTAATACGGGACAAATAGAAGAAATATTTTATTAATTTCAATAATGAAAATAATTTAACCTTAACTAAATATTATTTTAATTTAAAAATTAATTTTAAATTTATAAAATAGTTTACATATAGAATCACCCAAAAAGTACTCGGTTCCCAAACTGTGAACGTACTTTAGTACAACTAAATTATAGACCTTAAGAAAACTGTAGTTTCTATCTTTATTATATCCTTATTAATTAGGTAAAACTTGTGCAATTATTTTCACATTTAAAGTATACAAACACAGAAAAACTTTTTTTTTATCATGGAGTCGGGCTTTCCGACAATACAACATAAGATAGTTACAGCAAGCACCTACGCATTAAATTAAACTAATACAAATACATTTCTAAAAATATTTCTTTACATTTTGTCTCAAGATGAAATGAGTAGAGTCTATACTCTTATGTCAATTCTCTATTCCCGTTCAGGCCAATTTGGATATTACGCGTGTTGATTGGAACTTAACGTTGCGTTTAACTTGCTAGAACAGAGAAATGAAAATATTGCTTCATTCCTCTTAGTGGAGATTGAACCCAGCTGTCCTACTCGACCACGAAGTTGTTGTTTTAAATATATAAATCTGTAATATAGAACTCGCCGCGTCAAAACCCGACTCGGTCCTAATCTATTTATATTGTATAAAATATTTAAAATATGAAGTAGACGATTACACAAACATTGTCTGTGTTAATAAAAGAAAATCTTAATGTATTGCCATTTTCTTTTGTTCTTTTTGAACGTGCGTCATTGTGTTTCAGCTCGCATTAAGTCAATTACATCACAAGGCAGGTGGTGTGTAAAATTTGTATAGTGGCATTCTTCAAAGAAACACGAAAGCGAAGCTGTAAACAGGTGTTAACAAATACTCTGTTGAAATAAAGTGACATTTCATTTGGCGATATTATTGAAAGATGACCCGGTATGTAATATAGTATGAGATAAAAAAATGACATTAAGTGAAAATATTTTAGTTGTTTATATAACGAATTGTATTGTAATATTTGGTAGCTTATCTATTAAATCTTTACGTTTTTGCCAAATCACAATTAAGATGATTAACGTGTTAATCAGTTTTATTTTGTACAATTATTTTGGGTTAAAGGTATATTATTGCTCATTATAAAATAAGAATAAATTATATTTTTATGACTGGTACATCCTATTAGTCACTTCAATCATTTTGTGTGTGTTATTTATATATCATATAGACACACACAGACTCTTTAATCATATATAGTCATAAATCAAAGTACTTTTAAATTAATAATATCGTGCGTTCTTAAATAATTGAGTATGGTGAATAGTGATAGCTACAGAATAAAGTTTACACATACGGAAACTACGGATAGTGCGTGACGGCCTCTCGAAACACGGATATGGTTTTTTTGTCGCGCGATCATATTGGCGTGAGAATTTTGTTTACATACAATAGGCGATGTAATTTCGCTATATGGTCATCTTTGAGTATATGCTTTAGAAATGTATCTAACCTTAATTTTTTTTAAGATTTATGGAGATGCTATTACTAAAATTACGTAAATAAATTCTATTCATCATAGTATTCATACTGTCACAATTTTCTTTCCAAATTTAGCAATAATAATATTATGTAATTTAACAAATTTATACAGGCTTATTTGGCTGAGCTGCACATTATTGTATGGAAATTATTTGGATGCTTCTATAACTGGAATCACATATATGGATAACTTCAACTTCGCGCAACGATACAGGGACGTGAACGAATGCAATCCTTTTCACTGGCATCCGTTGCATTTGCCGGAAGAATGTTTGCAAACGTTTGAAAAGTTAATACGCTCCGGTCTACACTCGCTTACACCGTACAGAATTGTTAAAGAAAAACAATATCATACTGAATCCGGATATTCGTCTAGTTATTTGGATATCCCGGTATATAGAAATGAGCCACTGTCGCCATTTGAATTATTGTTTAAATTATTAAGAAGAGACATAGGTGCTTTACCCAGCGCACCGACGTTGGCAATTTCACCGCATCTCGGCATGATGGCTCTATATCGACAGCCGGTGTCCTACAAAACTGAAGATATGATAAAAAAATTAAGTAAGGCTTACGCAAACTCTTATTCTTGACTAAATATAACAAACAATTAAAATAAATACTTATTTAATATATTTTGGTACCGTATTAATATATAAATAAAGAAAATAGACAGACGATTATGACGTTTATCGAATTAATTTTTCCTATACTTCTTATATAAATGTATAGGAAAAATTACGTACAACATAGCTGACTTATATAAGAAGTAAAAGAAAAAATATTTCGATAAAAAATATCGGCAAAAATCTGTAAATAATTATTATTAACCCTTAACATCCCAGTACAATTTAGTATCGTAATAAACCAGTAGTGTCCAGCGGGCACAAAACTAAAATTTAGTAATTACTTAAAATAAAATAAAGTTAAGCTGAACATAATAGAGATTGTTTTTGAGTAACGTAAGTCTTTTATCACGTGACCTTACTGTAGTTTTTATTTAACACAATACAATACACTTCACGTATACGCTCAATACTCTTTGGAAGACCTGTATAATCTAAAAGCATAAATATGACTGAGATTTTTTTCTCTATATGTAAACAAAGCTAGGTGATTTAGTAGCTTAATTGACGTCTTACATAACTGCTAAAAGAAAGTAATAGGTTACACTTATTTTTTCTCATAGCCATATTACCCATATTTTTTAGTTGAACTGAATGGATATGAACTATTTTGTCGAACTGAATGGATATGAAATATTGTGCATATAATTATTTTACATTTTCCTTTCGAATCACTTTGTTAATGAAAAATAATAAAATATATATGTACCTACATAAATGAAAATTTTCATTTTTTCTGCAATATTAGATATAGGCGGAAGGTGGCGGTAAACACCACGTTTTTCCTGCGTAAATCCCGATCCTCGAGAATTTCGGGACATAAAATGGCCTATATGTTGCTCCAGAACCGTTCAGGCGTAAAGACAGACAGATAAAAATGTTAAAAATTCTTTTTTTATAAACAAAAAGACGCTTCAATTTTATTTATATAAATCTTTCATAAAACCCTCTATCTCTAAATACTAAACAGCGTGTCAAGCCAAGTTTAAACTAAATTCAAAATATACAAAGTAATGATATCACAATAAAATGAGAAAATGAGAAAGAGCTGCTGTTTCTTCATATTTATATATTTTGTTAAAAATTTAGCATTATTTCATAAATATAAAGCTGATAGTTTTTCTCTCAATTCTAAATTCTCAATAAGTATTTCATTCTTTAAAATGACTTACTAGGTTTCTATTGTTACGCGATCTTACGCATTTCTTGTTCTCACGTGTCTTCTATATTGACCCACTAAACGGTATACGACTTTAAAACTTAGTGTTTGAGTGACTCATATGTAGTTGGAGTTATTTTTAATAAAATTGGAGCTCTAAGGCAATCGCACTTTGACAATTCAATTACGTTTGAGAATATCTACTATACCAGACACTTACCAGACTACAGCTGATTTATTGCAATAAATTTAAATAAATATAAATACTCAAAATGTCATTTAAATTGAGCAATTTTTTTTCTAATCTATTTCTATCAATGATGATATCACAGTTATATTTCTTTAAGTGTGAAACTAAAGAAATATAACTATAACTTCATCATGAACAATGTAAAAATAAATTAAATATTTAATATGAATAGCAATTATATATATTATACGTGGTCAATGATGGCTTTTACAGATCATTAATTATTGAGAATTGTGTTTTATATATAAATAACAAACAAAATTAAGCAAAAATAGAAGGCTATCGCGGTGCAGAGGCACAGCGTCTGCCTGTAAACGTGACAGTATGTGGGTTCGAATCGCACAGATTGAATTATTTTCATTTCTTAGCTCTGACAACAAGACGAAGCGTGGCGTTGAGTTCCGCCACTCAATACACAATGCTTCCAAAGGCGGCAAGTGGGGAACGGAGAGTCTTAACGTCTTAACAGTAGGTTCCTTCATCTTACGGCTCCCCCTGCCTACCCTGCCATGTGCAGAATGCTGTATCCTAAAAACAGAATGATGTAAGTAAATAAATATATCTTGAAATGTAAAATAATTGCTATATTTTTAATATTAAGTTTATTTGAGCGCCACCGTACGAAAGACATCGTGGCGCAGTGGCGCAGCGTGATGGTTGTCAAAGAATGAACTATTTACATTGGGTTCTTAGTAATCTATTATGCTATTAAGATAGTATTTACATTTAAGCGACTCAGAGAGTACATATACAATGACATGTAATGAATAATAAAGATTTTATCCTTCAAAATTTAACTAAATACAATAAATGTTTGTTTATCTTCCCCATAGACCAAGATAACAAAGATAATATGTAGCACATGCCTATGTATGTCTAGAAAATGAAAACACGTTTTTTCGAGCTAACCCGCTAACATTGTATTCTTATACTCACTCTAATTATTTATTTTACTGTTAGTTATAGCCCATTATGTAAATTTATTTAGAAAATAGTTAAAAGAAACACGAAATTCATCATAACATCACTACTATTGAAATCCATTGAGTTTTATTAAAGTGAAAAGTTTGCCCATTTTCTATGCTCATTGTTCTATGAAAACAATAAAAGAGACCCTATTGTCCGTTCAAAAAAGTCCTTTCATTGAAAAGAATCTACATAGAGAGAAATTCCACTTTAAAATCACAAATACAATCATTGCAATCAACAACTTCAGTAATGAAAATTATAAGAAACAACATTTATTCACACCAAACGGTGAGTTTACCAAGCAGATAATTAATTAGCTAATGACAACTAATCAGATACTTTGTTCAACATACGTATTATTGTTTACAGAACATGCTTTTGATAATAGCTTTATTACCAGGAATCTCGGGTACTTTAACTGGCTTAACATTTATGGATCCTTTGAATAACAAAGAGTTGTTTAACAATAAACCTTACTCAGAAAATCCGTGCAACCCACCATATTGGTATCCAAGAAAAATTCCAGAATACTGTCAAAATAAAAACAACGTTGATCTGCCGCGCCCTCCAAACTCTACAGCACCCTCGCCACCGCAAAAGTTTGAGCCTCCATTGTTGCCAATGTTTGAACCTCTACCTGTGCCTGTACCGGTTCCTGTGCCTATGAATCCTTTTCTTCCAATGCAACCACCTGGACTCGTACTACCGTCTCCTATGATTCCTCAGCAAATTGGAATGGTCCCAGGATTGCCTGACATAGTGAGTCGAGACGGTGGTATCAATATAATGCCATTTTCAGACGCTTATAGTGATATGCTCGAAAAACATAAAAATAAGGTGATAAGAAAAAAACTGAAAAAGATTTTAAATAAGTACCATTACTAATAAGTTAGTCAGAAATTCTCAAATGCGTATTTTATGGACAAGGATATTGTGTACTGTTTTTATAATTGAATCTTGTTAAAAAAAATATATATATATGAATAGAATGTTTTTTCTTTCAAATTAACACTATATCTTAAAAGAGTTCTTAGTAAAAGGCATAAATTTAATCAACATTAAAATGACGATGGTATGGTATCATTTAGAAACTGATTGAAAATAAAAACATAACAAGCGACTCACTATCAGAATATTAAAAAAAAATACTTTTTGGTTTCAACAAAGTGCTTGTGCGGTTTTATTTCATAATGTGTAATTAATGTAGACAAGCCGCAACACACATTTATCTACATCATATTCGATTTCAATTGCTATCAATTACACATATATATTGACATAATTAATTTTCAATAAATTATCAGTCATTTAGATCACATAGAATGTAAAATCATCAACTAGGATAGTATTAGTCAAAGCGATAAAAGCGTTGATATTAAAACCACTAATTGGAGTTTCCATAATAAATTACAATTGAATTTATCTATCAAAATTGTACGTATGACATGATATGCAAGTATCCTTGAAACGTTTCTTAAACTATTGACTACCTTATAATGAATATATTGTCTAGTAAATTTGAGGAAACAAAATAATTTATTTTTATTAATTATCCCTAATTTATAAACTATGGATTTGTGGGATATATTTTAACTTTCCGCTTAATGAAGAAACACCCCTTTGTCATTACTAGCTGCTGCCCGCAACTACGTTTGCGTATATCTCATGACAATGTTAATCAATCTTCATTTACCTTCCATTGACATTCAAGCTTGCAGCAATAAAAACAAGACACTCCATGTCTATTCGTATAGAGAGAAATAATGGGTTGAGTGATATTCAAACGCCAACTTCCAATTAATTAAAGAGATGCTAACAACATAAATAAGTTGTAATAAGTTGTTGATGAGAACGTATGGCTTAGCGGACGGACTTGGGACTTTTTTACATTTTCAGAAAAGTATTTTTTCTTTCTTTTAGAGTGGAATAACATTTAGGCAAAGGCTACTACAGCTTTACCGCGTGAAAGTACTCCCAGTTTATGTTATTATATAAGATATAAGAAATTGTTCTCTACAGCTTTTGCCAATTTTCACTTTTTTATATTTTATCACAGTTTAGCTGTTTTCTTATTCCACATCAGATGCTCCAAATCTTTGATTTTTATATAGCATCAATAATTGTCCAACAGGTTATAGACTTAGGCGTATTATACTTGGTATTGTAGAGTCCTATATAAGGTTATCGTCATCGTTGATTGTTATATCCCAAAGGAATATACCGATCGTGACAAGTAATTTTGCTAAAGCAGCACTTCCTTATTTTATAAATTTTAACTGGACTATTATCGTTCTTCATTGAGATTCATGAACTTTTATTATACATCTTAGATTTTCATAGGACAACGAAAAATGCTCATTACACCCAATTTTTTTTAAATTTTTGTTAAGGTGCTATTTCCTTATTTCATGTAGTTTAGCTGGATATTATATTATAGCTGGAGTTTTTCATAAGAAGTTCCAGATTTTGGATTTTCTTATGTCAACGAAAAATGCTCATCAAGCGCAACAATTTTTCTATGGGGTCATTTTCTTATTTCTTATAGATTAGCTGATCTATGGTAGTTCTACATCAGGCATTGGAGTGTTCAAATTCAATTATAACCTAGATCCTGCCCAGATTTAACAGCTAAACAATAAATAAGGTTTTATTCAAATCAGTTCAGCAGATCCCAAGTATATATAGTATGTACAAACAGACAAATATTCAAAAATCATACAATTCATATTGTACTAGTTTTATTTATATTTTTTTTCTTTGAATGTGTAATATACATAATTTTAAAAATAGATTACATAATGTTTAAAATAGACTAAGATCTCATTCCAATTGGATTTCTCCATTAGGCTGCAGACCTAAGTAAATTTACAATCCACTAAAAATTTAATTCTATCAGAGTCGCCACCATCACCTATTAAATGGATGGATAATGTGATTCAACAGCGCCATAGTGTTGAAAATAAAAATATAAAGAACACAAACGTATCATGTACATAATTTATTACACATTAGCATTTCATAATACTTCAAATCGAATAAGAAATAGTAGTAATTATTTAAGTACAATATATTAGTAAAGTATAGCAAGTTATTAATATTCTCATGTTACACAATAAATGAATGAGCAGTATTAATCACAATATTAATTAAATGCCTTATGAAAAAAGAAATCTTAAAATATCCTTACAAGTAAGTGGACGGACTTTCTGAGGGCCTCTGTTATATATTTACAAAACTTAATTTAAACGTTACTGCGATCTAAAATGATTCACAGTAACTTTAAAGAACATTTTATTCTAAATATTATATTAACTGTAACATATCGATTTTGAATCGTAATAATTTTAATATTATAAGTACTTAAGTGGAATCTAAGAAGTTTTTAACCTATTTAAGTATCATATCGCCGCGGAGGGTACTAAAAATTTTATACATCTGAACATTAACATTGATCACGAACACGAGGTATGATCAGATGGAGACAACAACGTGGAGATATAATATTCTAATATAAACAAATTCTTTCATGACAGACTTACGTAATTTGTGTTAGCGTTTTTTTAAAATTTGCAATAGCTACAAAATTTCTGTTACAAATTTATTATTAATTTAGTAAAATATAATTTATATAATTCATTTAGATGTATAAATTTTTATGAAAACTATAAAAAACGATACAGGCTAACGATACTACAATATGTATTTATGTTATTAAAGTATCAATATAGTAATATGACTTACTTACATATAGACATTTATATTCTAGTGCTAGCCGATGGTTATTAAGGACAACTTTTGAAATCCTACATTGTCCCTAACTTATATTAATTATAAATTATAAATTTTGATGTTATATCTTATTAATGTTTCTTTAACATGTAAATAACACTTTGAAATATATACTGCACGTTATTCAGAAACGAGAGGCTTATTTAAAAAAAAATCTTATTCCAATAGATCGTATTGAAGTTAATTTAAAAACACCAGTCTTATGCAAGCGTTACATTGCAAATTGTTTCGTGATAAACATTTTCGGTTGAGAGGTTCAGCGGTACAAGACCACAGAATTTCAATCAACCAATGAAATGAATATAAAATTATAAATAACTTGTATATATTATAGTTGATTGAATGTGGGCACATCAATTTGGTATTAATTTTAAGTTTATTTTATATAAATATATTTGACATGTGTTTTGAATTTCTCTATAGAACGACAGTATGTTTTTATTTGTTGAAATTGGCATTAAAATTATATTAAAGGGTTTGTATTGATCAAGTGCTGAAATATAGTACGTCTACTTTATAACTCTAGCTAACTCTAATAGAATCTAAGCAATATCTAAAATAATAACTCGTAATTGGAATGTATCGTATGGACGGTTTGTAATCTTATATTTAATTATAACTAAAGTATTATATTAACTATTGAAACAAGATCTACTAAAATTATGATTGTTTAACCAACAAACTAGTCTCACTAAAGAGACTAAACCGAATATTATGATCAATTCGATGTCTTGATCATTTCTAGGGTTCCGTACTTTAAAAGGAAAAAAAAACGGAAACCTAAGTCATTCTATCACTCTGTTGTCCGTCTGTCTGTGTGTTTGTGTGTCTGTCAAGAATATCAAATATCAAATATCTTGAAGCACAGCTAAAATTCAACTGCCAAGTCAATGCAATAAAAAGATATAAGGTTTTTTGTGGTAATTTGTTTGCACTTTCGACTTTCCTTAGAATACCTACAATCGTGAAATAGGGACGGAACCCTGGGTGCGCGAATACTACTCGCACTTGACCGATATTTTTCTTATAATTAACTATCCCCATTTTTGTTCACTTATTTTGTTACATAAACATTTGCTACAATGCCTGGTGATTCCGATGAAATGAAATTAAAATGTTTGTAATATTTTAAACTCACTTCAAGCTGGAATTTGTCGGTGATACACCAATGGCGACTCGACAAAAGAAGAGAATCGTCTCCTCGCAGTTTTCCTTTATATACTCGTATATAGATCTTTATGATATATATATATATATATATATATATATATATATATATATATATATATATATATATATATATATATATATATATATATATATATATATATATATATATATATATATATATATATATATATATATATATATATATAGAGGAAAAAAACTTTTAAAGAAAAAATTTATTAATTATTTCCCAACTGTAACTGTATAACAGTAAAAAGGTTTATATGTGCACTTAATACTGTAAGCAAACTTCAAAATAATTTGAAACACCTGACACGGTGAGTAATGTTGTTCTTATTAAGTAGTTCTATGTGATTAAAAGCACTTCGGGAGATAGTCAACTTACAAGCTCGTTGACATGCAGGCAATATGTTTCCGTTATATGTAAGTATGTACCGTTTGCAGCTTCGCTCGCGTTAACTAACTACACGATTGTTTCGTTATTCCCGTTTCGGCGGGTGAAGTCACATAAGAATAGAAATAAATCCATACCAAATCCAAATTATATGTGTTTTTGATATACTGTTTGTTTATTTCTTGGCCAAAGCTACGTACATACGCGCGCAATGCCTGTCAGGCAACATTTACTTTAATAAAAAATTATAAAAATATACTCCTTCTATATATTTTGTTATCTTCACATCACATTTTCTGTGAAATTCTATCAAAGTAAGAAAAACAATAGATAGAATAGAAAATGTATAGGTCTTATTATTTCTTTTGCAAGTCTAAGCAGAGGAAAGATAATTATGAGACTTATTTTGATAAGAAATTTGACGATTAAGAGCTGAATGAACCACGTAAATGAAAGTTATGTAGAAAAGGGCGGATAGGGAAAAATACACAAGCATGATAACACTTACGTAGCACAACAGTGTAGCGTAAACAGATAAAAGCAAATTACACGGACGTTTAAAGTTGTAAATGATAAGGTTACATCAAACGCCCTCATTATTCCGCGTAAACGAGATTCATAAAGAAAGATCATTTTTGTGACTATTCATATTTCATACTATATAATAATAATAATAATAAATGATTAACATAAAAGTGGACGTGCACACAATAATGAGCAATAAGTGCAATACATTAAACACAATTAGAATAGTGACAAATTCGTATAATAAAAAACTATTTCAGCTACGCTGACTTTATTCTTTACAACACTACTCTACAGTCTACATAATATACACATTTTTAACAACAAGAAAAAACTACAAAATCTATTTAAATATACTGAAAATATGGAAAATACTTCTTCTCTTAAATATCTGCACGACATAGCAAATGTTTATTAAATTCATGTCAAAATGACTTTACATTTTAATTACTCTACCGTAGGGTCTCAGTCTATTAACATTTCTGGCAATAGTACGAAATGAAATGCTTTATAAACAGACTCGCTGATAATATATTACGTGTAATTATTCATTAGAATTATTTTTGAAAATTAACATGAACAAACGCATTCATATTAATTTGTTACGGTATGCTCGGCCAGCAGTTTGTGTCAAAGCAACGTACTTATTTTGAACTGCATTGAAATTTGTAATATTCGTATTATATCTAGGCTCTAATAACTACAACGCAGGTAAATAACTCAAAGAGAATTTTGCTCGTTTTTTTTCTGCTCTACATTTCTACTTCAACTGAATTTGTTTTAATTGTGCCCAAAAACATTACAATAATAAAGCAATTACAATAATTTTGCCTTTAACATATTTATTGGTTGTAGTTATTAATGCATACGATTTAATTATCTCTGCATTTATAAATTAATTAATAATTATTAATTTTAATGAAAAATATTAAATACCACCTATTTTACGAATACAAATTTGTGATGTATAGAACTATGTGATGTTTCGTAATTCGCCACCTAATGAGCCAGGGTAATTGATCGATGGTACGAGCCGACATTTAAAGATAAATTGATTTATGGATATTCAGTTTTCTCCTATAAACACTTTTAATTATGCAGTAACACTTCGACTCAATCGTTTGAAAAGTTGTGCATACTACAATCGATTAAAAGTAGTAATAATCGTTAAAATATCAGTTATAGCTAAAACTTTTAAAATACTAGATAAAATTCGAATATTATTTATAACAATTTTAAGCTATAAAAGATTAAGTATTTCATAGTAAAATATATCTAAACGTGTGCTCTTGTCATACACTACTGAATTGAATGTTTAAGGATATGTTACTTATATTATATTTTGTCTATTAACGTGACCGTTTCTCCGCCAAACGTCACAGCGGGGCCTCAGAACCTGTGACTTGGGGCTGGCTGTTCAGGAGGTGTCACGTTCATGCCCATATTATCATAAGAGAAGTCTAATGTTGTATCTTCAGCTGGATGTCGATTGCTTAGCGTCGTACTAATCGTCTTCGGGGTCGTTGCTCCAAGGCTTTTCTCGGTTTGGGTTCTATTATCCAAGTCCTTAACATTCAGAGGTTGCTGGTTCTGACGTTTAGGTGGATCAGGATTTCGTATCTCTAATTTCAATTCGGGTTTCGGTTTCGGCATTGCCATTTCAGCGTGCGGGTTGTGGTGTGTAAGGTCACCCGGATATTGTTTCACACGATTCTGAAAACAAAATATGAATATGTATAATTTATATTCTGATTTTGAAGATATAGATGCTACGTCGAGTGACAAAAGATTATGAAAAATATGCTATAAATAAGCTTTATAGCAATTTATTTTGCTATGTGAAAATGATTTCCAATTATCCATTAATGTATCGACGAACCCACTAGAAGTTTCACAAAAAAAGTTAATTCTTTTATCATATAAAGTCGGCATCAAGTCAATTTATTATAATTGGTACATTTGTATAGAAATCAGACGGTGTTAGAATCATTTAAAGATATAACGAGAAATATAGATATATTATTATCGTAAAATGTTTTTTATAACAAATATATACAAAAAAATATATATTTCATCAGCAAAATTTTTGTTATATACATATATTTAACTTTGACATAAAAGAATAGCATTTTTACCTTTGATGGCTGCAGTTTCTGCTTAATGTAACGCCAAGAAATCTTTCCCCTGCATAGTATTATGACTATAAGAATCAAAACTGCTAGAGCAACGATGCTTACAATCAAGGCAGTTTGTGCTTGTCGCTGGACACCTTTTTAAAAAAAATTACATTAAAAATGTGACTATAAAGAGACCAATTTTATATAAATACTTTTTTGCTTGCTTTGTTTTGAATAATTTTAATGAACATATATTATATATTTTATAAAATTTTATTAAATACAACATTTTATAACTATACAATCGTACTAATCTTTCGCAGAAGCCAATTAGCTAAACAAAAAAGCCAAATAGAACAACCCCATCCCTGTTCATTTCAATTTTTTTACTATAAGAATATGTTCGACCAGGCGTTTATATATTTAATATTTTATTTAAAGCGAATCTAGAATGTCGAATTTATATATCGTTTTATTATTTTATAATATAAAACTATTTTTTCTACATCATGCTGCATAGACGCTGCTATGCAGATGCATAAAAGGCAGAGATATCTGTGTCACAATTAACTCCGTTCTCTACTCTCCGCCGGAATTAAAGAGATTGCGCATTGAGGTCCCAAGGAAGATGTATGTCTCACCAGAGCGGGGAAATGAAAATAATATACATAATGAAATTAATACGTTGATTTCCGTGAGTTCAGGCCCATAACGTACACACTTTAGTAAATTTAGCTTATTTATTTAGTAGAGATTGATGACACAAGATTTCTCGCATGGAACCCTGATGGCATCGCGGTTATTAATAGTAATTATTTCGTCATAAATACATACTATTTTAATTCGCTTACATAATAATTAAGTAACTCTAAATAATAAAATTCGCTTGTTTAGCTAACACAATAATGGATTGTATGTAACGTTACCACTTTCGCTATAGAACTTTATAAATAAGAAAAAAATACTCAAACATATAAATTATACTTCGCAGTTGCAATACTCTTGAAATGAAAGTTTTAAGACAGATTCAAGGAAATAAGTAAGTGCAAACAACATTAAGGGTTGCAGTTGCTTTAAAATCACTTCTCCGTCGACTAGGTAAGAGTAGCCTGCAGTGGCAATCACACACTATAAATTACATATATCTATGGTTTTCTTATTCGCATGTGGCTAAGATGTTTATATTTTTTCCTTTACTTCACTTTCCCCATACATCAGAGTATACACAGGGAACATGGGGAACTCCGTCCTCTGTTCTCGAAATCAAGACCGTGCATTGCATTATGTAGAGCGAGGAAAAAAACCATAATGCATTTGCTGTCAAAAGCTGTCACACCGTGCTACTTTTTTTATTTAATATAATATAATGTACATATATGTGACATAAGAATATCTTATAAGAACCGCAGCAAACGCCTTTAGCATCACCACTAACGCTTATCGTAAAAAATAATTGGTAGGGAATATGTACTCACCGCTTATGTCAGAAGTTGGCGCAACACCGTCAGTCTTCAGCATATATCTTAAATCCAACAAGTAACCTGAAATGAAATGTACTAAATGTAATATCATTTGGCAAGCCCTCGGTTTGAGATAAAAATACTAATAGATACCTAATCAATTAAGGAAGCATACCCATATTCAGATTAGTTTGACGTAGTGCCTTACAATATTACTAAATAAGCTGTCCGGATACACTAGACGCTAAAATGTAGGCGTGATTAGTCGTAAACTAAACGTCTCTGTCTGTTAATAACTCATTATACCAGAGCACGGTGCACAAACATAGTTAACTTTCTAATGCCTGCTCCCTCTAACTTGCTATGCATATGACATATAATATATTGGAAATTTGAAAAAAATTAACGCGCACTGCAGCTGTTTTCTTAGGGTTCCGTACTTCAATAGAAAAAAAACAAAATCGTTATAGGATAACTTTATTGTCTGTCTGTCAAGACCATTTTTATACCGCCGCGTTTATACTTCGTTATATATATATATATATATATATATATATATATATATATATATATATATATATATATATATATATATATATATATATGTGTGTGTGCTTCTCGTTGACAATCAAAAATCGTAAGTAAAACAGAAAAAACCATTATTAAGTTATACTTGAAGATATTATGATATCCTACCTATAGAATTGACAACTTAAATTTGCAGTCGTATTAATTTTGTAAGAAACGATATAAATTTGTGATATAAATGCGATATAAATTTGTGATGGTTTATGTATCTATGATAGACTTACAAATCACCAACTCTCAGTTGTTTTTCTTTTATTTGTACATAAGTTTTACCTCCTTTTCGAATTACATAATTCCACTTCAATGAACTACTATATACTTTATTTACTTACTATAAGTTGACAAACTTAAATTTTCAATGTTTTTATATGATACATTAATAAATTTCCAATTTTCGATATTTTGTCTTTGTATGTACTGTAAATTCTAACTTCTTGCCAAATTTCATATTTTAAAGTCCACGGGAGGTATCATGTAGGTTTTGATTGGGCGACGAATTGAAAACGAAGCGTATACCTACATATACATATATTATATACTATGCTTAGGCTTTGCTGCTAAGTTAGTTGATTGCATTGATTCAAAAGTTTGATTTTGTATATGCTCAAAGGGATTACAGATCCGGATATTTAATTTCAATTTCAGCTTGATATGACAGACGGTCGGACAGACAGATATATGAACAACAAAGTGAGTCTATATGGGTTCCGGTTTTTTCTTTTGATAATTTTTATGCAAGCAGGAAATATGAATGCTATTTGATATTGTAAAATTCAGAATCAATACTTTTTTTGATGACCTGTTCAACAATACCCATTGTCACATTACAGTCAGCAGTGCAGAAATAACATTCTCTCACATGCATATAACTTTTCTGACTATGTCAATTAAAAGTAAAAAAATACAATTATATATTTGCAAAAAAAAAAATCGTGAAACTTAAATTTCATTAAAGCTATCTTGTTACCTTCGAAATGGAACTTTATGATGAATATTACATACAAAATTGAACTTTGACATTGATATTATTTAATATTAATATTACACACCGAAAAAGCACGGGAGCAACTGAACTAAATTTTCCGGATCGGACAATGGGCGAGAAACTGAAATGGACACAATATTAAAGTTAGTTAATAAACGCAATCAAATTTTGTAAACAATTTCAATATACATCCAAGGAATGCTTAAAAGTATTTGTCAAAGGTGTCAAAAACTCGAGGAATATTAGACTGCGCTATCTGCTTTTCGTTGTTCTAACTGCAGGTGCAGGTGGGTGGGTGGTACCTGTTTCGTCACGTTGGTCGACTCTCACAGCTACGTATTTGATATTGAGGTGCATTCACGCGAGTGTGCATATACCTGTTCGTGCTCCAGTCAGCGGACCGTGACTTTGTGGCTATTGTTGCAACCCCTACCAATGACCTGTTGACTATATACATTTTTGCCACTCTTTAATGTTCACTATTTAAGAACAATATCATTTACTTATGATATTGACTTTTGGGCCTGTATTTTTCTAATTTACATTCCTTTTCATTTGTATCCATTATAAAGAAATTTAACAAAGGAGAAAAAATACTATGTCAAATAGAGTGAAAAAAATTGCTTTATTTCTCAGAACATACAAATATTTATATAGTGTTTCCATCCCAGAAAGTAATTATTATACTTGTGTTGGGATGTCTCGCTCTTAACCATAGGCCGATAAAATTTTTGGGATAATTTCTATTACTTAAAATTTACTACGTGAGTGTGTGTGTGGGTGTATGTATGTGTGTGTGTGTGTGTGTATGTGTGTGTGTGTGTGTACACGTTTGCGTGTGTGTAATAATTACATGTATTAATTTATACAGTTCTTTTATTCGGTTCGGTTTCTTCATAGTAAAATGTATTTAGGTACTCATTTAGTTTACTTGTTCATTTATATAAAATTACTGGCTTACTTTTTGCTTACTTTTTCATTTATTTCATTAAGATAATCCTTGAATAAAGCCAGAGTAATACCTCTAATTCCTAATTCCTCCAGCCTTCTAGTTAAAATTGCCGGGGAAACTGTATCAAATCCTTTTTGTAGGTACAATACAGTGGGGCACTAATCGCCTTTGTCAACTTTATCGGCTACTAAAGTTATCATATAATAACGGCATCTTGTGTTGATTTTTCTCTTCTGAAGCCATATTGTGGGGTAGATTAAAGATAGATTATTATAAAGGTAGATTCGTATTTTGCTAGATAGCTGGTGGCTTATTTAGTAGTTTTTCTATAATTTTAAACATACTTGTTAGCACAAAAATTGGTCGATAGTTATTTACATCATTATTATTTATTATAAAGTATCAGAGTGACAAGGGAGTGTCTAATAGCTTTCGAGAAAAGTCCTGTTCCAAAACAAAGATTTGCCGATTGGGCCACGACTGTAACGATGAAGATTTGCAACACTTTAATAATTTAACTGATATTTTATCAAATTATTGGGGGTCAGTATCTACTATTCGATAGAGTAATATAAAGGCACACACTTAGTAATATAATTAATTTATAAAGGATGACGCGTGTGCATTACCATGGCTAGTAATGTTGCAACATGGATCAGAATTTAAAGCAATCTCATATACAGAATATACACAGAATTTTGGCAACATTAACAAAAAACTGAATAACTCAGTTTACGGTATTAAGACTAGTAGATTGTTAAGGAGGGTATAGATAGAAGTATAAGTACGTTTATAATCCGTTTTAATTTGTTTTGATAAATTTAATATAATAATACGCTAACGTACAACGTAAGAGCAGATTTAGCAGTAAGAGCGGAGACCTACCTATTTTTGTACGACAGAATTTAGAGCATTCTTCAAAATAGTCATATAGATGTTAAGCAAAATAACACATTACGTACAATAGACGACATAATGTGTGTTTACTGTGCCTATATTGTATTTTATATAAATTGATCCATTTACATAGTAAAAATGTTAACAAATAAAAACACGAGAGCTGTTGTATTGGTATAATTAATATTAAACAAATATGTTTAAATTTTCTCCCCATTAATATCGATGATAGCATTCAGGGGCTATAATTGCATTCGTGTCAAAGTCAGCGCCGAATTCAGTAAAGCACCATTTTTGATAACAGGAGCGTAATATGTCAACACGTTCCAGGTACGAGTAATAGTTAGTGGACGGAATTAACGATAAAGGAATTAAGGGCCGCGCCACTCGCCAGGACGATATTTATGAAATTTTGTCATAAACTGCGGCCATGCAAATTTTGATATTACACGCCATAATTAAAATCTCAAATGACGTCGTAATTAAATTTGTAACTAGTTACCAAATTGATTAAAGTAACCTAAAATATATATAACAAGTTCGGTACTAATTGTAAGCTGTGAAGTATAAATGAATATTTTACATAATCCTGCCTTAATTATAAACCTATACATAATTTGTTTAAATTGATTCTAATTAAATTTGTTAATGACAGCTCAGTCAACAGTACAAGTACTTGAAAGCAGGCTTTGCGGAGATGTTTGACCTAAACCTTACATTCTTTAACTGGTGTGCGAGTGAGGCAGCACCATTTAGAGCAAGCAAGCCATAATGTAGGCGACTTGCGGTCACAAAACTGGTTGTAACCAATGTTGCAAAATAATAAGTTACTCTATGACAATGGACAATTAAGCTCATTTTACTTGTTGTTTCCGACAAAGGCCCCATATTATTATTGTTTGTACATGAATATTAGTCATCGTCATAGCTTAGCACGTATACTCATCTTAGGTAAAGAATTCTTAAATCACCTTAGTGTAAAGTTTTATGAACGAATATTAAGTAGATAGGTAGTTATTTAACAGATATTATTATTATTAGAGATTTATTAAGTAGATAGGTAGTTATTTACAGCAACGTTGTTTATTCCATGCTACAAAATCTATTATAGCTATTTGTAATATTAAATTATTAGAAACATAACTAATTTCACTGATATCGCACATCGAGCTAGTTACCAAATAATGTTTTAATCTAATTATATATTGTATAAGTAATCTATCTAGTCTCATCTTACAACATCTTGTTAATTTGAAATGAAATTAACAGGTCAATCTCATACTTTAAAATAATTAAATAAATCACACCTCTAAGCACGTCGCAATTGTAAAACAACCTTTTAATCCAACCAACCTTGACATTCCTTGATGCAAAGGCCAGAGTCGTAATTGTGGTGTGTCTTGTTGCAGACTACGCTACATGGGGCACAGCGGTTTGTCTCGGGTGAACAATATTCCTCTAGCTGACACGTGAGCTGACCACATCTGATGCCATCCAGCGTCAGCTGAGCGGAAGTGGCTCCAGCCACAGCCAATAGACAAGCGAAGCGAGACATTTTTCTTCCTGCTAAAAAAGATAAAAAATTATATTAGAAAAAAATTAAATTTTCTATAAAGTATAATTTAAAGAAAATATTTAATAAAATATCTAAAATCATAAATTTTACAAGCTTATTTGCTTATTTTATAATATATGACCTAGTTCAATTATTTCCATCAAATCATATTGAATATATATATATATTATATATAGATATATATATATATATATATATATATATATATATATATATATATATATATATATATAATATATATGTATATATATATATATATATATATATATATATATATATATATATATATATATATATATATATATATATATATATATATATATATATATATATATTTATGTATATATATATATATATATATATTATATATATATATTATATATATATATATATATATATATATATATATATATATATATATATATATATATATGTATATATATATATACATATATATATATATATATATATATATATATATATGTATATATATATTTCAGCTTAAAGCAATTCGCAAAATAAGCGGAATAGCGGAATAAGAAATATAATAGTGATCTAATATATAAGAAAGATAATTGTGATAAAACACTCCGTTCTACATGTTCCTGTAGAGCTAAGTATTGGGTGGCGAAATCCGAATTGTCTACGCATGTCGATGAAGTAAAATTTTTTTTTTAATACTAAAACCTTGCCCTTTTTGCTAACAATTATACAATTATTATTGTATAAAAAATATTCAGCTATTGATGACGTGACGTTATCAATATGGATGTTCGATGTTGCAAAAGAAAACATTGTTAGAATAAGACTAGAAACAAAACTTTTATACTTGTTAATAAACAATGACGTACGCACAATAAAGTAATATCACAAACTAGTTTTCATTGTAAGCTTCATGCGATTCATTTCAAGCATCACTTTTGAGAATTCACGTTGTAATAAATTTTTAGAATGTTGAATTTCTAAATAAATGTGCTATGAGTCATCGCCGTAGGTAGGCAGGTAGGACGCCAACGTTGGGTGTACACAGCAGCGTAAATAAACAGAGCCAGGTATATTGTTATACAACAACACAGGTGTATGTCCCCCTTTTTTACTTTAACGAGATGAACTTTGCTATCATCAAGCAAATAAACATCAATAGGTATATTATGCCTTGCAAGTCAACTGTTTTTGTTAAAATTCTTAATTATGGTCAAGATAAAAGTTTCGGATTTAATTTGAATAAGAATATATATTATTTACATATAATATGGTATTTTTACAATATTGATGAGCATTTTGAAGCACAATTATTATTATAGAGGTCATATAGTATTATATATTATATATTCATCGTAACACCTTTCTCTATTAATCTAAAACTTTACGTGTCTTCAATACAAGACAGGAGAAATCTTTCACAAACATATAATAGATGGAATTGGTCATCGTCAACTTAAACGCTTCTCGTTTGAAATATTACTATTATAGCCATATTATGTTACATTAGTACGCTCTTAGCTTTTAATTGAACAATTTAAAGTAAGAGTTAAAAATATGTTATTAAGTAAAGCGTATTCTATCTCAGAATACTACAACGATAGTTGTGCATGGAATTGAATGCTGTTGATGCTCCTTCGGGAAGTATATAATAATTTTAAATCATATATTGTAAATCATATTTCACAATGGAGCAACTGTTGAGGTCTTTCTCAGCAGTACCTGCCATCCGAATATTTAATTAAATTAATCGATCAAAAGTGCTCGAAATGGCCTAATTGAATAAAGTATATTGATATTTATTAATATTGATTTTATTAAAATGAAATAAAAAATATATATAATAATTAATAGTAAGTAGCCAAAGTGTTATGACAGATGAATTATAAATGATAAGTACATACATTATAATTATGATGAAATATACCAACTGAAGCTCATGAACCTCCACGATGCGAAATAATACCACTGAATAATTAAGGACGAAATAGAAAATTACATTTTTAGCATAAAAATTTAAGTATTACAGACTGTTCGTACACATATTTAATATATCACTTTCAAGGAGGAAACATTGGCGTTATAATTGTGACTGTTTTAATCATTGTAATAAAATAAGAAATAAGAAAATGAGACCAAACACAACAATGAAAGTATCGTACAAGGATTACAAAACTGTTGCCTAGTAACGAGCCAAACACAGTTTTAAGTCTAACAAACTTGTTTCTATAGGGCATTTCGGCGCAATGGTCTGTCTGGGTTTGATACCCAATAGAGACAATGTTGAATTCTGCCTAGTATAATATCGTAACATGTCCGTGTCAAATTTATTTGTATCCATAAAAAATAATTGTTCTCTAAATAAATTGATAACGTTCTATAAACTATATCTAGTGTGTGCTAAGAACAACATGTTGATAATGATTTAATCCACCATGAATCATAAAGTTTTGTGTATGTATCATAAAGTTTTATTCAAAAGCAATTTCTTTGGGATTTAACAGCAAATCTTATACCCTTATAATTAAAATCAAATATTAACAGTGACAGGAATGATATATAGTTTATTATCTTTTATCTATAATATTAGATCAACATACTATCTATTTAAAAATATATATTTTTTATGAAAACGTTTAAACAACTATATGACTAATTTGAAATAACATTAAACAGGGTAGGCAAACTAATAAAGAAATCTAAAACGTGACATATAGGTACTCATAGT
This sequence comes from Dione juno, assembly GCA_037127375.1. NCBI lineage: Eukaryota > Metazoa > Arthropoda > Insecta > Lepidoptera > Nymphalidae > Dione > Dione juno. Next base: position 963,587 of record JAXRJS010000004.1, read on the forward strand.
TACAAGGCAAATGTTTTTAATTACCTTGAGACTCAGATAGCACCTACCTCACGTAATACATCATGTAGTTTCGAATAAATAACTTAAAAGCATAAAAAATATGTATCATGAATGTATATAATAATAGGAACAAATAAATGTTTAATAGAGTACTACACAGTACAGTACAAGTACTTCACACATGTGAGATGTTGAAACACATACACGTTAATACTAATTCCCCGCAGAAGCAATGCTTTTAGAGGCTTTCCGTCTACCAATATAATCCAAGCTTTGACTGATAAATCGGCTTCCCATAGGTTAGTGCAGTGAGAAATCGATTTTAGAAACATAAATTCGTTACACTACACCCATTGCCACCTGTAAATAAAGCTCTTATGATTAGGTACTAAACAAATTTATTTATTTAGTAAGAAAACATTTTAATCATGTCAACTAATTTTACAAACGTAGCGTAACGTAACGTCGCGTATATGCACCTTTTCATAACATTAACGACTTATATGTGCACTACCTAGGCTAAAACCGGGATAGATGCCCCACTTTTGGAAATGGCATCTATTTAAAAATATTAATTTTATACTAATAATTTCCATGATTGTAGCTAGCTCATTCCTTTATGTTGGATTAATATTATTATTGTTTATTCTATCAAATATTAATTTTGCAAATATTAGCTTGTCGTGGAACATCTTTTTTGAAAATACCATGCATCTTAGCCTTGCCTTAGCTGGATAGTGCATTTATTATTTCACATTATGATCAATATTTTTCAAAATTTCATAGGTTTTATATAGCTTATCTTGACGTTACAAATTGAATCCAGTCGGATTGTGATTTCGAATATATAGTAATAATAGTTTTCAAAATAGTCAAAATAGACATTTTTACATATAACTTTAGGGTCATCCTCTCTTAGTTTTTACAATTTCTTTGTTTGATTTCCTATGATTTTATAGTCAGGTGGACTGTCTTAATTTGCATTTTTTAGTGAATTTTTAGTTCAAAATAATTATCATTTTCTTCACACAAATCAGCTAGATTGTCATCGGCATTTTTATTTCACATTAGATCAAAAAAAAAGTATTATTTCTTTAATCTTAGTTAATTCAAACAAACGTTTGTTATATCCTGTGTGGTGTGTGGTGATGCTGGATGATCTTTAAAGTATCCAGTTTCAATTTAGTTGTATTTTTAGCAACATATCGTTTACACTCTCTGCCATGGAATCCCAAATTTTCAGGATATTTCGTTTCCGGTTGTTTTCCCAATTCATCGAATGCTCACTGTAGGTATTTTTTGTAATCTAAGAACATATTCAAGCTCGGATTCTTTTCATTGATAGTTTTGTGACACAGATCTGCTTAAATCAGTATAAAGTACAAATATAAATATAGGTAAATACATAAAAATATAACAGACACTAAAAATACAAAAAAAATATATACACTTGTTCTATATATGGTGTATGGAGATAAATGCCTCTATTAATAGAGGCCTATAATTAGTGAAATCAGGGCAACTACCCTTCGTGATAAAGATAAGTGGTCGTTCTTTTCCGACCCGTCAGCCCTAGAGTAGATAAAAATACCATAGTTATGCAAAAACACAATGTAATCAATTATTTTGTATATTGTATACAATAACTACAATCACCAGCTTCCACTATGTTAACTTTTGATCAAAACTGGTGCTCAGACATAGTGTGTTCATATTCGACTGTTTTGATTCTAATTAAGATTACTAGACTATTATCGCCGTGTTCATTCATATTACTAGATTTAGTATTGAGAATACAAGAGTACCGATTAAAACTAAACTTTCATCGAATTGAACAGGTTAGTAGTTGTTCAAGTTGATAGTAGCAAAGTCTAAGAGGGAAAGCCTCTTAGCTGACTTAAACACCGGGGTGGAGTAAAATATAGTGTTTCTCAATCTTTTTTTATTATTCTTAGTAGCGCATATACTTTACTGTTGTCATTATCGCTATCAATGAATAATCAACGTTATTTTGTAAAATTTGTATTTTTTTTTATAGATGGCAACCTATTTGGCCGATATTTGTAGTGGGTCGATAACGGCCTGCTATGTTTTTTGATGAGAATTACACACCTCACCAGCGATATGCACTCGGTTTTGTTCGTCCGCACCAAGTTTTTAAAATATGAGGCATCTATCCCAATTTTGCCCGTTAGTAATAAACCCAGCTGGAATATAAACAAACAAGAAAGTAATTAAGGTACTCCCTTTAGCATTTATTCAAGCGTATTCAGCTTTATGACCATCCAGGCAGGTTGGCAAATACCATTGAAAACAGTTCAATGCAATATCCGGAGAAGCCATGTACACCAATAATATCCGGTCGTCTGTCTAGTGATGTTGCTTTACAAAGGCGCTCGTAGTTACGTTATAATTAAACCGAACCAAAGTAGGTACTGGTGACATTCAATAATAATTAAGACATATTTTTATATATCATGAAACATCGTAAAATAACCAGATGTAATATTTGCTTCTGATCAATAAGCAAAATAAGAACGATTTCAAATTTACAATTTCAATGTCATAAAATTAAAATACAGTTTTGAACGTGCTTGCTAGCAGACACAGCACAGATTCATAGAGCCTTTACGGGCTTCGTAGAAACGCCACTCTTGCATACAAATGAGACAAAAACAATAAATACAAAATTGGCATTCCGTGTGCCTTTGTATTGATGAAGCTTTCCTCATCACTTCAAAGCTATCTATATAAAATTGTAGTTTTTGACGTTGCTGTTTATTTTATCTTTAAGTTTTCTTTGAAGAACTTAAAATAGCAGAAATATTGATAATAGCTATTCAGCTTCTCCTTTAACACAATAGAATCGATGTAACTTTTGAAATTAAATAGCTACTTATATTTTTAACCGTTTATTGTAGTAATAACAAGCAAAAACAAATCTCAAACAAAACTATATTCACTATTATAATGGAGGACTCTGTTTAAACTCTAAGAAATGCTTCTGATGCGTTTACGCTACTTTAAGCATAATTTTTAAAGTAAACTTATCACGTACATATGTCCATATAAAAATTTGTAAGTCTGTAATGTAAAATGTAAATAAATAATATTATTACTACAATTAGTTCAAACGAGGTATCTTTAGACTTGCATTTACGAAACGTGAAACTTGATTGTTTGTAATACAGGAAGCCGTGTTCTTGGAAACACAATCAGACGTGTGAAATTATATGAAAATATTGTCATTTAGCTTTATATAAAATAGTGATAAGAAACTTGAGGTAGTCACTTCAATTTGTAAACGTTTAGTGTACTCCATTAGAAAAAATCATACAACGTTAACCCATCTACACATTCTCAAATTTCACAAAGTCTGTATACAATCTATGCATATACAATTACATAATATGTTCACCTATTGACCAATAAAAGCCTGAAATCTATAGCAGGTAATAATCTCCCATGAGAACAGGTTAAGGAAAGATTCTTGAGTTGGTGAGATATTCAATGTAAAACAAAAGTTTGTAATAAACTTAAACTTACAGATATGTTTAGAATCCTTCTAAGAATCTTTGAGAAACTTAATATGAATGTTAACATGAGAAACATCTTATCGTTTTCCCGTTCATTAAATACCATTTGTCACTATGTCCACTGTCCACTCATGTAACACATGGTACTTATTTGTTTATTTAAAAATATAAAATCATAAGATTTCGTGTCATTATTTGATTAGAATAAGTTTTATGCTTAAGTTATCTTTTTATTAGTGATGTATTTTACAGCAGCGAATATTTCGACAAGATTGAAGAAGGATTGACCCTCTTTCCCTAGACACTAGTTAGTAGTACAATATATGGGAGGTGTACTGTATGGGGGTATTTGTAATCATCTATTTTTATTATGATCTTGAATACTATGATAACGTATAAATAACCTATGATAAATATATTGAAAATATCATTACAAAAATTCTACGGATAATTATTGTCTCGTATGCTTATAGATTACTTAAACGAAATTTTTAAAATGATGTAATTTAAAAATTATCACTAACTCTATGGAAAATATATATAAAAACAATTTTATCCGACTACGTTGTCAATGACTCATTCAGGTAAAATATTATTAAAAACACCTCACCTGTTCTTCACTTTGGTAAAATTAGATATACTACATGTGACCGTTGTCGTTATTATAAAGTTAAAAAAAATCCCACCATTACCATTAAGTTATTCTTAAGTTAGATAGTAATACAAAAAGTTATATTAAAGTTGCAATCAACTAAGCCAAAGTACTAAAATAATACCACACGGCATCGTAATATAATGACGAGTTACTGTAAACGGATACACGGATATGATAAGTAAGGCTTTAGCAAAGCAGTTTTCTTTTTAGAAAATCTCTTATATTATATAGAATATATGTATATTTAAATAAACTTACCCTAAATAGATATCATTGTGGCACGAAATATAGAACACTTGATTACACTGCCAACTTTCTAAAGTAAATTTAATACTGTTTCAAAGCCTTACAGGCTCGGCGGCCAATCGAGGAGGTGGGTGACGGAATGCGACTCGTGCGCAGGTAGAGCTGTGTCGGTGTTGGTGGAAACTTCCTTTGTGTGCGTGAATGTAATTATTTACATTGTAGTCACGGAGCGCCTAGCAAGTGTGCGTTTGATAGCGTAAAGTATTGTGACAGGTTCTCTTTACGGTTCTCATAACTATATAAAATAATTTTGTATAAATATTGTTATATAATTTATGACAAAGACTACAGACCCTATATGATTGATTAAGTAGTATTAATAGCAGGTGTATGTGATTGTCGATATATACGGATATTACACTCTTTTTAAATAAGAGACTGTAAACAGAAAATATGAAGCAATAATATATGGGCACTATCTTTTTTCCGTGAGTTTACTCATGTGATTTCGATTTTTCCATTACATAATATATTTTCTCGTATATCAGGTTATTACTTATATAAGTGTATCTCTAATTTAGTTTTTCTACTCTACCATATGTCATTTTCTCTTTTGCTTTTTTATTAATATATTGCATTCGGGCGGCAATAGGTCAACGGAGTGTGACACTAGGTTATCTCCTGTTATATAGATACTACTTGTATATCTAATATTATTATTGTTATTTAGCTTCACGCTGAATCCCGCACATAGCAAGGTAGGCCTATGGAACCGTAGGCTGAAGGAACCTACTGTTAAGACACTCCGTTCCCCGCTTTTCGTGTTGCGAGGCATTGCAAGTTAAGCAGCGGAACTTAACGCCGCACTATGCTCTGTTGCCACAGCAAGGTAAATGTAAATAACTCTTTCTCCCTGAGTAGGAATCGCACCCACAAGCCATCGCGTTTACAGGAAGAAGCGGTCACCACTGGCCACGACCGTCCTCTGGTTTCAATATTGATTCAAATATTATATAGTTTTAAACAATGCATAAATGGATAGCGTAGTCCTATGACTCTAGGTCCTCTCTACCTATCCCACTTTTTATCTTATATAAAGTGTCAAGCTGATACATATACTATACTATCATAATAGAGATGATTTATAAGTAGCAAAATATAACTTATAAGTCTAAAATAGCTGCAGCTATATATCATCGCATTACTCATTGCGCAGTGTCAAGCTGAACACACCATAGCACGCAATTTAAATATAAATCTTTATTTCTGTGAATTAATAACAATTATATATGAATAAATTTATACGGATAAATAAAAAATGTAAATAACATATTATATCATTTATTTTGAACATTAACTAAAGCAAATTACAGTTAACATTAAATTCAAAAAAGAAGATTTCATGTAAAGGTGGTTATAAAACTAGCTTATTATTAAAAAACAAACATAAAGTACCTACTCTATGCAATATGCATTAGTTATAATTCTATATTTATTAACGGACATAAAATATTTACAATTTATATTTCATTGAAACGGAATTCTTTATCTTTATATTACTAAATACTTTAAGGCTACTTCTTAAATATTTGACGACATTCTTTTCATTTCTTACATTAATTTCTGGTAGGCCTTTGATCTGACAATATTTTAGTACGCTTTTTTGTACAATAATACTTAATACGTATAAAATATTGTATCACAATATAATGTGATCATATTATACTAATGTAGTATATTTTATGTTTATATTTTACTGTGCCATAGAAATATATAAATTTTATATTACACAATACATGTCAATAAAATTGCTCACTTCCAAAAGTGGTACTAATACCTGTATCCTACTTTTAGTTGCACTCTACACTCTAAAGCACACTAACTAAGTATAAAAAAAAAACAACAAATCTTTATTATTTTTCAAAAACAATGCTACCTTATATGTTATACACATAAATATTTCGCAGCATTCAAAATTCAAACTTTCAACACGTATAAATCTAATTACTACACTATTGGATAATCTTCAAAAAAATACATTTCCAATGACATATAATGTCATATTATAAATGTACGGTACAAAGATCGTTATTCAAATAATGCGAAGAACACAATTTTCAATAGTCACTTATAAAACTACAGTTTTCAAAAGTCGATAATATTAGAAAAATTTATAAATGTATAAAACACATTAAACATACGTACTAATAAAAAAAATTTAATTGCTTATACAGTTGATATTGCGTCCATTGCATAACTAGCATAACAAATAGGGAGTCGGAAGGATAGAAAATACATTACTTAAAAATATACTATCATTTAGAGCACATTTTTCAAAACGACACCATCACATATATTATTATTAAATCTTTATTCACTTGACACCTACTAATGTTGGTTGATTGTTTTCTTATCGTTATATAACAAACGCACACTGTACATGAAGAGTACGTATACGTACGTATGTACGTATGTATGCGGGTTGTGACGTAAGTACTATGATGTACATGAACTAGTGGTGTCCTCTGGTGGTGGCATTGGGGCATCCTCTTCGTATATCATCACTAGTTTACTGTATTCACGTTTCCGACGGCGGATCTGTTTTTATATTAACAAAGATTTATATATTAGATATTTTTTATAAATACATATATATATATATATATATATATATATATATATATATTATATATATATATATATATATATATATATATATATAGATATATATATATATATATAATATATATATATATATATTTATTTCAGCAAATTACAGACATGATTGGCATTACATTGACAATGGGTCAAATATAAAAATATTATGTATATATTTGTGCATAGGCATATTTGGTATATACATAATTAATACGTGCCAGCAACAAAGTTGGTCATATTTTGATTAGTTTTTATTATCGCTTAAAAAAAGCTATAAAAAAGTTGAGGTAAATTTGGTATTTTAATATAAAATATATTTATAAATACGCAAGTAAAACTATAATATAGCTGAAGAATATAAGCTTGAGAGGTTAAATTTATATGCTTTCAGTAATTTGATCAGAACAAGGCACTATTGAAAGTAAAGTTTGAGTAATTTAGTATAAAATAATACCTTTAAAGATTTAGCTGAGGTCTCTTCACCAGAACTACTAGAGCTGGTTACACCTTCTTCCAAAGTAAGTCTTGCGGCGACTCCCTCTAGTTGTAAATCTAAGTAAAGTTGTCCCAATTGCTCGTTGACCATCGAAGGCTGGAAAGTAAAAATAATGTCATTTTTATAGTTAGTAGAGGCAAAGTGTACCATATAACATGATTTCCATCGGGTTACCTTTTGTAATCTGAATAAAAAAATTAGTCAATACTTAATAAAACTATGGAATACGTAACAAAATTTCCATTATATATCAAGTTTAATTCATACAATATAATTTTAATGTAAAAATCTATTTCTTCACTTAGTCTTTTTCCTCCTACCTCGCTCCCTCCTTACTAAAATTTGGTCCATTCATGGATTCGTTCTGTACTAAATATTTTTGACTCTTCACTCCTATACTATATTTATAATGCCGTCTCGCTCGTAATTGCGGCATTTAAGCCGTCATCAGCACTATCTTAGCAATTTTTTACTAACGATTTTTTAAAAACAAACCTTTTTTCGCTTAAAACAATTCTTATATTAAGTCACTTTTTTTTATAAGAAAAGTTTTCTAAGAAATCAATTGAAAAATGTGACAAATAAACTTCTACAGTAAAAAATGTGTATATAGAATTATATTACTATTTTATTCATTGATAATATCCTAATCTCCTACATAATATGGGGAAGAGTGTGCGAGTCTTATTGTTTTGGAAGTCAGCCAACGATGTTTTTGATTAAAGGTTTTAAGCTGTTAGTAACATTGTGTCAAATATTGTTTACTTACTTCATTTCACTTAGATTTTTGTGTATTCGAATCAGTTTCTTTATATTATCAGTTTCTTTATAAGCTATAAGCTTACTTAGGTGAAAATGGCCTCATTAAGTGTCATTTGTACTGCATTAAATGTTTTTGTCAATACTTATTATGTACACATTTGTATTGTAATTTGTAATATTATGTAATTAAAGAATTTTGAAATTAATGAATGAGTGTAATCGAAACACAATTTTTGCAATGTGTTATACTATGCAGTGATTTGTGTAGACTTGACTAATGCACTTAGATTTATATTTAATTTAATAATTTTAAAAACTATCGCTTTTAATTTTTCATTGGCGTTGAAAAGGATTTTTTTTCTTGTAAAGACTCAATATAAAAAAGTGTTTTCAAATAATAAAAATTGTCATAGTCAATATAGTTGAACATTCAAAATATTAATATATAGTAAAAGTTTTTTACAAGACTTGTTGTTACGTCACAAATTTGTATAAAGATTTATGATAATTACATACACAGAATATTTATATATATTTTTAAAAGGCTGGTACATATTACTTAGGTTCTTAATATCGATATCAACTAATTATATCGTTACATTTAGGCACAAGTTTGGCATTGAGTCGGTAGATGTCACTATTATACTTATAAAACATTCCCTGAGAAAACAAGACGTAAACTATGCTCATTTTTTGTTTTGTCGTCCGTATCATAATTATTTATTCATATTTATTTTTGACATCATAAAGATTTCATCTGTCGCCTGTAAAACATGATTCCTAAGAAATTTGCCTTTTAAAAAAATTGCATTTTATGCAATGCATGTTGCAATGCATATAGTATAAAAATGTTGTTAATTGAAGCAATTCTGAAAGTTTAACTATTTTCTTGACAATTTATAAAATAACCGATTAATATTACTTACTTGTTCCAAGTTTTGTAACCGTTCCTTGTCACGAGTCAACACGTCTTCCATGTTTTTGGTAAGAATCTGATATTTGTAAATAAGCTCTGAAGTGAGACAAACCTGTGGAAAGAAAATGTTATTCTTAGTATTCATTATTGTATTTTTCAATCGCATTACAATAATGCAGTACAGTATTACAGTTTTAATAATGTAGTCGTTTATAATAAATATTCTCCAGTTCATAAATTTGCCAGATTTATATTATGAATTGACATGATACATGAACACATTATATATATATATATATATATATATATATTATATATATATATATATATATATATATATATATATATATATATATATATATATATATATATATATATATATATAATTCATAAATTCAAAATATATATATATATATATATATATATATATATATATATATATATATATATATATATATATATATAATTCTTTACTTACTTGTTCCATTCTGGTGATTTTCATAGGATGACGAGCGTTCGAGGTGGCCGCATCAGTGTTTTGCAATTGGGCATCACCCGCACGTCGTTTCTTCTGCCACTGTTGATAGACAATTAGAATTAAGTAAACACTTTGCCGTGGAATGCTTTTCGCACCAACGTATCTATTTTGAAGGGATTAAATATCAAATAAAGGTTGTCAACGACCGTTTGTGGACGAATACTTAAATTCTTCGGTCACATAACGCGCAACGAAAATTTCATGGAACGGCTTGTCGTGCAGGGCAAGACAGAAGGAAAAAGAGCTCGCGGTCGCTCACCAGCAAGATGGATAGATCAAATAAAGTCTGTTACTGACCACACCATCAACGAATGTTCGCACGAAGCCACGAGTAGAGTAAGACGAAGAGACGCATCGTGATGATATCAACGCAGAATCCGACCAATTCCTGACCACGACCACTCTGCCATGAGTGTACGACTAAGAAGAAGAAGAAGAAGAAGAAACACTTTTAATTGTATTGACATTTGTCATGTCATGTACAATTGCGACATCTACTACGGATTTCATTACGGACACGTCACACGAGCCTATAACAAGTTCGATGCAACACGTCTAATTACAATGCTACTAATGACTTGTCATTGCACAGCTGTAGGAATGTACGTACCATTCTGTCCTCTTTGTTTGTATTCTTCACATCACTCTCTTCGGTGCTACCGGATTCTGTCTTGAAAAATGACGAATAGAAAGATGAATAGCTGGATTCCTCGTCAGTCTTTTCGATAGTTACATCGCTATTGCCTCGGTGGTTTTTTCTTTTGGATTGATCTTGAACTGGTGGCTCAGTGCTCTGATGGTCAAATATTAATATTTCCATATAGTAAAAATAATACTTTCCAGTAGTTCAGTAGAAACTAATGAAACAGTTAAATTTCTACTTTTAAACGGATTGCAATTATTTAGTAAATAAACAAGTTACACTGTAACTTTTTTCTACCGCTTCAAACATAGCTATGAATAAGGCGTAATGAATGGATGCTGGTCAATTGTAGTAGTCTATGAAATAATTTGAACACTTGAATATGATCAAATGAAAGAGGGTTATTGTTAAAACGTCCGAAATTTTTTCATAGTTGGCCGTAGTGTCGTTATATCCTAATACCGCAGTTAAACGTCGAAAGATTACACAAAATGCTATGACGGAACCGTCTAATAATTGTTACAAAATAATATAGGAATAAACATATGCGAGTGAATTATAATTATGATTTATTTGATGATTTTTTAATATTTTTTATGCCAATTTAAACCTCACTATGTAAGAAAAAATAAAATAATATAAAAAGCAGTCGTACGAACGTTATGTTCAAAGTAAGTAAGAAAGTGTAACGCCAAAATATATTAACTATTTTCCAACAAGCTCCTCTACTACACATAATATAGGCATAATGGCGGAACATGACATCTTATACTCTAAATAACCTTAATAGTTTTTTTTTCGTACTAATGATTTAGTTACTTTAATAATGAACGAATATTAGGAACGAAACGAATTTACGTATCTATTAACATTAAATATAATAATTTATAATAATCCATATTTACTTGTGTTATGCTGACATCATTGATCAGCTGAATGTGCATTTGTTATTTATTTGTGGGTAGTATGTAGTAGATGCGATATATCTTGTAAATACCGTCTAATGATGTTTTATCTTGAAAAAAGAAATGTATACATAAGAGCGTTTGTACATCCACTTACCCATGGCCAAAGAATAACAAATGATTTTATCACATCAAGATCACCCACCCACCCGTAAATATACTTGACATTTAACAACCGATTGTATCTCTACTTTACTCCTGTTACGTATAATTTTTAGCGAACACGAAAATCTCGCTGTATACCTGTATACAGGATAGCCGGAATAATTAATGACCAATACATGTTAAATTGTAGATCGTTTCTTATCATAAATTAAGAAGCGCGGAGATTTGGAGGTGATTTTTATTTACGACACTTTCCTAACAGACATCATGCCAGCCGCGTATGTATATAAGCAGCATGCCGAACGCCTACGTGCGAGCAACAAGCGCGTATATATCTTGTTCACGTTACTTATAAAATTGTACAACTTATCGACAGCTTAAGTGTAACATAATTGCATAGAAAACATAAAATACACAAAGATACGTACAATAATAAACTATTCACTGATATAATACGAACATGTAACATTTAAGCCTATTATTTGTCTTATTCTAACCTGAATGTAATTGTAAGAAGTTCTCACTTCAGAAGTAAAGTTCTTTACCAAACCTTGTAACTCACTGCCGCCACTCGAACTCTACAAAGCATTCAAGGAACTTTAGCAATGGACTTTGAAATAGTATCTCTAGCTTACTTAAATTTCAATCATCTTTATTGATTTCTTTTTAATTATTACTTGTGTTCATAAAGTCTTTTATTTTAAAAATTCGTTATAACGGTAGATTAAACATATGGTGGAGCTTAAAATATATTGTGTAAAATATATATGTTTAATGTATAATAACTGATAATACTTGAACCGTCTATATAGACGCTAGTCTTAACTAGTCTTAAATACTACATATATATATATATATATATATATATATATATATATATATATATATATATATATATATTATATATATATATATATATGTGTGTGTGTACAAGATATACATACATACATTACCACAATTAAATTAATGTTAACGAAGACGGTACGCTAATTTATCATATAACAATAAAAGTACATATAAATGGACGTTTACATAAATTCCATACCCTATTGGAAGCGCCAACAGACGAATGACTGACGTCGCTTGTTTGGTTCGCATCTTGTATGTTTGGTTGTGATTCTGCATTCTTGTCTCGCCAGGTATTCGTGGGAAACCATTTGCCAGCTTTCATTGGCAAAGTAAGCTTACACGCCTGTGATGTATGTACATTATACGTTTGACTTACATTACTTAAATATATCATACTTCTCTATTAACGTTAGTTAAAAAAGCTAATAAGCAACAGTAAGTTTGATGTGATCATCGTGTAGAGCATTTTATTGTTGTGCGAGTTTAAGCCAAGTCTGAATATCATCGTTACAAGTGTAATATGAGAACAAAATACTTGCGTACGTTATGTTCTGAGTATTATGTGACATTGCGAAGTCACGAAATAATAAACATTTAAATATTCTACGTGATATTCAGAAATGTATAAGCCTATATATTATATATATATATATATATATATATATATATATATATATATATATATATATATATATATATATATATATATATATATATATATATATATATATATATATATATATATATATATATATAACCCTAACCTATCCATCCTATGTGCTGTACAAATATGAAAAACGAAAAATTTATTATTAATAAATTCATGTTTAAATAAAAACAAGTTCATGCGTGAATTCAAAGCTATTAAGACAATGTAAGCTTATTATAAAAAAAAAAGGAATAATTACATATAAAGGGTAGGATTTTATTGTGTTTGTAATTATTATAAATTCTAATATGAAATGTTGTTAATCTATTAATGGCAACAGTTGTCAGTCATTTAAAGATACTGCCTAACTAAATTAACTAATTGGCGAACACCTCGGCCTGTTGTTCAGTTACATTCAATATACCAACAAATAGTTATTTTTATTAAAGATAATAATTCTATAATTAACATATCATATTTGTCGCACTATAATAAATAACATATGACATGCTTGTACTATGTTTCTCAAATTTTAAGATGAAATATACAACTATTTAGTTATATACTTAATAATAAATAACTATTAATAACAATGATACTTAATTTGTATGTTTAGCTTAGCTTTTTAGGTAGGGAGCATATTTTTTTTTATATTAAATTTATATCATTTCTATTTTAATATTGATTCTTATGACTTATAATAGGCAATAATGAGCATGCTTCATTTATATTCACATATATAGCTAAACCAGCATACCAATACATCCAATTTTAAATTAAAATATTAACATAAAATAAAATATATACAAACTGCGAAACACTTAACTAAATAATAATAAGATTTATAAAAAAAAAGCCCAAAATATATAATGTCCTTTGTTAGTAGAATGACAATGTGATGCCTTATTTAAAAAAAAACAATTACTCATTCATTAATTCCCACAGAACTGCAATTATATATGTAATACAATATATTAATTTGTTAATCAAGCAAGCCTCCTCAACCATATGTAATAAAGTTAAATAAAAAGACTTACTTCTTCATAATTACGGCCAGATAGACCCAGGGGGTGGAAACTTTGCATGTCAGGATTGACTATGTTCTGTTGTATGGAGTACATTTGCGGATCAATGGATGAATACATAAAAGGCGATCCATACACAGCTTGACCAAACATCATGCAGGGCACTAAAAGAATATATAGTAGGTGTTATATATGATCATAAAATTATAAAATTTCATGAATTAATAAAACGCTAAGTGTCTTTTTAAAATTCCAATTGAGTAAATGTTTATATCTGACAAGTATTTGGACTTTTAAACTCTAATAGCTTTTTCTTAGACTTGTAAAATTAATAATTTGTGACGTTCCAACTTCACATATAGAGCAACATAGGTGGAAAGAATGTTGAACGTTGAGCATTCTTATTTAACTATAGCGATACATTACTTTATTTGTATCTATGAAAATGTATCATATTACAATTTCCGAAAATTATGTTATTGTATTTAAATTAAAAAAAAAATAATCAATTTCCAGACGTAGGACGGCAATATTACACGTACTTTTCACATATTAATAGCCAAACATTTGTATATACATTTGAAGTTAATAAAAGCTAAAATATACATACTTGCATGTTGAGATTGATAGTGCATATTAGTACTATTGGTTACGGCAGGTCTACTCGTAGCACACGTACCACTTGAATTCATATTGAACATTGTGCCCCCTTCATTAATATGTGGATATTGTCCTCCATTTGCATTTGGATTTGCAGGATCTGATATATAATATATTATGGAGTTTTTTATATAATGTAAATAAAACTACTAGATTATGGTGTAAATAAAAAAAGTACATACGTTTGTTTCAAATATATAATAATATTATAAAGATGACTATTTAGTGGAACTACTGATTTGAATTGATTAATTAAATTGTATACATGCTGCCAATTCATTACGGGATGAAACCGCAGGAAAAAGCTAGTTCTTGTATATAAGTGATTACTTATAATATATAAATATATATATATATATATATATATATATATATATATATATATATATATATATATATATATTATATCTATATATATATATATATATATAATATATATAATATATATATATATATATATATATATATATATATATATATATATATATATATATTACTTAAAGATATATAAACAAAACTATTATTAGGGGCATTTATTACTGTAATAAAACTCAAAACAATGATTTTTAAAGTGTTGTCTGTTTATCTGTGCGTTTGTTCACGCTAATCTAATCTGAAATTTCTAATTAAACTTTCTACGTATACAAAGTTACCGGCGCAGCTAGTAGTAAATAAATTAAACAAAAGTGTATATTTTAAAATTTTAATTTTGTTTAACAAACAAGACAAAAATAAATTTCCAAACAGAAAAAAAATACTATTAAATTAGCTGTTTTTAATCATTAATAAATATTACTATAATATTAATTTTAAGGCTTACGTGCAAATCCTTGGAATTGTGTGGTGTTGACGTTGCTACTGCTGGTGGCAATGGTACTTACTGGCGGAGTTGCCGCTGGCGAGTAGTACATTGGAAACATACCTGTAATAACGTTAATAAATTTTAAACAACTTACTAATGTTATATACAAATTTTATATATATATATATATATATATGATGAAAAATAACACAAAACGTAACCATACGGACATGCTACAGTACTAACTTGCACTATATAGATATATGATATTATTTAAAATGCTTTGTCTGCATATAGTGTAATATTATACCTAAATTTAATTTTAGTCATTTTGTTTGTGCATGTCTTATTATATTTTTTTATGAATAACATTGGATAGGCATAGAGAATATAGTGTCAAGACGCTGAACTATTCTCACGAAACAGTTTTCACATTCAATAAACATATCTAGTATTAACAAACGTGACGATGCAACTAGAAAATAAACTTTTTATAAATAAATATTTACCTGGCATATGCATGGGACTCATTATAGACATCTGTTGTGGTATACCCAGACCGACTATGAACGTGTTCATGCCATTCACGGAACTGCCTGCCCAAGGTGTGGACACTGAAAATAAAATTAAATACAATTTATTCCACTTAAACACACAATCAGTCACAACATGAGCAAAAGATTTTTTTACAATTATTCATAGACAGATATACTATTTTACTTATTTAATTGCAGATTAATGTTTCACTAAACATGTTACAAAAGTTGATATAAAATAATTAATTTGAATCATCCAAAACAGACATTCAACCTTGTTGGTACAGAATAGTAAATTAAAAGATTATAACCTTATTACATCATTGGAAATGTCTACATAAGCAAGCATAGTTTAATACAAAAATGACTTTGAATCATACAAATATAACTAACCCATTGGTGTAGCAACGGATGCAGGTTGAGAAACGTTAACTGAGTTAGAGCTTTGTCGTCTCCGAAGTCGAGGGGACGAACACCGATGCTTGTGAGCACTGGACTCTTCCAACTGCTTTGAAGCCCTCTTTATACCGTGGGGCTAAGAAATAAATAAATTATTTAGAAAAACCATAGTTTATATATTATTTATTAATTCAGTGCCAATACTGTTAATAGCCAATTCGGAAACCAGCCGCTTATTATGGAATTAAATATTTTACATTGTTATAGGCCAATATGATATTTTCAAAGAATTTAATTATATTCTTTATTATGATGTATTTATCAATATACATACATTCATACACACACAACATTCTGTGTGTATGTATTTATACTGTAGGTATATTGATATATAAATGTTAATTCATTGCAATCAAAGCATGTACAATATTGTTGTTTTCCTAAATTTAAATAAAATACACACGTACATACATTATAATTATTTATCATATTGATGAACTAAAGATAAACATTTAAATAAAATAATTCAAATATATCAAACCTGCGACTCCATGGTAGAGATAGCTGCTGTTGACTGATAAAATGCGTTACATCTGGCAAGATGTTCTTTTTTCTTCTGTCTCGTTTCATTGGAAGATTTTTCTCTGTCACCTTTGTAACTGGATCTATTTTCCCGGTGCATTTTAACTAATTCCTTTTCCATTTCAGTATTATGCCTAAAATTTGATTATATTCAATAAGTTATATATAATTGGTGTTATTCGAATATTTATGACAAATTTTACTACTGGAATTGTGTAGAGTCAATATAATAATATTAAAAGTCACTGGTAAATACATACGAGGTTCGCGCTTCATATATTACATTATAAAAATATTATATATATAAATATATATATAGTATATATATATATATATATATATATTATATAATATATATATATAGATATATATATATATATATATATATATATATATATATATATATATAGCCTCACGCTCTATCCCGCACATAGCAGAGTAATTTGAAGGAACCTAGTGTTAAGAAACTCCGTTACCTGCTTAGTTTGGTTAATAACAAGAATAATACGAATAATAATAAGAAGTAAACTAACTTGCTAAGCAAAGACTCTGTGAGCCGCATTTGTTGGTAGTCGTCCATACTTGTTTGACTACAATCTGGTTGGATGACAGCGCTGGAGTCCGACAAACTGGTCCCTTCCACGTATTCGCCTGAACTACACTCCATTGATGATAATAAATGGCTGCAATTACAATAAATAATATTAATAGAGATTAATAACCTTAGTCGAGGCCGTCGTGGGGCAGGGGCTTAGCGTCTACCTGTAAAAGCGACGGCTGAGGGTTTCACTAACACTCTTGGAATAAATTATTTTCATATCTCATATCTCACTTTGGTAAGAACACAAAGCGCGACGGTGAGATCCATCAGTCAACTCATAACCATTGTCTCGGAAATTGGGCGGAGAGTGGAGAATGGACTGCCTTAATATTTCATTCTCCATGCCTCTTCCTTCGTCTCCGCGACTTGCGACTCAAGTATATAAGGTTTATATTAAAGATTTCGTATATTAAATACTATCAGTCACAAATACTATCAATTAATACTATGTAATAATTATTTATATACTAAGTTTATTCTCAATAATAGAACCTCTTTATACAAATACTAAGCCCGAAATTAACCAGAATTCTTTAATTTCCTTTTCTTGCTTGGGTAAAGAATCTTTGACTATTAATAATGCAATTTTTTGTCATCTTTTAGTTGGTTTTCTACTTTTTATTTATTTTACAACATATATATTGAACAATGTTGTCCACCTACCTACTCGCTACTTCAGCCATTTTTACTTCCATTTTTTTTTCAGCCAAAGGCAAGATGTATTCTTCAAAAGGTTCGTGACTGTCAAAGTATCTGCCGGAGTAATGATTTAATAAGTAAATATAATATTATAGCATATAAACACTTTTTTTTATCAACACACACAAAAAAATTAAAAATTTTTAACATTGTCGTTTCATAGTTGAAAGGTATATTTCATCGGTTGGTAGCGAGTACTCTTGGTTGAGTTTAAATAACCATGGGGAAAACAATTATACAATACAGAAATTTTAGGACTAGTTAAAACAAATGTGATTGACTTTTTTTATCTTGGATTACTTTAGAACCTTTTTTTATTGAAAGGGATTAAAATGGAAGTTATCTCCCGAAACACAATATGTAATAAAATTTGAATACATAAACAATACCTTTGTAAATTTTCATTGTAATTGAGCTGATTATAGCTTATCGGTGTTTCAGTACTAGATTTGCTGTCACTGTAGTCGTGGTGCGGTGATATACCACCGAGCATCACGGAGTCACGTTCCTGCGCACATATGCAAATACCATGAGAAATAGATAACATTTGAAAGTGAAACCAACCCTAATAATTGTAATATAAAGATTTCTTATTTACTCAATTTGGAACTGTCAAATAATTTGGAAAAAAAATTCTAAACCTGGCTTATAAATGATTTACACACGTATTTGATTGCCTACATAGACCGTGGATTTAGATAATGACGCATCTGGCAAAAATATTTTATTAATGATTTACAATTACATAAATACACCATTTTCCGCTATAGTCCTTGGAAGTGATTCATTTTACTAACTGAAAGTGATTCAAAAAAATAACTTTGTTTCTATGTTATTTCGATACGAAAGGCCTACGAGAAAGTGAAAAATCACGAGAACAACCTTAGTAGTGTGCAAAAGTGAATTAAAATAAAAAATATTTTGGATGGCGCAGTAGCGGGCGATGTATCGCGACTCAATGTATCTTTTTTGAATTATAATTTATTTATAATATAGTAAAAAATGTAACTGATCGATGTCTGTACATTCAATGATATATTCAAAAAAGTATATTTTTTAAATGTTTGTCTGTGCGTTTGTGCACGCTCTCAGTAGCTTTCAACAATGGCTTCACACCATTGTATCATAGTAAACTTCCCTTAATATTTAGATCTGTTATTTTTTCAAACAGGTTAGTAAATAATAAAGTTATATCAATTTAAAGTGTTTGTACGATGGAAGTGGCTGGAACTTCAAATTTATATGAATACTTACATAACAACTATGATCCGGATCATGAATATCTAATCTAAGCTCGTCATCTCCCTTAGGTGTGTCCTCCATTAACGTTTCCATGAAGGACGCGAGATCTTGACACCGCTTGCTCATCTGTTGCTTGGCAGCCTCCGCAGGTTTCGTTAATGCCTATATATTTGTTTAAAACACATATATTTTAAATATAATGCTTTTATTTTCTAAATAACATATTGCAATATTTCCACATTGCGCGTTTAAGAAGTCTGGCTTCAGATAGTTGACTAATTAAAAAATCTAAAGAAATGCAATTTTTACAAAGTCATCAAAAGTTAAGATGCTTAATCTTAACAGTGCATGAAATTCGAGCTCCGAATGTAAATGATATGTCATGGTTGCCTAATGAAATAAGAGGACGCTGTATAATTCGATACTTTAAATACTATTATAAATATAATTAAAGTTTAAAAAAATTATATATAATACTGAAGTACATTTCATAAAATAGGTTGTTAGTCAAATATTTTGCAATATTAATATACAATTTTATATAACAGGGTTCTAACTTCGAACCAGAACCCAGTTACAGTACAAAGACACTCCGTTCTCCTGTTTCCGTCGCATCCACCGCGTTTCTAGTCAAACGCTTTGCCAATGTATTCAATGCAATCACGTTTTACTTACTTTTACTGAATAAATTAAATAATCTTACCTCATTCATAATCCTGGTTATATTTTGTCTCAGCGTTTGCGCCATATTTTTCTCTTCTTCTGGTAGTTTTATATTATTCTCAGTTTCCGGTGATTGGAAAACATCAGGATTTAATGGTCCCTAAATATAATAAATAAAATATTATTAACGTTTTTTAGTTTCATGTTCTCGTGATTTAAACAGAGAACATGTAGTGATAAGTCACTCAAGGTTTTAGACTTGTATTAGATGGGCAGGATTTGAGACATGAACCAGCTGTGCCATAATAGTATTGTATTGTAGCATATCCATATCTTATATATTGTAGCTGCACACAAAAACTCGATTATGTTCTCATTCTGAAGAGCTCCGCAGCCGTAGATGTGCAGAAAAATAAAGAGGATTCTTGATTACAATTTACTAAATTGAAACGAACAAAGTGTTCAATTTAAAACAAAATAATTACCGGCCGGTAAGAAAACCAAATTAAAAACGTGTGAACCTACTAAATAAATAATACTTGAATAAACGTGCAACATTTCGGACAACCCACTAGTTATGTATTATGTAGTTGTTATATACTTATTTTAATAATTAATACAAATTCTATATGAATAATAAAGTTGCTTACCTCAGTAATATAATGTTTTCCTATTATGAATTCCAGTTTTTTTGACCAAGGATTAATAAACGATGACCATTCAGTTTCCAGCTTTAGGTAATGTCCATTTTGAGCCATCATTCTACAAATAGATGTATTAATTATTACTTTTTTTTTTTATTTACTTACAAACGATTAACATATTATTTCAGCGTGTGAATCGAATCACGTGGCCTCTGATATCTGTTATTGTATTCATCACAATGAAGCCATTGCGTTTTTAATTTATTATTAGTGTAAATTACCCGTGAATTGAATCTAACTTTAAGTAATACCTGTAAGGTTTTGATCTCGTGACCACGCCTTCCTTCACAATGGTTTCGTAAACTTGACGTAAATAAACCAAATCGGCAGGATGATACATTTGCAAGGCATCTTTTTCTAAAATATCTTGAGGCAAGTAGCCAAGATATGGTACCGATTCAGTATCGATGTATTCCAAGTTACCACTAGCGGAATGTCTTATCACAAACGGTACGGCGTTTGTTATTATTTCGTTTGGCGCTAAAAGTTAAACAATATAATTTAGAATTTAATAAATCTAATATAAATTGATATATTTATTAGGCTGCAGGAACCTAGTGTTAACACACTACGTTTGTTTAAATTTATTAACACTATTAAAAATAGAAATATTAAAACTATATTACGACATCCTATATGTTTCATATTATCATTAAAACTTGTTTCAATATAGGTAGGTACTACTAATAACATCCTATTCAGATCCAATTATTTTTATCTATTGTCACGTTTAGCAATGTGTCTAAATTGTGAGCGTTACATCGATTCCACGAAATAGCCTAACGCGTTCGTAAACGTGCCCTACGCCGGTATCGTGAGAATAGAAACTATCAATTATGGAAAAGGCAATGTAAGTGGGTGGCGCGTATCGGCTGCAGATAAATGTGAACAAACACGTGCGTGTCATTAAAGCCATGTTCTCGACCGAGCAGGCTTCGCCGGGAAGGTACAGAAATATTTATATGACAAGAAACACGTGCTACAATAAGTAATACAAGAAGTCAGTTGTTTTCACATTTGTTTTACTTGCTTTTGGTAAACTACTTTCGTGTTTAATTAATGTAATAATTGAATATAGAAATTAATTTTACACATTTTTAAATAAGAATATACTTGTTAATTCTAAATTTAATGACGCTATGACGAATATAAGCTAAAAAAACATAAAATTACGTAGGTAAATAATTGGTCACAAAAATAATGTACTTACATTTGAAAGCAGAAAAAAACGGCGTTGCCTGGATTACCAGATATATGACACGGCCATCTTCATCGTCGATGTTCTTAAAGTAAAATTTCAGCATGAAGGGCATGAACGTAATCATCCTATCTTTCACGCCAAATCCTGAGGAGAGGCCTCTGTATCGTCTAATACGACACACCATTGAGCAAACGTGGTTGCCTAGAACAGGCGCTGTTGATCATAAAAAAATTGTTTTTAGAAAAATACTACATACTTTAGAAACTGACACAAAGAAGAACTAAGGACTTATAACATATAGAATAAAAAAATGATTAGAACAAATTAACACGTACTAACCTTCACATAATAATTTACCCATATTGTCATGTGACTGTTTCGCGACACGCTAACGGTTCATCGTAATATCAATATAATTATTGGCATAGTCATACAAATACAGCGGCACATGCATTTGCGTAATGTCCGTAAATAGGAGCAGGCGTTGGGCTAATTGGCAATTGATAGCAGGAACCACAAACAAATGTCAATTTGTATAGGACGTTACCTTTGTTTAGGTAGGATCTTACCGAAATAGCGTATTGATTATTTGATCATTCCCATATGTTATTCGTACGATCAAATGCTTGTCAATCGTAACGAAGCTTTGCAACAATTACGTGAGGGAAGTGTCGTGCCTTTAGTTACTTTTATTTTTTATCTTGGCAGTCGAGACAAACTTTATTGTACGCGTAACAGCTATTAAAGCTTAAAAGGATAAGAGCACAAATTTAAATAACAATTATTTTTTTAAGAAAAAATATATATTTTTTTGTCTTAATCAAGTACCAAACAAAAACGATGGAGACATAACAGTTAATTATAATAAATATTAATTTATAAACTGTTAACGTCGAAAATAAAGAAAGTAAAAATAAGTTGGACACGAATGTCCTGACTTATTTATTGTACAGTAATTAAATTCATAAAATACAATTTCGCTGTACACAAATGTAATTCCGCAAATATTTTATCGTGAATATATAAATACAGAAAAGGATTTTTTAAAATACGTTGGGATATTCATCTTAAAACTTGTAGGTATATGTATTGTAATAAAACCTTCTTAAACTAACCTTGAAGCTAAGAAAACTGGCTAGTTCATGACGGAATAATATTATTAGAGGTAGCATATGCCTATTTGCATTTCTTGTGTGCTATATTTGCAATTTAAACAAGATTTGATTTAGGTAATTGCTCTCTTTGTAGCAAAATATGAATTGGGTTACAATCCTTATCTAATTCAACAACACTCAGGAATACTTACCTTGGCCAACTTAGGAAATGTTGCCCAAGTTAAACAAGAGTTACAAGCAAAGATTATCAATTGAGGCTTTTTACTGCGGTAAATCAACATTCCTAGAATATTAAGCAAAAAGCTCTTCGAATGCCTAAAACAGATATCCACAATGTTAGGAAACTGAAAAGAATGATATTATATTGAATATTCTTATAAAATATGATTGCAAATAGAACAAATTACTTTGTTAAATTTCAATGTTTTAAAAGCTTCAAATAAAAATCATCCAAGTACATTGCAAATACATGTACAATAAATACCTGTAAAAGATTAAAAATTGGTCACGGTTACGTATAATAATAAAAATACAAAAGTAGACACGGAGCAGTATTTTCTATCGTGTTTTTGCTTAACATTATACATGTATATTGTGATTTTGTTAAATATATATTTATATATTTACAATTTGATGCATATTGAGATCCTCACTAACAATCTTTTACTATCTATGTAAATAATCTAAAACGAGGCAAAGATAGATAAACTCCACAAATAACAAAATAGTTTGATTTAAGCTAAATTGAAAAATCAACTATATGTTATGGTAACGTGATTACAAATATTACTTTTATTGTAAATTGAACAATAATTACATTGCCTCATTTGATTTAATATTTGTTTACAATATCCGCAACAGTTTATGCTTTTCATTTCAGTTATCGTATAAGAATTGTTCCGAACGTTATTTTATTTTTTTTCATTTTCGCGTATCGCTACGATAGGAAAAGTTTGTTCTTCAAAAGTTTGAAAGTTGTGTACACGATTCATTTATCTTTACAAATGTATAATTAAGTATATATTTAGCTAACTAAGCTAATATCAGCTGACCATCAATGCGTTTCTATACAATACGGGGAAATATTTTTAAAAAAGGACCACAGACGTGATGTGATACACATTATGAAGTGAATGAAGTTGTTGACAAAAATTACTTACTACATTTAAATTCATTTTATTGGTAATGTTATATATATATATATATATATATATATATATATATATATATATATATATATATATATATATATATATATATATATATATATATATATATATATATATATATATATATATATATATATCTAACTAATATCTACTAAGAACACTGTTGTCCGTGAAAAACTTCCATTGTTAATTTTACTTTTAATACTGCTTCGTTTCATTTTCTTATAATATATAAAATTTACCTGACAAAAATTTACCTACGTCGTAGATTCGACCACCAACAACCGACATAAAAGTATCAGAAGGCTCTGTAAAGTATTTGAGGTTCAATCGTATATATGTGTTAAAAGTATATGTAGTACATGCAACGGCCACTCAAGCAAGTCAAAAATACACTAAATTGGCGCTACGGATTGATTAAAAAATTACCTTTCGCTTGCGTACCGTTAACATTTTTCGGGACTGCCAGACCTCTCGTAATCTGCGACGCGAATGTGCTATGGTCCTGTGAAATTTTACTTATAAGTGACCGAAAATATGTCCAGCTTTGTTATAATACAATTATACTGGTTTGATGTCGACTGGAAATTAAAACAATAGAAGTAAGAAAAATGTAAAAGAAACTTACCCTGGGATGTACAAAATCTATGAATGATCTGCCAATCCACATGTCCTTGGGGAAGCCGAGAGCCGTAGTTATGGAGGACGCTGTATACATGACCACTCCATCTTGCATGGATATGACACATGAGAAACCATCCTAAAAACAATACAAATACTAATTACCAATATTAAAATCTTTGAAATCAGGATTTAAGTACACTGTTTAGAAAGTTTTACAATAATTCACATATGTTTGCGCTGAAAACAAGAAAGGCGAACTCTACGTGTTTTTAATTATACAAATATTAAACGAGGTTTTAATATTAAATATTATTAAAGAATTTATACATAATGCTTATCAAAAATTTTACTTACTGAAGAATGTACTGAATGCCGTCTGCTAGTTACATGGACTGATGCTCCGTTTGGTATATTACAGGAACTTGACTATAAAAAAAGAGTAAATTTACAAGACATTAGCATTATACATTAGTTAGCATTTAATTGTTAAATTATTAATGGACGTTAATAGTAGTTAATCAAGTCAAAAATATGAATACAAAGTCAAATAAGAGTATATATATGTATATGTTAAGACATTTATACATTTGAAACTACTTTTTTCTGTGATGTCCACTCAGTACACTTCATATTAAAGTGGCATCTGAGCCCAAGATTATTATACGTCCCGCAAATCGCTTCGATCCGAACCAACCAGATGAAAATTTATATAATAGCAATACAACGTGTCGTACACGTTTTCCTTGGCATTGAATTTTTAACAAGAAGCTGGTTTTGAGATTGGAAGCATAATTATAGACATATTTAAAAACATATTTAAAATATAAATTACTTCGTCTTTTCCACAACTTTGCTCTGGACTCGATATTTCCATACTTTCAGGACCTTTCTCCACCTGTAGTATAGTCGATGTTGGGGGCGTACGAACAACTGTAGAACAATAATACAATAAAGTAAGTAAACATGCACCTTTTACAACTAGCAATGTCTAAAAATCTCTAAAGAAAGACCCTCCACCACTACCCAAACGACGTAAATTTATTTTTATATACCTGATAAAATCTGTATTACATGTAATTTTTAAGTCATTTTTGTTAAAATTACACTAAAAGAAGATTTTAAGTAAGCTTGCTCAGAAATCTAGAATTGTCACAAACAAATGTAGTAATAATGTTATATGTAATCACAATTTATTATTAAATTCAACGCTGCACCTACTGCGCTCAACGATTCTGAATTTAAATTCCAAAAGTTTTCTACTATTTGTATCTCCATATTAAAATATATTAGAAGTATTTTGTCATTAAATTCAATCGGCAAGGAGAGTTGAAATGGTCTCAATATGGTTATCAAACGTATAATATGTTTGATCACTATTCACTTCTAAACGTGCTAGTTTCGTAAAATAAGTAACATCGACAAGTGTTTGTTACTCACCATCTTTGTTATCTTCTTTCGGAGATTCAAAGACGGGTGCTGGAGGCCATTCATTTTCTTTCTTGGATTCTGTGGGTTTTGTCTCTATCTTCACTTTCTTCTTTTTCTTTCCTTCTTTATCTTTAGTTCTTTTTTCAGCAGGTTGGCTCAAGTTGGTGCTAAAAAAAATTGAAATAAAATCTAACCTATCAAATATAAATTTATAGTATTTGCACCCATTTAGAACATTAGTATGACAAGATGATATTTAAATTTGTAAATACAAATGTCGCTAGATAAGTTTTGCAATATTACTGTTTTATTAAATTGATTATATTGGTAAAATTATATTTGTAAGCCGTAGCCAATACATATCTTTAAGATATGAATCGTCTGAATGGTCCTGTGTCGAGTTGCGGGTTTTTAGGCATTACAACTTTTCGTTTATTGTCAACTGTTAGATGAGAGTGTTGAACGTATGAAAATCATTTTATAAGAAAAGTATCCGCATCGTACTACAGTTTGCTGGTCGTATCATGAGTTTGAAGAGTGAAGTAGACACATTTAGAAGAAGTATATATGTATATAGCGTGTGTGAGTGTGTGTGTTTGTGTGTGATTTTGGTTGTGTTGCCTTCTCCCTCTAACTATATTATTTTTATTATATATTTTATTTTATTTATACTATTAATCGAATGGCTGTCCGCTGTTATTGTGTTATTAGAAATAAATAAAATTATTTTTTAAACAGAAGTAGTGAATGAAATTGCATTTCTACCACGCATACACAAATACAAGCCCGCGCATTGTATATATATGTATTTGAATCTTTCGTACAGTCTAGATTTTTTTTATAGCTATTTTATAATTTTTTTTGTTCCAGGCCCGCTCAAAGCACTCTCAAGTATACATTTTTAATGATCTTTTGTTACGTAAAACTAACCGTCAAGGAAATTATGAAATATAATCATAAATGAAAAAAACATATAGCAAAAACAAATATTGTATTGCAAAATTCATAGTGTGCTTTATTTAAAGTGACTTGATTACAAAAACTACTTACGTTTTAAGTTTTAATTGTTTATGTATATTCTATTGCTTAATGCATGAAACAATAAGACGTCACTTTGTAAATACTGTCGGTAACAGATAATTTACAATGGCCGAAATCTAAATTAATTCAATTGTTGCGCTTAATTGAAGCGCTATTCCGGGCATTATCGATATATACCATTGGCTGAGTGTAGTTTATATAATAAGCTGAGGTTGATTTACGAAATTTACTCAGTAAATATTTTATGATTTGTATTGCATGAACTATAATTGATTTTTAATGGGATTTTTGTAAGCTAATTGTTATTTACTATTTATTTATGAAGGTTTACAAAAGATAATCCAATGGAAATCGTGTTGTATGGACACGACGCCCCTATACCAGTGGCGAACATATACATATGTTTACTTACGTACGCATACATATATTTACTTACGTACGTAGTTATATATATTTTGAAAATGATTAGCTATTTATTATTGGCTTATTTGAACCTGTTAATGTCAGGAACAACTGGACTGAGCGTCCACAATTAACCGAATGTACTCTCAATCAGAGATACCTTGAGCACTTTAAATATGTCACATGGCATACACAACATTTAGTAATTTCCATAAAACCACGGGTAAAGCTGCAGTTAAGAAGCTAGTATATTATAAATATTTAATTGATTTCTAAATATGCTAAAATGCATATGTAACTGGCACCTCTCTAGTATATAACTGATCGGATAATCACATTACATAACCTGGGATTGAAACATACAATGTTTCTCTACATACCAGATTCATGATCTTTTATTGATTTGTAATAGATTACATTATATATTATTATTTGTCTTACCTGTAGCCAGAAGTAGATGGTTTACCACCATAACCACTGCTTCCACTTGAATTACTTTCAGAATGCGTAGACTTGGAACTATGGCTGTATAACAAACACATATAAATTATAATAAATTATATTATTAATTTATAAACACACACACACACACACAAATATATATATATATATATATATATATATATATATATATATATATATATATATATAAATTTATAAATTAATAAAATAATTTATTAATATTAATTTCTACAATGAACAAAAAAAGTAACAAAATATTTTTATGTATTTCTAGAATTAATTATTGGTAATGTTATAAGAAATTCATATACACATAAATTACATAAAAGAAAAAATGTAAAGAAGATTTTTTTTGTCTTTACCTGGACTACTGATTAATTTGCTTGCAATTTGGCAATAAACGTTTCACTTTCGATTATAAATTAAGTATTTAATATTTTGCCCACAATGCTTACCTTCTTCTAGATTGGCTGTTACTACAGCTATTTGAATATGCTGAATCTGATATTTTAGCATTATTCTCGGAATCATCTAAATTGTCCATAATAATTGATTAATGACTGAAAAACAAAAACATTTGTTAATAATATATTCATAAACATGTGTAATTAGAAAAAATGATTCTCAAAATATAGAATAATATTGCATTATAATGTTAGTAGTCGAGTACAGACTAAGGAATTATATAACTTATATATTTTCTACTTATGTAATATTTATTTAAGGGAATTTTTATTTTCATATTGTAACATGAGTCTAAACATGTATCCACTCAGAGCTTGATAACCTGTTCAGAGGAATAATATATTTGCAGAACCAATTTCAAATAAAATCATTATATTTTTATTTTTAAGTTGTTAATTCGCAATTAAGCACATATAATTTGTATATATAGATATCTATATATACAATTGCATTTAATTAAAGTCAATCGCACACTAAATAATATCAAATCGCTAATGCAAGGGTGTAGCATGTGTATATAATATCAGCAAGTTATTCAAGTATATTAGTGTTATAAAATTCTGTCAAAATTAAATTATAAGACACCAATTATAAATGAATAATAAGTTAATTGATCTGAACTTAAAGTGATCATATTTAACAGTTTAGACTCAATAACTGAAAAGGCTCAAATAATAAATATAATATATTTAATTATGATATTTACTACAAAAATAAAGTTTAACAATATAAGATTACTTAAAATTTTACACTTATACTGTGCTCATAATTTTGTTTAAAACATACCAACTATTCCCTACATTTTTTTTTCTAAGAATTCACATATGCGATTAGATAAGGAATCAGCACAATTAAAATGTAATTCAGTAGTTATTAAAATAATAGGTATTTAATTGTCAATATAAGTTATACTTTAATTATTACAGTGAACAAAACTAAGTTTTAAAACTTCTTACCTGCAAATGAGTTAATAACCCATGTTGCTTATTTATTCCAAAACTATAACGTCAACCAATAAAATTCTTATATTTAGTAAATTATCACTTAATATTACTTTTTATTATTTTATAGTGTTGTGGCAACTTCCATTAATAGCTGTTCACAATGCAAAGATTTTTACGTTATGTTCGTATATACTGCTCTGGGCATACTAAACTTAAAGACTATGACATTGACTAAAGAGATGTCGGTGCGATATATCGATAAAGTTGTAGAAATAAAATATTACCTTGATCATTGTTATATTATTATACTGTTTTCTTTTCAACTTCACATTTATCTTCACATGTTACAGGAATAAATAGAAATAATCAGTTTGTACCTTATGTTATTAATCCATTTGTATAAATTTCTTATTAGGGTTCCGTACTTCAAAAGGAAAAAACGGAACCCTTATAGGATAATTCTGTTGTCCGTCTGTCTGTCTGTCTGCCCATCTATAAAGGCCATTTTCTCAAAATCTCGTGATGCTATCAGACTGAAATTAATTTCAAATATCCTGATAAGTCGTCTTTTAAAAATCAAACCGCGTAATCGAACTCTACAAGATAGCGTTGACCTAGAGTAACGAAATTTGGGAATAAGTTAGAACTTAAAGTACAAGCAAAGGAAGAAAATTAGATATCTATTAATATATCCCAGGAAATAAACCTTTACAAACTTATATAGTAGTTCATTACAAAGAAAACAACCGCAAATTTATGTTTGCAATTTTTTGTAATTTGTATTTTCCACTGATCTATCTATCATGAAATTGGTACAGTACCCTCGGTGAGCGAGTCAAATTCACACTTGCCTGATATATTGTTATAATGAGAAGTATAAAATTATCATATTAAAAGTCACTTTATGTGCATAGCATTTTAGATCACGACTGCAATTTAACATTGTGAGTATACATAAAAAATTAAACTTATTAATTACTTAAAAGTTAAAGTTAATTACAAAATATGTATACTTAAAGTAACTGAATTTGTAGTACATTATTTACATTTAACAATTTTAATCGATTATATTCTAGCCTTGTACACCACTACTGTTCACGCTCAGAAACACGTGAGCGAGAAATAAAGTGAAACAAGTATACTATTTGTGTTTCGCGGCGTGCGCCTGAGAACGTGGCAATGGAATAGCGATATTGCGATCCACTCAAGCTAGAGGAAAAGCAAGACGTCATTCCCCTTGTATACTTTAATAAGGTCACACGGGAGCTTTGTATAGATACTAACTTATATTGAAAAAAAGTTGGTCAGTCACGAGTTTTACTCGCGCACCGAAGGTTCCGGACTTATTTTATGATTGTAGGTATTCCGCTTATAAAAATATAAAATTATATAAATAATTATAAAATACTACTTATAAAAATTGGCAAACTTAAAACGACAGTCGTGTCTAGCCATTATGTATAAAATGACCTACAAATATAAGTTTGTAATATATTTTTATGAGACAGACTTTAAATTTTTAAATATTTGGATTTTTTGAATTTGAACTATTGCCAATATGTGTAGTTTTTCATACAAAATAAAAAAAAGGAGCATAAACGATCATATCCTATGAATGCTTTGACAGAAATTTCATTATTTTCTTTGCTCGAAGATATTACCTGGTAATTTGTTACTAACTTCAGCTTGATGCTTCCAAGCAATTTTGAGAAAATGTTCTTGACAGACGGACAGCCACACACATGACAAAGTCATTCTATAAGGATTCCATTTTTTTTTGAGTTACGAGACCCTAAGATATCGTCATCTTATGATGTTCAACATATTAAATTCAGAGTGACCTTGGAGGGTAGAAGTAAGTAGGGTCTTGTAAAGGGGACAAGTTGAAAAAGTGCCCACTTGTGTGCCCACAGCAAACTATTGTGGTTAGTGAAAATGTTATGTATAAACCAATTTTAAATTAGAGTGGTGTAAAGCGTGGAAAAAAATTATATTTTTCAAGACTTGTTTAGGTAAAAAACTACAATATACATAGTAGTAACGAAGCAGATATGTTTTTGTTTTTCGTTCTTTAGTATCCTATTCTAATAGGAATGGCACTGTTTTAAAATCCTTCTGTTTGCTAATAATAACTTAATTTGCTCCCTTTCAGCGGACACTTTTTAATATACTGAGCTGGTACTCCCAAGGGCGGATCCATCATTACAATAAGTTTGTGGGTACAACCACGCTAAAAATCACCCAAGTAAGAGTCGAAGTATGAAGAATCAATTATGATTCATTTTATAATTTAATATGTAAGAGTGCTCTTAAAAAGAAAATTTTGTTTTGCTTTTGTTTGTTTTTTTATATCATTGAGGCACGAAAACTATACCGCATGAATATTTTTAGGATTCCTTACATCAAAAGAAAAATACAAAACCCTTAGAGGATCACTTTGTTGTTCGTTCGTTCAATTTGAAATAAATATCAAATATTCAAAGTCAACACAATCAAGGGAAACAAGCGTTTGCTTCGTATTTGCGTCATTTGTATGAAACTCGTGGCGAAATCAAAATCTATAGAATACTTCCAGTTGGCCTAGAGTTTTTGGACTATATTATCAGTCCTATAAGCAATGGAAAAAATATTGAAAAATGTATAATTGAAGGAACATCAGGAAAAATAGCCAGTATAAACTTATTTTTGTAATTCATTTCGTATAAAACGTGTGCGTACTGTGATCGATCGCAAATTAGAATTTCTTTACTACACAAAGAACTTAATATGTGACATGAGTAGCATATATGTTTATTAAATAAATTAAAAAATTAAATGTTTATTAAATAAATTAAATACAACATAATCTGTTTGTTTACGAAACAACAGAAAAATAATCTAGTGTAAATGTAATTGTGGGATAGGTAATTGCATATTATTAATATATAATGTTGTTTGTTCGAAGCGCCGTCACTAAAGAACTGGACTGAATAAAAGATAAAGAAGAGTGCAAGTAGCAGAGGTAAAGACTTTACTAATTAAGTAAGTAAAGTAAGTTCATTAGTTGATACAATGTTCCTTAAAAATCATCTTGGAAGGGCGATACCGTCACGGCGCAGCTGCTAAGAACGCCTAGATGAGCAAGGGCCCGCGATTACCAATAATGAAAGTCGTGTACAATATTTAGCTCACCGTGAACAGCAAACTGATTTATTCCGTCATACCTGAGTCGAACCTTGATATAACTCAGTTAGAAATGTTGCAGAAGAGCTCAACTACTATGAAAATGACAGAGAAACGCGAGTGATCCATGAAATAAACTTTGATGAATTTTAATGTTAATAATTCGTAAGGGAAAGAAAAGAAAGAGAATTTCTTATTTGTCGGTGTCCACAATATGAAGGCAAGCCAGCTCGTTCTGTTCGCAATTATGATGATCTAACAAAAAAAATCCAATATCATCCTCTTAATCTTAAAAACCTATCCATGAGCCCTCTTATGTTAATAAAATTAACGTGATTGTGTTGATTTTATTGTTTGTAGACTGGATATTATAACATTAGGCGATATTTTTGTTACATTAATGGTCGCAGTTGCGTTTATCTAAAGTAAGCTTTCAAAATTTTATTACAGTTTCAAAGCGAATAACATTTTGATAGTCTTCATCTATTGGTCACATATTGGAAAAAGCATGGTTTACGTGCTTTTACACTGTAAAAGTATTACTTTCTCAATTTGTAATTTTTCATTTCTGTAGTATTATAAA
The DNA here is from genome assembly GCA_037127375.1 of Dione juno. Lineage (NCBI taxonomy): Eukaryota > Metazoa > Arthropoda > Insecta > Lepidoptera > Nymphalidae > Dione > Dione juno. The sequence goes on from JAXRJS010000004.1 coordinate 997,114, forward strand.
ACAAAAGCTCCTACCTATATTTATATGGCAGTCTGGGATTTTATTATTGCTTTGAAATCTTTGTTGTACCTGAAATAATATCTAATATAAATTTTATTAATAACAAAGATTTGTTAGATAAGTGATATAAGTGTATTTATTTCTATAAATTTTGCACTTCAAAATTAGAAACCTTGATAAGAATTTTGTTAACCTTTATATGAACTTTATACAGTTTCAACAACTGTCTTCATGTCATAATTTTAACGACTTATCTATAATTTCCAAAATTCACTATCAAAATGGCGGTGTTGTGGACACAATCTATATTATCTTGTTTTCATATTAGCAATATTAATTTTTGTAATAATAGTTTTCTATTTCTCATCTCGACTAATTCGATCCTCGCCTCGAGACCTCGAGAATTATATAACACACAATACGTATTTATGTTAGAATTCTCTATCGGTTAAGAATATTATGGGACGTTTATAATATTAATAATGGAATTTTTCGAACCGGTGTGCTTATTTTAAGTATTCTACATATCGTGAAATAGGTACATATCTATCCATCTTGCTACTGGACGTACCTAGCGTAATTGAAGTTATAAAGATTAAAGGCAGAAGTGGTCAGAGATAGCAATTTCAATATTTGATGTTGTAGTTCTGATTTGCATTTGTTTGAGATGGCATTTACTTACATTTTTAAGGAAAGAGCTTAGGTGATACGCAAACGTAGATTTTTGTAACGTGTATTTTTTTTAGATATATCTGGATGTGTCTTGTGTCATGTGTGAAATACAAGCTAGCGATAAATAAGAAATCAGCTCATGCAGCACAGACCTAGACATTCTGTGTCCATATACTTCCACTTAACACGTATTTGTTGCCAATCACAATGTATTCGTTGAAAATGAAAAGGTAAATGAAAATTAAGTCTTCTGTTGAAGACACATGTAACATCTGCAAATTTCCTTACAATTGTACAGAGCTGCGCAATCGGAAGATTGACAATCAGTATCAGTCCCAAGCCCGACACACACAAAGCGGGTGGTTGATATTGACGTGACGACGACAACAGCAAACATAACATTCATCAAAGCCCATGGTGAAACTGACGGATAACACATTCGTGTTATCCGTCAGTTAGGTTCCTGTTAGGGTCATGTTAGGTTCCAGTGACCAGAGATTCTAACCTGGAACTGTGTCCGGACTTTGTACTTTGTGCATTCAAACTTACTATAATATAGCTGAAAGATACCCTTAAAGCTGTAACAAGACGGACCTTTAATTAATATAAAATCAACAACTAACATAAATGTAAGTAAAGGAAATGTACTGTGTTAGACACGCGATAGTTGCGGATTTGATCCCTATACCTTTGAATCATTCAATATATTAAATCATTTTCATATTTCAATAGAGGAGTACTTTTATGCCGCAGAACATCCAGTTTAAATTTGAAATTTAGGTTACATAAATTATGTATTATATCTTTATAATTAAATTTTTACCCTGTCAAAACCAGGGTAGAACGACAATCCTAATTAAATAAACTTTAATAAACAAAATTAGTGTCATTCCATTAAGTCCTAGTAAGATATAGAATATAAGTACAAGTAAATTATTCTACAGTACAGTAGTAAGTTATTATATATTATTACAGATTTTCAAATTAACGGCAAAGGAAGAACGTATGTGACCACGCCCCCGTGTCGCCATTGTAATTTGCAACTACTGGCAGTAATAAAGTGACCACTGCATATATATTATGTTATACAAAAATTGAATAAAATAAAAGTAACACATATATATTTTTTTAATATTTATTATTTTTGATATATGTATTACAATACGTTACAATCGTGTTTATGTTTATATATTAGCAAATAAGCAATTATAATTGCTACAGTGATTATAAAGATTATATTAAATAGAAAATTATATGAAAATTAGCCCACAGCGGCCAATAATAATGTTGCAATATCTTCACGTGGTGAACGAGCAGTTAGCTGCATAGTAACAGACCCTTGGGCAGCTACCAAGCGAGCTCTAACCAACATTGGTGTACCTTCACGCCACAGTCCACTTCCTCGAATCTCTTTGATAGCTTCTCCTCCTACAGCTGCTTTGGGAAGCCCCAAGTGGTTACAAACTGCTGTTGCCGCTTCATTTACATCAGTTTGTGAGAGACCAAAAGTGTCACAAACTTCTATGGCTGTAGCAGCTCTTTCCCAAGTAGCTTCCCATTCGTCATTGGGGGCGCGAGTTCTAAATTGTTCAGCACATCCTATCTCCACTTCTTCTAATGGGTACGTATCAGCGTAGCCTTCTCCAGCATCCGGTAATCCAGTGGTAGGGTCGCAATCTCGTACCACAAACTCCAACGTTGCAGCGAAACTGCCCAATGTTTCTATTGGACTTTCTGGGAACTCTAAAATGCAGAACACACTTCCTTGCTTATCGTATGGCAATTCCTTACAACCAAGGTCTCCAAGAACTTTATAACCAGGGGCAACATCAAGGCGGATGTGTACCTGTTCCAGAAGTTGATCACTTAGCGTGTTTAAGCACTCAAACTGCAACACTAAATATTTTGAAAATATATGCTTAACACAACGAACTCGATATTCAGTTTCTGGTTCTGTTAAATCAATAGCCTCACAGGTCTTGAATATGGGGCCAAGTTTTTCTATAGCAGGAATAACTTTAAGTTGATCTGAATACATTTCTTCAAGGGAAACAAGTGGCTGGTTGCGTACTTCAACTTGGGCTGGTACCTCTTCCGGTTCCTGGTGTTCTTCCGCAGTTGGTACACTCATGATATTAAACGGTTCATCAATTTTTAAATTAATATGATCTTGAAGAGCTTTTTCTAATAGAACCGGATTTGGTATTGGTACATTGATGATATATTCATCGATTAACTGACGATCGTTTGTATCTAATATGGCACTATAAAATATAGCCCGGTCGCGAACTTCATCATCATCGTCTAATTGACAACGAGCCAAAAGTACTCTTATATTAGGCAAAAGTTCTTCACGTGCAGCGCCAAATCGTGCAACTGCAGATACTGCTGCAGCTCGAACAGGACCAGATTCCAAGATAACTCTGTTGTAAATATATCGGATGTATCTTGATGGTTGGCGGGCTTTTGGGCCTTCACGTCCCAAAATGTGCAAAATTCGAACTGCCAATGAAGTATGCTCGCAATCCTCAATAAACTCGCAGAGATGTGCCAGTCCTGTCTCTTTTGCGTCGGGATTTTCTTCCACTAACGCGATAATTGTATCGGCAATAGCAGTCTTGTATTGCACACCCCCCTCATCTCTAAGCATTCCAGCTAAGAAAGCTGCTAATGACTGATGTTTTCGTGGATACTTGGAGCAAAGTCTTCTAATTGCTCGGACAACTACAATTTTAAATTCATCTGAAATTTCCGACATAAAACTTGATATTTGTTTCATTAAACGATCGATGGAGCTCTCGGCTCCAGTAGCAAGAAGTGTTGTCACGGCTAGGGTTGCCACCGAGCGATTTGGATCCGATATTAAATTCTCTAAATCTACTGCACAAGCAGCTACGGCATTAGGATGTTTTGCTGTAAGTTTAGCTAAAGTACGAGCCCCAGCTAATCTTAAGGTAGCTTTAGATGATCCACAGAAAATTTGTAGCACGCTAACTGCTTGTGCCAAGTCACGTGCGGATTTTCTCAAGTTGACAATTGCATGTGCAGCTTCATACACAACGATTTCTGACTTGTGACGGAGACATGACTCTATAAAATCCAAGTATGGTTCTGAAGCATCACTTTGATCTTCCTCAGCGAGCTTTGCAGCATGTCTTACTAAGAGGCAAAGTGCATATGGCGAACGCAATGGAGAACGGGCCAGCTTGGTAACAAGCTTTACTGTTGACAGGCGATCATTACGTCTGGCTCCAGCAACAACAGCCAAAGCATGATAAGATACCATTACATTGTCAGACATAATGGCTTCCTGAAAATAAAATTACTTCATATTAAAATTAATGTATGTATCAGAGAGACCTTATAAATATAAAGAAGAACTACTAAGATTTCTTTACTAAGAGGGCTATGTGACAAAAAGGGTCTTTAAATATTGTTTAGTGACAGTAGAAGTATCGGTCAAGTGCAAGTAGCACTCAAGCACTGTGGTTCTGTACCAATATCATGTGCACTTATTTTGTATGAAATAATTTACAGAATATAAATTAATAATGGTTTCTTCCTATGATATCTCTGTAAACTTTTATTTTTGCCTTTATTTGTACTATAAGATTTAACTCCTAGCAAAAACTAAGAATAAACTATTATATCTTTTGGATGCAGGGACTTAGAAGTTTGATTTGGTTTATGCTCGAAGGGACGATAGACCTAGTTATTTGACATTAATTTCAACTTGATACTTTTATTTGATTTTTAGAAAAGGGTCCTGACAGACGGACTCACAGGCAGATAGACAACAAATTGATCCTATAGGATATAATATGTTATAATATGAAATCTTACAAGTGCAAAAATGATTATTATGGTACCTATTATTAACAAATGGGATTTTAAAAAACAAAACAACCATCTAATTGTAAACAATGGAACCACTTCCAAATAACTTCTTTGGAAGAATCTAGATGGTTAGATATATTTATGACTATTAAATTTTTACCAACAGAAATAATTGCCATTTTATAAAAAACCCACCCCGGAAACCAGTGCTTGAATCTAATTACATGTTGGTATTTACCAACTTGTAATTAGATTTAGTACAGTCAACTATTAAACATTAATCTAGATGTAACCAGTAATATTAAATCAGTATTGGATAGCAAGCTCGTCTTCATCTTCGTCAAGATCGACTCTAAAATAATGGTCAAACTTTGTTCTCTTACCAAATTATCTTATACCAGGAACAACAAGAGCATTCAATGTATTGTTAGAGTCAAGTTCTAGTTCCAATGATATTACTATATTATATAATCTTGAGTGCATAGTTATAGAAAAATATATTACAATTATGTTTTGTAACTTAAAGTTTTTTATTGTGTTAGATTTATTATCCATCAACATATAATTTCATTTTTCATACCAGATCTAATATTTGACTGTTTGGAGAAAATTTATAACTAAAGGAACTCAGACTGCATATCGCAAACACTTTATATATTTTACCATACTGAGAATAAGCCGTGACAGGCACTATTGTTTAATGCTGTTAGACCTATTGGCTTTGACAGCGACACTGGTTGGGGAGGGAAGAGGGTACTCGGTCCCTGAGAAGTAGCAAACACTATCGTGTATGCTTAAGAGGAAACATCGGTGGCAAGGGTATCCCCTGTGAGACTCGAGCCTCAGCTTGCAGCCAACGAACGGCCTGGGGGTGTTTAGTTTTATATTCTATTAACCCATTGAAAAATTTATTTTTCTAAGTGTTAGCGACATATAAATGTTTTAACAGATGTAAATATTTGACTTTGGTAGGTTTCTGAGTTAATAAATAAATAAACTTGAATATGTGCAAGTGCATCACTGAATATAGAAAAAAATATTCAAGTAAAGCAGCACACAGCCATTACCTATAGTCAAGTATAACTAATTTATAAATATCAATAAACTTCACTAGAAGCCATATCAAGTTTTATATGAGATAATTATAAATACCTGTGCATCATTAACCCATCTTCTAACTAAGTCAGGAACAGAAGCAGACAAGTGAAGAGCAGAAACAAGGGCAGCTGAACTAACAGCAGGATTTTTATCCACAATAGCTTGTTTCATATAGCGTTCTATAGCTTGTAGCATGCTACTATCTGTTATGCTGCATAAGGCACGAATGGCTGCAGCTCTATACAAATCTTCTTTCCCCGTCATATCCTTGGTCAGTGAAGATGTAACGATAATAACATCTTGCGCCATAGAACTTAGTTCTTTAATACATAAATACACCAACCGACGCAGTACGACATCTTTCGATTGAAATAATTTGGTTGTTGCAAAGAACATATCAGTAGCTTCCTGAGTTGTAAGCTTTTCCCCTTGATTGAGTAAATATAAAACTTTAGTCAATATATGAATGCACTTTCTTGGATTTACCGGAGTAGAATTAAAATAGCGAGCTTCCTGTAGCAAGGTTGTTTTATCAAGATTTTGAAAAATGTTTGCTCCTCCATCTTCTTCTTCTTTTTTATCTCTGCGAAAAGAACTCATTGTGTTGTTTTCTTTAAAAAAGATATAATTTTCCTTGGAAATATTACCGCTACGTGTAAATTGTCACCAATTTATAGATTAAAATTGATACCTCTAAGTAATGATCACAGATAAGTAAAGAAGTATATAGACTACTAAAATAAATACCGATATAGATAATGCGTTTCAATTTTTTTACTTAATACTTTTACAAAATGGTATGGGAAATTTTTTAATATTTTAAGTGGAACTTTTACAAACAGTGATGAATAGATTCAAAATTTCGTAAAAAACGTCATAGAGTTTTTACTACAGCTTCAATTCAATCTTTCATCTTTTCATTGGATCCTCATTCGTGAATAAAATGATATATAGCCACAGAACACATTTACACGAGTGCATAGTTCAGTTCATATTATATAGGAGAAAAGTAGAGATCATCTTGATCATCATCTGCCAACAGCAACCTGTAAATTATATGTTTTAGTAGTTTTAAGCAGGGTGAAGTGTAGTAGTTTTAAAAAAGTGTTTCTTTCCTTTTTTATTTAAAATACTATTAAAATAGTTTATGGTGCTGTTTTTTATATCCTACCACTTGGTATTGTGGCGCCACCTTAATTTGCAGGTAAAGGTTAAAGGTACACCTTTTAGCGGACATGTTTTAATATACTGAGTTGGTACTCAATATTGTGTGACCTTTATGATCCTTACCACCCGATTTTCATTTACCGATTTATTGTAATAAAAAATCGAGTTAAATCTGGTAGCCTTCACACATCAGTTATACAGTTATAACAGGAACAGTAATACATTTCTTTATCTGCGTCCTTTTAAATTAAACATTTTCGAAAATTTATAAACAGCCGATAATAATCCTAATACATTTGTCTACTATCTCAGACTAAAGTTTCGACTTTGGTTCCGACAGCGATAAACCGAAATCATAAACTCCGATTTCGACTTCGGTTCCGTTAAAACAATCTCTGTAACGTCACTAAAATAACCATAATAATAATAATAATTATTTTCATAAATAATAATTATTATTTTATATTTCATAAAGTATAATATTTATTATTATTTTAGTATATGAGTTTAAGTGTTAATCGGGTTTTCCAGATCATCTATGTTTTTTTTTTTAATATTTTCATCCATCCAACATCGCGACTTATGTACCGAGCGAAAATAGTAATTTTATTAATTTTGTTTTAGCAGCATTTCTACTACGATTCTACATCAGGTGTGCCAGTCTTTAAAATTTATTATAGCTTAGATTATTGTCGGTAGTTTTACTGTATATAATTTTGAGCAGGAGCTTAGATTAAACCATATTACTCACAAAGGAAAGAATAGTAGCAGTTTAGGAAAACTGGGAGCTGGTTAAAAATTAATTCGTCAAAAAATATATTTAAAAAGGGTAGCATAGAAATAGGTCTGTAGTTTCCAAGGTCAAGTCTTTCTCTACTTTTGTAAATAAAAGCAAGATATATGGCACTATATTATGTACAACAGTATCAAGCAACTTAACGGATCTATCTAAGTCGTACTATAAAATATACGCTTATACCGCGTCTACGATCTGAAGGTCCTCTTCTATCACTTCTATACTAATATTCATTCATTTTTAGTTTTTGAGGATACCGTACCTCAAAAACTAAAACATTTGAGGTACTATATCCTCCAAAACTAAAATGAATGAATATTGATGTCATAACTGAGATCAGAGATAAATAAGTAACAAGTTTTAATGTAGTGTTCTTTATTAGTTAACCAATCTACATACGTTTGTACGGATAATTTGAAACATCTGTGGCATCTTTTGCCCTAATACACACAATATATATAAAATAATACATTTGACTTCTCTACTACATTACATGTGATGCGCCTAAAATAACAAATACGACCTACTAAGATGCGAAGCTTTTTCTTATTATTATAATATTAAGCAACAATTCTAAGCTCGTCATGAGATTTTTTCTAATGTTACAAAGTCAAGAGGATTGAAAATATATTTCGGAAATAACCGTAACAAAGATAGCTGTATTGACATATACAAGTGAGGCGCATCACTGAAATCCGCATTTACAATACTTACGCAAAAATATATAATAATATATATATATATATATATATATATATATATATATATATATATATATATATATATATATATATATATATATATATATATATATATATGTACATACAAACATACACATAATAGAAGGAAACTAATAATGTAACAATATTATAATTGATATAGTACATTACCCAAACACAAAGTAAATGGAAGAGCATACAAAGTACGTAGAGATTCATGGAATAAAGCTTATTGTTTTAACTTACCAATATATCTAGTATACTCGTAATATATATTGCCCATTTTAATACAGACTGATCTTTGGTGAAATCGCAAGATTATAGTCCGTTGATTGAAACAAACGACAAGATAACTACATATGTATGCAGCTGCTACTATCAAAATGTGTAAGCTGTCTTAGGAGATCATTTAACATTTCCTATTAAAAAAAGTATATTATAGGGGCTAAAGTCACGTAAACATTACAATGTAAATATTATTTTTCAAAAACTACTTGCAACAGTAACTACTCTTAAATGAAACCTTCATAATAATTAATGTAACAAGTAAATTCAATTATGTATTTAACATGACATCAAATATCAATTTCCTATACTTCTTTGAAACGCATCGTACGAAACTTAACAATAAATCAATATTACATATTAAGTATAGTGTTTCAAACTTTTAAGTAGGTATACATTAAATGTAAGACTCATGCCTACTGTTCTTCATAATTTCCTTTAGTAACAAGATAGTGAAATCAACGAATAAAGTCATATTATTTTTATATACCTATTAAAATTTCTAGCTCTTACGCATTATTTTTTCTAATACTGCATAGTATAATGACGATCGAAATATGACTGACAGTTACCTTAGTTACCTTACTTTAACATCAATATTATTTTTAAATCCCGCTTGTGGCTTTGAATTTTATAAAACATTCAAAGTAGCAGGCTAAACTTTTTGAAAGTTACCATTTTAATGGATAGTGCCCATTTACTACTACATACAGCTTATAGACGCCTTAACGTTACATGCGAGCGCTCTCGTCTGGAAATTCATTGAAATTGTTCATAAATTATACTTACGTTGTATACGTTGCACTCTGAACCATATTTTACCATTTGTGGTTTAAATTTTGTATCTACTTCTCTATAATATAATGGTCACTTTAGTCACAACATCCTTTATTCCTTAATATTACAAGCTTACTTCAAATTTCTTTCTAAGATAACTTTTTTCTTTTCTATTATGTTATATGTTTTATGAGCTTAAAGTTAAATGTGGAAAAGCAAAGTGATTTTACCACAATTCTAAATTGTACGTCGAAGAAGTATGAAAATACACGTGGAGGTTAAATTATCGATGAGAAATACACTTTAAATTCTTAAATCTTACTTTTAATATTATCCACTATATCTAACATTGCATCTATATGACTTTCTGGAGTATTTGACTAGTTTGGCGAAGAAAATATTAATTATTTATAAGTAAAGTCACATAAAAATAATGGTTGAGTATACATAACTGCCAAGCAGCGAAACAATATCACATTGCAGAACATGCTGTCGATTGACAACATCATCGAATTTGTCCGTAGACGTAGCGTTGCTACGAGTAGCTTACGTACATCTCCTCTTATAAATAACATCGACAAAATTACGTCTTAAAATCGCATCCCACATTGTTCATATATTCTAAGATCGACCTAAGCTTCACTTGATAAAAACATATGTTTATAAAATATAGAAGAGGATACTACTATGTACACGAAGTATTATTTATGTTTTCTTTTTCTAATTTATCATCTTATATAGTTACGATGTCTAAAATGTTGCCCCAAAATTCTAAAATATATAACGATATAAAACTTTACTGTTAATTTACTACACCTTCTCGTCACGTTTGAACTACTTATGTTACTTTATTAGAAAATGTTAAATTTGCTGTGCCTTGGTACATAATGTTTTTTTTAAGATGTTTTTTTTAAGAAGTTAAATCAAAGTTAAAATATATAAATTCAAGTAGATTAAAGAAAAATACACGACCTAATGTGTAATTACGTATATTATATTATATTGCATACACAAATTTAATGTCTGCGTTGTAACTATTCACCTATAGCTGACAAATTGTTGATTAGCAGGTTAGCATTAGCATCACAATGTTGTTAAATATAGTAAATACAATTTATAAGGTTTATAATGTGATTAAACCTTTTTTTCCCATTTATGTTATACACTGTGGTAATTACCGTTGACTTTTACAATCTCAAAAATATTTAATTTTCTTTGTTTTTGGAATGAGGTCAATGTTTGGTCTCTTTAGTATGATAATTGTGCGGTTATGTCTCTGTATAACGTAATCACAATCAAATATATGTAAATGTTTCAGTATTTAATGTCAAATATATAAATATGATAATGTATGTATGTTAAGGTGTACGTAAGTTATTAAAATTAAAAAGTGCATTACAAAATCATTATGGGATATTGTAATATTTGTAATGAAACAATGTGTTACCATGATAATATGTTAAATCAACAGTATTGGAAGAGGGGATATCTTTTATATCCTTTATAATGTCTTTGCTACAATTTCCAATTAGTTTCAAATAATTACAATTGACTTAAATTCGCGCTGTTGGGGTTGTCTTTTTGTGCGTTTTATCTACAATCACGTACATATATACGTTTTAATCTCGTTCTATATGTAATTAATCTAAAAATTTTAATATTACAACACAATTTTTTCATTGGTACACGTTACATTTTTGACGATTTTGTATCGTTTGCCAAACGCTAAATAATGATAATTGTAACACTTATAATTTATATCTAATGCAATAAAATTAAGTAAAAGCCGTACAGCATTTGCGTCATATAACTTATAATAAATTACAAGGCGTTATTTTTTTAAAACTATTATTTTTTTACAGATGCATTTCTTAAATATAATCTTTAAATAAATAATATTTATAACATCTAGGCCGGTCATGGAAAGACTCATAATGATACCTACACACATACCATCTATTTAATATTCAACATAATAATTTAGTTTAATTTTTGGCACGCGCGTTCCGAAGTTAGATATCACATTTGGAATGGATATTTTACTAATCGAAGCCATATTTTTTGTTAAGTTAAGAATTGTTTTATATTAGGCTCAACCTGAGAAAATGGACTATCCAAATTAAAACAGAAACTTACAATTCTTGAGATTAGCCAAATAAAATATTTCTTTCTTTTTAAGTTGTAATGCGAGTTTACATACGAGTAGCTAAAGATAATGTGATTTTTTGTTATTGTAACTTATAATTTCACTATTTATGTAAGTATTAATCACAAATAATTGAAACAATTTTCTTACCAACATATTATTAAATTGAATAATTAACATTTGACATATGATGAATCAATTTTATATCTTTTAGCTACTAGTTTGCATTGTTCTCACATTTATTCTGATTATCTTATCAATTATTTACGAAAAGGTAATTTTTTATCTAAGTGGTCCATACTTGATGAACGTATTCTAGAACCGTTACGGTAATGTCAATAAATAAATTGCTTTAAAGCAATAATTAAAGTAAATCCCTATATTAATAATAAAAAAAACTCATTCTCAAAGACAGTTAAATTTGTGATCATTATTTTGTAGATAAGGTATTTGAAAAGTATACTAGAAAATCGTTGCTTTTTGGGAGTTTAATTTACAATAAATTAACTTTTACTCCTCTGACTAGAATCATGTTTTTATTGTAAGAAGCAATGTCTCGTACGGACGGACATATTAGTGAACATTTTACAATCAGCATTGGTTGAAAGAGAACTTCTATTTACTAATAATACAATTTTTTTTTCATGATACCTACGTATGTTTATAGCACAGTATCATATATGTGCCATGTTAAGACCCGGAAGAAAAAAATGCTTTGGCAACAGCGACTATGTTTCACTTGATATCTTTGGACAATTAACGTACTTATCTAACAATATTAACGCGCTATACTTAATTCTAAATATTTAAATACACACAGAAGGTTGGTATAACAATTTCAAAACTTTCGTAAGAGCGACAAAATATCTACGCCAAAAGAATGGAGACTCCAATACACCGATATTAACAATAAAATCCAGCCAAAGTAACGCTGAATTGACGACATTATACGGACATTTTATTTAGTAACATCCGTTGAACCTCCTGGGGGCCTCACGGAGATCCGGACCGTATCAGGGCCCACAGTAATATTCACCTGAAAATCAAACAAAAAAATTCACCAAATTGTTTAATGTACTTAAAAAATCTACTTTGTTTTTAGATATATCCCAGAAATAATCATTACAAACTTATACTGTAGTTCATTTCATACCAAATGAGTACATATGACGGCAAATTTAAATTTGTCGACTCTTATTAGTTGTACTTTATTTACCGAGACTTATGCAGTTGGACAATAAGTGATAACTGAGAAAGTTTATATAAAGGGGAAAATTTCAAAATTTATTATTTATATACTTAACATAGAATAAAATCAATACAAACGTATATTTGTAGTTCGTTTCATACAAAATTAGTGGATACGACCGCAAAATTAAAATTGTAAACATTTGTATGTAGTATTTTTATTAGTGGGATACCTACCATCATGAAATAGGTACGGAACTCTCGGTGCACAATTATTACTCGCACTTGACCAATACTTTTTTTTATAAGAAACTAGGAAAATTACATTAGGCATCTCCACCAACCAAATTTTTTCACAAAAATTTTGCTCAATGATGGCAATATAGGTCACAGCTCTATAATTACTATAATTACTATTTTCTCCACTTTTAAACAACGGAACTACTTTATTATATTTCATAAGATCAGGAAAGACACCTTTGTCAACACACTAAATATCATGTCTAATTGAGGTGCAATATGTAATATAATAGAGCTGAGTATTTTAACAGATATATTAAGTCTAGCTATAGATCACCAGTCTTTTTACTACTAATACTTTAACAATTTCACCTGGTATCACATGAACAAAGATATAATTATTCTTATAGTTCGTAGAATTACTTTGTAACAACATAGCTACGGCTAATGGACATGAGCTTAATGAGGCAGGACCCTTACCGGAAATCTGCAAAATAATTCTCAAAAATATTAGCCTTATTATATCTATAGTCATTACCTATTAAACTTATTACCTATTTTTAATCCTGTTGATTCTTTTCAGATTTTAGATCTCTCCCATGTAGTACATATTTTATTTTCATATTTAATATTTCAATTCTTACATATTAGTTATTTTCAAATATCTTGGAGAATATATTGACCCGATTCATGAAGTCATCACGATTGTACTGCCTCTTACCATTACAGAATCTTATATGCACATTTATACATTTTAATATCAACCATTCTAAATATATATACTATTTAAGTAGTATCCATTCGTAATTCTAAATAAATATGTATTCTTTCTTGCGCCTTTTTTGCAATAATGCGGACATAGCAATTGAGAGAGTAATATAAATATGTATCAATAAGTATGAGATTTACCTAGTCTCCTTGTCAAACATTCATAGCATAATAAACTGGATTCTGGGGAGCAGCCATCGGAGATGTAGCTGTTGCTGCACCTTCAGGTGCTCCCCGCGCAACGCGCGACGGTGATCCTGGAGCAGGCTGGTACATTGGGGCTGCGACCTGAATTAGGAAAGTGAATAATTATTTGAAATCTGGTTGATACATATATTACCATAACACAGTACTATACAGGTGTATAAACGATACTTCGCATTAAGCATAACACATGCATGTACAACACGTATGTAGTTAGTGACGTTATTTTCATTTTTCCATAAAATACATTATTGACATATGAATGGCGGAATAGAGCTCGCTCTGCAGGAAGTGACGCGATTTAAGTAGTCAGTAGTGTTTTAAGGACTATGCACAAAAACGATATCGTTGTACAGTGCATCTGGGGCCAGATGGCGCTTAAAATAATAATAATGTAAACACCTGTAGCTGCATTTCTCACGGTATCAAAGACTTTAAGATCATAAATACATATGAGTAGAGTTAATGTAAAAATATCAAGGCAAGGTAATCTTGTTATTTTCATTAAATATGTATTATATCAATACGTATTTCCTACATTTTCACCTTGAATCGACTTTAAAACTTTTATTGAATTGGTATTTATCGACATAGACATGATAACATATGCAGCCAGATGGCGTTTCTAGCTATGACCCATAATAAAATAGTAACAAACTATAAGTTTTTATTAAACAGTTGATGAAATGAAAATGAGTTTAATCGAATATTTAAAATATTGAATATTTGTCCATAGATTGATTTATAGGATTAACCGTGCCATTTAAAACGAGGAATTTATTTCGCTGATTGTTGATTGCAGCAACTTGGCATAGATGGTGTTAGGTGCACTTCGCAATGCAATTTATATGTCAAGCACGCTTGAAATTCAAAAAGTTTCTAATCTTTTGAATCGAAACTTGACTTTGCTATAATTTTAACTTTTCGTATTTAAAATAAAATAAAGATTTATAAATTGGTATGGTGAAATAGTGTAGTGTATTGATATACACTAGCTATGAATTACAAAATACATTATTGTTAGCATGATTGCCCTTACTACTGAATAATCTAATTATATTCATTAATAATATTCAGAATTTGTATTTCTGCAACATCGACAGATCTCTTGGCTTGGCTCTTCTTTTATTTAAGGATTGACTTTCGCGTCATGTTGGGCTGCTAGGTACTACTAGACCCGCCTACCTGGCCTGCAAACATTCTGATGAGCTGAGCAAAAAAGTGATTAGAGGCAAAACAGGTTTCCAAATCGTTATTTCCTATAAAATTTTAATAAAAATTAGGTATAAATGAAACACTAATGACGTTCTTTCGAATTTAGTAAACATTTTTTTATGTATATCTTTTTTTATTATTTATTTTAATATACCACAGATAATGATAAAAATAAATAAAATGAATATGCCTTTATCAATATTGATTATTAGTCATAACCTACTAAAATAATCAAGTAACATAATTAATAAACGAAAGCAAAATAAATTGTAAGGAAGACCCAACATTATGTCTTTTTATAAAATATAGCTACGAACAAAATGTGATAGTAAAAAAAATATCTAACTAAATTATTATTAAAGCTATTGATATAAAATATTTAACTTGTAACAAATAATCAGCTTGTAACTAGACTTGCTATGATAAAATGCTATCAGTATTTTGAAACTAAATGTTAAGCAAAATCTACATTATTTAGTTATCTATGCACTACAATCACTATCTTTGCCTACTATTTAAAATTTAAAAATAATAATAGCCACCTAATAATGACAAATTGAGAATTGAGTATATTTTATATAAATTTCATTATTTGTTACAAGTTTCTTTACAATTTAGTCAAATATTTAGGTATGATTATTGACAATATTTTTTCAAAACCAATTTTCCATAATCTCGACTATGGAGCTGAGTGAAGCGAATCATTTTCAGCTCCTCATTAATCAAACGAGCAGCTTTGAAATTAGGAAAAGGTGTTAGCGGACGCGGAGAGCGTTATTGTCGTGGATTTTTCTGGTGAAAATTGGTATTGTAGATTTTAATCAAATAAGAAAAAGTATGATTGTGATACGTTTCAAAGGCACTCGTAATATAAGACGTCGCGTCGCTCAGCTCAATTCGCTAACGAGGCTCCAATATTATTACGTTACACGATAGGTATATCTATTACTAAAGTACATACGAATATAAGTCAATATATAATTTTTTTAAATCTGTTTAATATACATTCCAAGGGACATTGAATGTATTTAAAACATCAGTGCATCTCTTCCAAATTATTTCTAATATTTAACTAATATGCTGGCAAATTACCGAAATGCGTATTTGGCAAAAGTTGTTTGAATTTCTGTTTGAATGCCAATAACTGATAGTTATCTATTATCACTCAAGTTTTTGTCTTTTTTCCTTTGCTAACTTTAAGTTATTTTAACCTGTAACTTATAAAAGAGAGTTCACTTCTTTCGTATTCAAGTTAAATGAAGACAATATTAATAATTTTTTAGACAAAATTAATTTACCATTTTTACAAAACAAGCTAAAGGTGTTGTGCCTAAACGTAGGTTTGAATGATTGAACGAAATAAAAAATATAATATACATAGGTATGTACAAAATATAAAATTAATTCTAGAACAATACATTCGCATAAGACCTTTTTATATACCTTTTCAGAATAGCAAATCATTTGTTTTCCTCCGCCAGGCTGTGGTGCGGGCACTGGTCTATACCTGGCAGGCGCGGGACACAAAGTCTGTAATAAATTAGCAATCACTTAAAAATATGTTCTACTTAGGAAACAGAAGTGTAAATAAAGCTAAAATAACTAACTAAGGAACTCAACGTACTCGTAGAATTAATTGAATGTGTTTGTTAATATATAATATATTAGGTATTGAATTTACTTTCAGGCTCTAATCTTATATATTAATTATTAAACGTCATAATAGACTGATTTGAATATGACAAATTACATAACACTCACTTGTAATTGCAATGCATGTGTGTAATGAGCGCGCTGCGGCACCGCGGCGGCGGCCGGCTGCGGTGTGCTCGCGCCACTTGGCGCGTGTTGCTGGTAGTATGAAGGTACGCGGTTATCTGCAAATAGTTCCGTATCGACTCGTTAATTACTATTTAACGAACGGATTATGTGAAATTTGGATATACGTGAATGGCTCTTAACATTTCATTCTAAATGTTTGCATGTGTTCAATAACGAGCCCTTTTTTTTAATAGCAAAATACAAAATAATAGTTAGTTATTACATATATATAACAAAATACTTCATTGATATAAGTACGTAATAACTAAATATTAAAAGGATAGGTATTGTTAGGTTTTAAACAATAATGTTCATGTTCATACATATGTGAAAGCAACGCGATGCGACGCTGTTTTCATAGTTCGTTACTTACAATCAGTAGGTGCCCAAGTCTGCGCGTAATCTTGCTGGTAGTGATAATGATTGCTATAAGGGACATATAGCAGCTGATGATGGCTTCTGATAGGAGGTGGCGATTCTGGTCTTCGACAACGAGCTGATCGAACTGGCGATGTTTGCTCTGAGCTTGTTTGTGAACTGTATAGCTCTTGGCTGCTGTCGGAACACCTGCGTCATTAAGTTTTCATTTGCTTAAACATTCACATTTAAGTTACTAAATACTGACAATATTAAACTAAATTGTGATAATAGTGGGTGATTGCCCTTTGGCGATCAAAGGTAACCGTCAGTATCTAAAAATAAACGAATCATTATAAATTATTGGATAAGTTCAACAGGTTTCTGCAGTCCCAAATTAGTACTATACGTTTATATCAATAGGTACTTAAATATTAAACTATATAGACTAATTACCAAAAGAAATGGGACAAATATTTCGTTCGTTACTAACATAATAATTATATATTATTACCTATATATTACCGATTACCTATAAACTATATAGGTTACAGGTAAAAATGTCGGGTGGAGATTGTACCCACGATCTCTAAATAAGCAGTCACCAAACAATAAACCTATACTTAGAAGAGTAGTATCTAACCGTATAAAGTTCAAGGCTCGAGTAATACTTAGTTGCTATTTTGCTGTGCTTCTGTTGCTGTTTAAATATAGATAGATAGATAGAAACGGCGAGTTTCCGATTTAAACTTTCTAACCAATATGTAAAACTCTTTTGGTAATGTTATTTACCCATGTAATATGCATGCATCTAAATTGTGCAGCAATGTGTGGGTGAGCAACAGTACTTCATAGAGCCCATTTAGAACTAATATCTGAAATATTAGTTATAGTATTTAATTATTAATAAATCAAATCATTTGTCGGTTTGATTTTTTTGTTTGTTATAGATAAACTCTAAAATTACTGAATATACTATATATTTTTTCACCAATACATTTAAAAATAAATTTATTTATTTATTTAGCTTAGCATAGCAGGGTAGGCAGAGGGGATCGTATGTAGGTAGGTAGGAACGAAGGAACCTAGTGTTGAGACACTCCGTTCCTCGCTTTCCGCCATTCGCAGCATTGCGTGTTGAGTGGCGGAATTCAACGCCGCGCTTTGCCTTGTTGCAGGGGGAAGAAAATGAAAACTATTGATTCGCCCCGAGCGGGAATCAAACCCACAAACCACCGCGTTTTCAAGCAGACATTGTGCCTCTGCGCCACGATAAATATCAGGTAGTAACATAGACTAAATAATATCACGCCACATTTAGTAGAAACATTTATTACTTTAGTAAGCTTTCATTGTGTAAATAAATGGCTGTACACAAATATCATGTATTACAGAATTTTCTTAAAAAGATATGAAATAAAGTCCGCAGTAGCTCATACTGTACAACATATATGCTTTCATGTTCACTGACAATGTCTTTTTTTGTGGCATAAAAAACAAAACTAAATTTTTTGAGAAGTTCTCTTAAAGAAATCGTTTAAAATGTAATTGAAGAAGAATATAATAATTTAAGCCCAACGATTTAAATAATAATTTATTTGACGATAGATAATTAATGTAAAAAGCTTTTTAATTAGTTCATGAGATCTCTCGCAGAGTCTTACATATGTACAACAGAGTATTTGTTTTTATAGCACTACCCTACGTACCTATTTAGTTCATACGTTCCTATTCAACTCCCACAACTTATTTAGAAACGCAAGAAAATCGATTCGGGCTTAAATTACCCATAAGGGAAAAACACACCATAGGTACGGTACATACAAAACATAGTAGTAAAAAATTACAATAAATGTTGGTTTTCTAAATCTTGAACGTCTTGACAGTCGTTACTGGTTGGCACAAACAAATATTTATTCCAGGACCACCTGATGAGATGTTACCGTAGCAAGTGTCTAAGAATACATAAACCATCTCCGTTCCATCGTGAATAAAAATGGTGTTCATCCTTATCTAAATAAATACGTTATTCATTACAAGTATGTCACTTAGATTCGTCAATTTTAATAATATCCAGGCTGGCCGGTGACTTTACAAGATATTCTAACGCCTGTTATAATTGTGTATTACACGCAGGTGAAAACGCGAAACAGTAGTAGTATATACTCGTATACTCGTACTTTAAAATCAAATTGTGCTGTGGTACGCGGCCTACTTTAGCTACAGATGTTTTCGAGAACTCGTGTTTTTAATGAGAACAAAAGACGTTTAAATAGAATTGTGCAGCTATATTTATGAAAAAGCTACCTTAAAAATATATTTCCACAAAATGAAAATGAACTTCTATAGTAAAAACTATTTAATCCTATTGTTGTTGTTACTGCAAGTCAACATTCTTGGTATTTGTGAGAAAAATATATAAAATGCAAGAAATAAAATTGTCGGTGATTTCTATAGAAAGATAAATATGAAGATAAAAATAGATTAATAGCCTCAGTTGGACGTCGCTTTGGTGAGCAAGAACTAAGAGAAACATATTCTATAAATAATCATTTGCAATTATTTTATAATTTCTAATATTTCTAAGACGCAGTGAAGCAGTTGCGATGGCAGATGGCTCGATCCCACTCGTGAGTACGATATATTTACACGGGTACTTTACACGGGTATTGCGTTCCGCCACTCAACATCTAGTGTCTTAAATTCAAATTCAGATGAAAATGGAGAGTTGAGGAGTGTATAAATATTAATAAAGCAATACAACCATTTCTAATATGTAAAAATCATTTTATATTGGGAAATTATCAAACCTTATGGGTCAAATCAGTGTAAATTGTTTCATAATAAACTGTGAAATAATTTTCTTTGTCTATAGATTCAATAGACTGTAAGTTAAGATTCTATTGTGATATAACTTTGATTTTAAAAATGTTCTTTATCATTGTTACCTTTGGTTGAGTTATTATTGTTATTTATAGTGTCTGTATCGTAATAAATGTGATGATATATACTATGCTCAAATAGTTTTTCTGTTACTTACATATTTATGTGATAATATTATATATTATGGACCAATAAACAAAATAATAAAATAAATAATCATTATATTATTTAAGTGAATTATGATTTTCAAAAAGTGAAAAGTGAACATTTAAATCAACGTACAATTAGTAGGATTTAAATGGTCAGAGTATATTTGAAAAGTAAATGTAACGTAAATAGTCTATCCACAAATGGTGGCTTCACATTAGAACTCGATTCTACTGATTAACATCCATTATTACTAGAGGTATTACGGAAGTGGTAGGTATTAACGGAACAGAAGCTTATAATCGGATCGAATCGGAGTTTATGATTTTATTTTATCGGAGCCGGAATCGAAACCGGAGTCGGGGGAAGTAGACAAATGTGTTAAAACTGTAAAAGACTGGTCTGCTTATAAAAATCTCAACATGTTTAAATTAAAGGGACGCACAAAAAGAAATTAATGATCATTTTCTTTATATGAAAAATATCAAATGGTACATTAGTTAGAAAAAGAGGCAAGTTCCTCGCACGACATGTTTAAGCTTGGTATACATGTTGACCGCCGGCTGTTCACCTCCTTGAAAAGTTTCGGAACCGAATACGGAATCGAAGGTGTTATATCGATCGAAAGATTTTACCTATTGCCATCGGAGCTGAAACTTCGTAACATTCCTAATTATGAGAATTCTATTAATTAACGTTTATTATTAATTGAATTATATCACGGTTGCAAGAATCCTGTTGATTAGATAACTGGAGTTTAAATTTACCTAATTAGAACGTAACGCAATGTTCTGATAGAGACGTAACAACAAGCCAATCGGACCTAATTAATATAATTAGGATTAGAGGAGAACTCTACTGTGATGAACTTTCACTGTGAATCCACTGTGTGTTTATGTAGCTAATAGGATTCAGCAGAATATAGGCTATAATATATATAGCTTACAGAGATAAATAAGCCGAAGGGCCACTTGATTTTAAGTGGGCACCCTCGACCACAGTCAACTACGACCTGAGAGGGTGTGGATGCGTTGCCAATCTTAATGTTGGAGAAGATGATTGTACACACGACGCTTGAAAATTTCTAAATTATATTGCTCAGGAAAAACCTGAAGAGGTAGATTATTCCATAGCTTGCATGCAAGCGGAAGGTATCTAGATGCCGCGGGCAGAAAATGCATCCATGGTGCTAATGGTATCTGCTCCTTGAGTGAGAGGTGCAATGATAGAATAAAGATGGTGGCACCAAATCAAATAATTCCTGTAAACATTCCCCATCGTATAGTTGGTAGAATATCGACAGAGAACCAACGGATCTCCGTACACTTATAATTGCTTTCGAATTCTAATACACTTGATGTAGAACAATAGTATTTACTTCTAAAGAAATAATCCACACAATTAAAGTTGCAGGTCGTAACTAGTAATTAAATAAATATATTCATACAACTTACCCAACGTTGGCATAAAGTGAGCAATTCCTATACATCTCTTGTTGGCGTTGATAATAAGAAGCCATGTTTTGTGCGTGGGCGTAGCAAGAGTCACTGTGCTGCGGAACTGGTGTACTGCTGCACTGGCGTGACACATACTCTGTTTTAGACCTATGAATTAAATTTCAATGTTTATATTTGGTTACCTTTAGGACGATGTATATAAAATTGAAAATCTAAGATATTACAAATTTGTTTTAAATCTTTTACAAGATATTTGTATCATTATTTCATACCACATCCGTATCATTTCATACATATTAAAATTGTTCATAATCACCATGTTTTCCTTTTACAAACTGAATAGTATTTTTAATTTAAAAACCTAATTTATTCAACCGTTAACATTTTCATTTTATTGGATGATGTAATAGCGTAATTTAAAAATATCCGTAATATCTCACAATCGCACAAGGTACCGAAAAATTGTTATTTTTTTACGTATTTTATAGTGAGTTTATTTTATTCCGTTTCACTGAATCGCGATACGATATTCGTATTGCAAAGGCATGCAATATAAATATTAATATATTACGGTATATGTATGTTACAGTAAATAAGTTTTATGAATTTTGTTTACCAGTTAGTATTAACGCTTGATCTACTCTGCGGCCTCGATGTTAAATTCGCTTCAGAGTAATAAGGCCAGGAGTAGTTTGAATTGTTCCTTTGACACGCGTGGCTGGGCACGGGCGTGGTTATGCTAGACGTAGATGTTGACGTTGGCTGCAGCTCATTTTGCATTTGTTGTAAAATATCATCCGAAGCGCCCAGCTGTTGCTTCACAGCTATACCTCTAACAGCTGGTCGGCGGTGGAAGCCTACAAAAGAGTTTTTGTATAGAAAATTATTCGTTTCATGTGGCTGATAATCTAAGAAGAACGTATTCATGGCTCTTGTACCACGAATACGCTAATCTTAATTATTATTCCTATGATAAAGTTTAACTAAAATAAGCTCTTATGTACTGTTTTGTAATTCTTAATGTATAGATTGAAGTTTACAACGTTGATATTTTGTATCAAACCTGAATTAAAAAGTAAGTCCACTTCTTTTATTTGCTTATAAAATATTATTTTTAATTAAAATATGAATGGCTGTGAGATTAGAAGCTGTGGAATTTTCCATAGGCCAAACGTCTCTTTCGTCTATATACGTGTCTTAGACATTGATTCCAAAGTATTTATTTATATTAATACTGAATTTTATTTCTAGGCAATATTCTCTCAAGTCGGTAGTAGGAATGTTCGTTTCTAACCAAGATTAGGTGGATCGAACTTGAGGACGCGTCGCCGAGTCTAGGTTTAAATATCTTTTCAAGAATGGTCTCATGATATACTTGTACCGATGTTTGATACGGGTCAGTATATATAAAGGTCAATAACAATCAGTCACTCTTTCATAGTTAATACCTCAACAAACTATCACCGAAGTCGGATAATGCCGTGGTCTGTTGACTAATTGGAAAGCGTTTTTAGAGCTTTCAGCATACACACGGGCATTTATTTGTTAAAATATTACTCAATTGTAAAAAAAATCTAATCCGTAAAAAAATTTTTCTATGTCATTCCTTTGCGTACTGCTTAAGTAGTTGTTTTGATATTACCACCGTTTTATATTTTAAATTATTAGTTAAGAAATGACCAGTGCATCTCTTATTGGCTGCAAGTCCTCATTCATGTTTTAAAATACGCGACATATGCGACATCTTCATATGCCGAGATTAAATGTTTTACTTTCGGACAGGATTAATTTGATTTTTTCCCATACTGCTATGATCACGTTTTTCGTAAGAACTCTACGTGGATGGTCAAACTTTTTTCTGTCACAAATAAAGGAGGTTTCATTGTACCTATCAATAGCCCGGTACATAAACATTGACAATATCAAACTTATGTAGGATATTTAAAATTGTATTTGGCACACATGCCTACTTTATTTAATGTAATCACAGCGATTCAGTTATCGTTATCACCTCACCCCATTTTAATATCACAAAATATTTAACAATAGTATAGCAATCGTATAAAAATGACGGATTCCAAATTTAAAAGTAATATTTTGTTTATTTATAATTGTAACAGTATTGATGGCCAGACTAAGTATAGTTATATACATAACAATACGACAGGCCGTTGTCACAATTGAATAATTTAAAGATAAAACAAGAGCGATGCGTCGGATATAGTGTAAACAATATGCTCATTACAAGTTCCATACTGAGATAACAATTTGGAGTCACAATTACAGCATAATCAACTAGCTTTATTCCTCATCAAAAAGTAGCTTACATTAAAATACCAAAAATATTGGTTTTATTTAATTTTAGCCTTATTTTTTTATTATATAAATATGTATATAAGAAACATGTTATAGAGGCGCATAATCTGACGTGGGCTTGATTCCCACTTCTAATTATTTCGTTTTTATGGTAAGGATATAAAGCGCTGCTTTGAGTTATGCCACTCCAACACCCAATGTCTCAAAAATTGGGTGGAATGTGGGGAACCCTGTTATATGCGGATAAAAGTGCAAAACACTTTTACTAATTTTGTTGGAGTTATCATTAGGGTGATATTCATATGACATTTTTGTCTACTATAATTTAAGAATGCCTGCAATTCTAATATTACAATCGCTAAGATTTTTTCGATAAAATCTGTAAGTTTTAAAGGAAATATTTCACAGGTAGAGCATCGTAATATTTTTTTTGGTTAAAGTCACGTGTTTTAAAAAATATGTTGTACCTATGACAAATTAAGCGAGTAAAATAAATGTATATTTTAAATATATTATTTACATAGTACAACACAAAATAGCTTTCTCACGATGTATGTTTGTATATATTTCATTCCTTTTCCAACGGCCTTTATGTACAATTTTCACAAATGGAGTGTAAATAAAGAATATATATATATATATATATATATATATATATATATATATATATATATATATATATATATATATATATATATATATATATATATATATATATATATATATATATAATGTATGTATATTAATGTAAGTTTTATAACGTAAAGTAAAAAAGGCGAATGCTCAAGATTTGTAAATAAATAATCCATTTGGAAAATAAATAATCCATAATCGTATACTTAACACGGATGCAGATGAAAGACGGACCTTACTTACAATCGGACGGACTTACAATATTTATTTATTATGTACTGTACTCATAGACGAAATTCAAATAGATTATATTAATATAATATTAATAGCTTACCATAATCGTCATGTTCGTCGTCACTGCTGACCGGCTGGGATTCCTGTCCGTATCGCTGGCGGAGTCGCTCAGTCCGCGGTGCAGACGCGCGCGCAAACGCAGCTAAACTTTCATCGCTTTCAGTGGCACCTTACATCATCAATCAATTTTAATTACAAAAATGAATAAAATTACTCACTTCACATAGTACATAATAACTATAAATTATTAAATATTTAATGAATTATAAAACGAATGTTTAGTTAGGTCTTTATAAATGTTGGATAGATGTCAATCGTAGTAACTGGGACGGGACTACTTTACTTTTTTTCCCTTAGTTTTGCTACACCACAGACTGTGGTTGTCCGTGCCAATTTTGTATGTTTTCGTTATTATTGTGATTCGATAAAAATCAAGAGCTTTTAGGCCATAGTACCACTGTATGTCATTCCATTTGGAGCGCTAATTTTCTTATTGCCTCCTCGTCTCTTTTTCTTTAGTGTGTCTCGTTAATACGACGACAGTGTGTTATATGCTGTCGTGTAAAAAGAGCGTTTTTGACGGTCTCAGCCTCGATGATCACCACCGAATGTTAATCGAGATTCATTTACTGTCAGACACGTGAGATTTCCCCTTATACATATTCTTTCCTGATAAGGTTCACTTCTCCACTTGTGTTTGGACCAAGTATAGAGTGTTAGGGAAACCATTAGGACAATGTCACAGTGTGAACGAATTTTTGATAGAAGAATACGAAAATTGCTTTAAATCCAAATTTAGTTAAGGTCATAAGTAATCCTTAAAAATTAAAAAGCTTGGTTTATTATATTAATTATAATCCTTCTAGCCAATAAAGCTATTATTCAATATAGTAGACACATTCCATTACATGCGCTACACATTTAGATTGCCTTAATTATTGTTGAATCGTAGATACTAGTAGTATATATGAACTATTGATTACTCAGAAGAGGGGTATCTGATACGGGTACTTAAACTAGACTATACTGCATCTTAGCAGTAAATTCAGTAAATGGCTATCAGGCTTTAGCAGACCATGCAGGTATTATAACCTGTCTAAATATTAACTAGATCTATGCAATATTCTAAAGGAATAAGGAGTGTATGTATACATAAATTACTTATGTATAATAAGTAAGTTTATGCATACATATAATAAAAATCTAACTAATCGCTGTCTGTACATGTTTTACAACATATTTAAAAAAAATTACACTGCAATAGAACCCAAGGCAGTGTTTTTAATTATTTCGCGTGTACCATTCCGGTCTTGGATAGGTTCTAATTAATATAAATTCATAAAATTGAAATTTCTCTCTTGTATTAATCATGAAACTCCCTTGTTACTCATAAACATAAAATTTGGTAAAGGTTACTGGGCATGTTAAATAAGAACGGATTTACCACAATTTAACCACATAGGGGTTTAAAAAAATGTCAATTTGACTGAAAATTATGACTGAATTTAAATTAAAAACCTAGAAAATTTTGTGAATAAATTTTGTAAATGAATTTAGCGGATAAATTATTTAAAATATATTACCTTTTTTGTTGCGGTGAAACTCGTTAACGTTTATACTTTATATAGTTAATATTTATTATAATTCACATATTACAAAATTGATTTTAGTTACGGCGTTGAAACAGAACTTTTAAAATATATTTTATTAAAAGCAATTAAAAGTTTTACGATAGTTACTACAGATTCTCGTACCTGAAACAGTTTATAGCGTCTACTCAGTAACACACTTAATTATGTCTTCATATACCTTCATGTAGTGGTATGATAAAGGTACAAGTTATAAATTAATTAAACTAGAAAATTAATTTAATTTTACCAAGTAATTTTACAATACTTGTTTCTTTGCTAAAGAAATTACAAGAGCTTAAATTTTTCAATACACTATAAATCTATAGACAGAAAGTATACGCACCAACAGCACACTTTCATTATATTAATATAGATAAGTATAATTAATGCTCATAGCGAGAGAACGTTATTTTATTATTATTTTAAAAATAAATGGTTACTTTGAATTAAGATTATGTACAGTAATGCTTTGATATATTTTGTATTCAGTTTTCTATATTACTATATTAAAATATAGAAAAAGGTTTTCACAAAATGTGTCGAATTTACATAGTCGACGTATGATGCCGTGACGTCACTTAGAGCTAGTACAGCGAATGTGCATACATGACATGCGTTTAGCCACGATCGCGTGAAATTCTGTATAACCGATTATAGGAATTCTTCACAGAGTGTGTCCATGTAGAAGCAATATGATGGAGATTTAGATTTGATATATTTAAGCATAGGTGTCATATGAACAATCTCTTCACAAACTATCGAAGCAAGTCCGATGGGAAATGGTAAACATAAACAACGGTAAATTCCAAAATTACTTTGGTAACTAGATTGACGGATCTACACAGTCCGATTTAAGGCTTTTTTCCATCGAACAGTTTATGCTTGTTACGGTCCTAATAAGTATTAGATCATTTGTTTTTTAGTTCTAGATTGTAGTCTAGATTTTATGTATGAGACAAACAAAATAAAACTTAAACTTTATGGAAAAATAACAAAATTTTTATAATGTTCGGTATTTTGATTTTTAGTCACACTAGTTCTGTATTGATAAATAACTCTTACCTCTAACTTTTCTGTTGAATCACGATATTATAAGCCTCTTATGTACTAAGTTACATTTTCTCGGGAAAAATCTGAATACCGTCAGTGAATGGTAAATATCATTCATTCATTTTGTTATAAATAAAATAGAAATTTTAATATTGTACGGTAATAATTCAATAACGAAGTCATTATTGTTGTTGAATATAAAGTATACAGTAGCGAAAAAATATTTTGTCAAATTAAAGTTGAAGTAATTAACTTAGAGGTCCCGTTGACGCGTGAAATACACGTTACCATAGCAACGTCTATGTCACTTTATACAACAAAATTATATTGTAGTGTGTATAATGTCTTATTTATTGATTTATTGAACAATATTTCATAAGCATCATTATTGAAAAATATTATTCAATTATTCATTCATTATTCATTATTCAATATTTTGAATAGTTTTCATTCAAATATGCTTTTACAAGCATTTTGGAGTCGTCGGCTTTATGCACATAAGCCTACCGCCGGCTTGGAAGGCAGTTATGCTGAGAATAGCCGGCAAGAAATCTCTACAAAATATATTCTAATCCTATATATTTTTTCTATATCTTTTGTATTGTTTTACAAAAATATAACATTAAATATTTACTCTAAAATCTATAAGCCTTAAATTATTAAATTAATTATGTAATAATTGTTTAACATAGCAAAGATAGAATAAACTTGTTGGAATTCCAAATTTTGTTAGGAGTAAAGCAAGAAGTAGATAAGTAGCAAGTCGTTATTTTAAAAAGGATTGCAGCTAGTTAGTTATTTAATAATAACAATCTGGAAACTGGAGATCATGCCTCGAACAAATTCTCGAGAAAGTTAATCTCTGTGAAGATCGCGTAATAAACAAGTTATCAACGAGTGTTGTCCAAAAATCTACATTGAAAATTAAAAACGATCTCATGGTGATCCATGAGATCCATTCATCGATCTCATCGATCTCATCGAAAAATGTTTTGACTCTGAATCGGCGGGTTCAACATACCGGATTGCATAGAGGACATTCGAACAACGAAATGTCCATCATATTTACAATTAATAGGATGTTTCAATTTACATTTGCAAAATCCTGAAATATTTTTGATGAAATATTCTTCATTCTTTCGAATTCACCATGTATAAATAATTTGATGTTCGATATAAAATAACCAAAGTGAACTGGAAGGCAATTTTTGTCAGAGTAGCTGGAAACGACTTCCTCTAGCACACGTTTCAATTTGTCTATCAACATGTCATTAACCCTGCACAATAGTTACATTTTGACAAAATACTTTTGACCGCTACAGTTAGTTATAATAATTACTATGTGTACTGTAAGAGGTAGTGTGTTATTTTAAGAAAGGTAAAATCTACAGTCGTGTTTATTATATGTTTTTTAAGTACTCTATTTTTACAATAACTACTACGTATATAAAATACGGCTACACTATATTTAAAACCGAATTTCACTTTTACCTTTAAATAGAAAAATAAAGGAAAATTATGGTTTTACAATTTAAAACACTGAAATTATTATCGATAACTATTAGTATTAAAATAATTAATTTATGACAAATAATACATAATAGAAAAATATTTTATACCGGAAATGTATAAAAATCTTAACGTAATCTCGGAAAGGCGCAAGGCCTTTTGAAAATCGTCCAAGCGCACTCACCACTAAATATTATCGAGCTACGTCGGAATTTATGTTGCTAGCATCTCTGTACGGAGATTTTGCATATTTTCTATACACAATATTTGTGTATAGAAAATAATTTGCTATATAATTGCTAAATAATAATAATAAATTGCTAAGAACGATCATTTGGTAAGTTGAGATCCGCTACATTTAAATTTTTATAAGTATGTATGTTAAAGAATATATATTTTTCTTAAGTGTTGAATAAAATATTAGAAATATACTAGTGGTTGCTAGCATTTTACTTCACCAGGGTTCAGTACACTCCATTACCGTCCATTGCTTGCCGCTTGATTATACGTAAATTTTAAACCTTAAAGGAAAAACTAGTTATCGATATCTTTATGACTAAGTGAAAAAATTAGAGAACCCTTTTATATAAAGTACACAATAACTTACCAGGTGTTCCTGCAACGACATCTGGAGCTGGCGCTTCGTTATGTTCATGCAGATCTATGTTTGTAGCTGAAGACGCGGATGTTCTATCTCCGGGCGGCACATAATAGAAGCCTTCGTGATGCGCGGCGCTGCCAACACACGCTGTGAGCGGGGCCAGTGTTGACAGGAACTGCCTTCGGGTCTCGGATCTTGGCTAATAAGTTGTTATATATATATATATATATATATATATATATATATATATATATATATATATATATATATATATATATATATATATATATATATATATATATATATATATATATATATATATATATATATATATATATATTAAAAAATAAATTTACATTCTCGTAGAAAAGTGTATTTGATTGCGTGATCACCGCATTATTTTTTCAATGCTTATTTTCCTGTACTCGGTAACTAAATATAATAAATATAATATGTATGGTATAAAATATTGGCGTGTATAAAATAAATACTATAAAATATGCTTAAATTCTATATCTTGAAATTCCATTATTTAATATCTATTAGTTACTAGTTCGCAACTTCACTTGCGTAAACATTACGCCGTACCCTTGCCGTGGTATTTTCATTTACCACCTGTTGTATGTAAGTACTTTGTCGTAAATTAAGCAATAATTTATTTTGGTAATGATGCCAAGTAAACATTAAGTTAATATTCTTAAAATTTAATAAACCAGCCTTTGTAGTTTAATAGTCCTGTGAATTCATAGAAGGTAATCTAAATCTTTAATTTTTGAACTTCAACAGAAAGTGTTTATCTTGCTCAGCAACTTTTTCTAGGCGTTATATTTATATCCCTTAAGATATAAGACTTAAAGTCAAGCCGGGCTGGGATCAAACGTCAGATCTTAATGTTTTTATATCATCAGAAAGTGCTCATAATGCTTACCAAGTTTTCCTTAGATCCTGTTTTATTATTTCTTATAGTATAGTGGGAATATTGTAAACCTTCAATATAAGTTACGGAATATATATTGCCAATGAATAGCTATAGAGATGTAATAAAAAATGTTTCATCAAAATACATCTAGTAATTTTGGCGTGAGTTCCAGTTTCCTTCCAACAACGGGCAGACAAAAATATTTAAATGCTATATTTTTGGCTTCTGTATCTTGAACTAATTGCCCCAAAAGAATCGTTATAGTATATATTATAATATACAATTTTATTATATGTATAGATAAGAGACATGAATACATTCTGTTAGCAGGCAGATTAGCGGCGGATGTGGTACCGGCACCAACGTGGTACCGCATGCTATCAAAGTACTAGTAAGTATAGGAAGTCTAATGAGTAATGAGTAAATTGTATGTTATTTTTAAAAATATATTATGTTTTACTTATTAATTTGAAACATAAAACATATGCAATATGAAATAATATAGTTTTGGAATTAACTATTAAAAACAATACTACAATTTTGCAGATATTACTTTAAATGATCTGTATAAATCTATAATTATTTGAGTCATTAGTAAATAGTATAGAAATATCATTAATATTTTATCAATGAGTTAAATGTTTCTTATAAACAATTTTATATAAACAGCTTTTCAACTTTCATAACACACACTATTTGATTTATTTAATCGCAAAATACAGGTTTATTATTCGTTCTTTTTCCACTTGCAGTATCAGTAGCTCGGTAGATAGGTAGATAGGTAGACAGGGAGAATCAAATGCAATTATGTATACATGTTTTAAGTCTCACACTCAGATCTAAAGAGAGTTAATTTAAAAATCAACTTTTGACTTATGGAGACCATGGAATTCCTTACCTCTCAACCTCCACTGACTTATAAAACAGTTTTAAAAATAACTCGAATACTCAGCGTTAATTGGTGCAATATGCCGCTTTTGTTAAACTAGTGAGCCTCTTTTGCCTCCACCGAACCTCCTCCATTAAAAGTTGCAAGCAAAACGCACGTGCCCGACGCAAACAAAATGCAGTATTATAAAATTTTCCCCATATTGTTGAAATTTTAAGCAGTATTATTTTGAATTTCGATAGTGTTGGCAGTTAGTGGTGAGTAATTATCATATTAATACTTAAATCATTTTGAGTTGTTGAAAGAGTTTTGCTAGTGGCGTGATTTTAATTTTATTTACAATTGCTACCAGTATTCCTGAAACACTTTTGAATTTTTAGTTCCATCAATTTTAAAAACAAAACACAGTCAAATGTTTGTGGTATTTGGAGGTATGTTATTCTTTCATCATTTTTATATCAACAACCATAGAGCTGGTACCATTTCTACTAATATTTTTTTGAGTAAAATTTCTTTTCATGGGCAAACACAATATTTAAACTTAAAAATTATAGTTATGCTTTTCCGTAAACCATAGAGAAACCAGCGTCAGTCAAAGGACTTCTGACGATCTAAATAGGCACCGCACATTTTTTTTGTTTTGTTAAAGTAAGTAAGTAAGTAAGTAGAATCAGTCAATGTAGTACCTAATGTATTCAGCCCACATAGTTTGAACTAGATCACCTTATGAATTTAAATAGTAATTAAAAACAATGTAATTGTATTATATTTTACTATAATGCAATTATTTCTTGAATTTATATTACCAAAAGAGCGTCAACTCAAAACTATATTCACTAATACAGGTTCGCTGAAAATAATTTTATAAAGATACATAATATAACTAACCAATAGTGAAATCACAACAAAAAATCGGATTTTATGGCTAATAATAATTAGTTACACTCGTATTTTTATAGCCGCGTATAAAATTACTAAATCTTCGTAGAAAACTGCAGTGCACATGTAATCGGTCTTCCACATCCCCTAAAAAGTGATTTATTTAATTAATCCAGTTTAGATCTTGATGTGCGAATTATATCATTTTTATATAAGGTAGTAAAAAAACCTACCACGCAAAAAGAGGCTAAGTGGTGTCTAATGATAAAGATGAACATGAGTCAGTTGAAATTTTGTCTAACTTCCAGGCAGCATCAACTAACAAATGTTGTTAACAGTAAACGATTTAAGACGTAGTGTAGCTCCTTGGAGTGTAATAGCAGTTTAATTACTTCATGTTTAAGTTATTCATATAATTTTATTTTATAAAAGTTATAATTTTGCTGAAATTTGCATATACTCGTTTACATAATATAGCTAGTTTTTACCTGCTCGGAATCAGGATCAGTTACGGCAAAGAATTCAACATTTATTGTTTTGAAATATATATGTAGAATATAAATTTTACAGTAGATATATATGTAGAAATAATGAGCTTACCGAGAGATTATCAATAGTATTTAAGTATATGTATTAAAGTCATTATAACATTCTATTCAAGAATAGTTAACTTACATTTTTCAAGCGGCAGGTCTGCAATCTCACCTGAAATTTTATTATACGCGCGTATACCTTACCCTGCCATAAATAATATTTATTAACATTTTGAAGGTGAAAACATTTTTTTCAACTACGCAATGATCATATCTTTATAACTTCCATTACTTAAATTAATATTGTTAAAGGGATACGTTTATAATTTATTAGGAAACTATTATGTACACAAAACATAATGAATGAGAACAGAACACCTGTACAATTAAATTTGGTCGGACAATACGAATAGGCAAACAATGTTGAAGCTATCGTTTTGGTTTAGTGGGGTGTTTGAAAAAGATCAACTGGAGCGCTTCAATATTCGGTGCACCGTTTAGAAGTACATCGATATTTTTCTTTTTTTTTTATTACTTTTCTTTTTTATATCCAACGTGTAGCGGGATAGGGAAAGAGAATATCCTGTTAATCAAATTTTAAATTGTGGATTAAATTGTGACTGAACAACAATTGTTCATTCTCAACAATTCTGTTTTGTATTTCTAGCTACTTTTAACATGCTTATTATGTTCAATTCAATAATCATTTATTTTATAATTTTTTTAAGTGATTAAAAAGTATCCAAAATCACTTTCTTTGTCAGTATATTATTAAAAAATATATATTATTTATACCTAAAAATATATATTATCTAGACCTTTATTTCAAGTTACAAGTCGTGAACGGCATTGGACATAAAAAAGAAGCCACGGAAAGTAATTAATAAAAAAGTATATATATATATATATATATATATATATATATTATATATATATATATATATATATATATATATATATATATATATATATATATATATATATATATATATATGTATATGTATATGTATATGTATCATTCGTATAAAGTAAGTACAATCTGACAGTAAGTTAAGATCGAGGACAATATAGCATTTAATTACTGCTAATGAGATTTTTAAGCATAGTCTCTGTGCTTTTATGTGAGTTAAATGCTAAATCAAATATTGTAGTAAAAGCGAAGTTGAGACGCAAGCAATCCAGACTCATTTAATTAAGCAGCACAATTCTAGATGAACGAATCGGTTACATAATAGCTATATTATCAACATTTTTATCGTTTTCTTTTTATTAATACGAAACTGTACGACGTCTATTTTCTAAATGAAATTAAGAAATAATCAATATTCGTATTAAGAGTTCAGATTCCTGAACATCAATAATATTGAATTATTTTTTTTGCCTTTCCGAGGTTGACCATCGCAAAATTCTGCTTATATATTTTTATGGTCTGTTTACTCTGAGCCTGTCTGTTTGTCGGTCTGCAGATTAACTGATAAAACATGTTAACAAATTTTGGAGATTTGGGATTTTTGGAAAATATGTTCCATTTGTCTAATAAGGTTCAATAAGCTTTAAATAGATTAGCAAATATACTTAAAATATTCGGAACACAAAGTGATAGAAAATTTTAGTTTATATATATATATATATATATATATATATATATATATAATATATATATATATATATATATATATATATATATATATATAATATATATATATATATATATATATATATATATATATATATATATATATATATATATATACTATAGAATAATAGCGTAAAAATGAATAATGTATGATATGAAAAATAATAAAGAACAATTTTATTTTTTAAATTCCTGTTGAACTAATTGGTTTATTTGTTTACCTATATTGGATCTAAGCACTGGCAGCAAGTATGGAATTGCACGGTCCTGAGCATCCTCAGTTGTTAGTCCATCGGTTCTCCTGCCCGTCATGACAAATAGCCATCGCTCATCGCTTGCTTGGGCGTTCGGGTGGTCCAATTCCAGGAACAGGAACGCGCGTTTTCCCAACATAGTTGCTGGCACATAACGTGGCCATAGTATCATAGGCTCACTCTTGGTGCTTATCCGCCACATCAAGGACTCTAAGACTATCTTGAATGAATATATTGCGTTTACGGTCAGACCGCGTGCCGCCACATATCTACCTCAGTGTCCTTATTTCTGTGATGTGAAGCTCCTAAGTGTGCCAAGATAAAGCTAGCCAGCATTCGTTGCCGTATAAAAGAACTGGTCGGATCATGCTCTTGTATTTCAGTCCCATAGTTTGAGTGGTATTTCGCTATTGCAGATCGCTCGGTTAGGGGAATGGTGGGAGTCAACAGCCATTTGACCGCAGCGTTAAGCTGGACTTGGATATCGTGGTCGATGCCTCCGGACTCATGAATAATGGATCTAAGGTACCTGGAACTTCCCGATTTAATGGCTGCTTCAGGGTGTATGGATTATGCTCGAGTCTGGGCTCCTGTAAGCATGTACTCACTTCAACACGTTTAGTTCTAGACCAGTGTTCTCAATTTTGTCCATCCAGATGTTCATTTTATGGCCCAGTGTCAATCGATTTTCAGTGAGTGCTATATCATCGGTATACGCCATCAGCCATGGAGGCTGGTCCTGGATATGATCCATAATAGTATCTAGCAGATCATTAAGCAAAAATGGACAGCTGAACCGCGGTGAACCCTTATAGTAATCGGCAAAAGTTTGGTGTCGCCAACAGTGGCCCTAACTTTAGAAATGGAGTAGCATAGTTAAATTCATACATTCTATGCAAGCCAAATTACGGGCAGCAACTAGTAAAACATATATATGTTGGCTATATTAATTTGACCCCCAACTCAAACCAAGATATGTTGTAATAATAATACTTCAAATCAATTGAGCTTTTCAAGAGCATATAGTTATTTACACGTTTGCTAAATCATAAAACAATTTTTTTTTATTTATTTTCTGTCTGTCTTTCTGTCCGAGCTAATCCCTGGAACAGCTGAACTGATTTTTATGAAACTCACTAGAAGATAGAAGAGTTTGTGGATTAAAAATTATGCTATTTTTTATCCCGAAGTATCGTGATTTATACAGGGAATCTTTTTACCGGTACCGAAAACGGGTGCGAATACTTACCACCCAGATAAAATATTGCTTATATAAAATGTTTTATGGACAAAGGATTTCAAAGAAAATATACAATAATTATATGTACAATACATGCATATAATATTAGAGATAAATAACATTAGAGTAAATAATCAATCAAGTGAGAGAATACGCGAACGAGTTGCTAGTATCTAAGAAAACTTAAAATTTTCATCTTCAAAATAAAATTAACGTTACATTAAAAGAATGAAATAAGACATCAACTAAATGTTTTCTGGGTAAATGTTCTTTTCAATATTCAAAGTTTTAATTTTCACTTACTTTTTGTTGTTCTTGGTGAATATCCCCCAAATCAGGTGGTTGCTGTCGTGGTGGTACGGGCGCTGACAGAGTCGAAGATGAGGAACTAGACGAAGCGCTGCCGAATGCTTTTTCATTATTTTTATCGAGACTATTGAACGATTTGTCACTGGATTTGTCGCTACTGCTTGAGAATTTATCAATACTGGCTCCAGCTGGTGATGAACGCTGTTCCTCTTGTTGCTCATCCTCTTCAACATCACAAGTAAGGAGGCGGATCCTTTCAGATAGCGACGTGGTTTCCTGCTACAAGTTCATTATATTAAAAAAATAGAAATTATTTACTACGACTTACTATACGAATATTTTAAAATAGTCCAAATTATAGAATATATAACATAAATAGATTAGTTATTTCTTTACAAGATTATTAGATTCCGGTTAATTTTGTTAAAATTAAGGTTTTTTAAATTTTGGGAAACATTAATAGATTAAATTTGTTCAACACTAATACGAACAAGCGCGCAATAATTTAGAGCTCATTTAAAAAAAGAATTAAAACTATAGAAGTCAACTAACTAAAAAGTAAAAAGTAACTAAAAGGCTTAAAGTAATATAAGTCGAATAAATTTTAAGACATAAGTAAATATATATTTTCTCTTTTTATTTATTTTTCTTTACAGTATTTTCTTCTCCGCAGCTTTGAACTTATCTACACGCAAGAGTTGACTGGAAGACGTCTCTTTTAGTGATCTAACGTCATATATATATATATATATATATATATATATATATATATATATATATATATATATATATATATATATATATATATATATATATATATATATATATTCCGCATTAAACAAAACTATTCTTCCCGAATTTAATGTGTTTTGGCATACGATGATTGATGTCCAGCCCGACATTTCAGGCAACTCGAAACACTAACTGACTGGCCAGGGGTGGCCAGTGGTTTGTTTGGTTGGTATAATAATTAATATATGAAATAATCGAATGGTCCTGGTTTCTGGCAATATGTGCTGACTGTCTTTTGCCATGTGGTCCCCACTACACATCAGACGTTTCATAAGCTGGGATACCTAGATGGTAGAAAATCAACAAATATCTTCTTTAATGAATTTTATCTATACTGTATTTCATAAGCTTCGCGGAATATTCTAGATATACTCGTAGATATCTGTTATCTCTAGCAAATAATATCAAATATCATCTAATGGTTGCATAAATCATAAATCTGCTGCTTGCTATCTTCAAATTACTCTAATTTTCGAAATCAGAAACACGTTTATCTAATAATTAAGTAAGTTCATCAAATTAAGTAGGATTTTGATTTTTTCCTTTTCTCTCTTATAATTACTATAAGTAGTACTTAGAATTGTCTACTATAAGATAGTAGAGAATTAAGAAAAAAAGGAAAATATTAATGATCCGATAGTAATATTGATATTTTTTTTAATATATATTGTTATAATTATCTATCATTATCATACACATAATAAGTATATTCAAATTGATATTTAAGTAATAAATAATGAATATTTATAGCATAACTGACAAGTCAATGAGCATTTCTGACGCTCGTAATACTACACTGTATTTTGCGTTTAATTGTGTGTTCTGAATCATATGATGGCCACGTCTGGCCAATGTAAATCAACGTACTGCTGTAAAATTCAATTTGATTTACGGAGCAGGTACTAACGGGAGTTCTATTCAATATCGTTTTATAAGCTTAATTTCCTTATGATTATACAAATTGAAACAGAAATTAGTTTTAAAAAGCAAAAGTGCACAATATATAATCAATTGAACAAGTTACTTATTAAATCTATTATATATTGTGCACATTTCGCGGTTAATAAGTAATAGTAAAAATTATATACGTAATTACAATTCTTATTATACGTAATTGAAATTATTCCTATGTAAAATGTAAATTAGAACTTATGGTAGACTAGTCTTACTTAGTCAAAGTTTACCCCAAAAGACTTTAAAGATATACATTTCGAACAAGTAACAAGAACATAATTCATAGAATATCAAACTTGATGCTCATTTATTATAATTAAACGAGATTCAAATCAATATATATATATATATATATATATATATATATATATATATATATATATATATATATATATATATATATATATATATATATATATATTTAAGAGCAACTTTTAAAAAAAAACATTTATTACATTAGTGTTATTATAATAAATCCAATTGTAGTAAATTGTAAGCACTGATAGATCTTACACAAAGCGAGCGTAATTTTATCCTTTAAAGCCAACAATGATTTGTTTGAAATATATCTTATCAAAGAACGATGTTAAAATTGAATTCAGAATAGACGCTAGCTTAGTTTTACAAAAGCTTTGTTAACTTTTATTTTTGAGTATTTTAATTATTTTAATTAGATTTAGACGTGTTAAGCAACTTTCTTGGAACAAACACAAAGGTATTAACTTCAGAACTAATTATAGCGCATAAATTAAGCTTCAAGTGCAGCAAGTTATATCAAGTCAGCGTAATAGAAATTTATATTTAATTGACATAACGGGTAATCGAATAAGAAAGAAGAATGTAAATAATATACGAGAATGAGATATTTTTCTAGGCTATTGGAAGGACAGCTTTAAGTAAGTACCACGCGACTTAGATTACAATATTACAATATTATAAAACTTTTGAAATGTAATGTAATTGATCGATTCAATATAAACTTTCTCCATCTGGCGATATGCCGTGTTATGACATAATTCCTTACTCAGTAAATGACTTAGGCAATAATTTAAGAATGAAAATTACTAAGAAAAATATAAAACCAAATTTTTTAATAAAATATTTGTTTAGCGCACAATAATAAAATAGACGAACACAGCACTCAAGACAAAACTACGTGGGTTTTGTTGTGGTTTTTGTTTTTGTGACTACAATAATAAGTTATGTTATTTATTATATAATTAAGTTAGTCACCAAAACAGAATAAATAATAAAAAAAGAAACTAACCTTAGGCTGTTGTTTTTTTCTGGCTTCACTTCTGAGAAGTGAACATCTCAGTGCATTCCTCTCTGCTACTCGTCTAACTGCAGCTTCTTCCGTTTTGGGTCTCACCCCAGCATCCCATGCTCTATGTTAATAATAATATATTTTAATAAATTTCATATGTATTTTGTGTATAAAGTAATGGAATTTAATTAACACAAACATATTAACGAAGAAAACAAAGTCATTCACATGTTAAACATTTCATTTCGCAGAAGTAGGTAAAGTTAAATAGTTTCTGAAGTAAGGTTGAGTTAAATTATAAGGATAAGCTAAAATCATTTGTTAAATAATAAAAATTGTCATTTCGTTTTAATTAAGAACTTTGTAATAATATGTTTTGGTTACAATTTTGATTTTGATATTTTGACCAAATTAAAAAGACTTTTAAAGGCAACTGAAAACTGTCTTTCTCTCTTTGTAAATTTCACATAGCTGCAATAGTAATTAGATAATAATCCGGTCAAATATGTTATATAAATAGTGGCCTACCACCAAAAATCCTACAGGGATATCTTGAGTTACACAGTTACAAATAAATTATCAAGTGCTAATATAATTGTTCAAGGTATGTGTGACGGAGATGGGGACACAAGGGATGTATGTGACGGTATGTGTCTTTTTTCGTAAACAGTAATTTATAACAAAAAATATATCAATCAAGTACGAGTTGGACTCGCGTACCGAGGGTCCCGTAACTTAACTTTGCACAGATTTTGTATCAATAAACTCCGTATATAAGCTTGTAATGGTTTTTTATACATGACAATTATATTGCCAATTTTTAGATTTTTCAGTTTCTTCACCATAAGTTCTAGTTTACTATAGTTCGGACCTATAGTACAAACGAATGCCAAATATTATTATTTTAGATGGAAAAGATACGTCTTTCCATAAAATAAAACAAGGTGATATACAGTGATAACTCGGTTTGAATGCATGCGATAACGATAATGTAATGTAATAATTTCGCCAGTGTAGTGTATAGATCAGATTAGTGCATAATCTGTGTTCACATTTATCGAATTTCAAGACTAGGACTAGGAGGTAATATCATTTAGCGTCAGACCGTAACAAAGTTTACAGCTCAAACCGATATCGACCTTGTATGTTCATATTCATATAACATGAAGAGTTATTCAATTTTTATGCATTTTTTACGCATTGCCCCAATTAACATAAAGAATTATTTATTAGGGCTCTTTGTGAGAACAAAAATTGATACACTTACAGTTTAGACGATCACTATCACAGCCAATTTGTCCCGAAAGTCTAAATACTTGGACCAAATTTTGAACTTAAATAGCTAAGTCTCGCTGCATCATCGGAAAAGTTCCATGATACCACATTGCTACCTAAGCTTGTATTGCTACCTAAGCTTCGCATAAGTTCAGTTTGGTAGATTTTGTTACAAAGTTACATAGTTGCAAGTTGACTTAATAAAGGCTTCATTAAAAAGTGTTATAATATAAGTCTTACGAGAGTCTTCCTAGCCCATTTTAATCTATCTTAAAATGGACTAGGAAATTATAAGTATATTTTTAGCAAATATTACAAAATTACTTGTTAAAAATATACCGTCGACCAGATTCGACCGAATTGAATATTGAAAAAAAATAAAGTTTATCACAATAATTATGAGAGAATACAATAAAATTTTCTTTTTTATTTACATCTAACAATGTTATCGACATCGACACTTCAGTAATCAACATTCCAGTATCAATCGATATTTTCCTGTAAACGACTCGACGAATTGACGTGAAAATTGGCTTTTAGGAAAATAAAATAAAAAGTACTGTACAGTATACTTGTACACTAACAATTTTTTATCCAATAATTGACACCTCGTGCACTATTGGCAAATGTGCTTTGTGTATTTTTAAGAGCTAGATTCAATTAAAATAATTATATTTATAAAAATAACTAAATAAGTAATTGATAATTTGAGATAATCAACCAGTTTTTATAGGTGACCATTTTTAAAAATTGCTATTTATACTTATTGTTAATTTACTATATATACTTATAATTTAGTATAGATAACTTAAAAAGAAATATTATATAGTAAGTCCGGGGGAGATGGCCGTAGTTTTTGTCAGACGCTGTAAAAAGAATTATGAAATTTTAATCAAATAAAATTAAAAGTAAAAGAATAATTAGAGTTCTCGTT
This sequence comes from Dione juno, assembly GCA_037127375.1. NCBI lineage: Eukaryota > Metazoa > Arthropoda > Insecta > Lepidoptera > Nymphalidae > Dione > Dione juno. Next base: position 1,038,806 of record JAXRJS010000004.1, read on the forward strand.
TGGCCACTTCTCCCGTGTGTCCGTGAGAGGTGGACAATCATTGGCATTAAGGTAAAAATGCCCAGTAGTTTACTTTGCGTATATTACGTAACGACGAGCGTACAAGGGTTATTTAAGAAACGTTTTGAAGCAATACAGTATTATTATTCGTTATCTAATTAGATAAGTTGTGCATTGGAAGTAGTGCTTCGTACCACTGAACAATAATAGCCAAGCAGAAGTAGATTTAAGCAAGAACACTATCGGCAGATAATTTTTCACGCAAGCTACATTTAAATAATTTGTATACATCCTTCTAAAAAGTGGAAAATATAAAATAGCCATAACCATATAGTCCACGTCATAAGCAGTTAAATATAGTAAATATAATTTCCGTATTAAAAATAATATTTACCAAAAAAAAATAATTAAGTAAATATTCTTAAGTCACTTGTTTTAATATTGAGTTTATTTTTAATATATTTAGTTAATATATTTTATTTATTTATTTTATTACTTAATGAAATCTATCTTGTAATGGAAAATATGGTCGATAATGTTATTACCATTATTGGTAATGGACTCAAGGTGCAAAAGTAACAAAGTTTTAACTCGAACGAAGTTATTCGAGGCACGCTTAACAATTCACGAATACAGTTTTTGCACCCCTGAAAATTCGCCCAATTTTTGAACGCAACCGTAACTTTATCAGAAACTACAATTTTGACCGAAGTCCGGGAAACTTGTCTGTCACTTACATTATTTACATTTGTCACCAGTAAAATGAATACGTAGTAAATAAGTCATAACATTCGATGAACATTATAATTAAAACAAATTTATAATTTTCTTTCTTTTTCCAGCTTAATAAATATGAATAAGCATACAGTACGCCAGTGTACACACTTAATCACCCCTAGTAGATACAACGTCACGAACAATTTATCGGTAAAATGTATATACGATGTGAAAGACCGCGTGTGTAATTTTGGTTTACTCATAACCGATTAATAAATACAATGATATCAAATCATACACTTTGTTTTATAGGAAAGACTAATATATGCCTTAGTCAGTGATCACCATCATCCAAGACTCTGTGTATCACCATAGGTGATACAGGTGCATTGTCAACCATTACCGTGGACGTAGATGCGCTATATGAAGGTACCCAAATCATATCGACCCAGAAACACTGTTACTGGTAGGCCATTCCTCAATTATGTGTGTGATACGTGGGAAAAAGTTCGTACAAAACGGTACAGTAGTGGAATACCACGTATCAAGAGTGTGGGAATACTATATGGTTAGAAAATCTGACAACAGGAATCAGGTCAAGTAGCTCCTCAGAACTCTCCACATGACATATGTGGTAGAGTAGGCACAGCGAGGAAACGTCTCTACATAAGGCCAAAAAGGCTTTCACGGATTATTGCGTCCCCAACCCAAACCAGGCCAGAGAGATCACATGGCCAATCAGTGCTTAGGCGTGAAATACTGTCTCACTCTGCTGCTGTTACCCAGTTATTTTAAGGCCAAGTTTCGCTCGCTTTCCAGGTATTCACGATGTTTGGAGTCACTCAAAATGCATGCCCAATGTGCAGATGTTGGGTATCTATACCTGTGATACCTTTGTTTATATAATACAAATTATTATTTCTATGAATTTCTATTCAATACCAGGATTATTACTGAACTGCAATATTGATTCAATTAACTTATTCCCTAGAACTGGAACTATTTGCATCAAATTGCAAATAGTATTTAAGTAGCTTAAAGCTACTTTAGTTAGTTATTTAGAGATTAAATTTAAAGGACGAAAAGCTTAGAGCATCTAATGAATGTGTAGATAGAAAGTACCTGAGAGTTTCAGAAGTGACCAATTGAGGTTCAATTGCTGGTGGCGGTGGTCGGCTATTGTTGAACAGCTGTTGAACCGCTGAGTTTGCCTTCGGAGCACTAACCGTTAATATCAGTGGTGTCTCTAATCTGTTAGCCAACGTAATTTACCGTTAAAGAACATTGTTATTGATATTATTATCATCTTTTTATATTCAATTGATTATGTACCAAAAATAATATTCATTTTTATGATTTATATTATATTTAAACTTTTTATTTTGGTAACTTGCGGTAATTTAATTGTAATTTAATATTTATAAAAAAAACATTAAAAATTCAGATCAATTACCTGTGGCTGGTACTGGTTGGTAACTCTCTTTGTGAAGGTTGATTAGACTCCGAGGATGGCGCGGGCTGTGGCTCCACTTTTTCAGCACTGTCATCTTCAATATCATTAGATTTCTCAACAAATCGAACTGATCTGGGCGTTATAGATCCGTCTTCGTCACTCGCTGTTGTCGTGGACCGTTGATCGTCGTTCTGTTTTATGTAAGAATTATTATTTACTGATATATCGGCCTACATATATGTTTTAAAGCTCACAATATCATAAAAATTTGTCAAATTTTTACAGAGTAAAAAAACAGAGCTAATAATAAAATATTTTTTACGCAAATGATATTATAAACTCATTAAGCAATAAACTTAATGAATTACTTTTATGTTTCTGATCATTGACTATTCTAATACAAAATATATCAAAGTAGTGCACTCTAAGCGTATATTATATGTATATTACGACACAAAACCTTGATTTACAAATAATTTTCATATTTTATATTAAAATTGTTCTAACATTTCTAATTTAAGGTGTTATTTTCCGAGTAATTAGTGTTAGTGCGAGTGAACGTGGCAGAGTGGCAGACTGAGCATGCTTGTTTAGAACAAAATATGTGACATTAAATTGAAAACTGCAAATTGCTAAATTCTCTCAGTAAGGTATGTATATAAAATAAATATTTAGAAAATTTTATTATTTATGACTATATATATATATATATGTATATATATATATATATATATATATATATATATATATATATATATATATATATATATATATATATATATATATATATATATATATATATATATATTAGTTACCGTTTCGATAGTATCTTTCTCGTTGTCTAAAGATTTCCACAGTCTCCCGCCTTTTAAAATGCCGGCCCGTCGCTGTCTTAGAGGCGAATTTTCCGGTGATATTCGTTCATCGGCCTCGGCGGTGTCACTCTCTTCACCTAAACAAGTATATATATATGAAAAAATAGACATCACATTTAACTGAATTGGAATCTTTTTCGCTACATATATTTTGTCTAAAGATATGTTCTCATGTTTACTTTAAAGTAGCAAATTAGTAGCAAAAATAGCGAATAATTAATGTTAATATTTTTTCATTATATTTAAGTGGTTTCTTTTTAAGAATGGAATGAATGATTATTGATTTAATGCGAGATTTAAGGTGATATTAACTTGTAACCGGTGCCGGCTTCGCTGTCTCTATTTGCGATTCTTCTATGCTTTTTTCTGGAGGACATTCTGAAACAAATGATCCCATAAGTATTGTTAGAAAGGCAGTACCTAAATATTGCAAAGATTTATTTTTCCACCAATAAATTCTACAGAATTACTACAAACCACTATTCAGAACAGTTCAACATTCCTAGAAATAGATTTTTATTTGCAATACAAATTTTGTAGACATGGTATTATTTGTTACTCCTAAATGAAGTTGATAGAGATAGTAAAATGGTAATCGTCGTGTAAAAAGTAGCACTTTAATGTATCTAGGTTAGGTTAATGAGAAAACCTTGGCCGGGAAATTTGTGCTGTGCATGTACCTACATGAGAATACTAAAATATATCTCAAATTTTCATTACAGTCAGCATGTCATAAGTTTCTTAATATTTTCAAATGTTTTAACAAAGACAGTGTTGTGTAACAATTTCCTCTGTATAAATATGTTTCGCGATTTCATTTCTTCGAATTTTAAGAATTATATAGCACTATAAATAAAAAAATGTTACAAAATGACATGACAAGATTTCGTTTTTTTTTTAAATTATGTCTTTTTAATATAGAAATATAATAGTATAGATAAAAAGAAAAAGTCGTATAACTTACTTCTTTTGCTTCTGCTATTGAATTTAAATATTATGTAAAAGAGTTATAATAAGAATAATAGATTAGACTATCTAGTCTATCTAGACTATCTAGTCTAATCTATTATCTATATATGTAATAAAAAGATAGAAAATTCAATTCTGTACATTAAATATTTCAAAAAAATAAAAGATAAAATATTCTTAAAATACCACTCATCAGAATTGTTATGTATTTGTTGTGTTTTAAAATCTATAGAATATATCTAAAGAGATATCGTTATTCATGGAAATGAAATTTGTACATCACGCTGGCAGTCGATGTCGATATATCCTAATATAAAAAATTATGTTGATACAATATTTTTAAAAATGTGTAAACGCGTCGGTTTATATATCATTTTTGTCAATAAAAAAACTATCCAAAGTATTTTTGTCTGTCTGTTTGCTTATTTATTCGGTAATCACGTAAAAACAACAGAACAGATATTGATGAATTTTAGTATTGCAACAGTTTTCTTAGTAAAAATTAAAGACTAAAAAGTCAAACTACTTTGAATGCTAGTAAGAAGATCTACTAAAAAGATTGAATAAATTTTGACGCTATAATAGCTTAAAACCTAAACCACCTTAGGGAGTAGTTGTCGTCCGGGCGTTCAATGAGGTTTCCGTAGAAAAAATAAAACATACGTATTTTAATTACGTCGATTACTCGCAACTGACGGAAAATTGTATTATTGATTTTGTCGAATAAATTACTTTTTTTTTTTTGTAATATGGGCATTATTTAAGTTCAAATAACGTTTTTGAACAATTTTAATTATGGCGATCCAATAAATAAAAAATAAATCGTATTGTTATGATTTGGATTATACATTTCAATTGTGGGAAGTAGAAAAGCTCGAACATAATCTGCTAACAGACATACAAATTTAACGTTTCAATATATACATGCAAGATACTTATACATTGATCACGGTTTTTAATAATGGACAAGAGTGATTCAAAAAGAAGATTTGCATTTTGATACGATATTTAAGCGGGCGGAGTCGAAAGGCGGGTCGAACGTTGGCAAATTAAAGAAGATAATAATATTATAAGGGCAACATACATTTTAAGTGTGAAGGCGTGTAATATATCATGTATATCTACTAACATTCTATTCAATTTTAAACTTTTAACTATACCAATTATCATACTCAAATATCCGTATAAACATCGTGAACAAGGGATGCAAAGTTTGTAATAATAATAGTTACGTAACAACTCATATGAGAAATTGTTGGAAAATTAAAAATTAGTTTGTACATTAAAAAGTTATAAATTGAAAAAAGTGGTAATCGTACTCACGCACCAAGCATTCCGTACTAGTAACAATCGCAGTCATTTTCTATCAAACGAAGTACAGATATAGTTTTGTTTGGATTTTTTTCTCAGAAAAGTAATAATATAATAAATAATTCTAGATATCATCATCATCAAATCATCATCCGATAGTACCAAAAAAACAATAGTATAATATAGTGTATTCCTTTAGGTTCGTCTTTTGTATAAATATTTTCTTTATTTATGTAAGTCTTATAATGGTGCTTTTTATGATATAATCAATGGCCACAAGTATGTGCCTCCATTACTATAAGTTTACAGTATTATGGGTAGTAATTAAGTATCTATAAAAAAAAATTACAAATACACACCACATAGGTACCTAAGTATAAAAAAGTCCATACACTCGTACTTAAAGACTAAGTAACACTTATAGAACCTTTTAAAACTAAAAAAAACAAGACATGGGTCAACCAGTGTAATAATAAACTTGACCTAAATATTAACATTATCGATTTTCACCATAAATCTAAATTAAACATAAACTTAAACATAAAAAAATTGTTTAAAGATACAAGCAAAAGATATAAAGACATATTACAAGGTTTCCTCTGTATCCGGACTAGAAAATTTTATGATTAAAATTATAATTAAGTAGCCTTTTGAAAATAATAATTAATTAATAACTAAAATATCGATACCTCACTTTGTGAATAATGCGAATGTGCCTGAGTGAATGTGAGAGGATGTTTATTTTATGAATGTGGAGCAATCAAGGAAGCTTATGTAAAATTTATATACATTTTTAATTGACGTTTTTGTTAAAAGATAGATATTTAAAATTCCGTTTACCTTATTATATATATGATGGTCCGATATACAGTAAGAAAAGTTTGCCATATACATACATACATACATATGTTTCACGATTGAAGAGTTAATATAATGCAGATATTGAAAGAAAATCTTTATGTGATGACCAAAACAAATATTTTATATAAGGTTTTACTTAAATATAAATTTAAAAATATTCTTCACTTTGAGAGGGAGTTTGTGTAAGCTATTAAAATATGAGTCTGTTCTGGTCTAGTTGTTACAGCGAATGTTGGTAAAATAGTCAATTATGGTATTTTATGCACTTTATGGAGAAATAGAAAGTGTTAGGAGTTCCGCTAGATAGAAAGGTGCAATGTTAATTATTTATTATATTTTTTAAAACTTTAGTTTTATTTCTATAAAATATTTTTTTCATATATTCTTTAACAATTATTGTTAGAAAAGAAACACAGAAAGCTTTGTTCGGCTAGACTTTTTAAGCTACACAGCTTATTTCTATTTTTAATGCAACGTAGTAAGCCGGGAGTAATCCAGATTGTTAAAATTCTGATTACTTTGAATAAAATGAATAATTAAGTTAGACTTTGCAATACTTTATCAAAGACCTATCATTTAAGCCACACTACTATTATTATTTATTTCAGTCTATTAGCATATTAATTCATATATTCATATTCATATATTCTTTAACAATTATTGTTAGAAAAGAAACACAGAAAGCTTTGTTCGTATACACTTTTTGTGTAGCTTATTTCTATTTTTAATGCAACGTAGTAAGCCGGCAGTAATCCAGAGTTTTAAAATTCTGATTACTTTGAATAAAATGAATAATTAAGTTAGACTTTGCAATACTTTATCAAAGACCTATCATTTAAGCCACACTACTATTATTATTTATTTCAGTCTATTAGCATATTAAAATGTTCATGTATTTTTATTTTGGATATGCATGACTTAAAATTAAATAATCATATTTTGATTGTTACCAAGTAATTATAAGTAAGTATTATAGTTATGTAACGGTTCTTTAATGGTTTAAATTTGGGGTTAAATAGACTAATTTTTATGTGAAGGCAAAATTTGATATCTCTTAATAGCTACTCAGTTGTTATCTTATCTTCGAATGAATTCGGATGAAATGAAGTTACTAAAGTGAAGTTCTATCATTATTATGTAAGCCGCTTCATTTGGAAATATGATTTCCCGCCGTCCGATATAGTTTTAATGAAAGTTTTGCATATCTCTCAAATGAATGAGCTTATAGGAACAAATAGAAGAAGAATTGCATAGGTAGAGTAAACTAGCCATCGTTTCAAAACCCCCTTTGACAAAGTCGTGATATCTTTAAAATTGCAAGCTCTGCATTTTAACTAATGGTTCTCTATTTAGGTAATATATCTTCACTTGAATTGACTCACATTATAACGTTCGAACTGCAATTAAGTAAATTTGTTTGAACATATTTATAGTATAAAACACACTTTGTGGAAGCAAGTGAAATTGAACCTACGTATATTTTATATACAAATATATATATATATATATATATATATATATATATATATATATATATATATATATATATATATATATATCAAATTAATAACCCTACATACCTATGTATAATATTAGTCCTTTTTTCAGCTTAAAGCTTTATCCCTAGCAGGATGGCCAGAGCTATGCCGCCGTGTTTCACGGAAGATTTTGGTTCCCGTGACTCACGGCCGAAGGCGGTCGAGGAGGAGCACCGTGAGGTTTGAGTGGGTATGTGGACTGGCCTATATCTGCCGGTCCGCGAGTCCCATATAACACATTCGAGTCCCCACTCATTCGAGTATCCGGAACAGGATTTCCTCACGTTAAAAAAAATGGCCAGAGCTGTTAATCTCTTTATACATGCCATTTCGTCGCCACAACAAAGCCAGTACCAGCACTGCATTGTGTACAGCCAAACGTGCAGCTATGCTCACGTTTCGCCGTCTCATCGATGCAACCAAGTCACCCTTAATTCTGTTACTGACAGCAATACGCTTTTCCACATTAATTTCGTATCTTTTGTTTCCACTAAATATTCTTCCCAGATATACTACTTTATTAACTTCTTCTAATATCTTGAGCTTACATTCTATCCCTTTTTCATTTATTTCAAATACTAAAACCTTTGTCTTGCTTGTATTCAGTCATGGCCAATATACACTGCATAATATAAATTCATCGAATCATCATTTTTATCGAATGTATATTTTTATAGAACATTTAATATTTTTTTCCATATTAATTTTAACACATTAAGAAATAAAACAAAACTTTGAAATTGTTTGAACGGAAACCTCACACACTGACGGTTCCGTTCTAATTTCATGATTCCGCTGAGGAAAATATTACTTTTAAAATTTGACAAACTTAAATTTGCGGTCGTGTCCACTCATTTTGTATGAAATTGACTACAAATATAAATACGGACAATAAAGTGGTACTGTTTTTCCACTTTTAGGTACCAAACCCTAAAAACATGGGACAAATATTGATGTGTGTTACATATTATATCAAAATGATCAATAATATTAAATATATTGTGCAAATAGAATACGTATAAATATAAGAATGACTGTAAGAAACAAAGCAACAACAACCTGAAAAGAGATTTTATATAATATTATTTTCTATGAAGAATATATTTTCGTAACAAGAAATATGTAAATTATAGTAGTTTAAAAGTTGATGCAGAAACGATGTCTTTAAGAATTTTCCCTGTCATTTAAGCGACGCAGTTTGTCAAAGGACGGATGGAGTGCCGTAAGCATGAGTAGTTAAGCCGCTAGCTAAGCCCTTGTTTAAAGATAGTTTTATAACAATATAGTCGTGCAATATACGTCAAGATAACGCTGTCACCTTGAAGTTGTTGAAGTTGTGATACCTAAAAAGTTAATATTTTGTTTATGTAAACATGCTCCATGCATGGAGAGAGGGAGGCGTAGGAAAGTTTTCGTCTTCTATTTTTAAATTGTAGTATTATAGCATAAATATGAATAAATTATAGAATATACTCCGTAACGATTTTTACGAAGACAGTGTGTATTGTAATAAAAAAAATCATATAATTTATTTTAACCACAATATTATGAGACATGAAGATATGTTGCGTTAAACAACTATAATGAACGTAATTACGTAATATCCTCTAACTAGAAATATGTATAAGAACAAATAAATAAAAGAAGAAAGAAGAATATGAATATATGATTTTTGTCGGTCTTTTGTCTATGTGGTTGGGCGTTGTTTCGATCTACTGAACGGATTTAAATGAAATTTTTTGTTGATGTGTAATTTACTATAGAGACTGCCACAATTGATGCAGAGCCAAAGTATTCCAACTGAATTATGAGAAATAATGAAATGCTGCCATAACAAAAATGATCGAACATGATAAGCTCTTTCAATTGACTTGTAAAAATCCAAGATCTGAAACACCTAATATAGAATCACAGAAGATAAGCAAAACTATAAAATATAAGAAAGAATGGGTAAATCGATAAATGGAAATCGAATCGCGGCTAGCGTTGTATTTCTTTTTTACGACTTAAAGGATGCTCGAGAGAAGTATCAACGATTGCAGGGCGCCCGACTATTTCAATTGGACGTGGATAATATATATATATATATATATATATATATATATATATATATATATATATATATATATATATATATATATATATATATATATATATATATATATATATATATATATATATATATATATATATATATATGTATATATATATATATATATATATATATATATATATATATATATATATATATTATTGTTATTTCTATACTTTTTGAAGAGAATGTAAAAAAATATTGTTAAAGTGCGAGTAGTACTCGCTATTTGCTCAAATTCACCCGCAATTTCGGGAAAATAATGTGGACAGAATTCCGTTTTCCGTTTTGAGGTTCCTGACCTGACCTGGTTCTCGGTCAATTTTATGAGTTTGTGAGGATTAACTACATAATATAAGTTGTATTCAGATAAAAAAACAAATATCACAATTAAAAAGCTTAAATTAGACATTATTTCACTATTTTATTGTTGTTTATTTTTTCAATTATATAAATAATAAGTAATAATACTAGAAAGAGTGCATGTCCGCCAGCTCTAAACTCACAATTTTAAACACCTGTTTAGCTAAAAGCTTTTAAAAATATACTTTTTGTTTTTTTTCTGAGGACCCAAATAGATACAATATATTAACTTAAAATATATCGATCCGCAAAGTTCCGCTCCTCCTTTTCTTACTGGCGCTTGGCATGGAATGCCCCATCTATTTAAAAGTGACAATTTACTGTAAAAGCTAGCCGCCTACCGCCCGTGACTTTGTCAACTCGGTAAAGTCCGTGTCCCGTCCCGTACTATTATTAAGCCATCATAGATTTTATATATGCTAAAACATAGCCCGCGCTATCGTCGCTATTGACATACTATTATTTTTATTTATATGAACCGATTGAAATAATATCAACATTAAATGTTACGTACGTAATATCAACATTAAATGTTACGTACGTTATGTTGGACAAGTTGAGATAAATTTCAAAAGATATAGAAAGAAGTCAATCTTGTATTCTTATAGGATTATAGGATTCTATACTCAGACTAATAATTTACAATATTATTATATTTATTTGAACTAACGTAATTTTTTTTAATTATAACAATTGTGAAGTACCTGGTGATTATGAATTGCGCATTCGACGACGAGTACTTTAAACTTATGTACGTGTTCCAATTCAGTCGGTGATTCGTGTTGTTTTTAATATTATACATCAAGCAAACAATTTTTTATTTCTCATATTAGGGTTTTATTAGAGCTGCCTATTAATTCGTTTTAACGCTATTGAGGCACAATTAGGTATATAAGCGTAAAAAAATTAATAACGGAGATAGCGTCGCGTTGATTATTACATTGCGTTAACATTGCATTGCCGCCATAACCCACCATTCTACATTTTCAATGAGGTGTGCTACTTTGGCGCGCCGACAGGTTATTGAGCGCCTTTGTCGTAATAAAAGTATTCCCCCGCTTTGCCTACATGAATGTTCATTTAATAAACCATAAAGATATTTAATTGTTTGTTATTGAATAATTCGACCTTTTTGATATTTAGAGCCGATTTCATAGATATTATATTTTCATATTAGAAGCAATTCTGTCGAACAGACATTTTAAATTGATTAATCTTTTTTTTATGTACCGATAGAAATGCCAACCTACACTGAATTCTAAAAGGAGGTTAAGCCGTTTCTGAAATTAGCATGCACAAACGCACAGACAAACAAACAATTTTTCTCTGTTGTTATTTTTTTTGTACAAATAAAGACTAAGCAAATAAATGTTATTTAGTGTTCTATTTTATTTATAACTGCCGTCTGCGACCAATCTCATGTACAGACAGCTATCGGTTACATTTTATTATATGTATACTAAGACTTAGTTAGAAAAAAGAAAGCATTTTTTTTGTTACAATTTATAATTCTATCACGTTTATGAAGAGCTAAAGCTGCGTTTTCATATAAAGTAGACATTACCAACAACCATATGTATATGTTGATAGATTAACTCGTGTTAACAACAAAAACCAGCAATATTTATAAAATATTATTTTTTCAGGAAATTCATTTATCTCATTTATACAATTTTAAATTAAATATTTTATAATAATTACCTTATGCAATCCACCAGAAGACAGGAATCGTCTCTTGAATATCGTACAAACGCTGTCAGACGATTAAGCCAAGTTCTTAACGATATACGTCCAAATATCTACAGACTTTAATTTATTTTGTTGTTAGCGAGTTTCAGTCCCAAGACTATCAAATTTTCAAATATTTTTATTGAATGTTTCTTATTTGCGTGTAATAGGATTTTCGGTTAATACTCTCAAATTATGTTACAAAAAATAATTAATATAATAACAACAACAAATAACAAATTATGTTTTACGGATCGGATTAAATTGTTTATTAAAGTATAAATCCACAGTACCTATCAAAAATAATATTTGATATCAAGCGTGGAAAATTGTTCACTTTTAAGCTAAACTTCTACACAATTAAGTACTTATTATTTATTATATAACAAAATTCTATAATTCTGATTTTAACTTTCCATATAGGGTAACATTTGAGTGACAAGATTAAAATTGTTGTTACGTCATTAATGCATAGGCATCGTCGACCGCCATTCATCCATCATCTGAGATGAATAGGTAGGTACGGTGTCAGGTGAACGTGCCTGTAGGCAATAACCTAAGCTCCTTTTAGATTTTTTATATAGATTAATGAGTAAAAGAATCAAAAAGCATCATCTAGTATCGCATTTAATCTATATATTATTAAAACAGTAGAAAAAATCTAACTGTACAATAAATACAATCTCTCAATAATTTATAATAGTGTAGATTTTTTCAAAATATCACCTGTCTGTTTCTTAACAATAGCAGCTCCCTCCTGTTCCTCTTGTGCGTGCCTGCATTGGCGCGAACGTCTGCGCACCTAAATATATACTGCGTAACTGACCGCTACCGATTAATGAACTGATGACACTTAAGTTCTGTGGCGATTTGTGCACATGGCCGGTCCCAAAAGCGTAAGTACATGCCGTGGTCGCTGTCATATTGCAAATTGGGGACGACAATGTGCATCGGCCACACCTGGGGTGCAAACAAACCAGCCCTATTTAGGGAGGCACTGCTATCCTCGCTCAGCCAAAGAGGGGGCTAGAAAAGGTACCCTAAATAAATTCTTGTCCTCCCTCTGGAAGGTGGAAGGACAAGAATATTTCAGAATCATATTAATTCGTGGTCGACGTAACAATAATAATAATAATGACTTCATAAAACCATCTGTCGTGTCATTTGGCGCGTGGATCTTGAGAACGCTCATAGATCAAGATTGCAACGCCTGCTCAGGGCGCAACACCACCGCCTTCACTTGTGTAAAGACCTATCTTAGTGACATCAGTGGCTATGTTCCAACGCTAGTCAAGTCTGGTGCCAGTAAATATATTGTTAGCCGATTTCAATACCAGAGTTGGTCGGAACTATAAGGCTTGTCCTGGGGTTCTGGGAAGGCCCAGAGTTGGCAACATGAACAGTAATGGTCAGTTCTAAGATTTCGGTTTATATTGCGATTGTGCTGGTAAACCTTATTTATTCCTCCAAGACCTGGTGTGTGTATCGCCACCACGAGCGTACTCAGAATTGTTTTCACTAAAAATAAAGATCAGATGGTCCGACCGAATCCACCACACCAAAGTTTTAAGACGATAAAGTGTTGGTAGCATTGAGTTTTATTTAATGTGTCAGCAACTTCAATGGTGCGGTTATGTATCACGTATGGAGGAGGAGAGAGTGGCGAAGCGTAGCGTTTTTTTTCTGAAGTAATGGACAGCAAGCGAAAGCATGGCGGACAACTCCTCAGATAAAAGATGTTCAGAAGCGTCACTTCAAAAGATCTAACATTGAGCCTTCTCAATGGGAGCGTTTAGCAGCACAGCGGTCTAAATGGCGCGGGATTATAAAAAGGTGATTCCGCTATTCGAAAGCAGATCTCGACACTAAGTGCGATAAATTTAAAGGCCCGTACACCTGCCGCCATTTTAACTACAATTATATAAGTAGCAAGCTCACGTGCCCACACTGGCGCAATCGGCCATATGTGGGTGCATCGGCGCCAATCCGACTAGGGATGGAAATGAGTGCTAAAATAAGTTAGTGTAAGTTAGTTTTTACGAATATTATGGCAAAAGCTTGAAGATCCACCACATTACACAGGCTGTAGGATTAAAAGTCCGAGAATCAATGACAAAATATGGTAAAAGGAAGTAATATGGTTAGAGTCAGTCAGTCAGTCATTCTCAACACCACGTAAATAGAGCTGAGGGTGGTAAAATTTACTTAAATAACATTTATAAAATATTGTAGTACTATCTGATATTTATACACTTTATACGTAATTGACTAAAACTAAATAAACAGGAACTTTAGAATGCACATATACACAGATGTTTGTTGAATAGTTCTGAAAACACGTTGCTGATACAAACTTATGTCAGCAAATTTGTGGTCGGTACTAAATATATGTAAGTATAATAAAATTATAATTAATAATTATCACAAACGTGAAACTAGTATTTTCAACAATTTACCATACCCAGCGAGTTTCTGTTTGGTTTCAAGTTTATTCTTGTTGAATACCATGTTGTTCAACTCTTCCTTTATATATATATAGTTTAATATGTGTTCGTACAAGGTGGTATAGCGATATTATACTAATATTATAAAAACAAAATATTTATTTTAAACTATTTTAGACAATACAGCATTATTCCTTATCCAAATAAAAATATACTTTCTGCGCTTTACATATATCAAATTGCCGTTAATAGCATATAAATAAAATATAGGTTAAGTCAATGACCTCTTGAAGGCAAGAAAAATTACAACTTCTAAGTCAACGAAACCAAAAGATATGAGCGTTTCTATGTAAATCAATTGTTTTTTGCTTTTTGTATGAATATCACTGCGTAATCAAAACCTACAGGGAGCTTCCCGCTTAGTAGAGTTATGAAATTTGGCAAAAAGTTAGAACCTTGTTCATTTCATACAAAATTATTGCATGCGACCGTAAAACTAAGTTTGTCGAATCTTATTAGTCGTATTTCATTGACCTAGACTTATGAACTTTGACAGAAAGTAAAATCTTACAGTATATATAATGGATAAAATCCCAAATTTGGTCGTTTATAAGTTTAATGCAGAAAGAAACTATTTAAAACTTATATTTGTAGTTAATTTCATACGAAATTAGTGGATATGACTGGAAATTAAAGTTTGTCTATTTTTATAAGCAATATTTCTCTCAGCGGAATACCTACTATCTTGAAATAGGTACGGAACCCACGGTGCGCGAGTACTACTCGCACTTAACCCATATTCTTTTTTCTTTAACTTATACTATAATATCTCCATATAGATCATATACATCAAATCTATCTATGAAATATACAAAACACATATATAAAACCTGTGACATAATTAATAGAACTGAGGCTCAAGTTTTTAGAACTGTGCTCGAAATGTTGCAACTGTACTTTTGTTCAGCTAACAACCTTACCCCACTCTAGTATATATGCATGAATAATATGTGCTATTTTTAAATAATTTCTTGTTATCACAGCTTTCAAAATATTTTTACATGTGTGGAAACTAATGAATGCATTTAAAGGTAATTTTCAAGACCATAATCACATAAAATTGATTACATATTTATCTTCACACCTTATTCACTTTAAATTCTACTATTGTTAACTATTGTATTGTAAAGGCTGAATGTAAATGCACTTCAAACTACAAGAGCGAAATTCATTTAAATCTGACGTCGGCTCGCCGAGTAATAAAGTTAAATGTAATTGACTATATGGGACGCGATGGTGAGCTGTGCGAATAGAGTTTAAGTTATTAACCACTACAAAGTTATCAATGTTGGAAATCACTAAGGGATGTGAGCTTGATATTACTATATTAATGATTTTATTCTTTTTTAAGTGAAGAAAAGAAATTACTATGTTTTAGAAATAAAAAAAATATATATTTCTAAAAGATAGTAATTTTTACTTTATTTAATTTAAGCGTACACGAATTTTGACGTACCTTGATAACAACGTATTATGTCTTCGCGAAAGAATAAAGAGCGGTTGGACGGTTTGTAACGTTCAAATCCCGTTTGAAATTTTTATATGTATTCTGCAAAAGTGTTTTCTTTTCATATTGATATTATTAGAAACATATGATGGAACATCAAAAGGCGTAAAAAATAAGCATCGTTAAATTTTAAACGAAATGTGACTATATACACAGTCTATATCCTGAGTAGCTAATATAAAACTACAAGAAAACTGTCTGGCTATTATCCAAATGCGATAGATATAAGAATATCTATCTATAAAGTAGTATTGAAGCATTTTTCTATAACATTTTACTTACGTATATACTTGACAGTAGCAGTGTCTGGGAATAATATTGCAAATACATATATGTATATTGCATACATATGAATTTGACTTCGATGCGGAGGGTGCGATATTAAACTAACACGAATATCTTATATTTTCTTCTACAGTAACCTCTGGCTGAGACGGTTCAAATAAATTGCGAGATTTCTTACTACGCGGTACTACACGCTGTGCTACGACACGTCGTAGAGAACTGGACAGAACGTTTCACTAATAGTTTAAATTATTATGAAATTATAATATAACAAATGGGCTCATCAGATATACATATTGATCATTTCTTATAGTTTAACTGATGCACACACCGACAGTACAATAACAGTATACACCGTCTTCAATCGGTTCCAATTGTACCCAGAAACCTATTGAAATATAATCACATCCTCTCCATTCGTTTAGAAGGAGTGGGATGGTAAAATAATTTAACAACAATAATTACTATCCTTGCGCGTATAATTTTTTAAAGCTATGATAATAGTAAGAAAAGTGATGGTTTGAAGCTTATTGACTATGCATGTCAAATAATTTGATTTTAATCTGTATGTCGCCGCGATGCTTATTTTGATCTATTTATTTTACTGTCGTAGTAATTATAGTAATTGCTTTCTTTCAAAATAATTTTATTATAACTGAGTTAGATTAAGAAACTATTACGTCATATGCTTGTAGAAATGAATGTTTGATTTAACAAATTGTGACAAATTTGATGTTACAAAAACATGTAAGCATAATTGTTTGTAATTGACAAAATAATTGATTGAAAAGATTCAAATAAGAAACATAGCTAATAAGATATTTTATATACTATAAGCGGTTTACTGTGTGGAAAAATAGTCGTGGGACTGACATTCACCCATGGAAGGGCAGATGTGTTTATTTTTATAATATCTAATCTGTGTCATCTCCGACATATGAATGTAAATAAAATTGAAACAAATAAACATTATTTTTTATTATTTTTTATATACTTTAAGACAGTGCGTCCTCGATTAATTTATGTTGATTCCCCCTTGGGCACACTACATCACGCTCACGCTCCTTAGTGATGTATGGAAAACAATTGTAATTATTCGTATTTTTTTCTCTAAGCCAACATGATGGTGGTATTTTTTTTATTGGAAAACAGGCACCGCCGCCGCTCCATAGTGTAAAACTAAAAAAACGGAATGAATTGAAAAACTTTCTTTTTAAACCGGAGTAAATGCGTTATTTACTTTGTTTGTATTGCATGTTCACAACTTTTTTATTTTTTACTTTGCATAAAGTTTTCATTCTGTGTGGTATTTATGTAATTATCATGGCGTATGTACAGTTAGTTAAAAATGTGTAATAATATTAAAATTATTTGATATTATATTAATTCAATGTAAATATTTATAATATTAATAATATTATGCATGACAATTATCTCAGTTTCACCTGGCGTGTTGTCAATGTCTCTGTTATAAAATCTTGTTGCAAATTCGACCCACTCTTGGCCTTAACCGCCACGCCATCTCAACATGGCGGATAAAAGTTCCATTTTTACTATTGGAACTAGATACGTATTTCTACCTAAAAAAGAATATAAATTTACGTATATAAATAAAATTTAACTGTCTGTAAAAAGCCTATCAGAATTCAAGGTGCATACACGAAGACTAATTACGATAGGCTGATCCAATCGCAATCTGTCTTCTACTCAAAAGGAACACAAGCTGTCGCTGTTAGTCAGTATCTTATTGTTTAATCTCTGTTTCTATGTACTATGAATTAATTGCACGACCAATGGAATCACCTGTCACTACCGCTTTGTAACTATTGTAATTACGTTAAGTTAACGATTACGTTCGCGGCTTCGCCCGCTCGATCAATCTTCTCGGATTTACGTATATTATATATGCATATTATATTAGATATTATCCGTATTACAATGCATGTGCATTGTAACATACTGGTTTATGTTAATTATCTGTGAAAAATAATGAAAAATATTTTTTGTATATATTTTTTCAAGTGCAATTATATATATACGACGATATATACAAATGAAATAACGGATCTCCCGCTTTTCGTCTGAATTCGAGTCATTGCGTTCTGTGTGTTCTGTGGACAGAGAGCGAATCCAGTTGTAGTTTTGAAATGCTTGCGTGTGAAACAAATATTTGTATTATTGTTGACATATTCGAGAAACAACATTTAAAAGGGAATGTTTTCTGTTCTACTACTTAGATGACAAAACTGCTTGGGAAGGCAGACACAGCGAGCGAGCCCGTTTTAAACTAGTCAACAAGGCTTTGCTGTAGCGGACTCGTTTCAATCCCTTTTTATATCTGTACAGAAATGCTACTATGTAAATGGTCATTGCGAGTTATTCGGACTTCGTAATGATTCCTCTTCGCCCCCCGGAAATGAACATTTCAACGCTTTCTGCTCGTTCGGCCCTTTCCGGTCGACTATATATGGTGGGAACACGAGTATGCAGTTTACTCTGACTCCGCTCGCGGTAGATACCGAGCTCAAACATAACTATGCGCTCAGTCTTTCGACACATACTTTTTGTACTGTTTTATTAACTTAAAACAGATACCTAAATGCAGCATTTTTTTATTTTTATCTTTCAGCTTTACGCTGTATCTCGCAGATCTCTAGATCAGTGTAGGTAGAGGGAATTTAATATTAAGACTCCATTCCCCGCTTTCTACCTTTAGAAACATTGCATGTTGAGTGGCGGAACTCAACGTCAGGCTTTGTCTTGTTACCAGAGCGAGAAAAATATGAAATAATTCAATCTCCCGAAGTGGTAATTGAACTCATGAC
This sequence comes from Dione juno, assembly GCA_037127375.1. NCBI lineage: Eukaryota > Metazoa > Arthropoda > Insecta > Lepidoptera > Nymphalidae > Dione > Dione juno. The sequence goes on from JAXRJS010000004.1 coordinate 1,057,834, forward strand.
CGTCGTTTACCGTCAGGCACTATGCCACGACGATCCGAAATGATTTAGCAAATAATTATTCTTTGCAATCTGGATGGGATGATCTAAAATTTTAATTACACAAAATGTCACTTAACACCCAGTAGGTACTGATTTGCATAATTTCAATTTAATTTATAGTTGATAGCAATTTGGGTATCTGAGAATTTGGTGTATGCTTTAAAGAAGTATGTCCTACAATAGCCTAAAGTGATCTAGAAAGTTCTAAACATAGAATAATTTAAGTAAGACAACAAGAGATTTGCAGTTCTAACAAAATAATAGAAATATAGATTTAACGGTATATGTTAACGAGTTTCTCTTACGTAAATATATTTTCCAACGGTAAATAAACACTAGATGAAAAGAAGTATTGTAAATAATGTATTGCAGTAGTTCTAAAGGGTTGTATTTTAGTAGTTTTTTATTCTTACAATAGAACAGAATTCTTCACGACAGAACGTATATTCATTTAAAAATGAAAAGTCAAGGTTTAGCTTTAAATAGAATTAAATTTCTCAAAATTATGTCTGAATTTTTTTTGTCTGTTTGTCTGTTTGTACAAGCTCATCTTTGGATCCACTAGACGGATTCAAACTAATCTTTTTTTTGCTGTATAGCTATTAAGACTGAGCAAGATCTAAGCTATAATTGGTTTTGAAGAATATGTGAAATAAGGAAAACTGGTGGCAAGGATCATAAAGTCCACAATAGTGAAATCGCGGGCATCTTGTAGTTGGTGAAAATGAATTAATAATCATATATTTACTTATTTTCGATATTTTCATTTATACCTATTAACTATTTACAATCCATAACTTTTTAGACTTGGCGCCAGCCAAAACCAAAATAAATTTTATAGATAACTACTAAATACAATGGACAAAAGCTAAATACAAAAACAATGGAACATACAATGGACAAAAGCTAAATACAAATTTATAATTAAATTAAATATAAATAATACTTAATAATAAATTATTATGATAGAAAATTAAATACAAGTGCATGTTTAAAAAAACATTCGTATATAAATAATTTATTATCCAAAATCCGACCTTCTCTACCTATTCGAAAAGTTCTAGTTACTGCTGATGACGATCCGCTCTATTCTATTTTTGCTATGAAGGTTAAATATAGATATAACCTTCAATAGTTAAAATTAAAAAAACTAACGATCATACTCACAATTAAAACTAAGTACAGATTAAGGAGTTCTGAGTAATTATAAATATGAAAGAAATGATATTTGGAAAATTCGTTAATTACAAATTCGAAATTTGTTCGATTACAAGTACAGAATTAATTTCACAGTCAATTAGTTGTAATCAATAACTGAAGCTGTCATTGGTCTTTGTGAAGAGCAGCACAAAAATAAAAAAAATGCGCTAAATATTCTTTAAAAATATATCTGTAGTAGTGAGGCCAGGGAATGAAGTATTTTAATTGCTTCGCTATGGTAAGAAGGCAAAGTGCGGTGTTGAATTCCGCCACTCAACACAAGATGTCTCGGTTACTGGGCGGAAAGCTGGGAAAGGAGTCTCTTAACACCAGGTTGCCTTTCCCTGCGATATGATGGACGATGCATATTTATTTTTTATTTTTTATGTGATGCTAAAGAGCTATTTTTATTTTATTTTATAAGAAGCGCGGCGTTGAGTTCCGCCACTTAAATTGCAATCTCTTTACATACAGCGTGAAACTTATAAAACACATAAAAACATAAACGTAGGATTTAATAAAATAATATTTTTAGTAAAAAAATATTTAGCTTTATTAATAATAGTAATAATAGAATACGAGTTACCTTTTTTTAACATGTACTCGTATGTGTTTGGGACCACGGGACGGATTTGAACGAAACTATATCCTTAATCTGTAATATATATATATATATATATATATATATATATATATATATATTATATATATATATATATATATATATATATATATATATATATATATGCCTGTACCTGTACTTGTATATATTAAGACTGGGCAGGGTCAGCCATAAAAGAATTTGAAAACTGGCACACATGTTGCGGGATACTGTGTTGAGTCCTGCTAAACTATAGCATAAAATAATATGAAATAAAATGAAATGCGGTCTTAGCATAAATTGTAGAGCGCATAAATTGTAAAAAGTTCCCATTGAAATATAAAAATATAACATAGAGACATAAGACATCTAATGAAGAACCACAACTTTTATTTTAAGTTCAGCTAAATTCTTTGAAAAAAGCTTTTGCTTAGGCGGCATTTCAATAAAAAAAATATTAATGCCGCCTAAGCAAAAGTGGTTCAACGTGATTGGCATTTTCTATTAACAAAAAAAATCAATTTAGATTAAGAAGGAACATAATGGTCCAACTAATGTACAAAAAATACACAAAGTTGCGGGCAGCAAATAGTCACGAAATTGTATTGTGTACTTTATTATTTTGTTAGAAGTAAATATTATAGTAGTCTTGTTGGATTATTTACGTAGAATTCCATCAAAACCTCAACTCCGCTTTGTGTTTTAGCTTTTGTACAATAGATATTGCAGTACAAACATAATATACTTTTATAAATATTAGAAAATTCGTAGAAATATTTCTTCTATATTTTATTCATGTATTTACATATAAGCCTTATAAAAGTAACCGAATAATAAACCTTGTAAATAATGAAATTTAAAAAACATTTCCACATTGTTCAGAAACAATAAATGAACAATACTAAATGACTTACAATCTTCGTATCTGAAGATATTTAATTCAAAAATCTGTAACTTTCATAGGAATTCTTCAGAACAGTTTCAGGAGAAAGATACGTCATGATGGCACGCACGAAGGACACATGTAGCAATTCTATAAGAGTCGACAAACCTATTGAAATGAATATATATATATATATATATATATATATATATATATATATATATATATATATATATATATATATATATATATATATATATATATATATAATATATATATATATATATATATATATATATATATATATATATATATATATATAATATATATATCGTAACATCGGGCAGGGTTGCCGCCTTATATACACTGGGTCACCTACGGGCAAAAGCGGTGTAGCGGTAGCGCTTTCTGAAGAGCTTCAGAATGGGCTTCTTGAAGTTGACCGTCGCTGCGACCGCTTGATGCGGGTAAAGGTACTGATCGAGGGCGTAATCACAAACTTAATCAGTGCTTATGCTCCCCAGGCGGGTTGTAGCGCGGCTGAAAAGGAGACTTTCTGGGAGCAGTGTGAAGAGGTCCTACTCGCTATACCGTCTACCGAAGCAATCTTAGTTGGGGGGGACTTGAACGGTCACGTGGGTAGGGTCGCTGAGGTGTATGAACGTATTCACGGTCGTATGGTCGTATGGTCGTATGGAACGTATGGTCTTCGCAATGCAGAGGGAGAAAATATTCTAAGAACCTGCATTGCGTCTGATCTGGCCATCGTGAACACTTTCTTCCAGAAGAAACCTCAGCACCTTATAACGTATAAGAACGGGTCCCACTCAACTCAAATTGATTATTTGCTGACTAGAAGGTGTCATATAGGCAGGGTGACCAACTGTAAGGTTGACCAACAGTAACAAAAACCCGGCGAAAGCCTAACGGCCCAACATCGCCTCCTTGTCATGGACTATAATGTTACCCCGAAAAAGAAAGTAGCTGAGAAACGCAAGCCTAGGATTAAGTGGTGATTGTTGAATGGGCCGATGCAGACAGACTTCTTGGCGGAGGTGGAGAGTCAAAATCTACTGACTAACACCGAGACCGCTCAGACTGCATAGGATCGAGCTCATTCAACAATAATTGCGGCGGGCAAGCGAGTTCTTGGCGTTACTAAGGGTGGGCGTGTCATCGACAGGGAGACATGGTGGTGGAATGACCAGGTGCAGGGGGTGATTCGGGAAAAGAAGGCTGCGTTTAAAGAATGGCAGCATTCCAACTCTCCTGAAGACAGACTGGAGTACATAGCAGCGAAACGGGCCAGCAAAAGAGCTGTAGCCAGAGCCCGCAGAGAAAGTTTGTCGCCATTGTACGACAAACTTGAAACTGTGGAGGGGCAGAAGCTCATATACAAACTGGCTCGTACTCGAGATAAAGCGACACAGGATATTACAAAATGTCTTGCGTCAGAGATTCTCGGGGCACGTTGCTTTGTAGTCATGCCTCTGTGAAGGAGAGATGGAGAAGCTACTTTAAGGAGCTGCTGAACACTCAGCAGTCTTGTAGTCTTCCTCCTGAATTATCTCCTAACCTCGGACTTGTTGCTCCAATAACCCGTGACGAAACTCGTAATTGTCTTCGACGCATGAAGAACGGAAAAGCGGTAGGACCTGACGACATCCCAAACGAGGCGTGGAAATCGTTGGGCTCTCTTGGTGTGCTTATACTTACTGACCTGTTTAACCGTATCTTGAATACTGGAAAGATGCCACATCAGTGGCGGCAGAGCTTTATTATCCCTATTTACAAAGGAAGGGGGCAGTGTTCAAGATTGCGGTAGTTATAGGGGCATTAAGATTATGAGCCACACCATGAAGCTCTTCGAGCGCATGATCGACCTCAGACTCCGCCAAGAATGTACTATCTCTGAGTCTCAGTATGGGTTTCAACCAGGATCAGGCACTATGGACGCCATTTTTGCCCTCAGAACTTTGATGGAGGCTTACAGGGAAAAAAGGAGAGCTCTGCATGTGGCCTTTTGGACTTGCAGAAGGCCTTTGACTGTGTGCCACGTCAGTGTATCTGGTGGGCATTGCGATCCAAGGGGATCCCTGAAGCCTATATTGAGGTTATCAGAGATATGTACAACGACTCCGCTTCAGTGGTTAGGACCGCTATTGGCGACACCAAGCCCTTCCCGATTACTGTAGGGGTTCACCAGGGCTCAGCTCTTAGTCCGTTCTTATTCAATGTAGTGCTGGATACTGTCTCGGCTCACATCCAATGCCAGCCCCCGTGGCTGATGATGTATGCCGATGACATAGTACTCATCGACGAGAACCGACTGATGCTGGAGCGTAAAGTGAACGCCTGGAAGGGTGCGCTTGAGAACGGTGGTCTCAAACTGAATGTGTCGAAGACCGAGTACATGGCTTGCGGGAACCCGGACTCGAGCACCATCCATATCGGGCCTGAGCCAGCCGTTAAGTCGGAGAAGTTCAGGTACCTTGGAGCCGTTATGCATGAGTCTGGAGGCATCGACCACGACATCCATGCCCGTATAAACGCTGCCTGGGCCAAATGGCGGGAGGTCACTGGTGTAGTCTGTAATATAGTCTGTAGTATAGCAGAATACCGCCCAAGCTCAAGGGACTGATATACAAGAGCATTATCCGACCGGTTCTTTTATACGGCAGCGAATGTTGGCCAACATTATCTCGGCACACTCAGGAGCTTCACGTCACGGAGATGAAGATGCTGAGATGGATGTGTGGCGTTACGCGGTCGACCGCATACGCAACACATTCATTCGAGGTAGTCTTGGGGTCCGTGACGTAGCGGATAAGCTCCAAGAGCGTCGCCTGAGATGGTATGGCCATGTTATGCGCCGATCTGAGAATTATGTCGGAAGGAAGTGCCTTGACATGTCTGTCCCTGGAGTTAGACCACCCGGACGCCCAAGGAAGCGATGGCTGGATGTCGTGACACAAGACATGAGAGCCAATAGATTGTCCACTGAGGATGTTAAGACCGTGCAAAGTGGAGTAGGCTTAGTCGGAAGGCAGACCCTGGCAAAAGCCGGGACTAATGCCAAGAAGAAGAAAAGAAGATATAATATATATATATATATATATATATATATATATATATATATATATATATATATATATATATATATATATATATATCTACTATATATATATATATATATATATATATATATATATTAACTGACAGGTAGCTGATTTTATATATGATTTTTTTAAATATTATATAAAGGTGCTATATTAACCTCAGCCTGTTTAAAGTATCCAATAATGGTTTATGGATTGTATCTTCAGCGACTAGCTAGCGATTAGAAGTACTCAAGCCTGGCACTCATGTCATCCGTCATTAAAACAAAAATTGATCGTAGAAAACGCTAACTTGGTAACCAACCAACACACGTTAGAGTCCGCCTCTTGATCTACTGTGTCAAAAGAAGACACCTTAGATACTATTTACAATTAGCGTTCTTTAAAACTTCATTCGAGGAACGTAATGTCACAACTTTCAATGTCACAAGTGTCAAAACTGAAACTTGCTAATAAATAAAATTGGAGTGTTTGTTTTTAACATCAAAATAACTGGTTTTTACTTCATCCATCTGATCTTGTATATGGTACATAATACAAAAAAATAAATATATATATATATCTATATATATATATATATATATATTATATATATATATATATATATATATATATATATATATATATATATATTAGAGTAAATATGAGTATACTGAACATGTACATTGTGATTTCGTATAACATATCGAAACGAACGCAATTCAGTTTCCTTAAGCGGCGAGTCTACGAACGAGTCGCTGGTCTTAACTAATTTGATTATACCAGCTTTTTAAAAATAATATGTAGTTTTCTTTTTAAATATATATTTTTTAAATGGTTTCTAAGAGGTTTTGCGTTGTTGCGGTTAATTGACTATAGGCCAAAAAAGAGAGGTAAAAAAGAGTTCTACAAGTAACTATATTTTATGTAAAAACATAGTGTAAGAAAGGTTGAACCTACTAGTCATACCTACATGAAAATCTAATAATATAAAAAATAAATACCCCAAATTAAAGTAAAACTGCTTTATGAGTTAAATTAAATAAAAGTTAAACATATCATATTTACAAATCATAAATCTCTTATTCAGACTTACATTTAAAGAAATTGAATCACAATAATACTAAATAATAAGTATTGAGTCGTTTAAATTAGTTAAAATATTGCTAATTTAGGTATTAATAAGTGAAAAAAATCTGTTTCTATTTTCTTTCTTTTCATTCTACCTTCGATAGGTGAGCTTTCCATAGCAAGCGTTTGTCAAAATTGACAACATGGCTGTCATTTAGGCGTTGACACTGTAGAAGCGATCAGTTTTCTTTTTCGTCTCGATCGCATCGTTATCCTGTTGTTTTCGGATATGATTTTTATTATCGTTGGTTTAGATCACGTAGCTTATCGTTAACTCCATATATATTGCAAACGTAAGTGTTAGTAGAATTCCGTTCCGTACTAAGGTTTCAGATGTAATCAAATTTTTCGATGATTTTTTGTATTACTAATAAAAAATATGTCAAGAAAAAATTTAGAAACAGAATTTGTCAGTTTCTAAATTAAAAAAATTAAAAAATTATGTTAGAGATTAAGACGAGCAAAAGACTTTATGAAAAATAAAATAATGTATTGTTTGTATACCTAATAAATTAACTAAATATGATCTGGTCAAACTAATATGTTAGTAGTATATTCAATATTATATTTATAAGTGTCACTGTTTGTTCTAAGCTAGCTTTTACTTCTAAATTGTTCGTCTCCGTTATAAAATGAAAAGAGCTAATAGTTCTGTTTGACATATGAAACATTATAAGTTCCCGAGGCAACTTTGTCTGCAGGTACAGTGAGTGGGTTACATAAAGTAGTAATAGCCTGTAGCCATTCTCGATATTTTTCCAAATTCCAAATAACTGTTCAGGTTTATAATATTAGGTTAAATTTAATATTAAACTTATGGTGTAGTTATTATTAGATAAATATGAATAATCGATAACTTAAATGTAAAAAACGCCGTGTTATTATGTTATACGACATGATATTTTCATTTTTAAATTATCTAAAGCTGCTTTTTAACATTATTTTACCACTATGAACATAATATAGGTACTAGCCGTGAAAGTAGCAAGAATTTTGCATTCATAAATATTGTGTAAATAAAATGAAAAAACATCGCAAGTATACAAAAAAGAAATTAATCCGTAAAATTATTATGCAAAAACTGCATCCAACCGAAATGAAACATCTATAAAGCTTAATGTACAGATTACCCTTCCAGTACTCAAAACGCCGAGCTTAACACGCAAGTTATAATTGAAAATTTAGATTTTTATTACAGCTATGAGTACTTATTTGAGCTAAAATGGACTTAAATACTAATAATCAGGGATTGCCACTTCCCCCTAGGTTAAATTAAAATATATTTATTTACCTTCACAGTATGTATCCCGTATGTAGCAGCTCTGGTAGAAGTATCGGTGTTAACTTAGTTGGGTTGTGCGGGAGCTTAACGCCGAGCATTGTCTTTCAGAGTGGAGAAATAAAAACAAATCGTCCCTTCGAGTGGGAATCAAATCCACGACCAAAGTTGTGCTTAGATTCAGACGCTGTGCCACTTACAAATTATTATAATATTTATTAAAATTTAGTAGTACTTACTAAAGATTATTTGATTGAATGTCAAGAAAATTCATAATTTTATACAAAAGTTTTATTAATTGAAATTCTCTATATGTATATATATATATATATATATATATATATATATATATATATATATATATATATATATATATATATATATATAAAAATAAGGACTGTTACTGACTGAACGTTTTATAACAATACATTTGTGTTAATGTAAAAAGAGACATAATAGCTTGGAACTAACAGAGCACCAGTTAAAAGTGACCTTTTTATGGGCATTAACCTTTCCTTACAGCGCCTAGCAGACAGGTTAGTGAGGGATGACGAATATCCGTGTCAAATGGTGGCTTAAAATTAGAAATGGAGTAGCTTGGCGCAATGCCAGCCTCCTTGCAACCCTGTATGCCTTAGCGTATGTACTACAGAGAAATCAGCCCTTACAAAAGTTTCAATTAGAAGTTATTTGGCACAATGTATTATTTAAAAAAAACACTTTAGTAGAAAAGCTTTTCACCCAACTATGTAGCAGTTTATAAACTATTTATAATTTGTAATTACAGTCACATCAATATCAACAAATTATAATAGCTTTAAACGTCGTATTTGTACTTTACGTATTTACATTTGACATCTCTCTCTCTCTCTCTATAAAATCTAGAATAATATTATAAAGCTGGACAGGACGTATATCTAATCTATAAGTAATTTTGTTTTGGATAGTTAATTTATCAACGAGAGTTGTACGATAAATGACATCACGCTAATCCTTTCGATATAACCCAGTGTTAGCTCGGGCATTTAGAATGTATCATATGTCATCGCCACCCCTTAATTATTTCCATTTAACCATGGGAGCGAAGCCGCAGATATGAGCTAGTTTAGGTGATATGCAGTAAAGGCAATAACAATCTACAATAAATGCACAAAGAAAAGACAAAGAACAATTTTGTGCTGCTCAGAATAGTTTTGTGAATCCTTTTATTTCAATAGTTACTTCAGGTTACTCGTAGGATGCGGGCGACCTGTATTCGGGCCCGACGGGCGTACACAAGGTGTAGAAGGAGAAACGGACTCAACCATGCTCTTGAAAGCCGGTTGCAGGGCATGTACAAAGAAAGGAAAAAGGCTCTGCAGCTTGCAATTAGGCTTGCGAAGCGTAAGGCCTATCAGGAACTGTTAGCGGGTCTTAGCAAGTTTCCATGGGGACGCCCCTATCTCGCCGCACGGAAAAAACTCCACGTGCAGGGTGCTCCTCTAACAGAAACGCTGTTACCGAGTTTCTCCTACGCCTTGTGGGGGTCCTATATCCAGAGCCGCCAAGGCATGTCCCTCCTAGAATGACTCCAATTTACGAACATGAGGTGTCGGTGGTTCCCGCCATAACTGACGAGGAGATGAATTTGACGCTCAGGAGATTGAAGGCCAAGAAAATGGCTTCTGAACCAGATGGTATTCCAGGTAGAGAGCTTAACATCGCCCTGGAATACCTTAGTGACAAACTTCGGAAACTATTACATTAGTTTTTATTGACTGGACAGTTTCCGAAGACTTGGAAGGTATGAGAATTGTGCCTGCTGCACAATTAGGGTTGTCCTCTGGACTCTTTCTCCGCATATAAGCCAATTGTGCTGCTGAATAATATAGGCTAGCTTTTAGAGAAGATCATCGCCTTCCGTCTTATTCAACACCTAGAAAGGGTAGGTCCCGAACTTTCAGAGGCTCAGTTCGGGTTCAGGGCCGGTCGGTCACCCATTGATGCCCTGAACGCCTTGAAAACCCAGTCGTTGGCTGCTACAGCAGAGACAGATGTTCTTCTCGCCATCTCGTTGGATGTGGTCAATGCCAGTCTGCCGTTTGAGACGCTAAGAGAGGCACTGCGGTTCCATGGGGTGCCTCTCTATCTCCGGCGGCTGTTAGATGACTACTTCCAAGATAGAGTAGTCATATAGATAGGGGGAAATGGCCGGATCTGTCGACGAAGTGTCGGTTGTGGGGTTCCACAAGGGTTTTGGGACCGTTACTGTGGAATATCGGTTACGATTGGCTCCTGCGCTGTCGTCTTCCTCCTGGGATGAGTGTCATCTGTTATGCGGATGACACTTTGGTCACGGCTCGAGGTCCATCCTACCAAGAGGCGGCACGCCTGGCTGAAACCGGCACGCGTCTTGTTATTGGCCGCATCAAAGCGCTGAGTCTGAGGGTCTCTATGCCTAAAACTAAGGACTTTCTTTTTCATGGCCCTCGCAAAGGGCCCCCACGTAGGGATACTCTGCGCATCCAGGGCCAAGAGGTGGAGGTACGGCCCCAGATGAAGTATCTGGGACTGAATCTAGATAGTCGATGGTTGTTTAAGTCGCACTTCGCTCTAGTAGGAGAAGGCGGTACGCGCATCTCCAACTTCCCTGACCCTAGAGAAGCTACTGCAGGAATATCATGAAGATCTTCCCACAAATCATTGAGGCTTCAGGCGCCCCTGAAGCCTGGGCCTTCGACCGAGGTACTGTAGTGGCATGCGCAAGCGATCCTGCAGCATCTCATATAGGTGGGGAAGGTTTCCGCTGGATTTTAGTGGGTAGTGTCGGGTACGATGAGTCTCACAGAACCATCCGTCTGTAGGGCACAGTTATCCTACTCAGGGATGGCCTGTTTAAAAGCATTTCAGTTTACGTAGGTTCGTTTACCGGTACATTTTCAATGGAAGCTGTCAAGACCTTTTATTGTTAATCCACTCCTACTGATTAGTTTACTAGTTTATTTACAAAAGTAAATCGCGCGATAAGCTTTTATTGTCATATATATTGTTTACAATAAGGGTTATAAGTTGATAGTTACAAGTTAAAAGAAAAATTTTAGTTTCTTCTTTTTAGAGCATTTAAATGAATCCCCCGTATTAGTTATATGGTCTAGCATATTGAATTTAAAATTACGTCATACACCTAAACGTGTATACAAAATTTCAGTTTAATCCGTTGATGATATCTTCTTCAAGATTGAGTTCGAACATTCCACCCGAACATACATACCTATCTATATATGTACATACATTGAAAGTCCAATGAAAGCTTTTAAAAACAGATGTCATTATCACTGGGACTGAAATTTCTGCATCACGTTAGCAAGATATTAAAATACGTCGAAATTGTCGTAGTATTAAAGTATAGAAAATTCAATTCAGATCGTTGAAGGTATTAGAATTGGATCAGTTTTATATAGCTATCGTTATTGACTATTGTAAATATAAGCTAAAAAATCTGCCCAGATGTTTTTGTCTGTATGTTTGTTTATTTATTTGCGAGTCACGCAAAAACTATTGTGCAGATAAAAGACCGAAAAAGTTCAATTACTTAGGTAACTGATATCTACTAAGTATAATTAATTAACTTTGACATGGTAATAGCTTTTAAGCTTAAAGCTTTAGCCTTTAAGCTTTAGCCTAAATCAATATAAAGAATAGTTGTTGTACTGGCGTTCAATGAGGTTTCCCTAGGAAAAATAAAAAAAAAGCTTTTAAATTACTTCGATGACTCGCAAGTGAACCTAAATTATATAATAGATTTTGTCGTATAAATTACTTTCTCCTTACTTTTCTACTTAATATAAACCATTATTTATATATGTTATTCAATAATATTCAATAATTTTGGAATTAATAAGAGAAAGTAGAGTGTAAATTTTCAATATTATAAATATAATACGATAAAGAATGTCGGTGTATATAAAAAATATTAAACAGTTTGGATTATAACTTTCAATTGTAGATAGTGGATATTGTGTTTTTTCAGGTTGTAATGTAAACTAGAAACGAGTCTATTTACAGATGGTATATTCAATATATTTATTACAAATATATATATATATATATATATATATATATATATATATATATATATATATATATATATATATATATATATATATATATATATATATATATATATATATATATATCATGCATGATACATATGCATTGTGTGTACGATTTTTAATAATAGTCAGAGTCATTCGAAGATATATAAATCGCAATATGAATGAACAATTGCAATATGATGTCGTAGGTATAAGTTATATAAGGAACTCAAATTGATTTGATTGAGTCTACGTAAGTGGGAGAAGCTGCGAGCGTATCGCTAGTATAATACTTTTAACGCAGCGGGATTGAACTCGCTCCCCTTGGAAACCGTCTAGGCGCTTACACCGATAATCTATTTGTTGAACTACACTATACACTACACGCGTATCATATCCGTCTTCGTTCAAATTTGTTTTGTTGTTATTCTAGAATAACAAAATGTGTGAGTGTGTGTGTGTCTTCCTACGTTGAAAAATATTTTGTAATTTTTCGCTTTTATTTGGATTACAAAATTAATAATTTATAAATTCCTAATTTATTTCTCCCATACAAAACATTTACCGTTTAATACAAAATTTTCTACTAAAACGTAGATTTAATAGACGTACATTTGTTACGTACTTGCTGAGTACAAACAAAGTGACGTGGCGATCTCGCGTTGTTATTAAAAAAGAGGTCACGGCATACATAAGCCTTATGTGACATCACATGTAAAAGTAGCAATTTAAATATTAGCATATTTGATATAATTAAGTAAATTGAACCTTTATTTCTCTTTTCGTATTAACATATCTATCATAATATCACCAACACACTGGTATCAGAATAGAGTTGGTGATTTTAAATACTATTTCATTTGAATGAAATAAAAATACGACCGAGCACGGTAATGTGAGTAAGTACATACATATCTACTCTCGATGCGGACTTTTTGATGTTCAATATTATCAAATAACGTTATTTCAATACTGTTGTAGCATTGTTAACTATTGGCAGTACAAATGTATACTCTATATTGTAAACATAAAAAAAAAACAGAAATGTTTTTGGCCGAAATATTTTGTTTTAAACATAGATAGGTAAGTTAAATCTAAGACAACAACCTTCACATACCAATCACTAACTAGTATAGTACATTCATAAGTAGAATATGATTGAAAATATTACATACTATTATAATTTTTGTCTTTAATATTATGAATTATTTAGTTTGAAACTATTTAGAAAATATAATACTTTATATGGAATATTCTAAGAAATATTGTATAAACATGTCATCTTTGTATAGTTTCTAAAATACATGATGATAGAATTGTAGTGGAAGTGGGTGAAATTACGCTTTGTAAATATTAGGTTCAAAAACCATTCCTATAGTAAGTTTCAGTAATGTAAAACCCATTTGAACATTTTGTTGGCCGTCACATGCAAATCAGCAATCAGTATATAAGAAAGTACTATATCTACTATTAAAACAGAAGTACCTATCGACTATTAAAACAAAAAATACATTTATTTTAATATAAGAAGATAGAAATGATTTTATGTTGATACAGTATCTCAGATAGATACTCTTAACTCTTCAACAGTATTTGCCGTTTTACCCTGATCATGGCTTTATAATACACGATTATCTTCTACTTCCATAAACGATGGAGAAATGTTATCTTATTCTTCTCTCGTTTTGTGGTTAGATACTGTATTCATTATGAGTTCCAAAAAGCTGCATATACGAGATATTTACAAGGATCCGGCATAAAACAGAAATCTTTTCGTAAGTGCCAGCAACCAGCAAGCTAAGTAGGTCAAGGACGTACGCAATCCGCCGGGCGGCCCCCACTCCCAAGGCGTAAATCGAGCATGAAATACTATTGAATTTTTTTATGAGCAATCTAACTTTGAGTATATAGGGCAAAAATTAACCTCTTTAAGATATTTTTAATTATGCTACATCAAGAATATTTGTTCTTTCTATACTTATGTGAATCATTCATGGTGGAAGTAGCTTTAGTTTGGCTCCGATATTACTGGACCGATTTGAACAATTCTTTTTTTGTATTAGAATCCTTCATTCTCTGTGATGGACATAGGTGATTGAATATTTAAAAAAGCGTAAGGGATCCGTATTAAAACTTTAATAATTATAAAAATTAAAAAGGAGCTTGAGAGTCGTGTGTGCGTTGCGTAAAAGTTTGAACATATGTAAAAATGATAGATGACAGAATGATGACAGAATATAGAAGATGATAGATGCTTCTCGTTAAAATTTCTATGTAAAAGTGTGCAAGAACATCTTCATGTCTATCTTATTACACAGTAACCATTTATATGTATTAAAAAATTACAAGAATATAAAAGGATAATTATTAAACTATTTTAGACATAACAGCGTTATTCCATATCCAAATAAATACGTTATATACGTTGTGCGCTTTACATACATCTAATCGTTGTCTTGTCGTTAATAGCATATAAATCAAATTGATATTTTGGAAAATATCACAGCTTTAAATTACGGGAGCGGCGGTGAGTATACCTAATACCTGCCAACTATATTATAAAACGCGTTGACTTCAGGAGTTACTGGTTCATATTCTTTTTATACTGAATTGTCCATCTATCCTTGAATTATAATTTTTAAAAATGCGTTTCTATTATATGTAATAAAAGAGTGAAAAATGTTTCATGTCCCATGAAAATATTATTTATAGTCCGGGGAACCTCGACATTTCATTTGCTCAAGGTGAAATATACCCAGCTATAGGTATAATGTACTATTCTAATATTACAACACACTATGGTGTATTCATTATAGTAATGGAGTTATTATGCACCATGGACAAAACAAAAATGTACCGAAGACAGGACAGTTTGAGATATTTAGTTGCGTGCGCTACGGAAACGGCTTAGGGTCAAAGCGCACATATCAACTCGGTAACAGACCGTAAACGTATCAACTCGGCGTCAACCTGCGGACGGCGAGCCGGCAGCGCGGCGTCGACTCGCCGTAGACGCGTTTACGGCTTACGGCGATAATAAATTGGTTGAAAATATCATTATTTTGATTTTGATTGATTGATATCTTTAAAAGTATCGATTATATTTAAAAACATAACTTATTTAAAATATCAACATTCCTATAGTACGTTCCGCAAGCTGAGATGCGGGGGGGGGGGGGGGGGGGGGGGGGGACGTAAGCTAGCGACTGGCGTACGGTGATCCGTGCGCTACGGCAAGTGGACGGTTTAGTAACAGTTTAGTGTATGTGTATACTGTTTCTTAATATAAATCTACAAAAATACGAATGTAAAAAAAATATTATATCCATGTACTAAACCTAATGAATTCTTATACAAAGGATTAAATTAAATCAATTATTCAAACCCAATACATTTAAGTTTTGAAATCGTTATAAGAGTAATATATAACAGTTGTTGCTTTATTTCAAACCGTATAGAATAACACATTAACACAAACACACACACACACACACACACACACACACATACCCACTCACACACACACTCACACACACGCACACACATACATTAGATAGCTAAAAAGAATGTAAGTAATGTTATAAGATCGGTATAAAAATAAAAAATAATTATATGTACCTAATATGTAAATTACACAACCATTCCATTCAAATTACTTCGATATCTTTCTTTTCGATGTTTTAAAGGTAAAATTGAAATAATAGTTTGTTAGTATAATATAAATATTCATTTAGCAATTGGCAGCGTTAAAAAATATAAAGGCGGTGTGCTTAGAAAATAAGGTTGGAATAATTTGAAATATAAATTCCAATTGTGTAAAGTGGAAATGGTGTTTGACTTACGTTGTGATGTCAGAAACTAGAAAGGAGTCCACTTATAGCAATATTGCATATAAAACTACATTTAATATTTTCAAGATTTCAAGAAACAAATAAATTGATTACGTAATTGAAAGGAAACTTTATACACATAATATTTATATAATATATTAAAGTAAATCCGAATACACTGAAGATGTACAATGTGAATTTGTTTACCATTTCAAAACGAACCAATTCAGACTTCTGTTTACTAAAAAGGTGAAGCCGCGAGCGGGTCGCATATATTATATAAACATAGAAATGAATTTGTTTGTTAAAAGTTAGCGAGAAAATTATTGATATGTCGATATATATGAAAATGAAGACTTGGATTATAATTCAATGCTAGTGGTATCTATTCCAATACGATATTATTGCTTTTAAAGACTACAATAGCTGATTTAGAAACAGAATATAGCAGATTAACAATAAGTAATAATATGAGCACTGTCTTAGCGCTGGAACATAGCGTCTGCGTGTACACTCGAAGATACTATTTTCATTTTCTTCACTCTGGTAACAAGATAAAGGCGTATCGTTGAGTTTCGCCACTGAACACGAAATGGCTCGAAAGGCGGAAAGCGGGGAACGGAGTGCCTCCCTCTGCCTACCCTACTATGTGCGAAATACAGCGTGAAGCTAAAAAATAATTAAAAAAACAATAAGCAATGAGCAAATGCTCCTTAGCAGAAGTACTTCAGCTAGACGGGATTTATAAGCAGGTTATATCAAAAAATATGCCAAATTATATGACATGTGGTAACGGCCTATTTAAGTCTGCATAGTGGAAGTATGTAATTACAACTTAGGTCAAATTAATAAAGTGCACAGTCCAAGTGAACATTCTATATAATTTACACATCATATATTTTTTTTGCTTTTCTAAAATATGTCGTACACATATACTGTGCTAGTTTTCATTTTTTTCGCGCCTTCACTCCTAATATTTGCTAAGCGGTGGCAGAGCAAACCTAATCTTATTAGTAGAGTTCCGTAAGACGTATACCTCGGAATCCAGTCTCAGGAATCTTTATATAATCGTTTGAATTGTGTTTTGAACAACATGAAAAAGAAATAAAAAAAAAACATATGCGATCTATTTTTTTATGGTAACAAATTTTTCAAAATTGTCTTTGTTATTTATAAATTTACAGTGTTTGAAAAGGAGAACTATAACAAAATTGTCCTTGGACTTGAAAGAACTGCAGGTATTGAGGTGGAGCAGGTGGAAAGAGGTGGAGTGTAATAAATTAAAATACACGTGACAAAAAAAAAATTAGTTATTTATGTAATCAATATTATTTTTTACTTCGCAGCTACTCGTAGTATGACAAAAGTTAATTATTGAATATTTTCTAAACGATTGTTTTTCGAACTTACAATAGAGATAGTAAGTACTTGTTTTCATGTAAAAAGTTTATAAAAATTTATAGTGAATGGTGAATTAATCGTATATCTTAAAATAAATTGATGATGCAAAAATGCTGTTATAGTAAAATTCAACAATATTATTTATTAATCATGATATAGTAGTAGTTACGATAAATGTACTAATCCTTCATCTACAATCCGCATCAATGACAAAGATGGCGACGACATTATTTAATAATGTTATTATAATATATATTTAGTTTATAATATTTTTTTTGCTGTAACTCGTTATTCATCACAAAATATTTATAAATGAGCATTACAGTTACTGTGTAAATAATGTTTATTATATGATATATAAAATTTAAATATATTGGGGAAAAATGCTCTTAAATTTTTTTCCCTATGTGCTTCTCATTTTTCAGTAAATTGTTGTTAACATTGACATTTCTTTATTTTAGTTTTTTTTCTGAGATTGACTCAGAATTCATTGACCGTCCCTGGATTCTGAATTTTACAATTTTTATGTGTTACGGCACTATATATCAGTCCTCTCTATATAGGTATTATCCATAGAAAGCATAGTTAGATGTCATAACATCCCCGAACTATTTTTACCAAATCTCAAATCTTCAGAACTATAATTTGATATATGGTTTAATTTTAGTTCCCCACTTTGTGTTCAATTTTTGAAACATTGCGTGTTGAGTGGCGGAATTCATCGGACAGGAAAAGGAGTGTCTTAACACTAGGTTTACTGCTTTATGCGGGAAATAAGGTAGAGATATTTTTTTTTAATTTTATAGTTTCATTGCATTTAATAGCTTGAAAAATTATACCTATATTTATAACAATTCAAGTTATCTACATATGTACATTATTTAAATAGCTTGAATATTTCAACTTCTATTTCTATACGTACAACTAACTTCGTTAAGAAAATAATTTACTTAAAGCGTTTTCTTATTATATTATACACATTTATTGGAAGAAATTCTGTGGAATCGAGTTAGCTCTTCATAATTCAATTTTTGCTACTGTCTTTTTAATATTACACTCCTATTAAATTATAACAAAAACTGTATATTAAAATTTGTCGGGCTTGTATGTAAATGGCCATGTACACCTGAGCATTACTTAAAATAATAATGTCTACTTTGTATATATATATATATATATATATATATATATATATATATATATATATATATATATATATATATATATATATATATATATATATATATATATAATAAGTTTACGTCAGAATCAGATTTCAATTGTGTAGCTGCAGCTCTACTTTCGTCGCGTCTGAATGCAGATTTTGATCGCCACTGAAGAGCTGTTGATGTTCCCGATAGATCATTAAGCGAATTTCACGATCAAATATTGATTCCTGTGAGCGAAATAAAGTGTGGTTTTCATGACCGTGTGTCAATCTCTGACTATGATGTTCATCAAATACGTTATAACGTGCCACAGTAAGCTGTTGACGATCACGTGATAATCGTTGAATACGTTGTTCATCAGATGCATTATGATATGTAGTATGGTGGCGTGCACGATCATCAGCCAACCCTCTGTCATGAGTTATCTATGTTGCATTCTATCAGAAGCAAGGCGAATTTCAGATTGTTCTAGTGTTTCAATAGCTCGTAAATTGCTTGTCCTTTCTTTCTGAATTTTCAGTCTCTCTTCTCGTTCACATTGTGTTTCAGATACGCGAAGAAGTTTGTTGCTTCTTACTTTGGCTGATGATGAACTCAAGTTCGATGTTCATGTTTCGTTTTTTAGCCATTTTTAACAAAATTATAACGAATAATAACGATATATATCTAAAATATAAAATTACTAATGAAATTACATTACAAATTTTTATTTGTATTTAATTTGTCAATGTTGGTTAACGTAGCATACAAAAATAAAAATTATTATAGATAACTAAGTGATATCTAGTATTTATCTTTATAAACCAATTTATAATTAATATTAAATATATTATTATTATATTTATAAGTTTTAATTTATATTATTATATTCTGTATAATAAGTTCTGATTTCTATTTAGTGTACATATTGCGTAAGATACGAAATCATATAACAAAGTAAAAAGAAATCAATTAATAAATGAAATAAATTTATATTTTCACTTAGTTACAAATAAGTCAAAGTCTCTTATTTTGACTGTTTATTAAAAGATATGATGATACACGATTCAATTCACAGAAACAATTGATAAATTAAACAAAATGTAATTTATAACAAAATTACAAAAACAATTGTTGCGCGTTATATTAACAATTGACGCTATATAAATAGAATAAAAATAATGAATGGCTGTAATTTAACTGTTTTTTATTATACTTTTAAAAAAATATTTGTATATTCAAATTCTGAATTATAGTTGACTTAAAAATAGCTAATATTTTAAAAGACAGCATCTTGTATATGTATAGAAAAAATATCTCAATCAGATAAGTGGTTGATTAGTCATAAAGGTACAAACCGACAGAGATACAGACAGACAAAAATTCCAAAGAGGGTAAATATAGTAAGAGTGGGTCATAAAAATTATATTTGACGCATAATTCGAGATAGAAATACCATATACAGAGAGAGCCTTCAGATTTATATATTAGTAAGGAAGCATAGATATAGACATAGAGTATAAATATAACTATGAGATATACGGAAAAAGTTATATAAATTCCACAGACATACTATCACCGAGATATATGAAGTTTAATTTTACTTTCCACATTTCAACACAGAATATTCATATTGCAGTCAATATTCAATGAACGTTTAGAAAGGATGCAATAAAGCATCTTGAGGCATCTAATCAGAAAATATATCTTTGAAAAATTTCTACATATTACATTAAAATATTTATACAAATAACTTAGTTTGTATATTTATTATATTTAGCTATTTATTACATATAATATAAATATATTGCTATTGACACCAAATCATATATGATAACCATATTATTGTAGTAGTATAGTATTGTAGTATGGTATTGTCTGCTTAGATTCAATTGTTCCGTGTGCTATTATAAAAAACAAACAAAAAATTCACAAATAGTTCTTTTGTTATAAATTTTGCAAACCTTGTTGATTGAAAAAGAAGTGATAGCCTATAGCTAATGAAACTATAATATGATGAAAGACCTACGAACTGGTATTGTGCTACATAACGAGCTGACGCTCAAATAAAACGCCGATATTACAAGTATTACGATGGAAGCTCTTTGAACATGCTATGACTAGTTCATTTTGCAAAGTAAAAAAACGAAAGCTATCATAAGCGATCGCTACAAAGATTATGATGTAACGCTATTGCCACCAAAAAGTTAATACCTACATCTTATTTACAGCTCTTTATTATTCATTTAACGGAAAATATTATTGTATGAAAAATGTACATACATATATAGCTTTACGCTCTATCCCCTCATATTCTTCATTTATATTGTCCATTGTCATTAACCTTCTCAAATATTACATGCCCTCCGGGTTTCAGTTCAGTTGTGTTCAGTCATTTAAACTGACTCCGCATTTCCTCCAAAGACATCGTATCTACGTAGCATTAAATTTTCTTTAAATCTTCTTCTTTAATACCCACGTTACCCTACCGTAAAACAGTAGTAACGTACCAGCACTCTATCGTGTTCTGCCAACATACTTGAACATTTTAATTTTTGATTTCATATTTGTCTAGGAAACTTGATATACCTCTATCAGCAGCACTGATCCACTAGAATAAAACAATCATACTTTTCTCTTCTATCGCCCCAACATCCAATATTTACGATGATAACAAAAAATATGTTCTATTTTGTATATTTGATATTTTATAGTCGTTTTAAATGCACAAATCTTTTATCCAGTTTTATACAGAATCTGATATCGCATTACTTCCGCTTTTAGCTTTACACCTCGTACAGTACTTCGTGATCGTACTTCTATGGCTTAGTTTTTAAACTTTAGTATTGGATTTATTATTTAAAGTTTTATTTGTAAATTTCAATGTTTGCATCAAGTAGTCATAAGCTTGTCATGTGATGTGATATGTACTATTAAAATATGATAGAGGAATTAAAGCTTTAAAAAAGCATATAGGAAAAAGTTCAAAATCAATGCTCTTAAGATTTTTTTAATTGTATATAATTGAAAAATATGTTTGCATATTATAGTAATAATAGTAAATAGTAAAAGAATCATTGTTATGGGTCTTTTCTATTTTCTTGCTTAATCTTAAATTTGTTCACCAATCATGTTGTTCTAAATAATTCATATAAACTATCGCTTTATAGTCTCATACACCTTGAGTTATTTAAAGTAGGTTTATTGATTGATTTAAGGAGCCCAACGTGCATGATAACTTGAATCTTAAATATAACTTTAAGTTTTAATCTTGATATACATAGTTATTTAAAGAAGAAATCACAATGTTCCAATATGAGCTTTCCAGCCTCGTTCAATCTCCTGTCACCATACTAACCTAAAATACCCTTGAAACCGCTTTGCGCAGTTCTGAGCCATCCGTTCAATTCACTATATATTATAAAATTTTATTTCCTCTTACATTTCTTGAACATCCCTGACAGTTTCTCATAACCGCTCGAGCTTCATGGAGCTGAGGATACTAGTGCATACGCTACTAATAAGAATTGTCTTGTTATTCCCAGCTTAAAGTCAACCCAAGGCAGCCTCGAGGATTGTATTCAACAGCTGCACTAACAAATCGAGAGGACAATAACTACACCTTGACACCCAAATTAGCCATCTGGTACGCCGGCCAAGGAAACGATTGAGTCACTACCTTATCGCTTGGTATTAGTTACACAATCAAGATCTAGATATCTATCATCTATTACATCTAATAATTAATTCATCTTCTATTCCATTGTCTCCTCTTACATACCATGTAGCTATTAGTAGCTCTACGGACACGCGCCCCGACGCCACAATCGTCACCACTTCTCACAATAGCTGGTATGCACGTATGGATGCAATGTTGCGACCCTATGTAAGGCCGGCAGGGATCGCTACGGGCAAGCTCCCCATTCTCAACCTAATTTAGTATTTTCCGCAATTTTCCGGGATTTAGTATTTTCCGGGAGTTGTGGGTGACGATAACTTCGAAATACCGCTATTACTGAATTGATACTTATATCAATATCAGAAAAATAAACATGCTTTTATTGGTTTGATGAAAAAACTAAACATTATCTTAATATAATATGTAAAATTTATTTCAAATAACAGATGCAAACGTCAAGTATAATTCTATCATTATATTAATTGATGTACCATTTATTACGTTTTAAATTAAATTTTAATTACACATAATAATTAGCTACTTATAAAACTTGACTTGTTGATAATATTTTGCAGTTTAAATGACAGATATACGTATACAGGTAATTTAAATTGCACTTTACACTTTATTTACGTACGTACGAATATCCAATTTTTAATGCTAATATTGCTGTGTACGGAACATCTCATTATTATTGAATTGGAAATAATATTGGGGAATAATTAAACACAAACATAAACGGATAACGATGGTAGCAAAAAATTTTTTGTATGGCAGATGTAGGAGGAGAGTACCGTAAAATA
This sequence comes from Dione juno, assembly GCA_037127375.1. NCBI lineage: Eukaryota > Metazoa > Arthropoda > Insecta > Lepidoptera > Nymphalidae > Dione > Dione juno. Next base: position 1,080,999 of record JAXRJS010000004.1, read on the forward strand.
TCTGTGATCTATTTAAATTATATTTGTTTATATAATTTAAATTATATAGACAAATTATGTTAAGCTTATTATTATTTAATGAGTAGTAGATGCCGATTTCTTCTACGATACTAATATATTATAATCGAAGAGTTCCATAAACTTAAGTGGTCTGGAACGGATCCTTGATTTATATATATATATATATATATATATATATATATATATATATATATATATATATATATATATATATATATATATATATATATATATATATCAAAATATCAATAAAAATATCCATTACGTACATATTGAACAACTTTTGTTAAGGTGCCATTTCTTTCTCTCATATAGTTGAGCTGGACATGGTTCTTCATGTTCTTCATGACATGTTCCAGACCTTCATATGGCTACAAAAAATGTTCATCACACCCAACCATTTTCAACCATTTTCAGCCATTTATAGTTTAGTTGTTTATTTTTCTTATAGTTTATTGTGGTTCTTTATCAGATGTTCCAGATCCTTGATTTTCATATGACAATGGAAAGTGTTTATCATGTTCGATAATTTCTGCTATGGCAACATTCAATTGTATCTCTATAATTGTCTATAATATTATCGAAATGGCTCTTTTAAAATAATATATATGTGCTAATGCCAAAACACCAATTAATGCTTAGAGACACATGAGAAACATATAAAAAAGAGTAGACCTATACCTAGTACCACCATCTGCAACCGTGCATGATTGCAAATACTGGTAGTCATAAGTGGAGTTCCGGTCCCGGCAGATTACTTCCTGAAAGGCCATTTTACCATGTCCAGGGCATGACACTTTAATAAATCGCCATAAGTTGCTTTTGAATAATTATTATTCACATATAAAATTTCATATGAGAGAAATTTTCATAGGCTTGCATTCAATAAATATGCCGAATTTAAGCTTATTTTACTTATTGATAATGTTGTAAGTAAGGAGCTATTGTATACGGGTTTGTTGGCTCTTAATATTGCATTTTCATATTAAGCAGATTAAGATGAATATTATTTGGAAAGATAAATAATCGATGTGTAAATAAGGGTTAAATGGGCTTATAGTTAAAACCGAAAGTCATTTCAATGAATATATTTATATTATATTTACAACATTAATATGTCCGTCCATAAGTCAGTTTATGCGAGCATGACATAAAAATTAAACGATGAAATTAATTGCAATACATAAACATATAAACATATACAAGAGTTATTTTAAAACCTTTAAGATATTTTGCTATGTACATGCGAGACAAATAACACCCAAACATATTCACACAGTCTGTAGACACTATCTTATTATTTATATTAGTTACCATCCGCAACTTGCATTGACATTGTGACTCATTTACCACCAGTTGTCGCAAGTTGACCAAGAGAACCCCAACAAGATATTACGTGTTGAGTGCTAACTGCCTGACCCCAGCCCGCTTGTTGGCTGCAAACTGAGGTGTGACTCCCGCAGGAGACACCCTTGCCACCGACAGCTCCTCTCAAGCAGCCACGATAGTGCTTGCTAGGTCCAGAGTAACCTCTTCCCTACCTAAGCGGTGATGCTGTCAAGGCCAACAGGGCGATCAGCATAATCCTCACAACCGAAAAAATAACTGCCTGGTTTCAATTTTAATGATTTTCAGTTGTCAATAAAAAATGTCCATTATATTGAACAAGTCTTGCTAAGGCGGCATATCTCCGGTTTTACAATATAGCTTAACGATTAAGACCCTTTGTCAGATTTTTTATTTCTAATGTCAATGGAAAATGCCTATCACAATGAATTTTTTTGTAAAGGGGCATTTCTTTATTTCTATGGCTGTTTATAGTGTAGCTGAAAGCTGAATTCCTATGGTTCTTCTTAACAATAATATTGAAAATCGACTCTCGTATTCTATTACTATTCAGTAATATTCAATGTACAGAAACAGTTTATTTACTGTTTTATTAATTTATAATGCTCGCCTTCAAGATTGTTTGAAGGCGAGCGTTGAGAAATATTATACGTTTTAATAATTAATCAAGTCAATTAGGCAATTAAAATATTGTTTGCTTGGATCGTAATAAAGTGTAAGCATCGTCTATACTTATAAAAAAACATGTCCTAACTGATTGACTGACTGATTCATCATCGCTGAGCGCAATCTATCAAGGCTACGAACATGAAATTCGGACTGTATGTACACCTTATTATTAAGACACCCATTAAGAAAGGATTTTAAAAAATTTCACCCCTAAAATTCTAAAAGTATAATAAATAAAGTTTTTTATTTCGGTTATTTGGGACATGTTTCAGGAATTTTGGAAATTTTACTTAATAAACGATGAAATAGGGGTTGAATGTTTACGTTGTTTAGAGGTTTTTAATTAACATAATATGTATTTTAAATTAATTTGCAAATACATATAATCAACTTTTACGCGAGCAAAGCCGCGGTCTACCGCTAGTATACGAATATAATATTGTAATTGGGATAAATTATACGCCAACTCCAAGTTAATTAATTCAATATTTTGTTTATTTCCGCTTAAAAGATATTCATAAGCAGCAAGTAACAATAAAGAACAGAGAACCAACATCTCTCCGTACCGATACGCATTCTAAACAAGCACATCTAAATGATACTCTTATAAAATAAAACACTACTTGCTATTTGAATGAATGAAAAAAATACTTTTAATGTGCTGACAGGTAAATGATAGAAATCAGCGACCACAATGATGCTCCTGATACACTTTATGTCACACTCAATCATTGATCATTCTGACTCAATGAATCACATAGCAACTGATTTATAGTGGAGTAGAGAGTAATTTGTTTATCAGTTTGCCTGTAATCTGTATTGTATATATTTGTTCTTATATGGGCGTTGTAGAGATTAAACTAGTTGATCGATTTTGACGATTCCTACCTCAACCGACTTTACTTAATGTGTGTACTTACTGTGTGAATGTCACTAAAGGCATGACGATAATCAAAGTGGCTTTTTTTGGAAGAGATTTCAAAATTATATTTTTGTTGTTATCATATTTTTTATTTTATTTCAAGTAACAGTTTAGGATATATATAGCGACTCAGGACTTACATATTAAAATTGAAAATGCAGTAGATTTTTTTACCTAGTGTTTTTTTACTGTAGTGTCTAGAAATTTCATTTTCCGTTTTGCGCTCGGGACTTAGCGTGTTCAGTGGCAGGACTCAATGGCACATTTTATTTTATCAGAGCGGCGAAATGTAAATATTTAATTTCTCGGAGTGGAGAACTAGCCCACGATCTTCACGTTTACAGGCTACTACAATAGTTCGTTCTTTTATATGTAAATGATTGTTAAACATAAATCCAACGATGGGAGCCTGGACGCATCGATCTATCAACACTTAATGTAATGGCATTTTGTTATTAAAATTATATTCTAATGTTTAATCATTTTTATGTCTAAATATTATTTAAAGCTACATTTAATTATCTTGACATAGTAACGGACTTGCATGACAAACATTGTTTGTTACACTGCCAATCGGATTAATACCGCAACGCTTCTGCGAATGCTAACCATGACCATACAAATACCAATCTCGGTCCCTTAATGCTAAGAGCATTACGTTCCAGCGCTAAATATATAGAATAATAATATTTATTAGTGAAATACATACATACATACTGAAAGAATTAAATAATATCGAACTATCCTAATTACGTGCTTAAAGAATATGGCGCCTATTGGTTTTTCAATCATCGCCCAGTCAATTGCCAGTTGACAGAAATGTTCGATCAAACTAACGCCAACGATTTCTTAGTTGCTTCGCGTATAACTATTCCAATGTAGTATAAATAATCTAGTCTAATAATGTACAAAAATATAATAAAAATTTAAAATAGATGCAAAATAATCCAATTAAAGAATTTTATATTAAAATAATACATTACTGTTCAAAAGATAACGATTTAAAAAGAGAATATAACTTGAACATTTAAGCTAAACTTAGTAAACGTTAAATAATAAATTGTTTTACTAACAGTTTAAAGAATGCTGAAAGATATTTTCAAGGAGCTCACTTGAAATTATATTTAAAGGAGCTCACTTGAAATTATATTTAAAAATGTAAAAAAATGTGAAAAATGTAAAAAAGACACTGGGTGGAAACAAGGAAGCTCAACATAGATTACATAACAAAGTTAAGTTGGAAAGCTTTGACACATTTGCTGTTTTATTTATTTCTTATATTAGGTTCTCATAATGTTAAGAACTTAATAGCTCGTTGAGCTACACAGAAATGATTAAAGTAAATATACAAAGCTCGGCAATATGAAAACCAAAATTTCCAAAACCACGTAAATTATCTACATATCATATGGTTCCTACATAACACATGGTAAGAGTTGATTATGACACATGACACTTCATTCATTTCATTTTCATTCTTATAATAATTTCATAATCAGTGCTAAAACATAATATAAGGGAAAATTTTAAGAAAAATATAATGTTTTGTCTTTATTTAGATTTCAGTTTTGTAAAATTATATACGACATAAAGGGCTAAAAATCTCTTTTTTTTATTATGTAAATAAAACATTTATTATTTAAAATAGGAGCATTCGAATAATGCATTGTATTTGAAGTTGTAGAGTTAAAAGTAAACAAGCTCGCAAATACGATGGAGAGAGAACAAGTTATAACCAAACTTCTATTAAACTGTAACGAGGCGTCCACTGAGTTTTGGAAAACTGCAGAACCTTTCTCTGACTGTCATATTGACACTGCTTCGCATTGGCAAATTTAGTTATGTAAATAAGTAAACAAGTCAAATAGATTTACTTTGTAAAGGGGTTTATTTAACATGAATAATTTAAAGTGCAATTAAAGTGAAATTAGTGAATTCACTAATTTCCTACTAAACTCAATCCAATACGATTTGTTTTCTAGAATTGTAATTAAAGACTTTGATTGAACGCAGCTTAACGTCATTCTTATTTACTTAATTTTATCAAAGCAATAATGCTTAATTTATCTTATTATTTTAATTAAATATTAAATATTTACCTTCAAGTATTCAGAATTTTGTAACTTTTAGATTCAATTTACGTCGATTTATAGTGAGATAAAAGGCCGCTGAGAGCAGATGGTGGTTATAAAACTTCAGGCAAACTCTTTAATAAAGCCGCTCTTAAAGATTGATCAATTTTAAAGGCTCGTTTATTACCGGCGTTGGTATGACTAGCGTATGTACCTTTTTTTTTATTTTAAGCACGATAAATCCCCATTGAAACAATACTAACAAAGCATTTTACTTTAAAACCTTTTTTGTATTTGCCCCATCGTTTTTATTTTTATAATTATTTTCATCTTGTGGAACGTAACGCTTTACGAGACATGACGTGCCTAAGTCAAAACGTTTTCTCCACACCTACTGACAATTTGTTTGTATTATGTGTATCTATAGTAATAAGAAAGAAAAATTTTTTGTTTGTTTGTTTGTTTGACAGCGGTAGGCTCCGAAACTCCTGAACATATTAAACAATTCTTTTACCAATAGATATCTTAATTATCTATGATGGACATAAACAACACAGTCTTTACAAAAGCGTTAGGGATCCGTATGAAAACTTTAATAATTATTTAATAAAACTTAAGAGCTTAAGAGGACCCGTGCGTGCGCTGCGTAAATAGTTAAAGCTACCTAAATATAATATATAACAGAATTGTTTCTCTTTAAAAGTTCTAAATAAAAGTCTGCAAGAATCAATGTCCTAAGGATAACCCACAATAATTGTTATTACACAAATTACAAAAAATAAGATTATATTTACGAAACTGTTTTAGACAATACAGTATTATTCATTCACTGCAGTTTACATCATATCAATAAAATTGATATTTTACAAGTTATCACAGCTTTAAAATACGGGAGCTGAGTTATCGTGGCGTCGTGTGTGTCTAGTTATTGACCATATAATAAAGCGAGTTGATTTCAGGACATACTTGTTCGAATTATTTTTATGTTGATTTACATGCTTATTAGAATTACATAATTATAATATTTATTATAATTACATAATTATAATATTTATTAGAATTATAATTAGAATTTTAAATAATATGCGTTTCTTTTGTAGGTTATAAAAAAGCACAGCGGGGCATGAAAATATTATATACAGTCTGGGAAGCCTCAACAAAAGAAAAATTAGGCAATCCCGCTATAGGTTATAATATTACAACATACTATAGGGATTGAGTTAATAGTAATTGAGTAATAATAAAATATGTTGTGAAAACGGAAGAGCTCGATAGATTCCGTTGCGCTGCAGGAACTGTTTAAGTTACTAACTAAAAATCACATATGTGGAAATTGTTTTCGTTAAAAATTCTTTAACAAGGTCCGCCGCTAGCGTATATCTGTCACCTAAGGATAACTTGTCAACAAAACCATTTAATTTTTTTTTTGCTATCCAATTAAATACACTAGATGCATTATGCATTTACTATAGGTAATAATTGCATTTTAGTGTATGTGGCTAGGTATATTGATATCGTTAAAAGTTTCAAAGATTTAAAATACAAGCATAGCGCCGACATCGTCGCACTTTTGTGAGTAAAATACAACATGTTCCTTTCCTCTCAAGAAAAAATACTTACTTATCACATTATATATAAAGATATCCTGTGTTTTGTCTGTTACTATCAATATGGTCAGAACTTGCATGTGTGCCCCAGTGCATATATACACTAATGTGAATTAGTATGCAGTTTTCTATCATCTTCTTCTATATATACGAAGAGAAACAAGCGTCGGCTTACTCATTTTTTGCTATGAGAATAATGATAGTTTCCTATACAAAAGGTTTATATATTGCCTAAAGCCTACTTTGAACGCATAAATAATAACAGCTATTGTTTATTAATAATGTATGCGTTCAACTGGTTATTATGGTATATTATTTACAATTAGTTATTATTTTATTGCTAATTTATTTAGTGCTCTCCGCTTAAGTAAACTGATTTGCGTTCGTTTGGAAATTTTATACAAAATTCTATTGTTCAACTTACATGTATACTTCTATCTATTCCGACTATTATTTGTATTTTACCTTTAAATAATAGTCAAATTAAATAGATAGATAAGTAATTAATTCGAAAAATCTTTAAAATTTTCGGTAAAATTAAATAATTATTTAGCTTTACTTGTGAATAATCAAATTGAACGTGTGTACTTTTTATTTTTTCTTACTGAAACTGACAATATTTTTTATCTTTTTTTACAATTGTAATATAATTAGTATAATAATAATAATTTATTATACTATATTAATAATTACTTACATCAAATAACTACACGAGATAAAAAGCCAAATAATTATTTAGTTTTAACGAAAATTGTATTTTTTTTTCTAATTAATTACTTATCTATCTATTTAATTTGACAATTATTTAAAAGTTAAATGCAAATAATAATTGGAATAGATAGAAGTGTACTGAAGATGAACAATGTGATTTTGTATAAAATTTCGAAATGAACGCAAATCAGTTTACTTAAACGTCGAAGCCACGAACGGGAGAGCACTAACTAAATTAAATGAAGTTTCATAATAATCCGTGTGTTCCCTCTACTTATGTCGCTTTATGCGGGTAATATCGTGAAGAAATTAGTATCTCGTATGAAAAATAACACAAATGTTTGGATCCGACTCAACTCTTAAAGCAATAATTGGGAAAATCTCCTTCTATAATATTACATAAATAGCCGCATAGCCACTTTATATAATTGAATTTTCTTTTATAACATGCTTTTATGAAAGTAATATTACAAAGTGTTAACTTTTTTGGCATTTTAATCACACAAAAGGTTATTCAATTTTCAATTTTAAAATACGCTCCGGATTGCACTCTCCTGATGGACATATATGTATGAGAAAAAATACATAATACCTAGGGATTCGTCATCTAGACCGGACATATATTCTAGACGTGAAAGTAGAAATGCGTAAAACTAGTATAACATATAAACGAACTGACAAGGAATAGGCTGAAAAATAATTTCTGGAATTAGATTCTAGAGCAAAATCTTTCTATAATCTAAAAAGATCAGTCTATAGATACATCTATAGTCTAACTGTCATCAGTCAATTTGGAGTTATGTAGTTGAGTTATATACAGAACTCTATGAGAGAATACTCTGTTGCGCGTCCGTCTGTCCGACTGTCCATACGTATGTCTATCCATCTATCAAGACGCTTTTTCGCTGGAATTCCTCCTAAATTAAAAAAAAAAATTCCCTAGAGTCCAAAAGCAATCAAACTTTTAAATTAAGACAATCAGAAAATACAGCCGATTATATTCCATTTATGCCACTTATTTGACGCTCACATCGTAGGTAAAACGTATGGAGACCTAAACGACCTAATATAATGATGATGGTTAAATGTTCTAAACTTACAAATAAAAAATCTTTTATCTATCTAATATTTGTTGAAGTACAAATTGTATATATTTTGTATGAGAGTACATATTAACTTAAATTTGTCAACTTAACCTTTGACTTATAATTATGAAACTGGTACAGAACCCTCGGTGTGAAAGTCCAACTCATAGTTGACCAATTTTATGCAATACAACCAAAAAGGTAGTACAAATACTACCTTTATGATTTGTTGGACGTGTGAGTTCATTTAAAAATGGTTTTTTTGACGTAATCCCTTTTAAAACGTGGTGTAAAAGTGAAATAAAATAATTATACATTTTTGCAACACAATATTACCTGTGTCAAAGGGGACCGAGTCACAAAGCTTAAAAATATTGAAAATATGTTTTCTATGCCTTTACACTTTTCGTGTAAATTCAAATGTGAATTGAATATCGCTCACAGCAAACGTATTGTTAAAATATATTACACGGCAAAAGTATTTTTAATATTGAATTCTTTGTTCTTATTTAATTGTTTTATCTTTGTTTTGTTCTATTTTTACATAGATCAGCCATTCCACTCGCATACTTTCATAGGAACACCAATATCTACAGATAATCTAATTCTACAGATTCTATTATATACATATATATAAATATATTAGCATCAGCCATGGGAGAAAAAAAATATATATAAAAATATAAATTTGTTGCTCAGTGGTAAAAGCACGAAATTAAATTAATTTCGTTAAAATTAAATTAATTAATACCTTCAGTAGGAGTAGTTTGTTGACTAGAGTTAATCCGGGGACGTTCTTCTCCTGCGGCGATATGCTTCCCGGTCCTGCGTGCAAGGGGCCGTAACTCTCTGTCAACATCACTTCCTTCTTCTTCTTCATAACCATACTCCATTTCTGTAGGTAAAATAAATTATTCGTAAAAAAATAATAGCCCAAGTACGTTCGTACTATATTTCTAAGTACTTAAAATGTAAAACCTTGAGTTGAAATATCGAGGACCTTCGTGTCGCAGCGGCACAGCGTCTAATTGTAAGCGCGATGGTTTGTGGTTTTGATTTCCATCAAATGAACAATGAACTATTTTCAATTTCTTCGCTCTGGCAACAAGGCAAAGAGCGGCGCTGAATTCCGTCACTCAACACGCAATGCCCCGAAGCGAAAGTGAGGAACGGAGTGTCTTAACTCTGTTCTGTCTGCTGTATATATATATATATATATATATATATATATATATATATATATATATATATATATATATATATATATATATATATATATACACATATACACACACATATATATTGTGTATATATTTTGCGTATATATAATGAAGTGAATATAATATATTCAATGTCTTAAATTAAGGGAGGTAACCCAATTAACGCATCACAAAAACCATTACGATAAATATCTGGGTCAACTTATATCTACAGAAGAAGAATGTTGTTGAGTGAACTGTTTAAGGCCTATCAAATAGAAAAGCAAATTATTTAACTCATGTGCTTGTCCAAGCTTGTATTTATATGGATGTCAAACTGTGCAACAAGGGCGGGGAAACGAACTAAAAAAAATTAGTCTGCCACAACGGAATCAAAAGAATCGTTACTAGAGTGATAAAGAAACACAAAAATTAATATAAAATCAATAAAGAGTTTTACAAAATATAAAAATATACGCACAGACATCAATATACAAAACATTGAAATTGAGATGGACAGAACACATGTTAATGAAATGCTTTTAAAATAAGCAAATTGTGAAATCAACTGTAAAAATATTAATTAGTAATATAGCGAACACGCATAACAAGCGCCAAGCGTTTTAATTAATTTCGCGCGTATACTCGTAGGTACTCAACGAGAGGGTGGATGGGGAAAGATATTGAAGTTAATCAAACTAAATTATAATATTATGACTTTTTTTTAATATGACTTAATTAGTCATATTAAAAAAAAGTCATAATATTACTAACAACTTACATAACATTTTAATATGCACTATTTCCTAAAAGAAATAGTGTTGTAAATATCATTGTTAAAACGACAATTAATAAAAAAATATTGTCGTTATCATTTCGCTATGATTGAACCAATTGTATGCTGTATGCAATACTAATGCTGTTGATAAGTTTTGATATTTTTAACCGAATGTATAGTAAGTTATTGGCCTTAATAATGTTCACCGGGCTTCGTAGGAGACCGAGCTAGAAGAGCTCTGACCTTGGCTTGGTCACCCTTTGAGAAGTGCCAACAAAGAGATTCTATGACGTCGCAAGGACGTCTCCTGTCAGACTCGGTTCTTGGCTTGCGTACTTTGTTCGTAGTAGGGGACTAAGCTCGAGCAGAGCGCCATGTCACCCTGTCAGAAATTATGATTTGCTTCCTCCCGCGGCTGTGCGCGCTTGAGCTGCAGTAAAGCTGGGACTCCTTCTAGCCGGGCCGGTATGTGTAACGTGTGCATTTGCGTTTGTGTGAAGTCCTAACTACGTGTATGACATTGTTCAATACCGTAGATCTCCTTTATTGGAAGCGGATTATGGTAAGATAAGCCCCAGGAGGTTATGATTAGTCTCAGCTCTTTCAAAGTAGCTAGACAGTTTCCTACAGTGCTCCGGGATTGCATCGAGACAAGCATCCGGGATAGATCAGTATTGAGTATTGAGTTTCTTGCGTCGTTTCGTCTCAGTCAGGTTTCGTCTCACCCCTCTACAGAAAATATATACTTTACAAGGTTCTTTAAAAGGCACGATTGATGATGAACTTCTTATAATTATTGTGAATATATTATATAATTTCATTTACTGTTTTTATTTTTAAAATATGTGATTTTTTTTTTGTGAAATAAGTGCTCTAATTATTACTTGTTTCCCGAATCAAAGTAAATTTGATAATATAGGAGGTGATACCTTGACAAAACTGTATGTGATCATTTAGAGCGATGTTAATGTATAATGAACTAATGTAATTCTTTAAGACTTATTTGAACTTAAATATCGTAAATACCTTAAATTATTTTATATATATTTTTAACTAATATTTCAATATTACAATTTAACACACAAAAAATACAATTTAGAACCATTAATTTAGAAGCTCGATATTTTTTTTTTATTCATAACGTTATCAGACAACCCGCAATCGAAGTTACGCTGGGAGAAACGCTTGCTGAAATTTGGCAAGTACGTTTCGTGAACAGTGTATGGGCGTACTGAGCAAAACTTTCTCGGCGTTTGTACGAGAACTGGAAAAAAAATGTATTTTCCTTTTACAATTTACAAAATTGCGGGTACATCACTCACACTATAATTGAATTTCTAGTTACTATAGAATAGCATTTAAGGTTTTATTTGTTAAAATCACAAATATATGAATAATTACTCATATTGTATCAAAATATATCAAAATATCATGCATGAATATAGCAAATTCAGTTTTGATTATTGAATAAATCTTCGGTTGCATTTTGCATTTATATGCAAATTAGTGCTCAATTAAACGCAATATTCACAGTAGCCAATTGGAGCATATTATTGGAAATCGAAATAATTCTCTACGATTTAATAAAGCTACACTAAAATTGAACGTCGTGATCAAAGAACTAAAGTCTGTGTTATATAACACAGAGTACGAAAAATATTTTGTACTAATAAACAACTAACTTCTGTTTCACTTTAAGTGCAGATTTAAATTATTTACATACTACATACTACAGTACTCTAAGTAGGTATATGAATAGCATTTAATTTATGCAATATCGAGAATATAGCTTAAAATCTGAATACCTGAAATTAATGAAGTAGCACGTACCGCATTGCTATAAATTTAATGACTTACATAATTTGCTTTAATCCGAACTCCAGTGACGCAAGATGAATTTTGGCATTATAATTCTTCGATTACGTTGTACATGTTAACAAATTTCTCATTCAATACAAATATTTAATTAATAAATGCAAGTTGAGGGAATCTATGAGCACATGATACTCATAGTAAAATGGACAATCTAGTAAATAACAATATTACAATTAAGATGTCCACATTGTTGTTCAAATTATTGAACTCATCCGAAGTAGTCTGAAAATTTTATACTATTTTCTATACTATATCAATGAAAGTAAGCACTGTACATGATATCGCATCCGCAAAAAGAAAAGGTAAAATATTAAATTTAAGCAATTTAAGAAGCATTCATACAAAAAAACACAGCCTCAAATAAACTTACGTAAATAAACAATATAATACAAAAGAGACAAAATATTTTTTGATGTAATACAAACACAAAATGATCTTAAAGTCTATATCGCTTAGGAGTCGACTAAAGTGTATTTCCCTTCGTAGCATGTATATAGCAATTTCGCAAATATCCGTAGCAGATTGGTTGTGGATTACGTTTGAATAGACTTTTGACGCTACTGGGGCTTGTTTTGATATTTCACTTTAAATGATTGGTTTCAAATATTCATTTAAATATTCGATGAGCTATTAAAATGGATGGTTTCAATTACATATTACTGCTATTAAATAAATTTTGTACTTTACATATTACGAATTTAGGCAAACCAATTACTATTAAAAGTATAACGATACGAATAAAATGTTACAGTGGAAATAAAGTTACTGTAAATAAAACCTAAATAAAATCTACGAAATATGAGTATTAATGGGTGCAAAAATGAAAAGTTCATTCGTCAAAGGATTTGTGTGACGCTTGTATGCACTCAAAGAGCTACATTTTGATTTAATCCCCTTTCTACATGTTTGAGCTGACTATCAACTGTTGACTATTTACCATACTGTTTAAAGTGAAAAATTTTATATATAATATGGATATGGAGAGTTAAAAAAAAATTATAAACAAAAGTTTATTTTTAGTATGTAAATGTTTATTTTTAGTATGTAAATATCCTATAAAAAATATTTAAATTTCCACTTTCCCGAAAATGGTAAATTTTCGGACAATGTTTATGTAGTATGGCAGTTGAAAATGGCCTTTTCATCACTTGCTTTACTTTGTGTATCGGCCTGCCAGTCACCTGTATGTTAATTTACACACAACAACAAAATTAATTAATTTGAAATGTCTCGCCTACATAATGTATATATCACCAATATCAAAGGAAATATGTCGGTATCGGTATAATGGGCACCGAAGTCCATTTTTGTTTCCTTGTAGTTTTTTTAATAAAAAAATGGCCTTGTGATATTGACAACGAACAGAATTTAATAGAGAGATAACTAATAAGTACCAACCTATACGTGTTTACATTTAATTCATTTCTTAAAGTAGAATTCAAATCGGATTCGTGTTATTAATACCAGAGTACTGAGGTGACACATAAAAAAAAAACTATTTTAAAAGCTTTTAATTTACCGATATCTATTTTTAATTACTTGAGCAAGATTTAAGACACTCCGTTCCACGCTTTCCGCCTTTTGAGAGTTGAGAGGCGGGACTCAACCTTGAACACAACGTCAAAAATCTAATTTATACAAATTATAAATCTTTTTACCTACACATAATTAACTCGCCTAGCCTAGCGTAGTATTAACAGTATTTTTTACTTTTTAAATATTTTATATGACGTAAATTCCTACAGCAAAGCTAGGTAAATGTGCAAGTAAGTTATAAATGAAGATGCTACATTAAATCTCATTTAAAATTTAACAAGATTGGCTGCTGTACAGTAAAGTAAATTTATTTCTTATACTGGCCTTTTACTGAGGTAGGAATAAAAAAGCTCAATGAATTTCAAAAAGTTTATTAAACAATTCCAGTAAAGCTTTCCATAAAGCTTTATTAATCAATTCCAGTTATGCATTTGTACTCATATTAAATACTAGTTGCCACCCGCAACTTCGTTTGCGTGGACTTTATGACCCTTGTCACGTTACCTACGAGTACGTATGTTACGTGTGTTTGATTGATGGCCAATTGTACGTAAGTAGTCCCAATAAAACCTTCAATTAATGTACCATTTACAAAAAATTCCTTCAATGTCCTAGGATTTCACATAACGTGGTCTAGACCACGTTGAACTCTACTCTCAATTATCTACCGTCTTTCCTGAGGCGTTATATTCATATCTGTTAATATATAGCTGGGTGAGTAGTGTCATGTTGATAAATAATGCCGAAGACGCCATATAAATCTCCCATATAGATTTAGGTATAGAGCACATAGAGGTATGGCGAGTTACTAGTAGTTTTTACCCGATACATATTATAAAAAATGTATTTGATATAATATATTATATTATATTTTATATATCATTTGTTTTTGGCTTCTGTTACTTATATAAAGGGGTTATAGTAGTAGTATTTTTTATAGTCAAAGTACGAATTTGATCCCTTTTATGTAACGTTTTATTATATGAATATAAAATAAATAAAATAAAATAATATCAGCCTTTATTCTGTGATCAAGACATCTTACAAACCATTTTTTTTAACCTTTATGATACAATTATTTTTTTTATTATTTATGAACACACAATATTACTAAAACATATTCTTTTGATAGATACAAACTTAAAATAAAAATGTACAAATGTTTATATACATATAATTTTATATATTTTTTATAATTTAGTTAAGTTAAATTAGTTAGTTAGAGATCCAAAAAAAGATTGTAATATAAAATAATAATACTCGTACTATAGCTAACCTAACTTTGTACAGTGAAAAGCAAATAATAGGCTTTTCACTGTACAAATGTTTATTTGTTTGGATTTTTCTTCTATAACAATGTAATATTATGATCAGGTCTTGTGACATAGGCCTCCTCTATTTGTCTCCATGTATCAATTTCGCGAACTAGTCTCCTCCAGTATTTGGGGAGGTTGTTTTGGCATATTTTTGTTTGTCTACCCTTTTTCCATAACAACACTCTGTAACACTCTGTGATACCTTTTATCTATTTATCTATTTTTGTCCTCATCATATATCCATTTTTACTTCAAAGAGCGTATGTTGCAAACTACATTCTTAAATTTTGTCATTTTCCTGATCTTGGTAGTTCTCTACTTTTCTCTTTTTTTTAATATTTAGCATATTTCTCTCCATACTTCTTTGGCATACTATAAGCATTTGATCGGTTTTCGATGTTTGTGACCAAGTGTGGCAGCCATAAGTGAGGCAGGGCCAGTACATGTAATATATACTTTACTCTTTTCCAATATAGAGACATTTGCATTTTTCATAATTTCTTTAAATTTGATCTTTAAATTTGAGAGTTGATCTTTTACTGAAATAACATGTCCTAAGTATAAGTATTCATTTACATATTCAATTTGATCTTCGTCGAACTTCAGCGTGCCTCAGCATATTTGTCATTACTTTTGTTTTTTCGATTTTTTAATGGACAAACCTGCTCTCATGCTTTCAGATATTAATTGATGACGTTTAAATTTAATTTATACTAGGACTCGTGATCTAAAAGCTTCGTTGTTGTTTAGTAATTTATATAATTCCGACGCCTCATCTCTCATAACGGGGAACTATTCTATCTGGATAGTTTAGCTTCACTATAACGATTGGAGACTAATTAAACTTAAGTAATAACAATACATTCCACCTTGAAAGTTTTATATATACTACATATAAAGTTTTAAATGAAAGACATCGACGCTCGCTTCGATTTATCTTTAATGAGTGTGAGGCTATTTTTTATATTGTCCCTACTTATAATTAATTTTAAGTAATATATGCTATTTGATTTTCGGTTATCAAATAATTTAAACTTTCCGAAAAAAAAACTTGTGTTTGTTTTGTTTTTTGTATATTTATAAGATGAACAGAAGCCGAATTATATGTAGTACTGATAACTTTCGTACCTTATCAATTAGACCAATTACGTAACCTATTACTAACTAATATGTTAACTCTTAAAATTGTAAAAGTCGTTAACTCTAACTTACGTCAATAGAGTATGTGCAATCGTCTGCACTTAATTCTACTTTTCTATAAAGAAAATATCTGCAGCTTCCTAGTGAAGGAATTTAAATTTTTGCAATCATTAGACGCTGAACAAATTGAAAATTGTGTATGAAGTTTAAGTAAGGTTAAAGCGAAATACAAATCTACAATTTTAAAACTTTCAACTGTGTGTTCGTATAAGAGTGAAGTACGAATGAACTTTATTCATAGGTACACATAAGTCTGAATCGACTAGGTCTTAAGTTACATGTTTAAACTCCCCCAACTATCCTGTATAAAATGTTTGCATGTGAACTGTTACTAACTTAAAAAACTTAAAACAGTTGGAGTTGGCAGGTTGTGAGTTTCTCATAATTTTTTTTTAGATTTACTAGATTTATCAAAACTTAAAAATAAGGTTAATTGAATGATTGCGAAAATACGAGTACGACGATTATTCAATATAGAATTCGACTTAAATGATTGACATCGACGCAATTATCGTTTCATAATCTATTATATATCGGCGTTTAACTCTATAACAAAGGATTTTTTTTCTTTACTGGATACCCAATCACCGCTTTTCATAGTAAATTATTACTATTAGGCAATCATAAGCTTTATCTTCTTCGTGGTCTTCATCTTTACATTGTATTAAATGAAGGCCAAATGCTCTACGCGTGTAATTTTTGAACTACCGAATAGTGCTGGTTAAAAACTAAACTACTGCACTATGTGTTGGACCAGACGAAGTGCTCGATCACCAGGACATTTTAAATGCTAAAGAATTAAACACAGAACGAAAAATAGTAAGCTTTGATGTTATTAGTACAGATTACAACAAAGGAGCACTCTACTGGGTACCACTTTGGTCTCAACCTTACACAGTTGTCGTATATGAAGACAGGGGGGTTAGATCTGGGGGTACCCCGCAGTGTTGACTTCCACGTAGTGACCCCTGGGCAACGTTGAGCCTGACCACCGTAACGGAGTGGCAGGCCAGCGGCGAACGAACACTGCACTTTCGAATACGATCATTGTTTTGCTGTTTTCGATACTGTTTTGGTCTGGGCAGCAATGTCTCAGCCATTGAGGGACGCCTCCGGGCGTTTTCTTCGAAAAGGCCCTTCTCAGGGCCAACCAAAAGGCCCTTCTCAGGGCCAACCCAAAGGCCCTTCTCAGGGCCAACCCAAAGGCCCTTCTCAGGGCCAACCCAAAGGCCCTTCTCAGGGCCAACCCAAAGGCCCTTCTCAGGGCCAACCCAAGTCCCGTGACGCCTCGGCGTCGGGGACAAGCCGCGCACCATCTGTGGCGAGTGTGGCAAGAGGGAGCGGACTCGAGTCGGACTACTCCGACATGGAGTCCGCTGCCAGTGACTCGAACTGCGGTTCTTCGAACCGCCAGTCGAGGAAGAGGGCTCTCTTCAGGCGGAGCTCTGGCGACTCTGCGGAGAAGCCCGCCAAGAGGGTTGTGGTTCAGCTGGACTTGGAGGAGAGGATCGCCTCCAAGGAGAAGCAGGCGCGCGTCACCAGAGCCAAGGCCGGCTACGGCGCCTCCAGCGTCCTCTACGGTGACCACTCCGTAGAGGAAATGGAGCGCATGGCTCTGGAAGACCAGCTGGAGATCCTGGAGGTGGCCTCCAAGTCCTCCAACCTAAAGGGGACCTTCCAAAAGGCCCTGAAATGCCGAGCAGCGAGCTTGCTCGGCATCGTCAAGGAGTTGGCGCAGCGCACCACTTCGGACGAGACGCGGCAGCTGCAGGCGAAGGTGGATCGTCTGCAGAAGGAGGTGTCCGGTCTGCACGCGCGCGTTGCCGAGCTCATGGCTCGGCCTGAGGGAGCCTCGGAAGGTCCAAACCGTTGCGGAGTGGTTGGTGGACGTGGCGGTTGTCGCCGAGCCGTACTTTGTCCCTGGCAGCTGGCTGGGAGACGACGACGGCTCGGTGGCATTGGTGACGCGGTCTTCCACGGACTCCCCTCCCCTCTCGCTCTTAGAGAGGGGACCGGGATACGTGGCCGCCGCGTGGGGCGAGGTGGCCCTCATTGGGGTGTACATCTCCCCAAACCGCCCACTCACGGACTTCGAGACTTTCTCGAAGTCCTCGCCATGGTGGCCGGGAGAGTGGTGCAGCAGAGGGTTTTGGTGGTGGGCGATTTCAACGCCAAGTCGGTGGTATGGGGTAACCCAACCACCGACGCCCGAGGTCGGGAGCTGGAGTCCTGGTCCGTCGCGTCCGGTCTGTGTCTCCTTAACAGGGGCACAGTCCACACATGTGTGCGGCGAGAGGGGGGTTCAATCGTGGACCTCGCTTTCGCCTCCCCTTCTTTGTCGGCATGTGTTGTGGACTGGCGGGTGGAGCTGGTGGAGACGCTGTCGGACCACCGATACGTGCGGTTCGATGTCTCCACACAGAGCTCCCGGAGTGCCCGCGCGGGTCGGTCACACTTCCCGCGGTGGGCACTCACCCGCCTAAACCGGGAGGCCGCCACGGAGGCGGCCTTTGTGCAGGACTGGCTGTCCCCTCCCGTTGACGTCCGGGATGTGGACGCCGCGGCGGACCAGCTGAGGGCCTCTCTGACCGAGGTGTGCAACTCCAGCATGCCTCGGTCTCACCGTCCTCCTCCCAGCCGCGCCGTATACTGGTGGTCGGAGGAGTTGGGGGATCTCCGGGCCGCCTGTGTGGCGACCAGGAGGGCCTACACAAGGAGCCGGCGGCGGCGCCGTCGCGACGAAGAGAATGAGGGCCGCCTCTATGCAGCTTACATAGAGGCGAAGACCACTCTGACGGCGCGAATGGCCGAAGCCAAGGTCAGCGCGAGGGCGGAGATGTCGGAGGGTCTCAACAAAGACCCATTTGGGAGGCCGTACAAGGCGGTGCGCAACAAGCTGCGCCCGTGCGGTCCCCAATTGCTGAGACCCTCGAGCCGACGTTCCTGGATGGGGTGGTCCAGTCCCTGTTTCCGCGCAGGGACAACTTCACCCCTCCAGCGATGACCGTCCCGCGCTGTGCGGCTCCATCGGCCGAGGAGGTCCCCCCTGTGACGGAGGACGAGGTAGAGATGGCGGCACTCTGCCTCCGATCAAAGAAGACGGCCCCTGGTCCGGACGGCGTCCCCGCTAAGGTGGTGGCCATCGCCGCCTCCCAGATGAGGGAAAGGTTTCGGGACCTCTTCAGTGCGTGTCTGGCGTGCGAGAGGTTCCCGAAACCGTGGAAGGAGGGCCAATTGTGCCTTCTTCGGAAGGAAGGGCGGCCGGCGGACTCCCCCTCGGCATACCGACCCATCGTTTTGCTCGATGAGGTCGGTAAAATGTTCGAGAGGATCCTCGCCGCCCGTGTCAACAATCACTTGTGCACAATTGGCCCGGACCTAGCGGACGCTCAGTTCGGTTTTCGAGCTGGGCGTTCGACGGTGGATGCCCTGTCCCGTCTCAAGGGACAGGTGAGGGAGGCGATGGCTGCGGGGGGTGGACTGTTGGCTGTGTCGTTCGACATAGTCAACGCCTTCAATTCCATTCCCCACACCACCGTACTTGAGGCGCTCCGCTTCCACGGAGTGCCTCAGTATCTGCGGAGGCTAATGGCGGACTATCTGAGGGGTCGCATAGTCCGCCTAGCCAACAGGTCGGGCGAGCTCCGCAGATACAGCGTCGGGTCCGGTGTCCCACAGGGTTCGGTTCTAGGACCGCTCCTGTGGAACATCGGATTTGACTGGCTCTTGCGGGGCAATCTCCCCCGTGGCACGTCTGTCATCTGTTATGCAGATGACACACTCCTGACTGCCCGGGGGAGAAATTTCGGTGAGGCGGCCAGCTTGGCCTCGGCGGGAGGTTCACTTGTGGTGGATCGAATCTCCCGCCTAGGGTTGAAAGTGGCGCTGACAAAGACCGAGGCCGTTTTCTTCCGCGGTCCTCGGCAACGCCAACCGCCCGACGCCCATATCTATGTGGAGGGTGCCCGCATCGAGGTGAAGGCCCAGATGAAATATCTGGGTCTAGTGCTCGATAGCAGGTGGCGCTTCGATGCACACTTCAGCAAGCTGTCGTCACGCTTGCTGAAGACCGCGGGTGCCCTCTCATGGCTCCTCCCTAACATAGGGAGTCCCGGTGAACAATGCCGGCGTCTATACGCCGGCATACTGAGGAGTATGGCCCTCTACGGGGCTCCGATATGGGCGGACTCACTGTGCCGACGGGAGAACGCCGCTGCCATTCGCAGGCCACAAAGGGCCATTGCACAGCGGGTGGCACGGGCGTATCGGACAGTGAGTTTTGCGGCGGCGTGCGTTCTGGCGGGAACTCATCCTTGGGAGCTCGAGGCTTGGGTTCTCGCCAGAGTGTACGAGTGGAAGGCGGGTCAGAGGGCGCTGAACCAGCGCCCGGACCCTGGAGAGCGTGAGGCAATCCGCCGGGAGATGAGGGACGCCGCCACTCAGCATTGGGCTGAGGACCTCATCTCCGCGCCGTTTGGACGACGGCTGCTGGATGCCATCGGGCCCGTCCTGGGGGACTGGCTCGATCGGCGACATGGCTCCCTCTCCGTCTTGTGCAGGTGCTGTCCGGGCATGGGTGCTTCGGATCGTACCTGCACCGGATCGGGAGGGAGGAGTCGCCAGCGTGCCACCACTGCGGGGCCGCAGTGGATACGGCGGAGCACACCCTGGTGGTGTGCCCCTCGTGGGGCCGAACCCCGCCGCGCCCTGGTGGCAGCCGTCGGGGAGGACCTCACGCTCCCCAGCGTGATCGCCGCCATGCTCAGGAGGGAGGAGGCATGGGCAGCGGTAGCCTCCTTCTGTGAGGACGTCATGTCACAGAAGGAGGCGGCGGAGCGCATGCGGGAGGACGACCCTCTCGCAGCGCCGCTCCGCAGACGAAGAAGGGGTGGAAGGCGGCGGGCTCAACGTCCGTCCTCGTCCGCCCCAGGGGGTGATCAGCGGGCGACTGGCGCGGGGGCGCCACCGCCCGCACCTCAAGGATCACCCCACTCGTCGGACCACAATGGCCGTGCACTCCGGCCATTGTAAAGACCCCTTCCCACGCGGGAGGGGTGTGAAGGGCCTGCCGTAGGGCGGGCAGTCACCGGCGAGGGCCTGGACGCTATGGACTCCCAGGCCCTCTCCACTTAGGTGAGGTCGGAGTGTCGCTGGGTATTTTTAGTGGGTATACCCGGAACGACTTTACCGGGGAGTCCCACATACCCCTCTCCCGCCCCCCGGCGGGGAGGGTATGCGTAATGTCATTTTTTCCCAGCGTCAAAAAAAAAAAAAAAGGGGTTAGATCTGGTCTTTATAAAACCAAGAAGACATAAAGATAGAAAGCCAGGTACGGTGACACCAGAAGAAATCTAAGCACGCATATCACATGCTGAGTCCTCGTCGAAGAAGATGCAATCGGCAGGTTAAGATAACATCAAAACAGCTATTTCTTATAGAGGCGATGACGGAATCAAGGCTCTAACATTCGTTCAGATATTGTCTACGAAAATCGTGGACCCACCGGAAGCCTAACAAAAAAAAATAAAAACAAAATATTAGATAAAACTGCTAGATTTTATATATACAAACCGTAAAGTCAGTTTCAAAGTCACGATGTATAACACCAGTAGAGATGAAAAATAATAAAAAATTTGAACTACGAAATAGATTTTAATCCCGTAACAGAATGATTCAAGAGAAAGGCTTATGTGAATAAAACCCGAGGGTTTCAATGTCGGGTTTCGATCTGATTTTTAACGGGTTTAAAAAGAGAGGTTATTACTTTGACCTTTATGTATATAATGCTGTTGCAATTAGATAATAATCAAGTATAACTATCTATTTAGGCTTACAAACACGTGTGCTAAGTTTCTTAAGAGTGAGTATGTTTGTCCACAAACTCGGAAACTAAAAGATTTTTGTTAAATTCCATCCTTTAGGGATATTTCTTAGTATATAGCTCCTGAAAAATTAACATGTTTAATGAAACATGAGGGAATGCCCTCATTTAGTGGACATTGACATTACGTTATGTTATTTGTACTGTAAGTAAAAATCTATGACTTATCCTGCATTTAAAGGTAATATATTAAGTCATTGTATTCAAATACGTCGTAGTTACATAAATGCATAAATATAAATACTAGTATTACTGTCTTTTACACCCAGGCTCTTGACCTTAGAGTTAAACGATAGCCCCTTGAGATGTTGGTCGAGACTCTTCACGATTAAACTGTTAACTGAAACAACTATAGGTACAATGTTGCACAGACACTCAACAATCTCGTGGGGTGAATTCAATAATTTGGATAGTTTAAGTTATCGGTATTTCGATATTCTATATCTATCAGACACATTATACGTGACTACATTTAAATGAAAGTGAAAAGATAATTTAGATTTAAGGTCATGCTCAAGTACTATGTATACGAGGGAAAATAGTCAATTGCTCACTATCATTTTTATGTGCAGATATATTCAAACGAAGGAAATACAAATGGCCAATATTTTTATTTGAATTTATATAAATAATTCTGAAGGATTAGTATCTGAGACATAATGGTTTTCAAAATTGAACACGTCCTCACTGCATTCACTACCGTATATTTATCAACTAGAAACTTCTAATAGCTTTACTACTACTTTTGTTTTTTTTACTTGTCGCTTGTTTATATCCGGCGTGTGGGTGCGCTCTATACACATGGCTTTCAAATTACAGCAACGTAAAAAAATGTCCAACAAAAGTACACTTTGTCAGTGCAAAAACCATATAACACAACTGTGTTCTTTCTGCTGAAAGTAAAATTCTCTACGTTATTGAAAATATGAATAAAATGTTTTTCATAAAACTAAGTTGTGTTCAAAGACAATATTAAATTTTATCATCTACTAGCGACCCGTCCACGACTCCCGCCCGCTCGAACTACTTTTTGAAAATCATCGATGATATTGATCATTCCATGTCCTTAAATTTACTCTAATATAATATTCATAGAGGAGTTGTTCCTATTCTAAGCAAAGGTGTGACCTACAGGCACGACTACTAACAATTATACTAAGGAAGTATAGCAGGCCCTAACCACTGGAATCGGCTACGCTACAAAAATCGCCTACGTTAAACCAGCTGGACATATGTATTTTAATGAAAATTGTCATTTTATACGCAACATTTTATTTGGACGGCAGGTCCCCGAACCCCGCGAGAATTCCAGGATAAAAATTAACTTATATGTTGATCCAAAACCCGTGATCATCGAGTGAAAGCCTCAAGACAATAGGTTCAGCTGATCAGAAGATTAGCTCGGATAACAGACAGAAAAAAATATCTTTTGTTTGTGTTTTTGTATCTTGTAAATAGCGCACATTGCTCGAATACCACTTATAAGACTGTCCATAGATTGTTAAACAAGTTATAAAACTAGCAAACAAGTCCGAGTAGGACTCACCCATGAAGAGTCAACTCAACTTTGAACGTCGATCGATCGTTTTAATAACCATGGCCTACAATTTGTTGCTATTACGATTTATGACGTATTAAAAAATCTACTTACTAGATCTCGCTCAAACACACACGTTTTACCACTTTGGAAGTCTCTGTCTCTCGCGCAAACTAAAAATGCAAAATTTGAGGGATTTTAGTACAACGATTGGGATTTGGCAGCTTTGTTTTTTAATTTCTTTTATCTCTATTTCTATAACAAATATCTAGTTTAGCTTCCATTGTCACATTATTAATGTAGTAACACACACATTACACATATTAGTGTAGTAAACACAGTAGTAATTTTGTGACTTTTATAATCACTAGCGACTCGCCCCGGCTTCGCACGGATACAATGCTGATACTAAATATTTAACAGGATGTGTTTATAACTTTTTACAGCTTTTTTTGTCATTACTCAATACAAATGTATTAGTTACAAATGTATTACTCACGAAGGAGCGACATATAATTGATCATATGAAAGATATCACATTAGAAAACTTAAAAATGGGCAGGATAGAGGAACATTCTACTATATTATATATGTGCTATACATATAAACCTTCATCTTGGATCATTCTATCTATTTATAAGAACCTCATAAAAATCGGTCGCGAAGCCTGAAAGATTTAATCATACATAGCGACAGACACCGGGAAGCGACTTTGTTTAATACTATATAGTGATGAAGCTGCATTATAATGAATATAAATGAAGCAGTTATAAATGATGACCATCAATATTCACAGAGGTGTCTTGGTATATTATAATATTCGTATAATAAATAGCCGAAGTATCCAGTTACTGCGTTCACAAGATGGACTAAAGTATGTAGAATACATACATATGTTTATTATAGGTATGTCGTAAATTTACCATATTAGCAGAATATTCCAAGACAGAATATATTATACATATTGTTGTAATCAATAATTGACCGCAAATATGCCCGTCATTTTCATATGGTTAACTGGTTACATGTATTGAACAGGTCTATATAATTTATTTATGCAGTAAGCATACATTTTACTATAATAATTTTGGAAAAAAGTATATCGTTACTAAGTTGTACTTTCAAAGACGTTAAATAATTTACATATATTGTGCTACTTTATATGTATATATTCGAAATCTCCTTTTATTAGTAATTTAACTAGAACTTTTATGGTCATATTTTTTTAACTATCGTGTATCGTTATCGCAATGGTAACTATATCTCAATTACAAACATTAGATTTTTCTCAAAAAAATGGGAAATACATGTCCCTGCAATTTTACAAAATATGATTAAAGAATAAAGAAAATCTGCATTGATGCCGAATTGTATTAGATAAAACTAGTATATTTACAGTGTAATAAAAATTGTAATATCGACTTGTCAGTAACTTAGCTTGTCCAAACACGACTAGTCATGCCTTGTCGTGATATAAAATATTCTGAAAGTTTCTGCTCGGAAAATTATTTATATACATTTTGGCCTACTTAAAAAATTTGATATACTAAATGAAAGCAAGAAATATACGTTAATATTCGAGTTATTCATTAATTGGTCTATCTGCATACTCAACGTCCCCACCTCGAGTACAATATCCACGAAATAATTGATAATCAGTACCGTTTCCCGAGAATCATAAGTTTTATTCTTGGAATTATAAATGCACATACTCTATGGAAACCAGTCTGCTCATTTAAGTGCTTGTAAGCCGCAAATAGCCAGCGTTTTATATTTTTTATTTTATTGGGTGAAAAACAATTACAATGCATTTCTATACTTAGTTCCGATTTGAACCGTATGGAACCTATTTTAATTTTTTTAAATGACAAGAAAATTTTAATGCAATTTCAGTTTAAGTGAGTAGTCGCATTAAGTTAAGTACTATCCTGTACCTACTTGAATGCGTCACTTGGAGTCTTAATCAAATCACGGAAAAAAGCTCCCGACAGACTTAGTTCTATTTTTAAGTGATGTGATATTGTGTGTTAATGGTGAAGCTGAATGATTAGAAGATAAATTAGATATTGTATATTTTTTCTACATTTATTCGAACAAAACTGACAGATGTGAAACATCGAAATAATTTTGTATAAATCATATGCATAAAGGAACAGCCCTAGAGTCGTTAGGTGACCACCCTAGAATGTTCACTAATAAAAAAAAAGCTAAAAAGGGGGAGAAATTAATTGAAAGACAATATTACTTTATTTGTGGAGATGTTTGATTGTGCTGTATATATTAACAATGTGACAAGATTTGCTTTTTTTTTAGTAGACAACATTTGTATACTTTGAAAATTTTGAAAGCTTTGAGAATTATGCTGTATAAATTAAAAATGGGACAAGGTTCCCTTTTTTTGCTATTCAAACTCTGCCTTTTTATAATATGTTAAACATATTATATTATTATATATCATATAGATACTGATGTCCTGGACTCACTATAGACCGGGAAATGAAAGGAAATTAAAGTTCGGTGTGGCGTAGTTTTAGAAATAAATAACTTAACAGTCACTTTAAGATATTTCAACTGTACAAAAAAACATGGTTAACTGAATCAAAATTTTGCACATAGATCAACATTTTACATGCACCTCTATTTAAAAAAAAATTGAAAAAAGAAATTGATTCCGCGGAAAAAAGGAAATTGCTGCTTCGACGCTGAGTTTCGACGCGCCGTCTCTTAAATATTGCAGATGATTTAAATCTTTTATTAAGTACTTTAGATAAGATTTTAAACTGGGAGCCGACAGATATAGAAGATTGCTCTTTTAACTCTTTTTACTCTACTATCGTATCGATAGTGTCTCTGGATGAAGATTTCTTTCTCTGCCAACAAAAAATATTAAATATTATTTGTTTCAAATAAACTTTAGATGAAACTATTCCATGAATATTCCACCAAAGCATTGGATAATCTGAGTTGGATAACAACGTCATGGAGTATAAGCACGGGTAACGGGTTGTTACACAACAACAATTGCAAAAGCCGCGGTCAGGTAAGCATTGAACATGTTGCACTCCCTCCTTACTTACAGCTGCTTAGGAACAAACTTCACTTGTTATACATTGTAGTTTGTACCTATAAATGAAATACTTTGTCTATCTTGGATGCACTAATTGGAGTGTTAAATTTAAACCCTCTACTTATCTACTTGTTAATATAATGGTGTACTCTCCGAATTAACTTCAAAGTGCTAAAAATATTTCTGGTTGCTATAAATATATGTATGTTAAATAATAATACGTGAAGTACATTTTGCTAGTGAAGAACATATATTATGCAGCAACTAACTGCAGTAGAAAGGCCAACGCGACGCGACGGTCAGTTCAGTTTGGTGCACATCCATCGCGTCGGGAGACTACATCCGAGGTGCACTGAATTTTGCTTTTGATTTATTTTTAAACGTATTATTTCAAATTGAGGAACATATTTGATTTATTGCCGAATTTTCATAGCTCTAGATTAACGGGAAATACCCTAAGTAGTAGGTTTTGATTACAGTACGGTAGGTATTCATACAAAAAGCAAAAAAATTAAGCACAAACGCTCATATTTTTTTTATTGTTTTAACTTAGAAGCTAAATGCGTTTTTGTGCTTCAAAAGGTTATTATTACCTTGGAAATTTGATATTAATTTTAGCTTGATTCCTTCTCGTGAATTTAAGATAACGGTCTTGACAGACGGACAGACAGATGGACAGGAAACAAAGTGATCCCATCAGGGTGTCGTTTTTTATTTTGAAGCCTGGAATCCTAAAAACATGTATAATTGACATGACGATTTTTTACGGTAATATGTATCAATAATTAAAGAAATACTTATATTTACATTTTTCTTAGACGTTTTATGATATTAGAACACTAATGTATGTTATTACCTCCGTTTGTACCTCCTAATAAATTCTCTCTCCTTCCTCATAATAAATTTTGGCGATTTTAAGGTCGATAACAACAAAATTCGTTAATTATATTTAAAACATAAGACAATAAATATAAGAAAATCCAAAAGTAAGCTAAAAGAATAGCACAAGGATTTATATTCAATTAGTTGAGTTGGGTCAAGTTGCTGTACTTTATTGCCGTTATCAAAGTAGTAAGTGGTCTCAAGGTGTAGCGATGTCACAAGACACTTTTATAATTTCCAAAGTTTTATTTATTTTAACTTCAAGCTTTTAATATTTTCACCAGGTGCGATTTTACTAGCTGTCTATGAAGAGCGCTTTGAAATAGGTTAGGTTTAAGAATAATTGTAGTATACGGAAATTGAAATTGAAATTTTCCAACAAATGACGGAATGTAAGATTTTTGTGAATGGAAACTTATTTGAACAAGTGAATGAAGTAGTATACCTGGGAGAGTAGGTAGGTAGAGATGGAAGATACAAAATGGATGAGGAAAGGCGTATTGCTACCGGTAACAGAATTAACGGTGCCTTCGCTGCATTGTTGAGACGGCAGGACGTCAGTGTAGCTGCACGTTTGGCCGTACACAATGCAGTTCTAGTGCTGACGCTGTTATTTTTTATGTTGTTGGTAGTGAAACGTGGGTATTGGAAAAGAATTATGAAATAAAGGCGAATGCTGTGGAAATGCGATCACTTCGGACCGAAGAGAGGTAAGGTAAGGAACTACAGTATCGAAGATACTGGATCAAGGTCACGTAAAAAATATGAAGATCCCCCGGAGAGCATGTATGAAGAGGTTAATGACAGTGGAAGAGACAAAAGAGGTTGGCAGGGACCGCAGCTTTTGGCGCTTCATTCTCTCTGACTACCTCGCTAGGGATAAACCGTGAAGTTGTGTATGTATGAAATAAATATCAGCTATTTCGCTGTCTGCATCGTGATGTTCGTATAAATGTCCGTCCTTTTCACACGACAGCCATGCCATTCTTTAAATTAAAAATCAGTAATATTTCAGTATACAAATTTGATTTCATTCGAACACAAAAGGTCAAACTCAATTCTCTCAATATTGAGAGAAACTGTCGTATGCTATTGATAAATTTTAATATATTATCTATAATATATTGCTATGTTTATATCGCGCTCGCATCGTAATATTAACGATTTGATGACGTCATCAAGCATGAACTGATCGCACTGAAATAAATTACCAACTGACCAAATTATTGAAACGTCAACGTTTAACGATTTCGTCATCGGCGTTCGGTCATATCGTAAAGTAGAATGAAGAAAACATAACATATTTAATAAAACTGGGAATATATTGTTTACAAACGCATTGCATGCATAATTATGTGTTAATATTGTTTTTATCTGTATACAAAAGTTAAAAAAGTTTCACGTACCTTAAAAAAAACTCCCATTTAATCGATCCAAATAGGTTAGTTAGGGTTTAAACGTAATATATTTTATAGAAGCTTTCAAAGTAGTTTTTGCAATAATTTTTATATATATTGCTAAGACGTAATGAGTTCATTTACGTGGTGATCTCTTTCATTTGACGTATACATCAATGACGATAATTGTTATTGATATGATGTAAGCTTAAATTCAAATAAAAAAAAAATACTTAAAACATTTTGCAAACGATGATTGAAAGAAAGAATAATAAATAATTTCTTTCTGATATAATAACAAATTATTAGAGTTTAAAATGTCAATTATTTAGTCAAAAAAGGTCGATTCCATTTCATTAAGTGGTTGCACGTTTAGTTAATAATGTAAAGAAATCTGTAATCTGGCCAAAAGCACATCATCACCAATAGATAATTGAGCATATCGTGAAATGTGACTATTTCATGATACGATGTCGGTACGTCGCACGATATATATAACCAAAGAGCCAATTCCTTTGTAATAACTAATAACTTGATATGTACATTAATGCACTCGACTCAGCAACAAGAGTAGGTTGATTCAATCACAGATCTCGTATATTGGATGGTGTACGAGTAATAAGGCTTTGGGCTACCATACATCGACGTATGCTTCTGTGAGCCATTGAATAGTTCAATATCTGGATAACTAATGTTAGCTAACATGTCTCGCTCTGTACTCAAAGGAATATTTGTGTATACAAAAGCACTGAATTTCAAGATGATTTAACAACCTATGTCAATTAAACGTAAACGTCAAAGGAAATCTATTTCAAAACCAAAAATACATGTACATTACTTCTATTATAGAGCGTAGAGTACCTTCATTGATAATGGGTTTATTATAATCGACACATATACATATTGACATACCCATAGAATAGTACAAATTATTTTATGGATATCTTTTACTTGAAAATTGAATCGGAAATCAAAATGGAAATGTGATGCTCTTAACTTCACAAATTAGCATGAGCTCTTCCCGCTTCATTATCAAATTAGGCCACACCATGGTGTCGCGTAAATCAATCTTCCTATTCACACCGAAAATTAAATTAACGAATTAAAATCTCATCTTGTTTACCTAAACATAATATTAAAACTAAAACATACATTTTATTATTGATAATTAAACAGTCGTGGCTCTGTGAGACAGCGTATGATTTTAACTACGATAGTTATGGTTTTTCAACCCCACGCAAACAGACAGTTTTATTTAAAGTAGAGGACCCGATGACGCGTGACATACGCGTTGCTATAGCAACGTGTATGTCACTTTATACAAAAGTTATATGTGTTGTTATATGTGTTGGTAGTGTGGGTAATGTTTTATTTATTGATTTGTATGTACTTTATAAACATTATTATTCAAAAATATAAGCGTTCTGCCCTTCTCCTGCACATAAACTATTGTTGTATTGTCTTCACATTGCGTGGCCAATATTTCAGACAATTTTGTCTCATAAATTTCCAAATGTTTTCAATAATAGTCGCAGCTTCTGGTTAACCAGAAGCGATATAACCGGCTGATAACTACAAACCTCCCATGTCAATTTTAAGAATTATATTATCTGTCAGCAAAAAAGATATCTTAATGTATTAAGATATATATTTTTTTCACTCTTTTTACACTTTCTGGTGAAAGGTGATAAAAAATTCATCTAAATCTTAATCCTACTTTAAAAAAAAAACAAGCAATAACCTAAAAGGAGAAACTGTATACCAGATGTCGTCCTATTCGCGATTATGAGAAACTAGAACGATCTAGACAAAGGATACCAAAATACAAGATCTTTCAAAAGACAGTTTTATGCCAATTCATGTATGTAAAACCAAAAAGTATGCAGAACATAAAGTTCTTTAAATATTTGATACATCTTTACTCCTATATTAATATTGTAAAGCTGAAGAGGTCAAATGGTAGAACACGGTAATCTCAAGGACCATCGCTTTGAATTGGAAAAATATTTTTCAATTCGATAGGCTATTTATCAAGGAGTGGAGAAAGCTATTTCTTTCAGTTTAACATTTTTACATTGCGTTATTCCTTTCAGTTTAACACCTGTTTCAATGTAATTTATTGGTTAAAGCTAGAAAAGTTATAAATCGATTCAAATTAATAGATTAGTTAACTGTTTGTTACATTTGCTTAGCACTGCTAATACATACAGCCTATGAAAATTGTATTCACATTTCAACTATTCAGTTGACATTAATATTTGACTAATTAAAGTCCAATATTGCTCTCCCAATACTCTAATGGTTATTATTTAATATATAAATTCATATTCATTAATGAAATTTTGTTCGGATTATAATATGTTTCAAAATTTCAAATTAGGTAACTATTTACTATTGTAAATAAATTATTTTGACCAATGACAAAAAATACCGGTCAAGTTCGAGTAATAATTGCGCAATAAGGGTATTTCATAATTGTAGGTCAACGGGAATAAAAATTAACAAACATTCGCGGTCGTATCCCCTTATTTTCTATGAAATGGACTCCAAATATAAGTTAGTAATGGTTGCTTTCTGTGTTAAGCATATAAATTACCAACTTTGAGATTTTTCTCTTTAAAAATACTGTAAGTTCTCGCTTCTTGTCAAATTTTATAAATCTAGGTCAATGCAATAAGAGTCGACAAACTTAAATTTGCCGTCGTATGCATTCATTTACTCATGTTCAAAAAATGTTGACTAAAGACTATATATATATATCCAATATGTAGAGGCCCCTTAAAGAATATGAAGAAAGACTTATATGCGTCTACTTCAAATGAGCTAGTTGTGAAACATGACAAGAAAATGATAACGTAAGCTGCTTGTGAAAACATCATATAAATAGCTTACATAAAGCATCGAGTTGGTAAAATCTGTATGTGAAAGCTAAAACATACTCCCACCGTCTAATTATAGTGTAAGAGAGGATCTAGAAAATGCCAAGTAAGTGTTTATATTATTTATAACAAGGGTGAAGGAACTCTATATCAGTTTTCAATACAAACTTCCGTCCCTAATTAAAGGGGTAAAGGGACCAAAGAGTTCTAAATTTTATAAATTTTAGGGCTTTATAACCACAAAAGGAAAAAACGTAACCCTTATAGGACCCCTTTGTTGTCCATTTGTCTATCTGCCTGTATTTTTGTCAAGAACATTTTCTCGGAGTCGCGTGTGAAACGCACGTGAGAAAATGGTGTTGACAGGCGTAGACTAACAACAATATTTTTTTTCCTTTTCAGATACGGAACCCTGAAAACGACGAAGCATGTCGAAAAAAGGTAGGTAGTGCCCCCTTGCGCTTCGCTTGGTTCGTCTTGGCGTCTATTGCAGATTAACGGACAAAGTTAATTAATACATAATAGAAAGCTTTGTCATGGATTGAATATTGAATCTTTAATTTATCCATCTATATATGCTCAGTTTAAAAGTTTTATTAGTGACCATCAACATGGTTTTGTTACAGGTAGATCAACTATGACAAATTTGGTAAATTATACTGAGACACTAATTGACTCTATTGACAAAAGAAAAAGAATTGATGTTATTTCAGTAAATCATTTGATCTAGTGCCTACTTCAGTCCTACATCTGTTGTCCGCATATGGTCTGGCGGGATCAGTATTGTGTTGGCTAGAGTCATACTTGATCAATAGATACTTTTATGTCTTTGCAAATTGGCATGAATCCACTAAATTTAAGATAACATCTGGAGTTCCTCAGGGCTCGCACTTAGGGCCTTTGTTGTTTAATATCTTTATTAATGATCTTCCAAAATGCTTCAAGCATTCTACACCTTACATGTTCGCTGATGACCTTAAGCTTCTAAAAACCATCAGTAGCATTAAAGATGTAAAAGACCTATAGAATGATGTAATAAATTTGTTCAATTGGTGCAAGATAAACGGAATGGTACTTAACGCAGAAAAATGTTATTTAATCTTAACTAACTTTCACTCGTGATCATATTGAAGTAAATACCCAGTATTTCATTGCAGATTTACCATTAAAACGCGTTAGCACTATTAGAGATCTTGGTGTGACATTCGATGAAAAGTTGACTTTTATTCCACATATAGACAATATAGTCACAAAAGCTTCAAGGATGCTGGTTTTGTCCTTAGGAACAGCAAATTATTCCGAAATTCTAATAGTAAAATACATTTATATAATAGCTTAGTAAGAAGTGTTTTAGAGTATGGTAGTGTGGTGTGGACACCTGATTATGCGACACACTGTTTGCGATTAGAGAGGGTACAAAAAAGGTTTCTTTATCATCTGGCATTCGCTCATTGTAAGGCTCAAGAACCTAGTTCGTACAACGACAAGTTGGCATTTTTTAAAATGCTTTCTCTAAGTAAAAGAAGAGACTTGTTAGATTTAATGTATTTACACAAATCTCTTAACAGCACAAGCGATAATCCAGAACTATTATCCAAATTTAGGTTTAATGTCCCCTTTCGGTATCCACGCAAACCGATTACTCCTCTCGTAGGACCTCTTCGTAAAACAGTTTTAGGTAGAAACTCACCGATTTCACGACTGTCTAAAATACTAAACGACAACAGCGAAGTTCTTGACCCATTTGGAGACTCAATGTTAAAATATAAGTTTAAAATTTTATCCTGTATTTAAATTGTTTTATAAATGTCTACTTTCGATAATTTTATTTACAAAAAGTGTATTAATATTGTTAAAAATATGTTTGTCAGTGTTGTATTACTATTAATTTAACGTGACGCTTGTCTTCTTCGTTGGATTAATGAACAAGCGCCTACTGAATTAAAATTGTTATCTTAATATTATTTGTTTAATTTTATCATCACTTGTGGATCATAATAAATAAACAAATTATAATACATGTTTGTCTAAACACGCCTAGAATATTTCGCTCTTAACTTATTCGTAATTGAAGTGCTTTTAAAAATTCGAACAGTGGAGCGTCTGCAAAATACAACAGTGCCTGTATTTATTGAACACAATATCATAACATCGTCTTTGTGTTACAAAAAAGAAACCTGTCCACTTGGTTTTGTGTAATAAAGATGAGAACACTAATGTCCAAAATACTGTAACGGAAGTCTTTGATGCTCCGATGTGAAAAATAAGTTTAGATTGTCTATACAACCGAGGAGTTGAGTTTTCGATGCAAAATATATATTTCGTAAATAATATACTACCTTTTATATTATTTATCAAATATACATTTTTTTCTAACATATAAATATTGGATAACAGTGTATTCTATTAATCGTATACAATTTATACATATGATATATGTATTATTTAATATATATATATATATATATATATATATATATATATATATATATATATATATATATATATATATATATATATATATATATATATATATATATATATAATATATATATATATATATATATATATATATATATATTATATGCATAGCCTTATACTATAAAGTTAAAAGTTTATTTGATCGAACGTGCTAGTTTCAAGAACTGCAGGTTTATATGGAAGCTTTATTGTTGTCCATTTCTTGGAATAAGCTGGCTATAGGCTGTATTATATCACGTGAATTGGCTTTCAATACTCACTCTGTTACTTCCATTTCACAGCGGAGGCCAAGTACCAGGTAAACGGTAATATTCAATAAACGTATGAAACTTCGTTGTGATCCTTGTCATCCGATTTATTGTATTTCAAAAGTGATTATTACCGTTGCATACAATAATATTTGACTTTGATTCTCATATATCGAAATAAGCTTCTCTTTGATAACATTTTTGCACTCAAATAATTTTCATAAATCTGTAGAAGTTATCTTCTATAATAACTTAAATGTAATCCGCTGGTCAGACATGATGGTCAGACTCGTGTGTGAGTAGGACCACTGCTTGACGTTGACACTGACAATAATTGGTTAATCTTAAAAGTTAAGAAATTATATTTCATCAACATTTTTTATCAATTATAATTGCTACTTGGCTAATATATTAGACACAAAGACTATATATACATGTTGCATTTTTGCAACTTTTGCTAAGGCAGCATTTTCTTATTTCATATATTTTAGCGTTCTATATACTCATTACGCCTAACAGCTTTTACTTAGGGAGCTTTTCCTTTTTTATAGTTTAGCTTGTCTATCGTGATTCTACACCGAATGTTCCACATCTTTGATTTTTGTATATAATAAAAAAACTGTGTTAATAAAAACCTACTTCAATAACTAAAAAGCCAAAAATAACTTAAAGATTTAATTTAGAACACTTCTGCAAACTATACTGCCTTTGATATTAAAAGTATTTGCTACCGACTGAGTACCGATAGGATTGAAGTCTGTGCAAATAAAACTTAATATTATAAGCAACTTAAATGAATACTGTTTAAGTTGGTACTGACTTGCTGCTTTTTAGTTATTGAAGTCGGTTTTTAGTAAAGAAGTTATTTATACATTGTTTTTAATAGATTATTTTGTAAGCTGATGTGGGATTTTTTTACAATATATCAGGTAGATTATACTATTGTTTATCGTCATTCATTAAACGTTTCATTAGAGAATCTTCCAATTTTCTAGGTCGTTTAATGAAAACTACTGGGTATTTAGTTTTCTAAATTAAATTTGTATGACTGACCAAGCGACAACTATCTCCCGTCGAACAAAAAAAGTATCATGCAAATCGGATTAAATGTAATCTGTATAAATATAAACAAAGTTGCGTCAAATTTAAATCGTCAAATAACAAAAATGTTCATAAAATAAAAACTATTGGACCAAACTGAATAATTTTTTATGAATAACGTTCAGAAAACTCGGCGTAATCGGTGTATATACATAAAAAAATATATACCATCCAAATCGATAACCTCCTCCCTTTTTGGAAGTTGGCTAAAAATATCAATGAAAAATGTGATGCTGGACAACTTTGCCATCAGGCTGAACAAGTTTTGTTAAAGCGCCGTTTCTTTATCTCATATAGTTTAGCTAGACATTACGGTTCTTCATGTGATGTTCCAGATCTTGCTTTTTATATGTCAATGAAAAATTCTCCCACGCTCAACACCTTTTACTAAAGAAATTTCTATTTCTAAAAGGTTATCCAGAATTTTGATTTTTATATGATAATAGGAATGGCTTTTCATGATCGATTCTTGTTATGGGAGCACGACAACATGTAGATACAACAAACAGACTGACAGATAAAGAATAAAAAAATCGTAGATTCTATTTTCTAATAGTATTTTAACATCTCCCTGCATCAATTTTAAGCAAAAATATTCAATGTACAGACATAATTTTCTTTACTGTTTTATTACAGTATAGGTAGGGAGATTAATTAAGAAATCTCTTTGTCCATCGTAAAAAATATGCACTGCGTATTTTATAACGTTCTGTTATTATTGTGTAAAGGCAAATGGAATTGAAGATACAAATTGTAATATAAATTTGAATTTACATTTAAATTTCTCTGAATAGTTAGATTTATCTTTTAATGCAAAGGTTTTATATATTATTTAACATTTCGTTAGCGCTACGAATCTACCATACCTGAAATGGCCAATCTAGATCAATTATGAACTCCAGTTATTTCATTTTCAACGTTAAAAGTTAACTCTCGCCGTTGCCGAGGTAACTTCCTCCGTGAGCTTGAAAATGAAACGTTCAATTTACATTGTTATTATTAAACGAAATTAATTTCCGCCGTCCGTTCAACTATACACTCAATTAATATATTTATATAATTAGTACGAGTAACAAATTTGTCGTTATAATTTAAAAGCGTGTCTGTACTATTCCTTAGGTTGATTTTCATTATGCGATGTTATCAAAACCAGCCTTGTAAGCCGCACCGGTACATCTTTCACACAAAGAGAAATATTGTGTACTTTGTGTAGCATTTTTGAAAACATATTACTCTTGGACTTACAAACATATTAAGAAATATCTAATTACGTGGCTTTTCTTTGCCATTTCATATTTAAGGGTCAGAGGAAATGTACCTCTTTATGTCAAAAGTAAATAAATATTAGCTTCCCACATATAGTAGCCGGAGGGAACCGTAAACAAAAGGAACATAGCGTTTCCCACTTTCCGCTTTTCTAGGCATTGCGTGTTGAGTGGCAGAACTCAACGCCGCACTTAGTAAAATACTTATTACTTGCTTATTCATAGAGAATAAGCAAGTAATAAGTATTTTACAAGCAAAGAAAATATAACCTACTATTATTTTTCAAATTATTTTTCACACAATTTTAATTTATATGCAACTTATATTGTATATCAAGCGCAGGAAGAGGAATACAATCATTTACTTTAAACAATTTATAATTTGTTCATCTATTTTACTTTAACTAGACAATTATCGAGCAATATCTTGAGATGTACATAACATAACATTTAGCTATTTATTTTTAAAGAGCTGCGAAGATGCCTGCTATTCAGGGTTGCTGACACGATACGAGCATCCTGTATGGGCGACGCCCCGAACCACATAAAGACTATTTTTAAAGCGTATTACCCAAAGACTTAGAGCTCAAAGTAAAGCTAAAAAGTAATTGTAAAGCAAAACCTACATTCCCTTTTGCACCTCCACTGAAGACAGAAACAAGTGAAGTATCCCGTAGCATTACCGCACATACATTAGAGATTATTTTTTATTCGATTGAAGATATAAATTCTCTAAAAAATACAAACTAGTAGAATGCACTTAAAGAAAACATATAAACATTTGAACGCAGCGGGATTCGAACCCGCGCCTCATGGAAACCGTCTTCTATCCTTAGTGTGGATTAACACACAAAAAATCATCAAAATATTTGGTAGAATGCATATTTGAAATACTGTTGTGCTACATTACGGTAAAAATTTTTTACCTATAGTTTCTTATTTACAATAAAAGCAATATTGTTATTTTAATATTATAAATAATAAATCGTTAGATTTATGTTTAATGAGTGCTTGATTCCATGCCTACATGTTCTTGTTATAGTGTAGGTGTTTTATTTTAGCTTACAAATATATAGAATATCATGATCACGGGTGTGTTTATTCAGAATGCGTCCATTCTACCCAGCTAAATAAAGAGTACATGGCGCAAGCGCGGGATAACCGAAACGGACGTGCGATGTACAATTTGATAAAATAATTTACATTTTGTTCCAAATCTTCGTTTCATAATAAAATTATATGGTAAATTTTTTTTTTTTTTGGTGAAATAAAATATGACGTGCTTCTTTCTTATAAGATTTGATGTTACGATGAATA
Source organism: Dione juno (assembly GCA_037127375.1). NCBI lineage: Eukaryota > Metazoa > Arthropoda > Insecta > Lepidoptera > Nymphalidae > Dione > Dione juno. The sequence goes on from JAXRJS010000004.1 coordinate 1,119,392, forward strand.
CTTAAATTGATTAGGTGACATCTTTGTTTGTTATTTAGTACAGATTAACAACGAAGTATGAAGGTCGTTTTAAAATTAGTAACAAAACAATTTTGTGAGTAACTATAAATTTCATTATGTAATGTAATAAACTCACAATTGGCATAAATAAACGTATTATATTGCTCTAAGAGAAAATTTTACTACTAAAACATTAACAATATTGAATTAACTGAAATTTAGTGTCATACCTACAATAGTCTACATTTACTTTACAAAATAGTTGCATATGCGATATCGTAGGGTAGCGTACTTATTGCCGCTAAGAATCAGTCACGTTTAGCTGATTTAATCTTGACGAAGGAACTCATTTCTTATAAAAAAAATATAGTGTTTATAGGTCAAAATTGAACTGTATCTATACAACAAACTATGCGCTTTGTAATGAATAGTTACTTTGTAGGTACAATAGTTTTAAAATTTTACAATATCATACTTAAAAATAAAAGAAGTCGCGACAAACTTCAGTCTTATCTATTTCAGTACATTGCCCCGTTGTACGGTCACCTTACACGTAGAAGTTCGATGACTCCTACGAGTTAACTGAACTTCAAGCTCAAGCGAGACAACAAAATGAGTATGACCTTTTATAGCCTTTAAATGTATGGATATATAAATGTATGGAGGTATTCTTGGTAAAATTAAGAAAATACGTAAACGCGTAGGTTAAAGGTAATATTAATACCTGAGATTATATGTACGTAGATGCCTTTATTATCGTAATTATATAATATGATTGTTTTCCGCCATAACAGGCATATTTATGAATTCCTAGAACTCATTATTAGATACATATATACATAAATTTACGCTTTATCCCTAGCGACGTAGTCAGAGAGTACAACGCCAAACGCTGCGGTCCCTGCATATCTATTTCGCCTCGTCCACTGTGTGTAACCTCTTCATACATGTTCTCCGGGGGGTCCTCGGTGACCTTAGTTCAGTATCTGTATTTTCGAAAGTCAACCGAGGTCTCCTCTTACATCTCTTACCACTCACTTTTGCTTTGGATATATCTTTTTTACCATGCTTTCATCACTCATTCTCTCGGCGTGCCCAAGCCACCTGAGCATGTTCTTCTTCATTTCCACCGTGACATCCTCGCTGGTACCTACCATTCTGTGTTTCTCTTCGTTGTAGATTCGATCAGTTTAAAGATTAGATTAGTTGTGGAGGATATGCGGAGTCCACATATCCTCCGAAGAGACTGCTCCTCCACAGCATTTATCTTTTGTTTCATTCTTCTTCTACAATACCCACGTTTCACTACGATATAACACCGTCGGCACCAGAACTGCATTGTCTCAACAATGCAGCTAAGGCACCGTTCATTCTGTTACCAGCAGCAATACGCCTTTCCACATCCATCTCTACTTAGCAGTTAGACTCTATATTCGATTACACAATATTCAGGTATCAATTATTGAATTCCTATGAAATATATCTCATGTTTTATTAGGTAAAACAATGCTTTCAAATATCCTTCACGCAAATTATTTGCCAATATGGTAAATATATTAGTGGAAATCAAACTATCACATAATATGCAATCTGTCGGTATTGACATCTAAATTTGTATTAATTTAGATCATATTCCAATATGCCAATATATCTTGTATTTTAATTGAATAAGATAAATGTTACAATTATTAAACTTAAGAATATTTACCAAAAAAGGTAGTTACCTATTACTTTCTAAATTTGATAGAGTTCTAGGGGTTATTGGAATTCACGTGAATTACATTTTTGTATGTCAAGTATATTTTTATGATTACATATTTTTTTTATTAAAATTTATATATACTTTTAGATTTCATATAGAATAATTCATATGTTTGCAATTATAATTAAAAGTTGCTGTGTTAAAATCTGATTGATTACTAAATAAATGGTAATGGTATAATACCTTGTCATTTGACATTTACCAATCGGTATAAATATGAATCTACAGTAAAAATATATTTATATTGATACTACTAGTTATTTTCTGTGGTTAATGCGCTAATCTCAGAAATTGCTTATGCAAATTGAATCTCTTTTAGTGTTCCTTTGTCGATCCGATGTCCATTTCACATCACGTTAAGTTTAGCTTAATCTCAGTTTGTTTAACATTCTTTTGGATATATATAAAGAAAAAACATATTTATTGACCTCCACAGTCAGAACGTCTATACGTATACCCACCCCATAAGTATATATTAAAGCTTTTTGGACTACTAATAAAAGTATAGGAGGTTCTCATGAAATACTAGAAGAGACTTTCAACTTTATATATAAATAATATATATATAAAATAAGGTAATAATCGAATAGGTGCTCCACTTTTCAAGAAAGTTCTTTCATAAAAAAATATATTTTATATAAATAAAATTGAAGTGGTTATTATTTCAAAATAATTGTGCTTTTTCAAAAGAAATCGTTTTAAAATTGTGGTCGGTTTGTGCGGAACGGCTGAACCGATTCTTAGAAAACTTTTAGTGAAAGATAAAGAACGTTATAAAGTATTAAACAGGCTACTTTTTATGCAGAATATCCCCCAATTTTTTTTATTATTTTGGATTAATAAAGTTTTTCAAACGGAAAAATATAATACATGCATATTATATTAGAGTATATTCCAAAACATTGCTAGTACATAACAAGAATAATGCATATATATAAAAATTTGTCAAGTGCTAGCCGGACACGCCCATGAAGGGTTCCGTAGCAGCAAGTAACACAACATAAAAAAAAGTTCTTGTAGTTCGTTGCAACTTTGATCGATGTTTTCATAATAGTTATTTGTTATTAAGGTCTTGATAAATAAATATTCTAAAAAATTAGTTGCCTAAATGATGACATTTAGATCTAACTATATGCGAACCCGTATAGGTTTGTACAATTTTATAATTGATTGAATGAATTGTAAATCGCGGTGTACGACTTATAGATAAATATTTCCAAAGTGGTAAAATGTTTAAATGTGTATCCCCATTACCCCCCTATAACATCTAAAATAAGATAATGACAAAACTAAAAATATATATGTACGTCATTACAATGTTAACTTCCACCGAAAATTGATTTGAATGAATTCTAGTAAGTAGATTTTTATAACACGTCATAAATCAGAATTACCACTTGACAAAAAAGTAAGACGATATATAATAAATTGTTGGCCATCGTTATTAAAACATCGATCAAAGTTACAACGAACTACAGGAACTTCTATATTATATTACTTGCTTCTACGGAACCCTTCTTGTGCGAGTCCGACTCGCACTTGATTAACTAGTTCTAATTTATAGAACAATCAAGAAAGCTAATGTGATGAAGTGAACTTTTAAAACTAGCGACTACAGTTGCCTTTGAAAATACCCTTTTTGATACGGATACTTGAAAAATGATTCTGCAATAGATTAAATTGTGTTACCATTTAAGCTGTTGTGGATTAGTTGCTAAATGTCTAACTGTGCACTCTATCGTCGCAAGTTCGGCTTCTAGGCTTCTACTTGAGAAAATTTTAAATTAAAAAAATAAAAACATGTTTTTCAATCTATCTCTCTCCATCGCAGATCATTTAAAAGCATATAATTGGGGCTTAGATTACATAACAGTCTGACTCTGCCGGGGTGCCTTGACGCTAGACTATCTCTGCCTCCTTTGCTGAATGTGAAATGCAAAAGAGGTTCAGATGCAATGTGCTTGTATTTTTTTTATATTCACGCTGTATCCTGCACATAGCTGGGTAGGCAGAGGGAACCGTAGGTAGAAGGAATCTAGTGTTCAGACACTCCGTTACCCACTTTCCGCCTTCCGAAACAGCGTGTTAAGTGGCGGAACGCAACGCGGCGTTTTTGCCTTGTTACCAGAGCAAAGGAAATGAAAATAATTCGTTCCCCCCGAGTGGGAATTCAACCCACAAATCGTCGCGTTTACAGACAGACGCTATGGCGGCGGTCCAGGCGGTCGGTCGGCGGTCGGTCGGCGGTCGGACGGCGGTCCTCATGTACTATATGATGTATTTTTGTTATTATTTTAATAAATAAATATTTATGTAATAAAACAATAATAGCGTTATAAGTTTCGGTAATTTATATTACCGGAACGTGATTGCTTAATAAAAACCATAATTGTGTTTTACACTTAATTATCATATTATTTATCAATATACTATTTTATATATTTTATAGCAGCATTATCGAGACCGGCATAATTTGCCGGCTTCCTAGACAAAGGCATTATAAATATCGTGTTTTAAATATACTCGCTACACTGAAATCTATAGGTAAGGTGCCATATTCAATAAATTTAAAATTATTTTTATCCTTCAGCTGGACTCATTGAGTTATTACTTATACTGATGCGCTATTTCCTTTTTTCATATTATAAATTAGCTGTTCTTTTTATTACAGCATACACCGACTGACACCGACATAGTACCTACTGAGTTAAAATCAGCCCAGCTGAATAGAAATAGTTGAGTGACAAACACGCGTCCGGAATAGCTTGAATTATTTATTATTCAATAGATTATTATGAGATTGCTTACGAACTACAGAATGCTACGAAGAAAGTACTATAGAACGTAATTTGATGTTTTTTCTCTGTTATTATATGTGCGATGCTTTGGCTAATTTGTTTTTGTCACAGAGTGTACTTGGTCATATAATATAGACCATACCTATAAGATATCTGTAATAGTTGACTGCTCAACTAGAATTTCCAGTAACGAAATTTTCCTTTTAATTAATCGTACCGTAGCAGTACCAATTGGAAAACAATTTACAAATAAGAAATAAAAACTGCATTGCAAGGTAATTTATGACTCGCTGTGACCAAATAATTTGCTTTACTTTCTTACCAATCACTGTTTCTGTGAATTGGTTTAATTAACGTGGTAATACTAGCTGGCTAAGCGTCTGAAAATTATTTCACTTTAATTAACATGTTCGATGTATTCAGTTGTCTGGTACCGCTCGATGCATGAAGGAATCAAATTGGCAATTTGTTGGACAGCACACCATGCGAACGTTGCAAGCTAACAAGATATGTATACGTTCAGCATCCGTTAACACAATTTCCATTCTTACATGCTAACGAACTAAACTGGCTTCAAAAAGCTTCAAAAATGTATGTTCGGGCTTTTCGTTTGGGAACTTGCGTTATGGATTATAATGTATTTTTTCGTTAAAAAGCTCTTGATATTTTCTGCAATCCATTTTTAAATATTAAGTATGCAAAACATTCATATACTTTTTTTAACTGTTAATTTCAATTGATTGTTCCGATAGGTTAGATTAGTAGTAGCCTCCGCCTTCTTGTAGCATATACTATGTTGATTGATACAACTAATCGTAATAATCAGGCAGAAAAAGTTTTTATTGATATGAATAGTTTGTTTTGAAAGTTATGAAATATGTATATTAGAACGATGCTTATTGTTGCCCATTGTGTGCAGAAGCCTGCGTGGGAAAGAGGTCAATCGTCAAGAAGTTCAGGCAAATTCTCGCCACCACAATATAAGCGATTACGGTTAGACACCACTGTGCCTTAAATTTTCAAATAGTCTTTTGTAAGACTATCTGTTAGACATGAACTTTAATTATAGGGATAGTTGTTAATTTAGTGATCATGGTGATCATAGCTTCACGCTATGTCTATCCGTGTCTGTCTGTGTGTCTGTCAGCGGAATATAACCATGAAATAGGGACGGAACCCTCGGTGTGCGAGTACTACTCGCATTTGACCGATATTTTTTTACTTAACAAGTACTGTTTTGCAATATCTAAAAAATGTGTCTTTTATTATTAAAATGAGGCCACAGACCGGGTGCTCGTTACAGATAATGCACATTGTATAAATATGTTTGTCTTTATTTTCACTCGAGTGGGAAGTAATGCGAACTAAATACTTATACCAGGGTTTCCCAAACTGTGCGTCGCGACGCCCTGGGGCGTCGCAAGGGCGTCGGACTGTTGGGCCGTTCATTCGAGCTCCGGGGTGTATTCAAATAGTTATATATAAACAATAGCACACGAGGAGATTTGATTTCCATTGACGATGATTTCATTGCTAATATGACGAAAAAAATATTGGAATGTCTCAAGGGCGTCACAGTACTAACATGTTTGGGAGCCCCTGACTTAGATTATTTAATCCTTTTAATTTAATTCTATATTCTATAACCTTTGACCTCACATACTTACGCGCCTACGAGTAAAAGGGGCGCTGCACTCAAGGAGATTAAATCAATAAGTATTCTTGCAACATTTCTAAAGAATAACACTACGAGTAAATATTACTTTAAAAGTAGAACATTGTAACATATAGGTACTTCCACTTTCTTAAAGAAATTTAAGTTTTTATTGTTTCCCTTAATTTTTTTGTAAATATTCTCAAATTAAAATATCTTTGTTCATATCGTCAAGCATCTTTATTCAAATCTCCAAAGCAATCAAAGACACGCTCTGGTTTAGAACCATTAATAAAATTATTTATTTCAAATCAAATTACAAACAATACAAACGACAAGAGAATATAATTGAAAGTGTATATTTAAGCTTACCCTATTTTTCTTTCGTTTTGTATGAAATGCGCCGGGTAATCAAAACCTAGAAACCCAGAATTATGAAACATGGCAACAAGTACTTACTGTACAAATAAAGTAAAGATCTGAAAATTTATAATTTGTAAGTCTATCGCAAAAAAAAACCTCATTTCGATCTACAGTTAATTTCATACAAAATTAGTGCAAATTTAAGTTTGTCAATTTTTATAAGTTGTACTTTCCGTTGACCTACAATAATGAATTTGGTTGAAACGGAACCCTCGGTGCGCGAGTACGACTCTTGACCGACATTTTTTAATTTTAACTGGTGACCGTAACATTTGAGGTTATTTTTATTTGACAAGTTTTACTAAGATACTGATACCTACACAATAATAACTAAAAAAGCCTTCGGATACTTCTAAATTTGTTATTTTATGCGTAAAATTCTTTAAAATCTTTGTAAGTTCAATTAAGATTACTAAACATTTATTTTCACCTATAAAAACTATTATTATATTTGGTTTGGTACTATTATTATATTTGGTTACTATTATTACAAAAATATTGTTTGTATAAATACATGAGCTAGACAGTCACAAAAATATTACTGCCGGTGCTTAAATTAGGTTTACCCTGAGCTATAAGCACCTGCTACCTTCCAGTGTCACAGTAAAGTGATTGGACAAACATTATTATTATATTTATGTATACAGTTGTCTGTTTGTTTGCATATTTAATTAATATTTAATGTTTTTTTTATAAGAAAATGCGATTTAGTAAAAATATTGCGGACCTTCCTCGATTTACCTTTGTTCTGTTATTATTGAGGAATTATTTTTTTGTTCCTATGATTTTTGGGGTGGTCACCAGACTATATCGATGTGGGCACGTGCTACACGAGTAGAATTGGACGTTTATATACTTTGGCAAAATAGGAATATATTAAATCATTTCAGCTAAGATAAAGTTATTAAAATGATGTCTTCCACGTCATCCATCTAATTATCTTGAGTTTTTTCACGTTATTAGCAGTATATTTTAAAATTGTTTGTAAATTATTCTTTAGAGTTTCTTCAACATTTTTATTAATCTTTTATCAAAGAGAATACATTTTACGCTATAATGCTATAATGCTATTCCTCCTACTCGATTTGCATTTAATTATATCTTTCTTTTTGCTTTGTTAAAAATTTCTTATGAATACCTACAAATAAAACGATTGACATAAACATCGTGTAATCAAATATAAAATAAGCTATCGGTTGATAATAATTAATTTAAGGTTTATTTTCTCTCGTCAGAATTTTATTATTTATTGTCCGACGCATTTCGTGGAATTTCATTGTGTCCTGTATAATTGCTATAAGCATTTTGATCCACAAATATTGAGCATAAGGCCAATATAATTAAGAGCATTGCTGATGTTTTCGCTGTTGCCGCTTATATAATGAACATTGACGAATATAAAATAGTAACTATAAAGCGTTTTAATGTTTCGCTATGCATATACAAAAAGTCGCATTAGCCTTTTTACTAATTACTATTTAGAACCAAGCCAGTAATAAAGTTAATCATGAAGAAAATATATAAAACGATGTAGGTTATTATTACGTATTAAATATAGCAAAAACAAACATATTATAAGGTTTCGTCGTTCAAAGCCCTTGTTTCATGCGTATCGAAAGTAGGTGGCATGAAAAGCAGAACTTGTCTAAATGGGAAACATGAGATACATTGAGAACAAGGCCGGCCGTATGGCGACCGTCCTTGGCAAGGACATAGCTGACTCACCGAGCGGCTGATGACTTGTTGTATGTGTGTCGCAGTCGGCACAGACGGTAGAGCGTAACATCCTCTCCCGTTGGAGTCTTCTGAGCAGTTGTAAGTGCTGCGGAGTGAAGACTGTACCTGAGCGTTCACCGACCAGAACGACGTCTCCCGCTTCCCACCACGCTTGTTCTCGTAAAGTTCCATCCCGATTGAAAAGTCCCATATCTTTATACCCCTCCGGCGGGCTGAGAGCTCCTGGCTCGGGCTCTTGGAAGCGCTCACAAGCCCCGCAACCCGAACATTCCTCGGTCTCTCCTTCGTCAGAGTAACCACACTCATCTCTAACAACAATAATATAATCTGCCTCGAAAAATTCATTTGCGCTCTCGTCAAATACGACTCTATGTTTTTTAGTCTTCGCTCCTTTCTTGAGCGAGGACTTTAAGTTGTCATGGTCCTTGTTGTGTCGCGTGTCCCGACCGGCGCGATCTCCGCGCATCGTCGCGTGTTTTCCCGACGTATACGTTTGCCGTAGTGGCAAGTGTCGACGGCGGCTACTGGCGTACTGAGGCCTGAGGGGCGACTGCAGCGCCGCGCCCGCCTATCGATCGGAGCGCCCGCCTCATCGGCATAGCGGCTTCAATTCCATTGCCACCGTCACCACACTGTGACCATCTCCTCAATCAAAAGTGATGATAAAGAACAATAACTTTGTTGTTTTTACGACAAGCTATCTTTTATATATAAATTTAATTTTAATTTTCCTTCAAAATATAATTAAGTTTGATTTAATAATTAAAAAAATTTTAATTAACATTATATTTTATGTAATCAAATAAATAAAATTATATTTATTAATACATTTTTTAATAATTAAAAGTTTTGCGTCTTGCGTACAAACATAAGACTTCATCTTAAAGTCACTGTATTTAAATTACTTAAAGTCACTGTATTTAAATTACATACTTTATACAGATATATAAATACTTGAAGAAAGACCATAAAATATAAATAGAAATTAAACATACCGTGTTTAGCAGTTAGCTCACAGAGCCTAAAATCTAAAATTACATTGTTTACATATACGTAAACAATGTAGATTTAGGTGATGTTTTTTTTTTTAAATAGTATTAAGAGATTTTTAGTTTTAATGCAAACACACCATTACGTGAATATTAATAAATTTATAATAAAACTGAATATTGTACCACTTTTCAGAAAGTTATAATGAAATATCTTAAAATAAATTCTTTTAAACTAGACTACGACCTATTAAGATGTTAATTGACACAAGGGACCATATAACCAAGACCAATGACTGCATTGACTCTCAGTACATAGTATAAAAGTAAACTTCCCGCTGTCTGTCCCTAAGTATGCTTAGATCTTTAATCTATGCAAGGGATGTTGATGCGGTTTTTTTTAATACATAGAATGATTTCAGAGGAAGGTTTATGGTAATGTACAACACATATACAATATAGTAGAGAAACACTGACCCTTTTCCGAAGGTTCTTATGTCAAGTCGTAAATAAACACATATTTTTGCTGGCTGGACGCTGGCTCAACCCTACACCATATATCTGAATAATCAGTATTATACATCTTAAAAAGGTCTACAAAAGCCTGTGTTGTTCATAAGGAAAACTAAAAATTAGAAGAAATTCATCTTTCACCTGACCCACATCACCACATCTCCTTATTTTATGCATGCAAGCATGACCGGGCTCCTACAATTATCCACCTTGCGGTTCATTTAGGAAATGGACAAATAGTGTGTTAGAAGTTGATAATAACATTAAAACATCGAAGGTTTCCCCGCAGTAAAACAAACGGATACTCTCGACAGAGCCTACGTGATTTATCCCGACAACAGCGGATACCCAACGTTCTTATTTGCACAGCTGAGAACTGCACAAGGTGTTATTTACAACACTAATCAAACAGCTTGCAAAGCCGTGGGGCTCTTGGGAGACAATTCTTACTGGAAAAACACATTATCAGGAGCATATTTAAATATATATTATCAGCATTGCACACGTGCGAAGCCGGGGCGGGTCGCTAGTAATATATAATCTCGAAAAAATCATTATTTACATTTAGATATCTTATAAGAGTCAGACAAAACCATAAAATTATATTTACACTTGTAAGTAAAAGTACACATCTCAAGAAATGGATGTAATGTAAATACTATTATAGTTTGGAATAAGTTTTCTAGAACTCGAAAATAGCTTGAAGCTGAAAAACACAAAGTCTCAGATTATGAATCTTTGTCTCCATCTCCAGATATTTATAAAATGGTAAATCCCTGAGAAAATGGAAATGAATGGAACCGAGGCCCCGGACAGAAGTTGCAAACACTGCAATAAGGCATTGGAATCGACCGACATTTAAATCTATTAGTAGCTATTGAAGTTTTTATCAAATATTGAATGTTTCAATTTTATTTTAAGTTATAAGCTGAAACTAGCAGGCAATTTTCGCCTTTCAACACATTGCGTGTTGCGAATCGGAAGTCAACGCCGCGGATTGTCTTGTTAGCAGAGCGAGAAAATGAAAATAATTCAATCCCACGAGTTGGAATCAAACCCACGACTTTGCGGTCGTATGCCGAGTGCATTTTGTATTCAATTTCATTTTTCGTTGAAACTAATATTGTTCATTTACTGTTCAATGTAGTTCACATTGAACAGTAAATGAACAATATTAGTTTCTAATGATTTCTTTTTCTGGGATATTATATGGTTTTCCAAATTTCGGATATTTTTCTTAGTTTGGACTATAAGTTGTACCCTATTGCCAAATTTCATTACTCTAGAACAAGAGTAAGTACTCTGTAGGTTTTGATTACGCGACGATTTTCATACAAAATACAAAAAATTCAATATAAACGCCCATATTTCTCGATTGCGTTGACTTATAGAAATTATCGAAATCGTAGACTTGGGTATTTGATATTAATTAATTAAAAGACAGACGGACAGACAAACAGACAGACGGACAACAATGTGATCTTATCAGGGTTCCGTATTTTTCTTTTGAGGTATAGAACCTTAAAAAAAGCTTAGAATAATCATCTTCGCACTTAACCTACCTTTAGTGTTGCTGAATCAACCGCCATATCATTTGCTAGTAACATTAAAATTACAATAAAACAATAAATCTTGCATCGTTAGTGACGTGATTACGCGTGGGTGAAGCGGGTCCTCACCCACGGTCTGACGCTAGAAGAGGCCTGGCGAAGCTTTATGTGAGCTAGCTTCTAACATAAATTACAAATTTTTATTTGTTAATATTACAGAAAATTATTTTATGAAATTTTTCTACACACTACTACTCTACAAACTATATGCAATATTATTAGTATGTTGCACTTAGAATTTATTTAAAAGTATTCAGTATTTTTTTTTTTTGCTTGACGCATCCCGCAACAGCAGTAGCATATAGAAAGGTCGGCAGAGAGAGCCTAGTTACTTGGGTGTCGATTAGTGTTAAAATTGATATCTACAAATTTAGTGTTAAAATTAACTAATTAACCGACGAATTAATTAATTAACCGACTTCAAAAAGGATGGGTGATTTACAACAATTGTAATTTCCCCCAAGGTAACGTTGTGGTAGGGGGCGTGTTCTGTAACTAGGATTCCGTACCAATATCATGATTATAAGTCAATGGAAAATACAATTTGTAAAATTGACAAATTACAATTTGTGTTCGTATGCTCTCATTTTGTATAAAATTTACTACACATATATTTACATTTGTAATAGTTTATTTTTTACTGTGATATACCTATAAATTTTCAGAGTACTCTGTAGGTTTTAAATTCGCTGCGATTTTTATACAAAATGCGGCAAAATGAAGCATATTTTTTTAATGCGATGACTGCAATTACATGCAAGCCTTTGCCAAAATCTAAGATATTTCATATAAATGTTAGCTTTGTTTGAGGTTCTTCTAATTCTGTATCTAGAAGAACCCTAAAGAAGCTTTTTATGGACAACTTCCCAGGAAACAAATATCTCTGTAAAGTGCATACCTATAATATAAGCAAGTGCTTCGTACATACTGACAAACCATCAATAATATTAGAGTTGATTTTCCCGCAATAGACGTAGGAGCAAAAGGTGCATACTAAAGCGAGTACTCTCTATTTGTTAATAGATATGCCAAACTTGTCTAGAAATATTTTAATTATATTTCTATACAATATTTCCAATGTGACGAAATAATGACGGTGGTCCAATAGGAATTCGAATTTAATTGTGTAGAGAGAGGAGCTCGGGCGATGACGACTACGAACATTTTGAACTGTGGTCTCGGGCACTCCTCCCTTTGCTAAGTGTAAATTTTGTAATATATGATGAATTATAAATGAGGAAGCTTTTTAATTGTAGCTGCTGTGTTATGTGTATTATATACGTGTGTTATGTGTATTATTACTAAATGTGTATTATATATATATATATATATATATATATATATATATATATATATATATATATATATATATATATATATATATATATATATATATATATATATATATATATATATATAATATATATATATATATATATATTATATATATATATATATATATATATATTATATATATATATATATCTATATATATGCGTCCCTATAAAATATCAGTCACCAAGGGTTCTGTGCCAATTTTATTATCGTATTTCTACGTAAGGAACAGTTATAGAAGTTGACGAATTTAACTTTGCGGGCGCATGCCTCATTTTGTATGAAATGAACTACATGTGTACATAAGTTTGTGATGGATTTTTCTTTGATCTACTTCCAAATTACCAATTCTCATATTTTTACGTGGTTTGTTTTATAAATTCTAGCTTGTTGCCAAATTTTATACTAAAGGTTTATTAGATAGATTTATACTTATAGGTCAACGAGAAGTACCTTATATTACCGGTTTTGATTATGCGGAGAATCTCATACAAATGCGGCAAAAAAGAAGCCTGAACGCTCGTATCTGATGATTGAATTGATTGCTGATATGTTTCTCGGTTCCAAGAGACCTGGCCTCCCTCTGCCTTGCTATGTGCGGGATACAGGTGAAGCTATAAAAAGAACATAACTTATGCGAGTACATACAGTTCGGTGGTTGCGTTTTATAGATACCTACATGAAATAAAAATAGTAGCATAAGTTCTACCGTTCTCAGATTTATTATTATTTATTATAAGGATTCGAATGGCACTGCTTCCCAATAATATACGCATGTCACTTAAACTATTATAGGAAGGTTTATAAGTATAATATATACATATTACAGCAGGTCCCTTTTCCCACTAGGCACAATGGGCACATGGGACAATACCAAGGGCCCCACGATTCGATATCGATAGGGGCTCCCTAGTCCTTACTCGATTATCAAGCCACAAATAACATATGACCAAATACCTACTTTACTCTCGCCCGAAATATTGGGCTCATCAATTGTAATATGTTTAATAAATTTCCATATATAAAAATTGTATATAGTAAATATTTCAAATAAACTGTATTAAAGATAATCCTCAGAAAATTATGTTTATATTGTGTGTTTGATCGACTGCGGTAATCGCAGTGAGTTACGTCATTCAAATGAAGCGAACAAACGATTAATGTCGCCCGACGTTTGAATTAACCAATAGCCACAGTACATATTTTGTATTATAAAAACTAATATTTACTGATTTCTCTGTGGCATCCAGAACCCACAAAGATATAATTATGATTATAAAGATATCATTATAACAATAAATCAGTGATAAGATATCTCAACAAAGTATTATATACTCGCAAACCGAAAGACAATGGATGTTAAAAAATCGGTATTTTGTTTTTCATACTGCGTATTAAATCATCCTGATTTAAATTTAGGTTTTACAAATGGATGCATTGACTAGAAGTATTCAACAAACAAGTTTAACCCACGAAAATAGCCCAACACATAGGCAATCTATAATGACATAACTGGCACTAAGTAAGGTCGGTTAAGTAGATGTGCTATATAGCACATTCGTTATATTAATATCAAAAAGAAGTTGATTACTGGAGCAACGTTCTTAAAAGATTTGTAACTGTTAAAATTTTTGGGCTTCGAGAGAGCCTGCAATTCACGATAATAATAAAATCCTAGGAGCTCCCAACAATGGAAATTATTTGGGATATTTTTAAGGGGTTACTGAGTGAATTTTATGCATTGTTGCTCATTTACATAAGTTTGGGAATCCCAGAAAAGGCAACATTTCATATTTATCAGCGACTATTTGTAATAAGTTTATTGATGTAATGGAAAACAAGTCTGAAAAAGAATTTTACCGATTTGTCGCCCGTTTATCATCTAACTAGAGGTGATATACGAGCTTTTCGTAGTTTTTTGAAGTGGTTCAGAAAGTATATAACATTTTTGGGCTCTACCTACCGTTGGAATATATTAGAAGAACATTTATGTTTATAAGTAGTAATAAGCCTTTTACAAACAAGCCCGAGCTGATACAATGAGCACCGTGCCTGAAGTTCACAAGCAAATGAATGAAGATTTCATTCTAATCGTACAGGATAAATACAGAACAGGCACAAGAAATAAGAGACAAAGCTCTTAGTGTCCATAAAAATACAAAATTAGAATTTATTATATTAACAGAAATTTACAGCTCTTTATTAGAAAGAATAAACAAAATCAGCAAAAAATAAAGCTCAAACTTTGTATATGTACGTACGTACTTTATCTATTATTACAAAATAGTGCTATTTACGGTCATACGGGTCATTATCTGAAGGTGGTCAGGGCCTCTAATAGATGAAAGACGATTACTAGAAATGTGCCGAGTAACCGGCGACAACTCTGTAAAGACGACTATCGTAGTCGACTAAAAGCGACGACTATCCAACTTATTTTGTTCGTATTTCTTAATAAAATGTATAACTTAAATACAAATTCATACTAACTAAACAACTTTTTATACAATTAAAAAGTCGTACATATCTTAAAATATAAAACAAAGCAATGTGTGACTTGGTTGTCAAGCTCAATCATCTCAACTATCGGTCTATAGCAATATCGATTTTTCTGATGACACTATCTTTCAGAATTTAACAAATAGTAGGCTTGGCCGATTAGTTGGGCGACTATTCGACTGCCATGAAAAACAACTAGTCACATTAGAATAAATCCGAGAACATCGAATCTATGTGCCATGTGATATCTTGCTAAGTGTGTCGAATAATAAATTATTAAAAGAATATAGAGCTATTTTGAATAAATAAAAATTTTGCTGCAATCACAATGAGTGTCTTATTAGGTACAAGCACTATTATCATAGAAACCTCGAGTTTTAAATTTGCAAAATATGTGTACCGAACTACAGAGATTAAGTACCTATAGATAAATATCAGTCTTTTCTCTTATTAATAGCTCTTTTAGTAATATATCATGAATGAAATAAAATAAGCTTATTTTATTTATTGCAGGCAGGTCGTGGCATAGTAGGTATGGCCGATGACTATAAACGGACAGTTTGTAGGTTTAGCAGTTTACCGGCGATGAGTTCCGCCACTCAACACGCAATGCCTCGAAAAGCGTAAGCGGGGAACGAAGTGTCTTAATACTAGGTTCCTAGGATTCCCTCTGTCTACCTTACCATGTGCGGGATAAAGCGGGAAAATAATTTATTTAATTTTATTGATCATTAATTTCCTTTAAAAAATTATTGAATACTTCTATTCTGTGATGTGATGTTGCTGACATATTTTTGATTTGTTGATATAGTCCACTCAGCGTTATTTTCCAATATTCAAATTTTCTGAACGGTAGTATTTTGAATTTTTTGAGGAAAAGGCAAAAGATAACCTATCTTTTGCGTTATCTATCTGACCTAGCGTTGTCTAATGTAGGTATTGCAAATAACAATAAATAAAACTAGTTCATAGTTCATACTTCCTGGAATACCACGAATAGAATTTAAAATCAACAAAAAACATTTCAAAACTGACTGTCAAAGTCAGTGTGGGAAGAGATATACAATCTACTGTGGACATGAAATTAAAAATTATTAAATTAATCACTTTTCAAATTTGGTTAACTTTGATAGAATCTATTTTTTTTTGTTCCATGCCATTGGAGAGGCCTATGTTCAGCAGTGGACAAGAACAGGCTGATGAAAATGATTGTGATGTTATTTTAAAATATTTTCAATTTAAACATTTATTTGCAATTCCAACAATATTTAAATGTGAAATAATAAATTAAAAGCAATGTTTGATATGCTTGATAATGATAAATATATTTATTGACTATCTAATTTTTATGACATTAAAAAATAATTAAATAGTGAATTATGCACTACTTTATTAATATAAGCATATCTTGGACTGTTATTTATTAATTAGAATACTAACTTATACTAAAAAATAAAAGGTATAGTTAAATGTTGTATGGAAGTATAAAAATGTATTTTAAGTGTTGTATTATATTAATATGCTATTCATTATAATATTCACAACCTTACTTTACATAAAAGTAGTTGTATTTTTTATATTGAACCTAAAAAGCTTGTGAATTATTAAAGTAATGGGTGACTGCTGCTGTAAAGAGAAAGAAAATGAGGAGGTGAATTATGCACCCACAACAACACCTGCGCTATCTGCCATGATTTTGGAATCACATCTACGCATACCAAAAGTTGTTGATCCCAAAATTATAGACCAGTTAATACTTGAAATGCTCACTGTGGCAGCTTCACGTGTTGATACGTAAGTTATTAATATTTCATGATTAAAAGTATAGTTAATATACATTTTTATAAGACCTTATATCTTATTTTTTGTAAAGTATTACTTACTTGTATGTAACATTTGCTATTGCGAAATAAAATTATAGATTTGAATTGTGATGTCATGATAAAAAATTTGAATTGCTAGTGACTTTACTTTAAAAACAAATATTTAGTATTGTTTAAAAGCTATATTTTGAAATAAAATTTTTTGTTCTGGTTATACTTTCTAATAATTATCTTGTCATACAAGTGCATAGCAATTACTATATTTAAAATGTAACTCTTATCTCTGATACAAGGATAGAAATACAATAGGATAACCAGATAAAAATATAATATTAAAAGTAATTAAAATTTGATTAGAAAATTTTTTGTCTATAATATTGAAAGTAACATAAAAATCATTATATAAATGGCAAAGTGACCTTAAAATTTACTTCAACTTTAAACTTTACGTGATAACATTTTACATCCATTGTCATAAGTTATTCTACCTGTGCTGTTACAGTTGCTTTCAGCCCCTTTTATAGTGAGTTGATCAGAGTTTTCATAGGTCATACATTACATATTTATAACTTGCAGCTAAAACTTTTCATTTTTACCTTGACCATGTGGTATTGATCTGTACTAAAAATGTATGGCTTTACGTGTGAAATGTTAAATTGATTATTATTTTAATTAATAAATTGAACTTTATGATATTTGTAATTAAAACCTCATATTGTTAATAAGTTTGTTATATGCTCAATGGTTTGTGAAGACCTTCATAATCAAGTAGCATATCCACCTCATTGTCAGCATATATATAAATATATATATATATATATATATATATTATATATATATATATATATATATATATATATATATATATATATGTATATATAATCATTATGATTTTAGTAGTTTGGCACATAAAACAAATAGTATATTATGAAAATAATAATAAATTGTGTCTTTATTGATTTGAACTTTCTTTTTATGATTTTCAGTTCTTAGGATTACATTGTAGATGCAACGCAAAGCGACTCATGTATATAATGTATTATGAACAAAATAGACAAAGAATAAATTAATATTATTAAATCTTTTACAGTGATGAAGAATCACCGGTATCTCTTGTGAAGCTGCATGCAATAGCTGATAAGGAAGATGGGTGGATTCAAATGGTGTCATCCATGGTCAATATTATACCCCTAGAAGACCCCTTTGGACCTACAGCTATATCCATACTTCTAGATGATTGCCCTTTACCGTCCAGAGAATCAGTTATTAAAGTAAGTCATAAGTTCAAGAGTAAACTTGAATTTCCAAGTATATGCTTACATCATCAACACAATATTCATTGAAAAAATCCTATATTATTTCATATATTTTACTATAATAAAAGAGTAAAGAATGTGTCTGTTCATTAAATATTTTTATGAAATAATGATACAGGCCTATGTAAAAACTGTAACAAAAAATGAACATATGATTTTTAAAAAAATGTCTGACTGTTTGTACATGCATATCTTCGGATCTACTCGACAGGTTTGAATGAAACTTTATTTTATATATCTATTAAGTCAGGGCAGGATCTAGGCTATAATACAGTTTGAAGAACCATAGTAATTGAAAATATAAAAAATGTGAAATACTGTCATAACAATAATGGATGTGATAAGCACTTTCCAATGACATCAAAATCTAGGATCAATCAGAGAGATCAGGAAAAATAAGACAAATAATCTTTAATAATAATTATTAAGTATTATGAGTGTTCGCTGTCGTGTGAAAATCTAATTTATCTAATTTTTACTCTTAATCCCAATGAAAAAGTAAAGTATAAAGTAAGGCAAGTATAATACAGTCCACGCCAACGAAGTCGCGGGCGTCCGTTAGTATAATTATCTGAATTGGCTTCGAAATGTTCACATAACTAGCTTTTATATATTTAATATTAAGCGATATTTTTAATTTTTGATTTCACTTATAATAAATTAAAATACGATTAGGATATATTGTTAGGATGTCGTGTCAAATATCTGCTCGATATTTGGTATTGGTATTGGGCAAACGGGTACGCGACCCCGGATTTTTAAGTTTCTGTTCAATCCCTCGCTTATATTCAATGCAGTGCTAGATACTATCTCGGCTCACATCGTGGACCAGCATCCAACAGGTGTCGATGTTAGCCGATGACATTCATTAACGAGAGATGACTGCTGCTAAAGCGAAAAGTGAACGCCTGGAAAGGAACGTTTGAGAATAGCGGTCTTAATCTAAATTTGTAGAAGACCAAGTACATGCGTGAGCCCGGAGGCATAGACCACGATATCCACGCTTAGATGAGCGCTGCCTGGGCAACAGCAGAAAACCGCATAACGAAAAGGGCTGATATACAAGATCATGATCCGACCAATTCTTTTATATGTCAACGAATGCTGGTCAGCACTAACTCGGCACACCCAGGAGCTTCACGTCACAGAAATAAAGATGCTGAGTAAATGTGCGGCGTTATGCGAAAAATAATAATGTTGTCGTTTGTTAATACGATACCACTATCACAGCCGTTTTGCAGACTAAATATTCTCAGAAGATGAGTACTTGTTATCCCTTAGTAAAGTGAAATTAATCTTTGAAAGAAATGCAGGATGCTTAATGCTTACTGAATTAAACGACTATAAAAAATGAAATACTATGTATTATAAACATGATATTTTAACATTTTCAATTCGTATATACTTACAAATATGAATTCTATAATCGAATGATCTAGTACATTATTTATACGAAAAGAAAAGTTCTAGCTATCTGGTGTGAATAATAAGTAAGCATGGCTGGGAAAGTGCCACATTTGGTAAAATAATCGATTGATTAAATTATCAAAAGTATGATTTAAAAAGGAAATATACCGACTAGAAGTGCGCTGGTTGCAAAGATTTATTCCACTCTTATCGTAATGACACTCTAAATTTTAGATAAAGTTTCATGGGATCGGTACCAACTTTGAAATATAATACCTATATACGAGTATATGGGTATACATGTCATCAGTAATTTTATTAGCGTGGAATATAAACTTTTATACAATCTCGTTTTCGAAAAATTATCTTATGATAAATGCTAAGTCACACGTGTACACTTCGCAAAAAATTGTCTATCAGTTATACAAAAAGGGGAGAACTTCATATTTAGATATATTTTTCAGGTGACACATCTGTTCAGGTTATCTGAAGAGCGCGCGATTATTGGCGAATTGAATGTGCGCGTTGAAAGGAATCTATGCGTTGCATTGGGTTGTATTGCCGAAAAACTGGTAGGACCTAACAGTGTAGCGATATTAACAAACAAAACTCTCGAATATTTGCTGGCTTGTTTGGTAAGTTTTATATTATAAGTTCAAGTTATTTAATTATAAATATTATAAATTATATTTATTAATAAATGTTCATTATTTCCGCTACGTATTATTATTACGTTATGTGAAAGCACAATTAAACTTTCTTTCTTTTTTTTTTGTTTTCACTTTAACCTAATACATTTTAATTCACTTTTTTCAACGCAACGCCATTTCAATAAAGTTGAACATATACATAGTATATAGTACATTGGCAATCTGAACATATACGTAGTAATTTCCCGTTATACAGGCAAAAACCTTTTCTAGATCTAATTTTGTTTTATAAATCATCGCTTTTGTCGCGTATTAAAATTAGTACACAATTAATTCAGTCGTATTTTAATATAAAATAATGTTCTTCAGCGACTTCGATGTGAACCGTGCATTGTATTATTTGCGCTGATCGCCTTAGAGAAGCTTGCTCATACAACTGAGAATAAATTGACAATAAAAAATTCTCTAGAGAAATTTAAACATCACCCCCTATTAGAACTAGAAAAGTATGCAGATAGTGAGGATTGTATGTGGAGGCAGGTTGGCTTTTGTGCTACGTGGGCCTTGGATAATCTGTGTAAGTCTATTTGCTTATATAAACATATTGTACATGAATATAAATTGAAATATCTGTTTAAACTTCGACAGTGAGATGTTGAATTCATATCAACAAAATTTCCCTTTCTTTGTACATTTTCATGAAAGTAATGAGAGTGTGAGACAGCGTCTGATTGTTAATTTGTTCCCCACGCTGGGATAAAACGTGGAATTGATAAATGTAGCGTTAAATTCCACCGCTCAACGCACTCTCTGCTTATTATTCTTATTATTATCCCTGCTTATCTTGCTAATTGCGAGACAGCTTAAAGCTTCAAAAATATATATAAATATTTTTCTACACTACCTTGAAAAGTAATCGCTTCCAGTATTGTATGAAAATATCATATATTTATTAACATCTAATTTACAACGAGCATAAAATATTTAAGTACGTAATTGTAAATTGGATAACATTATAAGCAATTCAGAATAAAATATAAGGTCAGTGCGAGTGCATTGCATGTACAGAATGCTTAATCACACGATACACGTAATTGACTTGAAAATAATTGAAATATTTTTGTTTCTTATATTTTTTTTATTTCTGCACGGCTCGCGGGTTCCAGGAGGCGCTGCTTCAAATCCCGCTACGCTCAAATTTTGATAGGTTTTCTAAAAATATATATTAAAATATTTTTCCATCGTGCCACAGTTATCGTCGAGGATCGAAAGCTGTCCTACGAGGTGGTGGACATGGCGGATATAAATGCCCTGCTCAATTCCCACGACGTTAGTGAATATTTACAAATATCTTGCAATGGACTGGAAGCGAGATGTGATTCATATTCATTTGAGAGTGTAAGATGCACTTTCCAAGTGGACGAAGGCTGTTGGTACTATGAATCGATTATAGTGACACCCGGCGTGATGCAAATCGGTTGGGCCACTAAGAACAGTCATTTTCTTAATGATGTAAGTATGCTTAATTTTGTCCAATAATTGTTTTTTTTTACCCACTTTCATTCAATTCGTTTTTATACAGGCTTAACAATTTAAAAGATATTTCATGTTTCATATTATATGCAATATGCACGCCGAGATGACTTTGTAGGAATGTCGGCTCTTCCAATAATTAGAGATTTAGTCATTCATTATCATAATGATATAATTATGTTTATGATTATTAATAAGTTTTCAGGAAAAATGTAAAACTTACGTTTTAATGCATTTCAGAAGTGTAAGAGAATTAACTGAAAGATTTTTTTTAAATATTCTTCATCTTACTTATCGAGTTTAATGGACATTATTGTTTGAATTATATAAATTACGTATTTAAATTAATATTAAATATAAACAAAATATTATTAATGTCATTATATTGTTTATGGTATTATCTATGACATTTAAATAAAAAATTGTAGCAAAAACTCAAGTTAAAATACTAAAAAAAATATTAATATACTGAACTAAATAACACTGAAGAGTTTATTTAGTTAAATGTACTAATTTCAGGAACTACTGATTCTAATTAATAACTTATTGTGGTGGTGGATAGTCCATTTATCGACGAAATGTATAGTCTGTTATGACATCATTGTTTCTATACCTTCGGGAACTTAGAAGGGAATTTACTAAGTATTGTGTATAACACAACTTTTTTATTCAATTTGTCTACGCCGCACGTAAAAGCATATTTTTTTTTAAAACAGGAAGGTTATGGCATTGGTGATGATTTATATTCATTGTCTTACGATGGTTGTCGCAAGTTAATATGGTATAATGCCAAACCCACGCCTGTGACTGATGTACCAGCATGGCGTCCTGGCGACATACTCGGCTGCCTTATAGATCTCAATACTAAAGAACTTATATTTTCACTGAATGGACATCGACTGACCCCTTGCAGAGATATATTTGAAACAACAAGGTAATTTTTATTTATTTATTTATTTTTATTGTAAAGCGAATATTTAATTGTTTATTATTGTTTGGATAACTGGAATGTTCATTAAGTTTAAAATGTTGAATGTATATATAAATATATATATATATATATATATATATATATATATATATATATATATATATATATATATATATATATATATATATATATATATATATATATATATATATATATATATATATATATATATATATATATATAAAACTAATGGAGAATAGTAACAATAACGGAAACTATAATAACACAGTTAAAGAGTGGTTAATATTGACTAACTTGTGACGTCATTTGTTGTTAATATTTAATTTAATAAATTACACAACACATATTAAGCATTAGGCAATCGTTAATCCTCAGGTAGTTTAACTAATTAATACAAATAATAACATCCAATTTTAATGCAATTCAACATGGTTTTTTCTTTCCTATAGCTCATAGGTCACTAAGTAAATTCGGATATATCAAACAAGTGGAATTCCTAGGCCAACTAAATAAGCACAATGTGTTAATAGTCATTGTTTTATTTTATTTAGATACGGCTTCTTCGCGGCTGCCAGCTTTATGGCGTATCAACAGTGTCGTTTCAATTTTGGTAACAGACCGTTCCAATTTCCCCCCAATGATAGGCCATTTTCTAACTTCAATGACAATGGAGTCTTAACGGAGGAACAAAAGATGGTTAGTATTCTTGTGGTATATTTACATACGTGGCAAGGCTCGGCAAGCCTCCACAAGCTCTAAAATGTTAGAAACGTTTGAATGCCATTTAGACGCTTGCGAGTGCGTTATCTGTAGAGATTAGAATATGTTTGTATTTAAAAACCGACTCTCGTAATCCATACCTACTGTTTGCTTGTCTTGATTGGTAACCTCGTTTTGTTTGTGGACACTTGCCTAGTCCTGCCATGCGTGTGAATGCTTAATTATATATATTTTTAGTTTCATGCTGTAATCCCGTATAGCAGGGTAGCCAGAAAGGACTTAGTATCAACATACTCTAGTACTTTCGTTTTCCGCCTAAATTCGACACAATCGAGTGTTATGTGGCGAAACTCAACGTCACGCGTTGTCGTAGAGCAGGAAATGAAAATTTATTGTAAAATTTGTTAATTTATATATTATTAATATAATAATTAATTTATATGTACGTTTAGGTAAATTGTGTATATTAAACACTTAATTAAAATATTATACAAAATAAGCTATATGTTACTTTTATGGATGCAATTTGCAAAGTTTGCTAGCTTTTCGTATTATTCTTTCACGTCTGTGCTTATTTTATAGATTTATTTCTTTAAATTATTAAGTATTCTTATCATGTTGTAACATTACAAAATATAGAATCATATGCGAAAACAATATTGTGCAAACTCCACAACTGTACCGAAAGATATTTTGAAGAATATTATTGTAATTAACATTTGTATAATATTTACAGGTTATACCACGTAGGATATATCTGGAACAGTTAAGATGTTCCAGTGTCAAAGAGGATTCATGCACACTATGTTTCGACGACTCGCCATGTTGCATTCTGGAGCCATGTGGACATCGGTAAAGAACAGTATTTTCTATATTTGTATAAATATATATATATATATATATATATATATATATATATATATATATATATATATATATATATATATATATATATATATATATATATATTTAATACGAAATCGTCGGTGCTTGAGTACTACTCGCACTTGATCACCATTTATTTTTAAATTAGTAATATGCTTATGTTATTTACAGTGGTTTTTGTTCGATATGCACGTCACAGCTCAAGGAATGTCCGATGTGCAGGGCAAATATACTTAATGTGAAAAAAGAAAACACCTGACGCGAAGGCAGATTTAAATATATATATAACAAAAAGAAACCACCTGCTCGACCCGCCTTCCTCACAGTTTCCCTTGCAAGTCTAAGAAAATTCAAACCAAAAATTAAACTTAACCAAGTCGAACCAGTCCCCATATTAAATGTGATTTTATGATTTAATTTTTTTCTCTCTCTACGTAATATAATATGTCTTGTTATGGAGACGGATTCTAATGAGGAGGCGAAGAAGCAATACGCTTCTTTTTGTCCATATTGTATTTTAATTACGTTTTAAACTATACAGTATTCATTTATATGTAGAATTTATTATTGTTGATATATCACTTATTACTTGCTTGGCTGTTTGGTGAATGGTGAAAAATTTCGAAATTTGAAAACAATTTTCGAATTTCGAAATTATTCGCTTTTCTATATTTGTTTTTGAATGGACGAAGAAGTTTACATTTAAATATTTATTGTTTGTGTCCTCTCATGTGAATGTAGTGTCAATATATGATATAGGTAATATCTATTCAAATGAAATGACTTCACCTTTGTTTAAGGCAAGGCATAAAAAAACCAATATACTGAATATATATTTATTATATTATGATACCTTTAAACATATTTTTGTATGAAAAAAATTGTTTTGTGATTATCTTTACTTTTTAAGTTAGTGCAGAAATATTCTTTAATTAAAACTGTTGCATAAGCCAAAAGGCTTCCCTTAAATATTTATTTTTAAATATAGTTAAATAAAGATATTCTAATACTCTAGTAGCTCTAATGCATTTAATTGAAATGCATCATTCCATTTTTATTATTTAAAATATACCTTGAAATATAACAAAAACCTTTAAATTCAAATTAATTTATCAAATAAAAAAAAATATTTATAGAATCATTTCGACTTTGTACAATCAATTATTTTCAGGTCAAAAAAAAAAGATTTACATTATCATGCTCATGTATCATTTTAATAATGTCCATACATACATACATATTATAAGTCGATATTTATAATATTATTATATTGATATATATGTTTTTACTTCTTAACTAGATTTACACTTCATAATTCATAAAATAAATATTAAATATGTTATTTACTTTAAATTTTTAGCGTCTGATAAATACATCGAGTATTGCTTAAGTAATTGTAGATACAACAACATTTCTACTTTCTCACTTAATTTATAGTAAACAAACTTATTTTTAATATACTAATAATGTTCATCTTTTTAGAAAACTTCAATTATCTTTATATGTTTTAATATTATATATTTTGGCTTAGTCTCACAGTATTTTGGCTTTGGCTTATACATTATTACAACGCATGAATTATTGTGACTTTATTTAAAACAAACTCTAAATAGCACAAAGTGTATCACACAAGTATTATTTTATATATTTTTTATGTTATATTTGTTGTTGTAAACAAATTTGTTATCCAACTGGTATGGACCAAATTTTTTTATAAATATCTTTATCTAATAATAATTAAGATTTTTTTTATTTTATCGTTCAAAATACATTTCTTTCTACATCATACGAAGTTTGCATTACAACAACGCTGGTGTGGTTTTACATTTAATTCAATGTTTTAAACAAATTAATTGATTATTTTACCATTCATAAAATATTTTTTCCTTATATTTATAAATGTTGAAATTATAATTTTCATTATTATTCTTAAATGTAATTTTTGTATTTTTATTACATAATATGTTTTATTATATAATACTTGATATTTCATGCCTTATATGTAACAGGTATTTTCTTTAACGAATTTTTCCACAAATGAGGCTAAATGAAGACTTTAATTTAAATTTATATCAGTATTGTTATGTATAATATAAATATTAATGATGATATAAATTATATCTGATTTATTATGATTCTAATTTTAATATTACTCTCTTTGTCTACGCATTCTGTGTATCAACTAATTGGTTAGAGATCCAATGTATCACGTAATTTGATTTGCCCACGAATATGAACTAACTGTGATTTATAATTCAATTTGCTAATGAAATAATGGAAAAATAAATAAAGTAACGCTTCTGGATTAGTTATTACATTTAATTTTTAGTATTATTCATACAATTTACAATAACAAAAGATTTAATTTTTAATAATTTTATAACTCAAGTATAATAGCATAATAGCAAGCAGTATAATAACAAGCTTTACATAATTTCATTAACATGGTGCTTGGGTACGAATAGGCCATAAGTTGAGGCAATTTTAGTTCAAAATCATACTATTTTTTACATACATACAACTTAAATACAAAGTATATGAAAAATCACTTAAACATATGATTTTGTCTATTGTAATTGGATCAGCACAAAGATATTTCTGCTATTATAGAAATAACTAGTTTAGTCATAAGATTTATATTTTTTTATGGCACGTTTCTTAAGCATATGTATAATATTAACACATATATAAACAACAGTGGCGAATTTACGAGCAGGCATGGTAGGCATAAGCCTATGACAGGAGAATTTTGGGGATTTCTTACTAGGTACCTCCTAGTTTTAAAAATATGACAATTTTCTGTTATCTTTCAGATAGATGCTTTGGTTATCTATAATCTCAATAGAGCTTATGCAATTCCAACGATATTTTTACATTGTAACAATAATCTAGGATCTGACTGTTGTAGGTGTATAAGATATACCAGCCTATCACTTGAAAATATGTAAATCCGCCACTGATTTAACAATTTCTGATAGAAAAATGTCCAGGGTATAAAAAATCCTTATTGCCCCATTATCCTAACAAAATGTGAACTAGTTAAGTACGTATAACCTTTATGTTTTAGCCCATAAATAGCACCTTATCTTTAAACTTGTTAACCTTTCATTTCTATTTTAAATATATATTGACATTTGACATCGAATATTAATATAAAAATAATTATTGTTTAAATTCGATTTTAATAGCATTCATGACATCCATTACTTATTTAATGAACAAGACTGTTGTTCATTTAGAATAAGTCAATTAATCGCTTTATATTTGTATTATTTAATTACAATATCAATATTTATATTTTATTTAATTACTTTTATAGGAATATCAATATTTTATAGGAACAAAAATTTCATAGGAATATCAATATTTTTATAGGAACAAAAATTTGACAATTTATGTAAGATTTTGTGTACAAGAATTCAATCAATTATTTTAGTATCTAGTATCAACATGTAATGAATAATAATAGTTGAAGGCCTATACAATAACAACTAAACTAACCCACCCTCCCTAGCCAGTCCCTCCTCTCCATAAATAAGAATGTACCTTCTAATTTGCTACATTGCTGTGAAATTGACAGACGCCACCCCTTTTACGCCTCAAGGCATGCCATACTGCTCGAACAATAAAAACTTAACTTATGACTAATTTTTATTGATATGAAGGCTAGGCCTTTATTTTGACCAATTTTCATTACGATTATGTAACTCTTAGACTAGCTTGAATAGCTTGTTAATGAACTAACTATCTCTAAAAATGTTTGATGGCGGCTCCCGGTTTAATATCCACTTTTATCAATGAATTGGTAGACGCATGCACCAGCGCACTCGATTTGCATTTCTATAATCGATTTATTGTAATCGAAAATTCTTAGTTTTTATATATCAAAATATCAATTAAAAATATCTATCACGCTGAACAACTTTTGTTAAGAGACCATTTCCTTATTTAATATAGTTTAGTCTGACATTATGGTTCTTCATGAGATATTCCAGATCTTGTATATACGTCAATGACTTATTTCTTATAGATTAGCTGATATGTTCTGGTTCTACATTGGGTGTTCAAGATCCTTGACTTTTATATGTCAATGAAAAGTGCTTTTCATGTTCGATCATTTTTGTGTGACAGTATTTTATTATTTCTTATAATTCAGCAAGACTCCTTTGATTCTGCATCAGTTGTGCCAGTCGTAAAAGACTTAGACATCTATACAACAAAAAAGTTTCGTTCAAATCCGTTCTGCAGATCCAAAGATATGCTTATACAAACAGACCGACAAAAAAAATTTAAAAACATAGATTCTTATTCTGTTAATATTTTTTCGTAAGAATATTCAATGTACAGACACAATTTTTTCACTGTTTTACTATAGAATAGTTTATGTAAACACTTGCGCCACGTTGAAGATCATATATCTATAACAGTACACGTGATTGTATGAGAAATGTAACAGAATATGCACTTTACTTTTAGAACAAATAAAAATGTTGCTCTTGCGCATTTAAGGAAATATCATTTCATAAAAAAAAAAAATATTTATTAACAGATTTTCATCTTGTTCTTAGCTTCTAATTTGTAGACTATATTAATCATAGATGTAGATTGTACAATAATATATAAATATGAAAAAAAAAATAATTTACTTAGATTGAATATTGATGCTGTGACTGACTAAAAATATCAAATGTAAGGTTTATTTTTAAGCATAGTAGATATGTTTTATATGTATTGTATGTTTTGGCTCGCTACACTCTTAAAACAGGAAATTTAATTAAATGTATATGCCACGTAAGATACCTATTACAAATTCGTAATTACATATTTTTATCGTTACCTACTATAATGGGCATAACTTTTATATATATGTATATATACATACACATATATAATAATAATATATATATTTATATATATATATATATATATATATATATATATATATATTATATATATATATATATATATATATATATATATATATATATATATATATTATATATTATAAATCTTATTTTCAAAGATATGTTAAATTGTCTGAAAGTGGTTGTTTGAACAAACAAAATTATATACTGTTTATTTTCTAGTCACTCCACTAAACTACGGAACTGTTATTAGCTATTGCGTCTTCGTGGTTCTTCGTAGATACTAAATTGCAACGCGTCTATCTGTTATTTATGCGTTTTTCCTTAATTATAATGATTATCATCATTATTAAGGGCAACAGTGATCAACTTAAAATAGTTGCTTGCATTAACATACTAATGTTAAAATAATTTATTTAAATTAGCAATAGTCTTTGCCATTATGAAAAAAAGAAATCCTTTTTTAACGAGCAGAAAGTATGGAAAACTTTGGTTTTGGCGATTTTTACACATTTAAAATGAAAGTATAACCGGATTAATCGTAAAATACATTGCTCGAATTCCGACGTTTCCAACACTAAATATTCATTTAAAGCTACCTATTGTAATCCTCTAGAAATATTATATACCAATAACAGCTTTAATACTTAAAATAATACATTTTATTGTGTAAAATTAAACAAAATTCTATAAACAACCAATTGCAAACCTATTTAATATGTAGATACAAAATATTATGTTGAATATTGAAGTCAAGGATATATTAAAAAAACCTCATAGAATGTGTGGTATGGATAAAGGATATATGAGACACTTTTGTATTGGGGTATAAGAATATTTTTCTGTTAGATTCATATCAAGAATCGTCTTCATAGAATTGGAGAACCTCACTTGGGGCACATATTTTATCGTAAAATATTCATATTTTTTATAGGGATACATTATTCTTGCGACCAGTCTCCGTTGCGATGCTATTCTAGAACAGACTACCTCGCGTCATTTGCACATTCACACATTTACAATGTCACATTTAATATAATAAAACCTTTTGTCTCTTAAAATAAATTTGCCTACCTACCATATTCCGTAGATATTATAAAAATGATTTTCACGTGCATAAAACAATTCAGTTTTGTACATTACATGGTACGTTGAGTAGTACTTATTTTTAATAAGGTGATGTACATCTTACTTCAATATAAATATCCATATTTTATAAACATATATTTTTCATGGAAGTCCTTGAAATGCTTACTACTTATTCCTTGGGCTTACAAAGCGAGTCGTGAGAATTGATAGACTTTAATGAGCGACGCAAATATTGTTTCTGAAGACTTACAATACGGTAACCTTATGTGTTTAAAATGCTCCTGTACTTCCCACATAACCTTTCCTCTCCCACTAAGACATCGTATGCCTCGTGCCTCGAGACTCATCAATATACTCTCCAGAGCTAAGTCGCGGAGTTTAAGCTATTCTAGCCTTTATCATTTAGACATTATTAGTTACGACGATCTACGAAGTTTATTTTTATATAAAAAACTTTGTAAAAAGTCACACAGGTCACATATTAATGAACTGTAAGGTTAATCTGTACCTACACTGCTCGATTCACGATAATAAGATCAATTTTGTAAACATTGACATTATGCAAAAACTTGTTTGAAGGCACAATAAAGAATTTTAAAATCTCTTTGTACTTTCAATAATATTATTTTGCCCCATTCTATAATAATTCCATTTTTATCATATTAATTAAACATATTAAGGCCAGACAAATATTGTAAACGTGACGGTTGTAGTGTTGGTTCCACTCAGAGCAAGGATTTGTGTTAATTTCCTCGCTCTGATAAGAAAGACAAATCGCGTCGTCGAGTTCCACCAGTCAACTCGCAATGTCTCTAACTTTGGGCCGAAACCGTGGAACTGATAGTTAACAATAAATATCGTCTTCCAATCCTGCTATACTATACACGGGGTAGGTTGTTAAACTTTGCAATTATAAGTTTTAACAAAAATAATACAGCAAAAATTCTAATCGGATTGATCATCGCGGCACTATCCCAGAGGCGTCACGTCCTAGACGAGTGGACAATGGGCGGCTGAGCCGTTCATTCGAACTCCTGCCACGTTGCCTTACTTAACTCGTGAAGCCCCGTAGAGGGTTTAAATTGAGTGGCGTCATTAAAAAACGGCAGAGAGCTAAGGGCGTGACGATGCTAAAAAGTTTGCGAATCCCTGCTTTAGTCACGTTTTATTTTGTTGTAAATTTAAAAAAAACATCATCCTCACATGATTCCTTTAACGCATTTATATTTAATATGTTGAATCGTTTCCCGGTGGATATTATTGATTGTTTTTAATAACGTATCGAGTTGCATAATCTTATACTTCCTATACTAACAGTTGACAGCGAGCGACTTGAGATAACACATGGAGGTCTGACCGATACAATGTTTAATATAAAATTTATGACTTTAATCAATTTAGTTTATATTTCTAAAATTGAAATAAATCTCAAAAAAATTCCCATTCACGTCACTTTCACGTTGGGGTTGGAATTTTCAAAATCTTTAAACACGTCTATCTTAATTTGTACTAATATTATAAAGCTTCAAGAGCTTATTTGACTGAACGCGCAAATCTCAGAAATTACTTAACTATCTTAGAAAAAATATTGTTGTGTTTAATAATTCATTAATTGAGGCTGCATAGTACCTCATCAAAGAAATTCAATATTATTAAAAGCAGTAAGTTACATCTGTACTTAAATTCTAAGTGTCAAAAAATGGATATAATTTTATTTAATAAATAACCGAACTTTCATATCAAGTATAGGGCATTAATTTTGTAGCTGACGTGTTCCTACAAAGGTCAAGGTACAAGACTGACTAAATTTATTTTCAAAAATCGATTTTCGAAATTTTGTCATTAAAGGGACAGACAGAGTTAAAGGGACACACAGGGAATATTTAATATTTTGGTATTTTTTTTTAAATTAGTAGGTAAACTTTTTCACTAAATCGGAAACGAAAAACTTATACTATATTTTAAAAGGATTAATCTTATTAAGATTTACTGTAACTAAAGTGTTACTGAAAAATTATCTTGTTGTTTTTTTTTTACTTTGATAAAAGAAAAGGAAAGGCCTCTTCTAGTACGAGGACGTACGTGAGCTGCCGTGATGTGTCACCAGACAGACAAGAAAGACTTAGTGAAATATCATTTAATTCTAACATTTTCTACTGTTAACATTACGTGTTAGCAAAAAAGACAAGGTTGTAAGGAATGCTGACTGTTCTTTTGTGAGTAACGAAATACAACGCCGCGCTAAGTACCTATAAGCGGACATAAAAGTCGTATTTAATTTAAAAGTTTAATACAATACTTACAGCTTCATATTAATAAAAAATCGGTCAAATTGTAGGTAGAAACTTAAAAAAGTTGACAAATTTTAATTTGTAGTCGATAGCAATAATTTTGTTTGAAATTAACTACATATACGTGTATGGTTATGGTATATGTAATGCTTTTTCTACCTATAAATTGAAAACAATAATATCCAACTTTCTTTTGTTTATAATATATGTAAGTTTAGTTTCAAGAGTTAGCTCTTGATCTTTTATGTGCTCCAAGAGACTATAAGCTAGGAATTTGATTGATGTCAGCTGGATAACTCCTCGCGGTCTTGAGAAAAACATATTGACAGACGGACAACAAATTTATCCAATATCCATAAGGGTTTCATTTTTCCTATTTGTAGTACGGAACCCAAAACAACATTCATACATAGACTGATAAACACATTAACCTCTCTTGAGTCAGGCAGTCGGGTAAAAATAAAATACACAAGTTTGTTTCAAATAATTTATTTAATATAAATACTTTTTAGTTTTTCTCCAAATTGTAGTTGAGATCTAAGTTTTAAAAGCATCATTGGACCAATGTTTTCGTGCGTTTGTTTACCTGTAAATTGAAATAATATTAGAAAAAAACAATATTATCAGTACATACACCTAAATATTTATATGCAACAAATAATCTAGATCATGTAATATCTGAACTTCCTCTTTCAGTTAAAATGGGTTTACACGACTTTGTGACAAAAATAATATTAATTATAAAATAAATAAATAAATAATATATATATATATATATATATATATATATATATATATATATATATATATATATATATATATATATATATATATATATATGTGTGTGTGTATACCAAATTTATAGAGATATATGTTGTAATATTAATTCACGCATAAATTTGCAGCTTATGTGGCAACAATGAAGTCAACAAAGCTGGCTGTGATATGCGGATATAGAACATTCCCCAACCACTTTGTCGGCTCCCTAATTGCTCGTCGTCCATTCCTCATGCGAAGCCCCTATAAATGGAGCAGGAGCAGCAGTTGCTTGTTCGTCAATTATCGCTCATCAAAGCTGGCTGTGATATGGACTGGAGACATACTACAGCCACTTCGTGAGCGACACTCGACCTGTGCAGGGTGGTATAATGCCGCACCTCTTATACTCCCCTAGCAGGTGTCAGAGAATTGCCCCACAGCCCAACTCGTCAAAAATGGCTGTGATATGAATGCGCACCATGGCACAGCCATTTTTACGAATAGGCCACAGACTCTCTAAATATATATGACGTATCTCAAGCATAAAACAGTTCTTCTCGATACGCTTAGTGGTCTCCGCACACCGACCACATCAAAGTGGCTGTGATATGAAAACAAGATGACATTTCACCGCCTCTTTGACAGGCTAGGCTCGAAAACATACAAACATTTCGATTACTATTTAAGTTCATTAATGCGCCGTTTAATCGATTACTGTGATGACACAAATGCAGTCGTGCTCATCAAAGCTGGCTGTGATAGTTACGTTGTGACCTATGACAAACCGACTTTGATGACACGACCACATTCAATCTTGATATCTGAAAATGTACATACCTAATTGTAATGATATAGCGTAATTTATAAAATAGCAATGCCCCTATCCATTAATTTGGTAACAATGTTACAAATAATCGATTCCTTTAGGAGCAAAATATGTGGATACTCCATTTTATGTTTCTGCATTAATAGTAATATGCTCAGGCCATTATTAGTCAAGAATTTGTTTAATTACTAGGATTGCGAATTTATTTATAGCTACTAATTTTTTAGCAACTCAAGCAATCAAAATCTGTTCACTCTAAATATTAAGAATATGGTTTTATAGAAACATACAAAGATATTTGATTTTATATAGAGAATTTTCAATTTCAAGTAATAAAAAATAACAAGACAATTTGTTAAACAACAAGAAAACAATTGTTTTTATCGAAAACGTAATTACGTGAAATCCATATGGTCCATATGGGGAGTATCCGGGAGTCGCCCGGGCGCGGTGAGAGGTACCTGAGGACTGAGGGAGATGACTAATCTATGAATGAATACAATATGCATGTTCCATAATGATGAAACATACGTATATAATTAATACATTACCTATTTTTTTAAGAATTTTCCCTGTTTTCAATAATCGTCTTATCAGTAGTATTAGTCCCCACATACTTAAGTGAAAAAACGTGATAATAAAATAATTACCACGGTTATATAAATTTACCAAAAAAAATATTACTGAATTAATTAAAAACTTCCCTTACTTAAACAACCTATATGAGAATAATTTATAGAGAATTAATTTATATAGAATATTATACAACTTGTACAGAACGATGTTTCAATACTTAAGTGCTTGAGCAGTTAATAGGATTATAAGCTAATTAAACGTTAGCAAGAAGTTTTGTATAATAGAGCGAAAATCTTTTAAATACTTTAAAAGAAAAGAAAGCAAGGGAAGGAACTTTATAATTCTATAAAACTTTAAGCTTTTACATTTTAACATTCAATATTTTTTTTTTATTTTAGGATAATAACGGTACAGGAATTGTGAATGTTTGCATTGTTTCACAAAATTATATAATATTAATCCTGTGAATAAATGTGAAAATAATTTCAATAATAGCTTTTCAAATATTGTTTCAATCCATTAAAGCGATTGGCAATTTATGGTTCATAGCAAGGGCGGTGAAATCAACAAGCATCGTGTAATCCGATTGTGGATACTACGCGCGACGCGCCGATCCGGATTCAATAGTATAGGCTATTTTAGTTTAGCCTATAAGTCTATAGGCTAGTTTAAGCCTATTAATTTTAGTGTTGGTAAATTTGTGGAATCTCGATGGATACAGGATATTCGGATTTATAAAAAGTAGGGGATGAATGTGTAAAAAAGAATGCATATATTTGTCATGAAAATTGTTTCATAACGCTTTTACGTTACGTATGTATTTATATACATTATCTATATTGACAGATAACTTTGTGATCAATAAGGGATTTAGAGATGACAAACACCCAATTCTTATAAGTGCAATTTTTACAATCAATAAACACAATGAATGTGTTATTTAAGTATTTAAGATTGAATCCATACATGTTTTTACTTTACTATAAGCATATACAAAAAATATTAGTACTCCAGAGTCAACATTTATTTAAGTTACCCTATTAATTTCTCTTAGGATTAATAGTCCGTTTGGTGCCGGTTCGTGAAGTTACTGAACGAATATATGATTTGTAGTAGATGCAGCTGCCAATACAAAGTCGATATTAATATATAATTTTCCAGGTATTAACTGTAAGGAAAATATTTTAATGCGCATAAACTCAAATTACTCCATGCAGCAAAATAAAATATACAATTGTATTCATTTACATTACA
Organism: Dione juno; assembly: GCA_037127375.1. Classification (NCBI taxonomy): domain Eukaryota; kingdom Metazoa; phylum Arthropoda; class Insecta; order Lepidoptera; family Nymphalidae; genus Dione; species Dione juno. The sequence continues at coordinate 1,155,658 of JAXRJS010000004.1, forward strand.
AATCGTAAATGGATTTTATACAATTCCATCAAGTCATAAATTGATATACCTGTGATGAGAACAAGAAACAGCGAACGGTACGGTATAGAATATTAAAATTAATATCGCCTATATTTAATAAGATAATCTCTCGGTCCAATTTTAAATATTTGAAGAAAACATCTATCCTAAAGCTCATTACGACCGACGCGACGGAGCGCTATTTCCGATCGCGGTGCATTGAATACTGCGAAAGTTCATTCCTATCAAGTCCACATATATACTTCCTGTATATAATAATAATGTCTGAACCTAGGCTGCCAGACCACAGTACATACGTTACCCGCACCGTGCGCTCTTCCGTCCCCATAATAAAAATGTATAAGCTCTCTCGTATATTACCTTATACTATGAACATAATATGTACAGACATTTGTTACGTACTTTCAGTATATTAAGTTATATGTTACACTTTGTAATAAAAGCTCGATGGCATGCTCAAATAGATTTAAAAAGAAAAACGTAACCAATACGGTTGCGTTTTTTGAAAGTTATTAAATTTATTCCGATTGAATTCATTTACAATAAAGAAACCAACATGTATTGTATCACTTACCAGTATTGTTAATACATGTTAAGCCTCATTTAATTTCAACTTGCCATTAATTTTTCTTTCAAAAATATATATAATTTAAATATTATATTTTCTCTCTAGTTGTAAATTTTTATAATAATATTTAGTTAAATTACATATGTAAAACGTAGTATAGATTACATATTGTATTGCATTTTTTATTCGCTTATTTAAACATGCAATTTGGCAGATCCAGTGTCTCCCACAAATATTAAATAAATAAATAAGGCAATAACAATATTAATTAAAGCCACTAGCACTAAACAAAAGCTAATATATAATTAAAATATTTTAAATTTAGCTTAATATAAATTAAATCATTTAAAAATATTTAAAGAAGACTACGAAAATATATTACTCCACTACAATCAATACAGACATAAATTAACATTTTATATACATATTTCCATTATTTGCTTAAATATAAGGGCTGATTATGAACGTGGTACGGAATTTTAAAGTAAAATTTTACAATTTTTTAACAAGTAAGCTAGTAGGATAAAAAGCGGTTTTAAATTAAGTTAGGTTATCCGAAAAATGTCACGTAACACAGTCATCTCAGTATTTAGTGATTTTGTTATTATCTATGGTAATATTACTGAACATATTTTATTAATTATTAAAGAAAATAAAATAATATTAATATTTTAACAAAAAGAAATTGGAAATAAATAAATATACGTCACACGTAATTAAGAAAACTATCATATTTGTTTTCATTATGACTGCTATTGAATTAGCCGACTATTTTTCAATTATAAATAAATGAAATAGATTCACACTATTTGCCACATATAGCAGAGGAAACCTAGAGTAAAGACACTCCGTTCCCCGCCTTCTGCACAATTATCGTTAATAAAAAAGAATAAATATTATTAAATAAATAAATAAATATATTAATAAATATTAATAAATATTTGAAATATTTGCAAAATTTCTAATCGATTACATTTAATATAACATAAGTATACATGAAATTTAATTTATTTTGCAGTATATAAGAATTTGTATTGAATAGAAACTATTATTTTGTTTTTTTTAAGTTTTTTCGTAAAAATATGTGAATTTAGTAATGTATAAAACTCAATATTAGGACTGAATAATGCTATTTATTTGCTTTGTTACGCATGAATATTTGATTGTTATATTACGCATAATATTTGATAGTCTACCTAGGCATCAATGAGTTTATATCGTTAAATATTAATTTCTTATAATTACTTCTAAATGAAAAATACTAAGTAAATTATAATTATTATTATAAATAAACACAAAATATATAAATAAATAATATAAAAAAATACTTTTAACAAAATAACTACACGTACTACAGTAAAAAATGTACTCCAAATATAAAAAGCAATCATTTTTACCGTTTAAAAGAGTTGCGCAAAATGTTGTTCGATAGTCAATTAATTAAAAACATTTAATATGAAATGAAAAAGCACTTTTATGACTTAAAATATATAGGGTTAATAAATGCGGCTTAACGATGTGTTAAGCTTATTATTGATAGTGTTTATTATTTATTAAAATTTCCTTTTTAATTTTACGATTTCATTTAAACATGTTTTTAATACACACTTTTGTTAAATATATCTTATTAGCTTAAAACTATACAATAGTGGCATTATGTATTAGCTTTATTTGTCACGTTATTTAACAAAATATTTAAAAATACATATTTTTATATGAAGAAAAATATATATTTTTATATATCGCAATTCTAATATTTAATTTTAAAACTCAACTACATATAAATTAAATAATAACAAGATCTCCTTTCGTAGCTAGTATCTTCATAATTGGAAACGAAGAACGTGCTCTATCCGCATGAAAGACAAGGTAGTGAGAATTTTGATGTGCCAGGACATCTCACTACCTAAGTCTTTCGTGAGGCAAAGAGCTACAAAGCAGCTGTCGACTGGAACTCCTGATGTACGGTATGTAGATACTTCTTATACCTTAACTAATATTATTAATAGAGCAGGTTCAGATAATTCAATGATATCTATTGATGAACAAACACGTCACGAGGCTACAAGGCGTGAGATGATATGCAAGTGACGACGCGCTTAATGTAACGACGGTCTATCGCTAGATTCGAACTCTACGCTTTAGCACATAAAAATAAGCAATATATAATATATTTAAATTCTACAAGCAAACTGATATTGATACGTGATATTTTATATATATATATATATATATATATATATATATATATATATATATATATATATATATATATATATATATATATATATATATATGTATATATGTATATATATATATATATATATATATATATATATATATATATATATATATCTATATATATATATATATATATATATATATATATATATATATATATATATATATATCTATATATATATATATATATATATATATATATATATATATATATATATATATATATATATATATATATATATATATATATTATATATATATATATATATATATATATAATATATATATATATATGTATATATATATATATATATATATATATATACGTACATCACTATAATGACACTTAATTTTAACTACCATGCAAATTCTGCCTTTACATGAAGCTTCCATAAAGCATCGGTATAAACTAAACATTCCTGCAAATTTTTATGAATGAACACTTTGTCAACGACAGAATAATATGAGTTTATTGGCAATAGTATTACCAATAGGGAATACCTCTGTAGCATACAAACATTTGATACGCATGTACTATTATTATTTTTATTGTAAACAATGTGTACTATTTACATTTCACTATCGTTGTAATATCTGTCAGTGATAACGAGTAAATACTTTGCGATACTTCGAATGGAATAATATAGAGTAACTTTAATAAGTTATTGTTACTGATTTGTATTATATATAATACAGTTGTCTGAGATATCTCATTCAATTCGAGTGTCGTAAAATAGGGCAGCTGCATCTCATGTAAAACGGTAGGGTCATTATAACCGTTAATATTATTAATGGTGAGAAATTCTGTCTACGAACATCTCAAACTCGTAAAGCTTACAGACAGACATGTAACTGCATTCTTATTTATAAAATTTTCTTTCTTTATATAAAATTTATAGACTGCACTGTGAAGAGAGCCGAGTTGGCACATGATTGGCATTTGCGTCTAAATATTTAAGTTAAATACTATCGCCCTGTCGGTATAACGAAGGGCACACGGACGATGGGTACTAATAATACTAGTACCTAAATATAGCACAACCTATGAGTCAACGGAAAAACCTTTACTATTGACCTTTGGAAATAGAAATGATATATATTTTTGAAGTTTAAAATTGCTTTCAATCAAACATTGTTCTATAACGCGATCGTGGATTTAAAGCATCAATTATTCTCAATAATTAAGAATCAAAAATGTCTTGTTCAAGTATTAAACTGGAACATGCTATGACAATTTTTTATTAATAATTTTGTATTGTATATTATAAATAGTGGTTAATTATGAATAGATGTTAGCGTGAGCTAATAAGTAATAATAAGTGAGTGAGCTAATATAATATTGACGCCTTGTAATTATCTGCCATTAATATGCAATGGTATAATGAATTATAATTCAAATCCTGATATGCCTTCCTATACCTAATACCTATCAAAGGCATACCTCTTGATGTATTCTAAGGGTTTCCTGATTAAAATAGACTCATGTAATGACTTTGAAAAATAACAGCTGCTAAAGTTGAATATATCTAACTAATTAATTAAATAATTTATAAGTTGAAAGATGAAAATGGAAATACTACCATATACAAACATAAATAATTACATAAAATTGAATTCAAAATTTTCCTTATTCATAATTTGCAGATTCTTTTACGATTTTTACAAGATTTCGCTAATTATATAAATTAAAAATAATTATTATGGTTGTAGGTAAGCGAAATAATTAGAGATGTGCTTACTATAACTTTGGCCGACTACCAGACTAGTCGGTTGTAAAGAAGCCGACTGCAAGCGATAGAAGCGAAAATGGTCTCAGAGTACCTCCATCGATAAAGACGAATATATAAGAATTTTTTGCTAATGTTATCAAGAAAATTATAAAATATTCATGATGGCAAGTCTTTATTGTCCTACTAGTTCTGTTTATACTGAGTGGCTATTCTTAGAAGCCAGGAACATATTCAAACAAAATCAATTGTTGACGCTATCAATATCTTTTCTTTCAAGTAATGTTAGAAACCGATTGTTAAAGAAAGTTGATACATGCTGTTTTTTTATTTCAAAATGAGTACGCCTTTTAATAGAATAAAAAAATTATTAAGCAACCAAAGTTTGTATTTAATTAATACATTTTATTGAGAAATAGAAACAAAACAAGATGCTGGACTATTACTAGAGTACTAGAGTACCGAGTACCGACTACATCTCTACAAATATTAAATTTAAAAATAGAATTTCAATAAAAATGGTCCATCTATTTTATCAGTTTTAAGCCCGGTTCACTTTAAAGTAATCGGATCTATGGCAGTAATCTAACTACAGTAGAACGGTTTGCGCTATACCAGATCATACAAAGTGGATAACTGAATAGTCTAGTGGCTGCAAACTTAATGCTATTGTGCTGGTTTAAAAGCTTTAAAAGCCGTACATAATAAAACTATTTGATCAAAAACTACCAAAAATACGTCATTTATATTAATAGCACCTTTTTATATTAATAGCGTAAGCCATTTAGATTTTCTATTTATTATCTAATAACTTATACCCCAATATGTCATTGTGTTAAGCTTTGTTATCAAGTATAATTTGTGTATTCTAATTAGTAAGCCGTGTGAGTATATGAAAAGTATTTAGTGAAAAACTACCAAAATCAAAACAAAGAAATGTTCAATAAATTATTATGGACCATATCGCATCTACATTGATGAATTGTCATTCTGTGATGCGCGTAATAACTTTTCTGTATACGAAAGTATCGTTTTATCGCTTTCTGAGGTAACTATTTTTTAAGTATTGCTAACAAGTTTATCATTGTTAAAATAAGTTTATTTACAAGTTTTATACTTTGTTTTATTTATTACTTAATATGTTGTTTATTACTTAAGAATTATCTATACACATAAATAAAGTTTTATGTCTATTTTTGATTTCAAAATAAAGCGTATTTTCATGTGCATATAGCCATTTACACGTTACTAAAATATAAAAAAATGTCTGTCTTTTCGTTTCTCCGGGCTAATTTGCGCAAATGTCGCACCAATTTTCATGGAACATTCAGTGGAAGATGGAGGGGTCGTGAAGCAACATATAGACTATTTTTTAACCCGGAATTCCCGCGAAAACCGCGAGCGAATTCCTGCCGCCCGGCCGATTTAAATTTCAACGCGTGTGAAATATTTTACTGTGCTTGTGAGATAGATGTAAACAATCATTTTCTATATATATTTTGCTTATAGGTAAACAATACAAGCCTCAATAAACATAAATTCTGATTCTGGAATCTGGTCCCTCTTATTTATTCATGATTCTAATGTTATCCGTTCTATATTTACAACGGTAATCTAAGGACTCTTACTTCTCATACTTCTCTCTTCAAATCAAACAATATTAAAGCAACTCATTTTCTCTATATGTCGAAATAAGTAGAAAAACATCTTTATTGTCCATATAACATTTTTATTTATACCCATAATTAAATGCCTTAGTCTACTTAATTAACAATCCCAATCCACCATCTCGGCGTAACCCTTACAACGTCGGCGTAATGGGGTTAACAATTGAGAATTTTAATCGATATGAGGCAAAATCTAAAGATGTACTATTGAGACGAAAGTCTCAAGACAAAAGCCTGTCTTTCTAGCTAAGAAAGAAATAATAAGCAATGATAAAATTACAGTTTTAGTATTTAATATAATAAAATTCATATCAAAATTATTAAATCGTTTAAAAAATTTTAACGTCTTCAACTATCGTTTATAGATTATTATTATTTATCTCAGTGTGTTTGTTTACAAGACCAACTGGCATCACAGTAGAGGATTATGGTTCCGCTTCCAGCCGCTGATCTATCTAATGCAGAACTCTCTAGTACTTATGACCTAAGATTCAAATTAAAGAGAAAATGGAGTGAAACCAGCTAGTCGAAACCTCTTACACGTACAGCCTTCAACAATGAAGAACACGAAGAAGAAAATAACTTGAATTATTAAGTACATTTATGTCGGGTTTAGGGTTTCAAAGTTGAGTTGCTAGATTCCCGTTGTAGCTCTATTTTGAAGAAGATATCTTCAGCCGATAGAATTCGAATTCTAAAAATTTTATATAAAAATGTTTAGTTGTATGACGTCATGTCTAAATCTAACATGGCGAAATATTTTTTTATATAATACTACATTATGGGTATCAAATCAAAGGAGTTCCTGACGATAGCTCGAAAAATAAATAATGTCACTTTAAATCCAATATGACAAAGTTCTAAATATGGTTTAGAGTTTGCTTCTGAGCGCTTTTAAATAGCTTATTTTAAAAGTTATTTATATTTATTTAAAATTCTTTTATTTTCATTTTTAGTCTGACTTTTTGTTAGATTTTTATAAACGCTGTGTGTTGTAAGGTGGAACACTACCTCGAGCATATATGGTACGTATTTTGTGAGGAAGGTGGAACCTTAACAAATATGCATGGTAAAGCGTTAAGCTAAATAAAAAAAAATACGTTTATAACAATTGTCTCGATGTTTAAAATAGAACTAAGACAAAAATTCTTAATGTAGACAGTTCAATTTAATTGTAGAACATTTTCCACATAATTTATCATATAAATTCTAAGTGTTTTTAGATTATATAAGATATTCTGATAATCAATCTATGGTGAAAACTATAAACAAACGAGAAGCAAAACTAGCACTATAATTATTATTGAAACGACTAATAATTACTGTACAGAAGTAACTAATATAAAATGTATATAGCTTCTTAAATTACATACTTCTGTAACTATTAATATTTTTTTTGTTTTGTCCGTCAAAATGACGAATAGGTTTGACGTCACCACGTTTTTTGATAAAATAATAACAAATGGACCCTCATTCACCGTTAACAATTCACCGTTAACTTTTGTTATAGGTGTAATTTTAATTAATATTATAAAGCTGACGAGATTCTTTCAACAGAACTCAGGAACTTTTTTTGGATACTCCATAAAAATGTCCATGTATCGAAGAAGGCTTTAAGTTTGAATACATCATGTTTATCGTTTCAATATAACTCAGTCTGTAAGTTATAGGCACTTGGAATATATCATGTGTCATACACAGCACTCTAATAGGGGTAGTAGTTAGTATTATATAACATATTTTTTAATATCACCAGGTAATATAAAAAACATAAAACAAAAGCAAAACATATAAAAAAATACCTTATTTACCAAGACCTAGCGTAACGTAAACAAACTAAGTAACTAAAATAAGCAAATCATAGTTTTATTTGAATTAAATACATATTTAATACATAATTAGTACATAGAACCCAGCAAATAATTCAAAGAAAAATAAGAACCCAGCAAATAATTCAAAGAAAAATAAGAACCCAGCAAATAATTCAAATAAATATTATTTGTTCCTTCCTCCATCAAAAATAAATAAAAATAAGATAATAATATCTTCTCGTTTGTATTTATTTTATAATATCAACAAGTTTCACATTTAAATATTTGTATCAGAAAAAGTCGCCAAGCTCTCAATTTCATTGCAACAACATACATTAAGAAGTCTATAGAAATATATTTATTCTTATTATTCAGTTATGCGCTGTATCCCGCATTCAGTAGGGAAACAGAAAGAATCAATTTTTTCCAGAATGCGAGACATTGCTTGCTGAGACCGTAACTCAATGTCGCATTTTGTCCCCACGTGGGGATCGAGCCCACGACGTAGTCCCACTGGGCCACAATGACCTTTATAAATATATATGCGAATATAAATTCACTTGCACGTGTAGGTAAGTTTAAATATATTTCTATTACGATGATTTTGGTCCTACCTGTACACGGCTTATCTTCTGCTATTGATGAATCGTCTATGGTGATAGCAGGCATATCATCGTCTCGTGAAGCTGTTAAACACATTTTAAGTTCTATAACTAAGCTAGTTTTGATGTCGACACACATAACAAAAATATCATATATAATATTTTTCATTTTTCAATAAAACTATCGCAATGCTTAGATAAAAAAAATGTTTTACATATATAATTGGGCATATCGCAAGTGCTACGAATTCGCATTGCCATACAATGTATACAGCAATCATATATTAAATATATGAGAAAACATATAACAAATATATAATAATGAATTATATAATAACAAATTTATATTTACCTTAAAATTGATTTTAGCGAAGTGTTATATTAAGTAGCATATCAAGTAGCAAGTAGTCCTTTTGCTTGATCTGTAACAATAGAGAAATCGCTTGATAATAGTTCATAAAAACCTTAGCCTCTAGGACGAACATATAATCGATACGTATTACGCATGGCACAATTCACTCGCACTGAAAATATTTTATGAACAATAATAAATAAGACATTCGCATATTGCAACCGCAGTTTATAAAAAAAACTAGTATAAAACAAGCAATTATAGTAAGAAAAATATAGTAAAACTTACCAATCAGGTCCAATGGCAATTACAGCGCTTAATTAGATTGTTTGTCCTTCAGCGGAGTCGTACCTGTAGAAACGAGAACACATTATTATTATTTTTTATTAATCTTTGATTACCATTTGCGAACTCTTTGCTATCCTAGATAGATTTTATCTACTATTTTTTTTATTTAATCTGTTCACAGCTAAATATTACTTGCTTTAGCTATTGAAAACATATTTCACTATAAACTTATATAGACTGATGCTCGGTAATCTTAGTAATAAATAGATAGTACAAAAGTAAAAAAAAAAAACAGCATGAAATTGGTGTTATGATTATTGAATGATAACTGTATTAAGTATTTTATTTTAATTACAAAGCATTTTTATTTAACAACTTTTAAGACATTTCTCTTTAATTTTTATCAAGCGGTTAAAAAAATAATCGAAAAGAGTACTACAATTAAAGAGTTGTATAGTAAAATACAAACGGATCACAGCGTAGGCTGACGCCAACCTGTTATTGGTAAGTGCTAATAATAATAGACCGTATGTGGACAATTTTAACATTTAAAATTGTACCTCAGCTATTGCTTACACGTATGATAGAAAAAGCTTCCCATATTTAGAAATCGATTGAGACGCGCATGCGTAATCCGACTAACTCCCTCCCACTCATTGCTTGGGGCATGTCTCCGTGTGACTCATCTAAGTAAATTAGTATCTATATTCATTTTTATTTTGCAAGTAATATGTTCGATTGTTTTGTTTATTTTCACCTATATTATATTTATAAACGATTGGTCTACATATATATTACTTTAATATTTTGATTTAAGTAAACAAACGTATTATGATGAGAACGAAATTTTGTCTTTATTTTAGCTATATAACAAGTGATTCTTGAGGTTACTCCATAACAGGGTAGACAAATAAGTTGCTATTGGCAATGACGTTTTACAAGCAGCTGAGTTCCCGTGCATATTTCGAATGAGTGCTTATTCATCGACGAACCACCCTGACCTCGGATAAAGCTAACGGCCTCGTTGCAATCGCGTGGGTTCAACGGCATTCGTTTTTTCGCTAACTACAACCGGCGCCATTCAACTTGTTCGAAATTTGATATGTAAGGTTAAAGGTAGACGATCGTATATAGTATACAAATATTTTGGTAGTAGTTTTCTGGACGTAATTTAAATATTCAGAATAATTTTATTTTAATTTATATTTATTATTTTAATTTTAAAAATCTATCAATTTTATGTTATAAATGAACCTCCTTCATTATTTTATGATGTGCACAGAAAATTTATAAAGGGACATTGTACATCTGTTCAATTTGCAATTGTATTAATAAAAAATATAAAATAGTCTACAGAAAATATCAAAATGGCTTTAAATTTCTAAAGCATATTTTATTTTTTTATTTACTATTAAACGATTTTTTCATATTTTGATAAATAGAAAAACTGTAAAAATGTTTGTAATTTAGTCAATTAATTAATATATTTAATATACACAATCGTTTTTAAGAAAAGACCGATATAACATGTTTTGTTATCTATTATATGCATAATTATTATCACTTGACATTGCTATTGTACATCGTTTTATCTAGAATCCATTAAACAAACGTCAGGACAGCAAAGTGTAACGCATATCAATAATAGGGTTGCACTTATTCTGTGACCTCAAAACAATACGATAATAGATACTAAGTAAATATTCATTTTTTTTTCAAAACAAAGATATTACGGTTCCAAAAAAAGCTTTATCGCTCATTGTCGAGATAAGCGACCTTCAATTACATTATCGAATGTTCGTTGTTAAAAAAAACTAAAACGGCCGTATAAATTGTATATTGTTTACGCATTATGAGTAAAATCAAATAGATAATGCTAATAGATAATGCTAAAATTGGACACGATTTTTTATTATATAACACAATTACCAAAATATAATTAAGAATGAATAAATAAAAACATATCAATAACCCTGTATAACAAATACACGAAAAAATGTAGTAATACATGTTATTTATTTAGCACTTTAATGAATCTCGATCGTTGGCCTTAACACGTCATAACGTTATCGTATATCGCACTCGCGAGGCGTCATATTTTATCGTAGTGTAATATAATATCCAGTGACTGGATAAGCTCATTTGTAATCAGAATTTTGTAATCTACATTTAAAATTCGAACGGTACACTATCTTTTCTATTTACTAATGGCGCACATATTTCCTATTTTATATGCTTTTCATATTAATGATTGAATAATGAAAACGTTATAATTTAATTTTACAATTTCTGTAATATAAATGTTTTTATTATTTAAGATTTATATAATTTTGATTAGTTATTCTTTAACATATTCTAAGAAATTATATATTTTTCAAGTTAGTTTATTACAATTAAAAAACATTTTTTAACAGATAAATTCAAGTTATATTTAAACTATTTATTTATTTTATTAAATTAATTTTAATATCTATTACCGTTTACAAAAATGGAATTTATTCATTTTAATATTTGAGATAGATATGGTAGGTAGACTAGTAGCTTCGCAGTTATTGACAGAGGACAAGCTTTGGCAACCTTCCAATACTATAAACAGATACGCCATCATCTACTATAGTATTATTTCATGTTTCTAATTGATTTAAAACAAGTGTAAGGACACACATATGTATGATTACGTTAGTACATTACGATGGTATATTATATACTATGCGGCATGCTAGACGCCAGTCGGCACTAAACCTTTGTAAACACACGTGGTGTGTTATAAATATGAATTAATATTATTTATTTAATCCGAAATAAAAAACAATAAAAGCCACATTGGTGAATGAAGTGAACATTTATTAGTGAATATGGAACAGTATTTGCACAATAAACCGTGGTTAAGCAAATTTAGGGAATTATTACCCTGACCGCGTGCCGACTCCTTCTACCACGTTTGCGTCGAAGTTAAAATACTAAAAGTACAGGTTGAATAAACAATATGGCAGCTACGATGGCTATATACCTGGACTACTCTATTCTAGTGTACTCTATTTTATGGTGATATGGCGCAATTGATGCACCTCAGGAATTATAACACAAGCCATTTGTATTAGGTTCGCAATGTTATTATGCTTAGATTAACTTAGCAACGTATATAAAAAATCATTACTACGCTTAATTATACTGGAAGAGTCATAGGAATAGAATAGCAGGTGTCATGTTTAGTAAAAAATAGTTTCATGCTACGAATTACAATTCTCGACGAAATAGTTTGTAATGTAAAGATGTTAATATAATAGTTCGACTGGTCACTTTTATGAATATCACAGTCAGCATTCAACCTTTGTAAGCACACGTGGTTGTTTAATAAATACCTATCAAATAAGTATTATATCAATTTTATATATTTAACCTGGCAATCATAATTTTAAATCATCATTATACTTTAAATATATATTTCTACATAATATACTATTATACATATACTTCTTGGCACCAAAACAAATTTGGACCGCGTAAAAATTATTATCATAATAAGAAGGCATCGAAAGTTAAACAAATTAACAAGATTTTCTATTTGTGAAAATTTAAAATTATGAGACATAAAACTTCTTAAGATTTTCTGACCTTAGGTTTATTGAAATACTCTTTAAATTTAATACGTCTATAACGAAATCTACTACACGATGAAATTAATCACATGTTGCGGTGCATCGAAGACGCGACTGCGCTGCAGCGCAATATGTAATTGAAATTTCCAATAGATGTCAGCATCTGTGTTAAAATTGCTTTTGCAGAATATATTAAATTCTTACCTTATTTGTCAACAACATTTTTGGACTCCGTAATTTATCCTGCATCTCGAAGAAAGCAACATCCTCCGGCAGAAATCATATCTGTAAAGATAACGCTTATTATTAATCTTAATATACTTAGTATATATAATCTAATATGACCAACGCTTATATTATATATTTTTTAATAAAATGACTAGCACGACACAAAGAGTGCAAGATGAAATCGTCGAAATGAAACGTTGCATAATCTTGTCGATGCAACATGTCGATGTGATGACTTTGTGACTTATAAAAGGGTCCGACTACTGACTACCTGCGCTTTCAAACCTACCATACCATAAATATATACATGGTAAAAAAATTACTCTCCTATAAAAAAGTTTCTTTTTTTCCATTGAAACGACGGTTAGTACTTTTTGCTTACGTTTTAAAGAGAACATCAACTAATACAAATACCAATTGCGTAATTTCGTTTGTTTTAAATTTGTAAACACTTTAAAATTTTATTATATTTTAATAAGTAATTCTAATATAATTAATACAATACGACTGCTGTGTGTGCGTTATTGACAGTTTGTATTCAACAATTAATTATGTGGGTATTCTACAGATGGCAACATTCTCAGTGGACGGTGAGTAACCGTTATGTGGACTGCTGGACGACAGTGTACTCGATGCGTTCTTGGTCACGTTAGCTATGTTAATTGCGTGCAGAGCCGCTCTACTTAGTGTAACGGAAAGTCGCACGAAGAAGTGTCTTGCGTGACTGATTGTACGCTTTTTTTAAACTTTGCACACATATTGAGTACCTCATGATGTCGAAAACATCAATACTTATAACGTTATTACAGAGAATCGTTAAATTATCATCATAGCTGCTACGCGAGTACGTTTAGTATGCAAATGTTATAATGAGATCTTAAGATTGCATGTCACGTAACGTGGAACTTACAAGTTCTCAGTAAAGCGTGTATCAAGTTAACAAATATTATACGTAACACAGTGCGAATACAGAGTTTTAATAATACAAAAAAATGTTGTTAAAGTAAATTTAGAAATGTCAATTTATAATTAACTTCCGACAGACTAAATCCAGAAGGTCAAATAACCTAAGAAAAATGTAGACATTATTCATGACATTGTTCATACAATTGTACAAAATTATTTCTTTATGGTATTATCTAAGAATACTAAGTTAATAAAGCCTCATGAGCATTCGTAAAACTGTATCGGTTAATATATCAGATCAGTAGTGCGCGAGAGACGAGCTTTCTTCACATGCCGAGCATTGCGTGTATCAGTGGCAGCAGTTACACTCCACTTAACGCGACTTACTCTGTGCTAGTATCGCATAATGCTCTTTCCTTGACTAATATATTTGTCCTTATTTTTAAATTAAAATCAGTTATCTTTGAGACGACATGTTTTTTTTTTAATTTATTAAACATGAACATGTAAATAATATTCTTTAAACACATTTATATTGAACTTATATTTACCAATTCCATAAAGTTTAAAAAAAACGTTTTAAAATAATAATAACATGCTCATGGACATTATCTATTAAAAGTATTCAACAGTACAAATGCAACACATGCCGTAATTGCATTAATTCCAGGAATTGTACAGTTTAAAAGTCAGGGCTCGGTTTGCGTCGCCTAAGTGAGAGAAAGGGAAAGATAGCGTTCACCACAAGCTACAGCATGCGCGCGCATTTTTAATATACAGAGTTGCAACTTGTTGCCCTCTCTACAGAGTACAGAGTACAGACCCACGCCGGCCGGCGCTGCTCTATACTGGGGCTACTTGATGAACGCCAACGCGTCGACGTGTCTTGTTTGCATAAAGTAACGTCCTTTTCACAGTATATTCTTTGAAATTTCAATTACACCTTAGAAAAATATGCATATATACAAACAAAATTAAAAGAAAAAACATAATATGTGAATCAATTCGTCGCAAAGATCAAAGATCTCTGTGACTAGATAATTGAAATCTTTGATAATGAATAACTTGCGCAGGTACATTAATAGGTAAATCTAGCAAGTATATCGTAATATTCATAAAAAAATATATAGGGAAATATTATACAATACAAGAGTAATAAGTGATAAAATAATCATTAATATATAAGTGACGAATTAAATTTAATCATGTTTTAAAATAAAATCCTAGTTTGTAGGGTAGTAGCAGATATTTGTTTTTCATTATTGATTGTGTTGTACATTAGTAATTTTGCTCTTTGTAGATAGACCAAATATAACCAAGAGATAAGAAATAATTATCTATAAAAATAGTTCAACAAGTACAAAAGAACTTGGTACACGTGGTTTTAATAATAGGAAGGAAGGCGCTAATTTTGGAGGCCTATATGAACTAGACTGGTCATTGGCACGAATGGTGGGGTCTTCGGCCGCTTTGTGTGTTGGCAATAACTGACCTAACACTAGACGGACGCATCACCGCAACACGAGGACCGCATTGCACCTGGCGGGCGAGGTGCTCGTTTTTATATAGCGATTCTATCTGTCGGTGGCAGTTTTATTTTATTAAAACGCGCGCAGATGGCGCGAGCGCAGGACACGCTCTCTCGGATAGTACACCCTATGGCGGGCACACAAGGTACAGTTAGCGCCGCGTTACTCTCGTGTTTCAACTTCCAAGTTGTAAACAACCGACCGAGGGCAATGGCTGCCTGCCACTCCCCGCGCTCGTCGCGTCGACGACGCCATTCAACCGGGAAGTTCACGCTTTATTTTTAGTTTCTTCAAACAGGCTATGCTATGTTATAAAATATAACGGATTTTGCCGGCCTTCGGATAACCAAAGGTTCGAAAGGTTAATTTCATAAAGATAATATATTACTGCCCCCTGTAAAATATACTGTGTTCCTAATATTTAAAGCTTACCCACTTAAATTATCCTAAGATGGTTTCATTTTTACTTTCAATAATATAAGAATACTAAGTAATTTGTAAACATTTGCTTTAATATGCTAAAAGTAATTAAGAATATACGGGTTATAGCTATACATTACATTCGCGTTCTCAGCGGCGTCAAACCGACGCGATGCTCAAAAGATTATGTTACACCTTACAATAATTTTAGCGCTATCGATATAACTAAGTCTGGTGTACATATATAAGGGGTCAATAGCCTTCTCGAAATATATAAGTACGTTTTGAGCGCTTGTGTCACCACGATGTGTTACGCGTGCATGTCGAAAACACTTCCGGTGCGCCGACGCGTCGTTAACGGCATTGACATTGGACATATTGAACAGCTACCGGGTTCCGAGGCCAAGAGCATGTTACTACCGTTTCCGAAATTGTTGTCTTCAGCAACGTCAACGGCTGCGGCTGTAGGAGAGGCGGCCGAACGTGAGTCAATGACCCGATGGCGAGGAGGGCGCGGGAGGGTGCGCGCGCACGCAGCAGTGCCCCGCCTTTATTTATTACGCTACGCGCGGTGCGCTCGGCGCCGGCAAGCGCGGCGGGGCGGAGGCCGCATTCCGGGCAGCCGGCGCCGCGCCGAGCCGGGCGTAGCTAAAATAACGCGCCCCAAACTACGACGTCAGTATCACAGCAGTAGTCACACTTTAAAATAAGTCATCTCGAAACTTACTCGTTTTCAGCAGCAAAAGGTGAGCACTTGCGACAACCGCGTACCACTGTCTCTGCGCACTGGAAACGTATTCACTGTTCGTAACATTCGGGTTGGTGTCTGAATGAGCTCGGTGATTCCACGAAATCATTTAGTAACGTACGTAAGTCAACACAGAAGTTCACATGGCGCGCGCGAACGTTGCCCGCGGCTCGTGCGACCACGCGTCGTGTCGACTAGCGATATGACGCATTAGTGAGCGCGCGGCGCGGCTTCACAGTATGCGCAAACAGTCGGGGCGGTGTAGCGGAAGCGGGGCCGAGGGAGCGACTCCCCACACTCCTCTGGGTGCGGTGCTGCCCTCTGCTCTGGGCTCATCGACCGCGTTCACCCTCGCGGCCCGCGGCCCCATACTGCCGCCATGGCCTGGCACTCACGTTGTACCACAACTGCCACTATTCCCGCCCGGGCACCGTTTATCCACTATTTCAAACTACTTTACTTTTAATAGTTGTCACAGAAAATATTACCTCTGTTGCTGTTATCTTCCATATCACATTTCACTCGCTTATGTACCTTATTGACGTATATCTTAATTCACATAGCTATAACCTTAAAAAGAAATTAAATCCTAAAACCTAAAAATACAAAGCTATTATTTTTTAATTCAAAATTATAATTTTTTTAATTAGCTGTAGCTAAGTAGAAGACACTAAAAATTAATAGATTTTTAAATAGCTCATTTAAATCCTGTTAGCCCAGGCGAATCGATAATGTTTTCTTTAAAAATCAAAAGCTGCCGACATGCCTCGTCCTCGTTCTCGACGACACGCATGGTGAAAATTTCGTTAACGGGCCACAGTTTGCACCTTTTTGCCGACAGTCACACAAGCACCGACATGACGCACCAACGTCGTGACTGCAGTCACGTAAAGAACGACGGTTGTCTAAGTGACATTTATAAGTATAAATTAAGTCTAAGTATAAATTTTGTAAAAAATAAACATCTCATAAGAGCTTACCAGATGATTAATTTTTACTAAAGGTAACCAAATCCACATGTAATCTGATCTACAGGTTGGTTTGGTACTCCTACTGGTGGTACGAGTACCTATGCAGTATATTGAATTCTATAATCTCTTTAACTTTATTAATATTTTATTTTATGATATGTAATTGATAGTGCTTTAGTTATGTAACATCTAGTTAGGTCTAAGAAATATTTGTATTATTTTTGTGTGTGATCACGTATGAGTATTGTCATTTGTTCTTCTCTCTTTAGTAAAGCGAATGTTTATACATACATATGTATGTGCTAGCGTGGCCCGGATACTTGGTATCCGGCATAGAATTATCTGCTACATAACTTATGGAATATTATATTATTTATGCCAATCTACTATTTACGATTCAACTGGTATAGTACAGATTTAACATTCTAAAAATATTTATAACAAATAATATAAAACAGAAGTATATTTATTTGGTACACAAGTTCGGGAACTATATTTTTATATTTAGCTAGACTAGATTTTTATATTTAGCTGTATGCTCGTAGAGTTCCACGTTAGACGTTCCAGACCTTTAAATTTATATTATCGGCAAATGCTCGTCAAGCTGAGCAACTTTGGTACCACTTCCACTTTCCTTATAGTTTAGCTGGCCTCCAGCTCCACATGAAATGTTCTTGTTTCTGTTTTTAATTGTCATCAGTAAATGTTCATCAATTTTTACTAAGGAGCTATTTTTATAACTTTAAAAGTTCACCTTATCTATTAAAGGTCCAATTTAAATGTTCCAGATCTAATTTTTTCATACGTTAATGTAATTATATACAACATTTTTTTTTGTTAAGGCAGCATTTACTTTTGTCTTATACTTTAGCTGACCTACTGTAGTTCTACATTAAGTGCATCTATCTACAAAATTATAGCCTATGCCCTTCATGGGCTTAAAAATTGTACTACATGAAAAGCTATACTCAACTATGCCCAGTGGTTTTATTTACGGCCATTGCATTTAGCACTACTTTAATTTAGATCATTATTTTACATACTCAACAATTTAATTTATTTAAGCTCCATTTCCATGTCTCATGTAGCTGAGTTTATCTTTTCCTTTGTATTATGAAGTGGCAGAGACCTACTACTTCATAACCTTTCGGCTAAACAACTTCTGCTGTGGGACGATTTCCATATTTTTAATCTTTGAGTTCCAAACTAGACGTTGAATATCATTGTAGCTAGAACTTTAGTGTGTCTCTCAGAGTTTCTCGTCAAATGTTCTGATTCCTTGATTTTAATACTCATCATTCTAAGAAACATTATCTAAGGCGCCATTTTCATATTTTTTATAGTTTAGTTAGTCTGTTAGAAATACGCATGAGATTTTCCAGTCTTTGTATTTTATGTATTATTGGAGAATTATATATTTTTAAAAAGAGGAAAAAAAGCCCTATTTTTAAAAGCCTTTCGCCGTTTATTCACAATTAGCTAATAAGCCTTTATTTTTATTTATTTAAAGTGATATATTGTTTCTACAGTTTTTAAAATCTTCAGGCTTCAGAATTTTATATATCATTAATAAATGATCATGAAATCATGACGCTAATATTTTTTGCTGCTACGGTTCTATATAACTTGTTCCAGTTTTGAAAAACAATTATTGATATAATTTTATTCTTCCAGTATGTAATAGGTATACAATAACAATTTAAAAAATTGTATTTAAATCCGTCTAGTGGTCCCGAAATTGTGCATGTAAAAGCATTCAGCTTTCTGTTTTTAAAATATATTATAATATAGATTAAAAGCTAGCTACTAATTGCGGCTTGGCTCGCAAGGTCAAAGGAAAACAACAAAGTCAAAATCTAATAATTTTATTCAAAATAAGAATACATGATCATTTTTGAACGCCAAAAACTTTACCACCGGTTCACTAAAGTTGCCTCAGACCTGATGCCTCATGCTAATGCCTCAGACCTGAGAAATGCCGGTGCAAGAAACTCAATGGGACATTGTTTTTCAATTTATTCATTTACAAATTTACCATTGAGTAGTGACAATGATACCTTTGAAATAGACTGGAGCGAGTATTTCATTCTGGGGTGATATAGGTGTAATAAAGGGGTTTTATCATTTAAAAATATCATTAATTTGGTAATAACCTTTAGCACACAAACGTCCTTTCACAATTATTTTAAATATACCAAGAAGCCATGTAATAGTCGAGAGACAAGTGTTTTATCGTGAGATAACACTATCCCGAGTGGGCTGTGGGCTCGGACGGGTTACGTGGGACTGGCAGATGTAGGTCGTCCACACCGTGGCTGCCCACTCCAACTTAATGGAGCTACTGGTGCCTCGACAGATACTGGCCAAGGCCACGACAATCAAAAGAATTCTTCCGTGAAAACAATTGTTAACCTAGCAAGCAGCACAAATGCAATGCTACCTGGATACCGATTTTATTAAGATGATGCTATATAACTTATAGCTATGAAGAGTCTATACCTATGAAGAGGCTTTTATTACCAATTTTGATTTTACATATTCTTTAGAAACTTAACTGAAGAACCTCTAGCTCAAGTTAGTCACTCTGTCAGATGCTTTTTCACAAATGCATGTTAATTATCAACATTTAGATAGATAATAAGCGAAAGTACAATATTTCACCATATTTTACTAAACTCCAAGTTACTGACAAGATCTTTCATCTTTAACTATGTGTATTAATAAGTTATCGTAAGCTTTACAGGGTCTTCCTGCTTAGGTGAATATTCTATTATCATGGTATATGATTAAAAAAGCTTTTTTTTAAATCACTTTATTCGTAAAAAATATAAGGTCAAGTCTGTTCCTTTTTACTGTTTTCCACTGAGGACTGGTAGATAGTGAGGAATGTAAGCGATAAGAAAATAATGATGGAGCGACGGAGTTAGATATCGTATATGACACATAAAAATAAATAAGCATTTCTTACCTGTAAAAAAAAATGTTTTCATTTTTATATATATATATATATATATATATATATATATATATATATATATATATATATATATATATATATATATATATATAATAAAAACTGAGATTTATACAATATTTGTAGGAACTTACAGAAACATTTCAAACATTCAGAAATAGTTCTACTTCTGGTAATAATATTAGTTCAAAATATACCTAAAACATTAAGGCACAAATAATTAATTAAAATAATAAAAAATAAAATTTGCGTTCCTATCCACACATTTTATATGAAAAACATTACTAATATAAGTTTGCAATGGTTTCTTTCTACGCGAATATTCTATCTCTATAGAAGAGACGCGAATAAGTGTATCTAAGTATTGTTTATGTCAAATAGATTTCGAGTAGTACTCGCGCACCGAGAGTGTTACCGAAGGTGTGACCCATTTCATGATTATAGGTATTCCGCTGAGAAAAATACTACTTATCAAAGTTGACAAGCTTAAATTTGCAGTCGTATCCACTTATTTTGTTTGAAGTGAACTACAATTATAAATTTGTAATGGTTGTTTTATAATAAGAGTCGACAAACTTAAATTCGCGTGGAATGCACTCATTTTGTATGAAATGAACCACACTATAAGTTTATAATGGCTTTTTTCTAGAATATATCTATAAATTGCCAATTTTCGAGTGTTTTTACTATAAGTTTGTGTTTGTTTGTACTATAAGTTCTAACTTATTGCCAAATTTCATAACTCTAGGTTACCGGAAAGTGCCATGTAGGTTATGATTACGCGGCGATTTTCATTCAAAATGAAAAAAAAATTGCATAAACGCTCATATCTTTTGATTACGTTGACTTACAAGTTTGATTTTATCTGTGTTCAAAAGGTTATCGACTTGGATATTTAATATAAATTTCTGCTTGATTCTTCCACGTGATGTTCCTAAAATAGTCCTGACAGACAGACAGACGGACGGATTACTTTTTATACATTTACTTTTATATATTTACGGGTTTACCGCGAGTGAGTGTACCTTTTGCCCGGATAAAATTTTACACATAAAATGATATCTGTAATTTGTATGCATAAATTTTTTTCTTAAAGATATTGATTTAAAAGGCAATTTAGTAGTACAAGTACTTAGTAGTACTTAGTAGTACAAGTACTTAGTAGTACAATATTATGCTGGAAATCCGACAACACCAATCATGCGGGAGAAGGTGACAATATAATAATGCGCCTAAAATATATATTTTGTTTTTTTTTTAAGAATAGTAACTGTATTTAACTAATTAGTACTTGCTTGTCATTTATTTCGAATAAATGACAGACAAATCACTATCAGCTTTTCACCTGAAAATATACGTTTATTTATATACTTATTTTATTCGAAGTCTGCTATTAAACATTGTTTGGTTTTAATAAAAAGGATAGTCAAGAAAATATCTAAAAGAATATGTAACTTATAAGCCAGGAAATAAGTAAGTTAATTGACTTAATTGACATAATACGTAGTGCCCAACTCATCATATAAACCTTTGAAGATTGTAAGAAAATAATAAGCATCTTTACAGTTGATTATTTGTTAGCTGGACGTGGTTATAATATATAAATTGTTAAATTTTACGAATATGTAACATTTTCAGATGCATTGTTAGTTTTGAAAATATTGTTTACACAAAATTTTACTACTAATATAGGTGGATATTACTTCCTATAGTTTATCCTCAACAAGATACGCAGAGAGATGGCCATCACTATATCTATCTCTTTCGACATATTCACTTTCATCAACAAGGTAAGACATGCCCCCCGGAAGGTATGCATGCTTTTTATGTAACCTTCCTTCAGTATCATCGACCCTAGGTTCTCGAAAGTAAATTGAGGTCTCCCTTTTTCTCACTTACAACTCAATCTTGTGTCATATATTATTTGTCATTCGCGTTGAGTTATATTTTTTTTTAATATTACCAGGAAATCCTTCAGTCACATTTCTATCTATACATTTATAAAATAATAAGAAACGGTAAACCGACCATTTAGCTGCATGTATGCATGCTACGTAGCGCGTTGTCTAGACTGCGGCAAAAAGAGAGAAAGCGTCTCGTCTTACACTTGGTAGCGGCATTGAGAGTAGTACTTAATATTACAAATACCAAATAACCGCAAAGAAACGAACGTAACTGCAATTATTTTATTCATAGTAATCACTTTCACTGCAGTAATATATGTCTACTTAATTTATTGCTATCTGTTTACATAGATAGTTTAGTTTGTTATATTTTTGTCGGTCGAATAAACTCATATCGCTTTTTATTCTAATTATAATACAATCAAATTCAGCATGTGTGTAAGTGATGTCATGTAATTTCAACATGTTGTCAAATTGATTTTTTATATTAAAAAAATAAAGATAGTTACATTACAACACGATGTATGTATGCGATCTGAAAAGCAGGAGATATCGACGTACGCCGCAGCCGCCTACGCAGGACACAAAAATAGCTGCGCGAGCGCCGCCGATGACTCAGCACAGACAATGGACTGGTGTCTACGATTGTGACTTTCGCCAGTAATCGACACTATGGTACACTGTTTAGTGTAATTTCGTTCCAAGATATTGTAAACTAAACTTGACTATACACCTTTTTATATAGACCAAAGGTGGCTTAGTAATTAAAATTCACAGCCATTTACTTAAGTGGCTACTTGGTCAAAATTTGTATGCGCAAAGTTTAATAATAATATATGTATGATATTATTTACTAATTTTAATAAAATTTCCATAAACCAATCTAAAGTCCACTTGTTTGATGATATTTGTTAAAACAATGAATTTTAATTTACTTTTCTATCGGAACTAAAGAAATTCATTAATCCTTAATAACCTTCATCAATTTAATATCTAGATTTCAGTTACAATAGTCACTTGGGGTTAAATAAGCTATAGATAGCGCTGACTTTAACATAATTTATTATATATGTCGTCTTAAATCAATTCAATACTTACTTCACTAAAAAACTTTCAGTCGTCGTACTACCTACACGATAATATAACATCTACATAGAGTTGTTGTTTATATATTCACCATATATGATATACTATGACTCTTTAACAATACCTCGGCCTATCATATTCAATTACTGAAACACATCTTATGATAACCTCCTTCATAAGTACATACATAACGGCAAACGAATTGAAGGTGATATAGATATATGAAAGTAGCACTATGCCAAGAACAAATAGCTTTCGAATGTACAATATTCGTTGTAATTAACTAGTATTCGTGCATGATCACATATTGTAGGTAAAACTCATACTTAAATAAATATTGGTCTAAATATCTGTCAGTTTCACGTTTCCCGTTAGAAATTCCAACTGTCCATATGTGGTGAGCTCGCATTAGTATACACATGCAAATAATAAATTCTTTTAACTCTACTACATACATACCTACATATATGAAGCAGACATCCCATGCATCGTATATGAGACTCGCATTCTTTTACTTCAGTTAGAATGAAAATTTGATAAATAAAAACCGGTATTACACTAAAATAGTTATACATTTACATATGGAGATTTACATAAGTGACGTGATAGTTTGAGGCTACAAAAAATCCAGAATCAATCGAAATTTCCTCAAGTACATGTATCAATTAAAATGATTCTATCTATATATATATATATATATATATATATATATATATAGTATATATATATATATATATATATATATAGTGTAAGAATATGCATTGTACCATGAAAGTTAAATATGGTGATGGTCATAAAATAAAATGTTACATATTAAAATTGCTGATCATGTTACAATTCTATGATTCTTTGTGTTCTAGTGTTTGTGTTATTTTTATGTAAAGGCCATATTCATTAAAAAAGAAAAAATAATTAAATATGTTATAATTGTACTAATTGTTTTAATTATAGTGTACAAATTAGACAATGGATAGACAGACATTAATTAGAAGTTTTGCTGTATGAAGTTTTGGCAAAATTTCAATAATTGGATAAGTTTACATTACCAGTACATACGAGTAGGTACAAAGTAATTAAAAGTGTCTGAATCTTTGAAATTGTATCATATCTAACATAGAATACAAAAAGCTCAAGTTGAATTTCATTACTTAATTATTTCGTAATTTTACAGTCTTGTTTTAAACAAGGTTGTTAAATATATACCCGTGTATATAAATCATAACAAAACAATTATCAAAATGTATTTGTTTCATCAATCAATCATCATGAAGATAGGCAGAGAGAGATAAAGAGAGAGAGAGAGAATAGTGTTAAGATTCTCCGATCCCGTGACACTGCACGTTAAGTGCACTGCACAAATTAACGCCTTAATTAAAAATGATAATATCCATTTCTGTATGGGAGGACTGAAAATCAGATGCTGTCCCGTTACACAACCACCGCGAAATTGTTAGAAATTTTATTGTTCTAGTTAGATTACTAATCTAAATGTAGATAAAACACAACTAATTAACAAAAATAGGTAATACTGATTGTTTAAATCTACTTTACCAACGTATATTTCAATGAATATAATTATTACAGTACTTAATTTGTATTGCACGTAGTAGATGGTTATGTAGTATACCTTTATTCAATTACATTCCATTCAAGTTGAGACACCAGATATTTAAAAAAAATTATAAAATATAGTGTTGTTTCTATTTTATAAGTAAATCTGTATACAAATATAATTTAACTATGTATACCTAAGCTTAAGTAATTGCCAATAGTACTTTTGTCGCACAACGTAGGTACATGCTTGTCTATATTGTATTAATAATGTCTCGCTTAATGATTCTGCACCCAAAGCCTTACTCACTTATAGAATAGGCAAATGATTCATCATCACTACCAGCTCCACACTCATCTAGCTGGGGAACGTCCTATACTACACTGGCCGATGCGCTGTCTCCACTCCAGAACACGTTTACTCTAGCTCTGGCTCTAGATCTGTCTAAAAATTTCAAATGTCTAGCACTCGGTAATAATGAAGTTAATAGTTTATTAACTATTGCGCATTCACAATTTAAAGAGATCAAGAAGATCAAGAAGATCAAGTATCTGGAACACCTGATT
The DNA here is from genome assembly GCA_037127375.1 of Dione juno. Lineage (NCBI taxonomy): Eukaryota > Metazoa > Arthropoda > Insecta > Lepidoptera > Nymphalidae > Dione > Dione juno. Next base: position 1,181,418 of record JAXRJS010000004.1, read on the forward strand.
TATAACCACAATAGATCAGCTAAACTATAAGAAATAAGAAAAATTTCTCTTTAGTAACAGTAAGCGTGATGAGCATTTTTAGATGACATATGGACATATGAAGATCTGGAACATAATGTCCAGTTTTACCAAAAATAATAATAAAATGTTGATGAAATATTTTAAAAATTAACCTCATTGTCGCAACGGGACAGGGTCTGATAACGCAATGGCTGTGGGTTCTGGCCTTACCCAGAGAAGGTATTATATTTAAATATGTTCACTCTGGTAGACAAACAGCGGCGTTGGATGAAAACCTGTTTAACACTTAAAATTAAGCTACGTAATAAGATTTTTAAAAATGGTGATTTCGGAAAACATGATCAGCGTGACGGGTATTTTGATATTTTAAAGTCAGAATATTCCTTTAAGTATTTAGTATTTACACATCATCTATGACAAAACTACGTGAATTTATTTAGTGACTTTAATTGACAGCCGCGACTTCGCCCGCTTAAACTAAACCAGTGGTCTGCCATATTAGGACAATACTCAATTTAAAGGAATCCTATGAATTTTATTAATAGTTGAAAAATGTATACTAAATTGATGAGATACAGCAAACTTTTATAGCGCCTAACAATTACTGACTGAGTCAATATTTACGGAAGTCGAATCCAAGTTATCTTGTGATAAAATAAACATAAAAAAATTTATATTTCTTATTTTAAAAGTAGACTATACGTACACAAATTTTCAATAATCGACACGTTCTCTATTACTGGTAATTGGTATAAGATGTTACTCTTTATATATACTGTGAGTTCTCACTTCTGGTCAAATTTCGTACGCACATATGTTGTATGAAATGAACTACAATATAAGTTGATAATGGTTTTATTCAAGGATATATCAATAAATTTTCAATTTTCGAACTTTTCCTTTGTTTATAATATAAATTCTAATTTATTGCCAAATTTCATAACTTTTGGTCAATGGAAAGTGACATGTGTGTAGGCTTTGATTACGGGGCGATTTTACGCTCGCATATACGCTATACGCTCATATCTTTTGATTGCGAAGACTTAGAGGCTGGATTTTTCTAGTGATTCAAGAGGTAATCGACTAGGATATTTGATATTAATTTCAGTTTGATTCCTCCACGTGATTTCTTGGAGGAATTAAGACAAAATAAAAACAACTAATTTCGAGAAATTTGGTCTTGATAGACGGACGAACAGACAGACAGACGGACAACAAAGTGATTCTATAGGGGTTCCCTTTTTTCCTTTTAAGGTACGGAACAAATAAAATTAAATCAAATGAAAAAATAACAGAATATTTATCATTTATTTTCAAAAATAAAGTCTTAAAATTTTCGTAGCTTTATATTATGCTCAATGTTTTGAATAGTATAAATATCGCTAATATATATATAGATTCAAAAATTACATTTCAGCTGCTGGTCTTGCCGTATACGCTTAAATCAACATACATATGTATGTGATGGACCCCTGCCTAATTCATTAATACCTACATTCAAATATTATTTTAATACTGAAGAAAAGGAACAGGTATATACGTTATAATGGTAATAATTGTGGGCAAAACAAGGTACTTATTGAAATTATTAAGTGAGTAAGTTAAGACCTACGAGGCTTCTTATATAGAGGTATGTATAAACAGCAGTAGTTCGGACTGGTCTTACGACATTCCCGCTTATAGTAAATGCGATTTGAGTAAAGCTTCTCTTTTGACAAAATCTTGCATGTATTTTACGTTACATAAGTACTAAATATTTCAGGTAATTTTAGGTAGTATACATACTCTGGTAAATGCAATGGAAAAGAAGAGTATGTTCTGGAAGGACTCAATCTGTGTGGGACACTATCGGATATTTAAAAAGAAGACATTGAGAACCTAGTCTATGTATGAAAAAATATCGTTATTATAAAAATTGCATTAAATTTTTTTAAACGTTGTTTTAAACGCGTATAGTAGAAAATAAATGAGGATCTTTTGATTTTGTTGTCCAGTCTTCTCTTCCTAATTATATTTTTAAAAATATTTTAAAAGTGTACAAGTTACCTATTAAGTATAAAATACCAATGGCTTCTTTTATATCACTTCCCATAATTTATAGGATTAAACGCTAAGCTACATGCACACCCTGCAAACGTCACATGCGATGTGGGATTCTCAATAAGGGTTACAAACTTGAGCTCTAGATCGTGAGAAGAATTTACTGTAGCAAATTCGTTTTAGCAAAATTTTGCTAACGATTGCTCTTGAAGTCGGGACAAATTAAACGTCGATTGCTAGAAAAATATTTTTGAGTTTTTATTGATAACTCATTGCACCAAATTTTAATTTTCGAACAAGAGCAATATTAAATCTGAATCTTTATTTATTATATAATATTCAATGATATATTATATTTACATAATATATGTTGACGTATCCCCAGCGTGATGCAGCGGGGCAGTCTGGCCGTAAGCGGTAGTGAATTCGATATTCGCTAAAAGGAATTAATTATTTTCATTTCCCCGATACTCCGACTCGAATTAGAATTGTGTAATATACCTAATATGTAGGTATCATAGGTTATCAAATGAACTACAGATATAAGTTTGTAAAGATTTTTCTATGATTTATATTTCCAATGTTTTGTTACTGTTAGTTTCAATTCCTTGTCAACAACAAGTATCCTAAAGCTTTTGATGACGCTGTGAATTTTGTCGCATTGGTATTGAAGTTTTTTCTGTGTTCCAAACCTGAATATTTTATGTTAATTTTAGCTTGACGCCTCCACGCGATCTTGAGAAAATAGTCTCGACAAAAGGTCAGACAGACTAACAACAAAGTAATCCTATAACGGTTTCATTTTTCATTTTGAGTTACGGTATCTAGAAAAACAATCAAGAAAAATGTAAACAAAACCTACGGGAAAAAAACGATCGATTTTAAACAATTGAAACATAAATTTTACGTGTCAATTGGATATACTCTTACAAAGCGTACAAGTTATCGCATAAAGTCTGCATTCAAATGCTAAAATAATAGATTTGCGAAGTGAATACACAATCCAAACTGAAATCGATAAGTTAACCTGAAATTGACGGGGCAATTCCTGAAGTTAAATGCAGGACGAAATTGTATTTTGAATATTCTATGAAATTGACAGAACTGAAATATTTATAAATAGTTTTCAATGAGTAAAACCCAAATCGTTATTAGTGTGTATAAAGAAAATGTCATTTAATGACGCAGCAATAAACTAATTATAAATAATACAAGAAATGTTAAGGATGATATATAGTCACATTAAAAGTAAAACTATATTGAAACAACATAGTAGATGACAATACGTATGTACATTTAAAAAAAAATTGAAAATACAGTTGTGGCTAGAACAAAGCATAGGGAGGGAACGGATTGCCCGCTGGAGCAAGTCGACCGACCTTGCATGGTGTTTACATCGCACGCATCAGTGGCGGGCGCGTCAGGGCCGCTCGTTGCACCGCGTGCGACACAAACAACCTACATACTCGTACGCATACATACAGTATAGTCAGCATTGATGTCGAGTATGCAGGACGCCGGCGGCCGCGTCCGGTCGACGAGGGATGCCACTCAACTTTTAACGCCTATTTTCACAATAGACGCCGAGTATTTGCTCTGATCACCTGTCATTTTTACCCTCAACTCGATAGGGATTCACACATCACTAGCTATTATTTATGTGCGAATTTTTATGGTGTTTCTTTCTTATATTTCTTATTTTTCGTTTTGTTATATTATTATATATTTTATTCTTTATTGCACTAAATATATAAATGAAAAACATTCATAAATTTAGTTAACAACGGTGGAGACTTATCGCCAAAAAAGATCTCTTCCAGTCAACCCTTGGAAGTGGATAAATGCAAAGTAGCGGGAGAGACAACACGATGAAAAAAATGTTATAAAATAAATAAATATAGGATATAAATATACATACATACATAAATGCATGCATAATTTATATAATAAACATGAATGAATATAAGTACTTTAATGATACATAAATATCAGACGAAATATTACAAATAATTTTATATTAACTAATTAGGAATGTATCGATGGAAAAAGATGTTTTTTTTTTCATTTTAAATTTGAAACATTTAATAGATAGACTACACGGAAAAGGAATTCTGAAAAAGAATTGTCTTACTCTTAGGTATGTCAAGTACCTTGAGCGTGTATAATTATAATATTTCTATTCTACTGAAATTAATTGTCATGCAATTTAATAATATTTAATGTCTCCAATATACCGCGAATTTCAGAATACGAAAATTTGATCATAAGCGATGGATGCCGTTTTAATTAACGTGTCTGCGTGAAAATGGAATATCGTGTTCGCTTTGAAACGAGCTCTATTACAGCCATGTCACAACTTCATTGCAAAATTTAATACATTCAGTTCCACATGATATGACAGTTGTCGCTTACCATACAGTATTGAGCATACTTAAGTGAATTGTAAATTCATCTATTTTTATTTGTAAAGAATATATAATATTTTTTGAGAATATTTCTTCAGGTAGAATTGTAATAGTTATATGAAGACAAAAGAAGTTTTAATGAGTTTATATCGTTTAAATCTTTAAAAGTACATACATACGTACGTACATAGCTTGTCCCTCGTGTGTAAGCCTGGCGTGGGGTTTTTGGATACTATACCTATGTATTGCGTATTATATAGCTAAAAGGTAAATAACCCAACAACTTATTTGTTCATAGATTTGGTACTAAACTTAAAAAATGTATTACTGAACTAACGTGTACTAGCACCATAGCCGATCATTAATAAAAAATATTTGAATTACAGATTCAAGATTACTATGATGCTCATATGCAGATGCTCATGCGCTTTGCCAGTTGTTGCGTATGTCGTGTTTCACTCTAATTGACAACACAATTTTCTTCATGAATCCACTTGAACTTTATGAAGTTGTGATTGGGTACGATTACCGTTTGTAAGTAAATACAGTAATTTATTTATTGAATTTTTAAATATCAAAATAATATCTAATATTTTATTTCATATATAAATAACAAATGTAAAGTAATTAAAAACTGTATAAAAAAATATTGGTGACGCATATTGACAAGTGCGAGGGTACCAAATTTTGTGATTGTAGGTATTCTGCTCAGGAAAATACCACATAAAAAAATTGTCACTAATAAGAGTTGACAATCTTAAATTTGTGTTCGTAGTACGCATTTTGTATGAAATAAACTACAATATAAGTTTGTAATGGTATTTTTCTGGGATATATCTATAAATTTACAGTTTTCGTATTTTTCCCTTTGTTTGTACTATTAGTTCTAACATATTACCAAATTTCATAACTACAGGTCCACGGGAAGATTTTCGAGGCGATTTTCTGAATTGATTTAGTGGTTGTTACATAATATTAACTTAGAAGTTTAATTTTTTCTGTGCTTTAAGATGTTATCGATTTGGATATTTCGTATTAAATTCAGCTTTTGAGGTGACGAACTCTAATGAGCCATGTAGCCGTAGTATCGATTCTTTGGCTGTTTAATCGAGAGAATGACAATATAAATAAGTAACTACTAGCTATGTAAGCTGACGATGTTTGCCTGTCAATGAATGACCATGGGATTATAATACAAAATAATTAATTAAATTTATTACGATAAATAATTTAATAAAATCAAATATTACGTGCCAGCTTAATATATTTAATATATAACACTGCATATTTGCCTTATTGCAAAAGATCTTGGTAGCAGAAATTTTGGATTATGTGCATTTCTCACATTCTTTTTCTTTATTTTCAGAAGAATTTGTACTTTGTAAGTAAAAAGCATCGCATCCGTAATTTAGCATGCTTTAAAAGAGTAAAGAATAATAATATAATGAGAGAGAGAGAGAATAAGAATATATAATAAATAAATGATTTAAAATCGTTTGTCTTAAATTGCCAGTCTATTGTTTAATTTTCACCACATAATCAACCCCCTTTTCAATTCATTTCTTACGACTTCCTGATTTTTTACACTACGCATATTAATACAGCTACTATTTGTGTCTATATCTTCTTTCTATACTATATAGCAGTAAAAAATATTCAATAGATTTTGAATCTATGTTTTAAAAATGTCTGTCTGTCTGTAAGTATACGCACAACTTTGGATCTACTCAATAAGTTTGAATGACACTTTTTTGTTGTACCTATAGGTATTAGGTCTAGGCAGGAAGGCTATAATCTCAAACAATTGCTGCAAAATCGTAAAAGATATCTACAAAAAAAAAGAAATGGTGCTTTAACAAGAGTTTTTCAGCGTGGTTAACATTTTGTATTGATATATTGATACATATATAAAAATTGAGGATTTGGAACACCTGGTGGAAACCCTCATGATGAGATGTGAGAGATGAGAGAGAGAGAGAGAGAGAGAGAGAGAGAGAGAGAGAGAGAGAGAGCTATAAGAAAAAGGATTCTTAGTCAAAGATTAGGGCCATTAAGTTCATTGTCAAAATATAAGATATAGAATAAAATTTCAATTTAAATGAATGAATATGAATGAATATTCCAGCTAAAATATTTAAAATAAAAAAATAATGCCTTAGTAAAAATTATTAAAGCAACATGTCAATATGTCTAACGTATGAGACTAAAAGTAATTTATGGCGATAAAAACTGTTATATAATATTTATTCATACTTTTTAAGATTAAACCTATTATTCCGCAATAGCCAGTGGGACAAGAACGCAGTGGTTGTGGGTTCTGGCCTCACCCGACTATTGTAATCACTTACAATATTTAAATTATTTTCTTCGCTCTAAAACCTTAAAAGTTATAAAAGTTATCAAAGAATATATATATATATATATATATATATATATATATATATATATATATATATATATATATATATATTAGATATATATATAATATATAATATATATATATATATATATATATATATATATATATATATATATATATATATATATATATATATATATATTAGATATATATATATATATATATATATATATATATTCATTACATTATGCAATTAATTGTTAATCATAGCCATACTAATTAAATTATTTGAATTATTTAGCACCAAATTTTGTTCTGCCAAATGAAAACTTTCATATATCACTTGTTACACTTATTCTATATTAATAATAATAATAATAATCTGAGAGTACCTCCACGTGGTAAAGGTAGCATCATTTTATATAAAAGCCAAGTTAGCCAAGTTTATATAAAAATATACAAGGTAACTATAAGGATCAGAACGATGACGCAAGAAAAGTTGAGAACAAATTAATTTTTTATTTCGCTAAGCTTAATAGAAAGAATACTTAATTATATTTATTAATTTATTTTTACACAACGTTGTCACCATTTCTCTCTCTTTAAATTCTAAGTTATAATTTAAATATAAAAACTAACCATCTTAAATTAAATACTCATTCAAAATCTCCTTTGTAATAAAGAAGGTAGTTACAGGTAGGATTCATCAAATTCTGTATTATACCAAAACAAATTGCTTAAAACCATTTAAATTATTTTATAATGTTCTCATATAGAATGAGTTAGTTCGTAAACTCCGCAAATAATATAAGATAATTTGGTCCCAAAATCGATTTTCAATATTAGCTGAAACCTGCATTTATATATCTTTTCTATTATCGGCTGGCTAGCCAGCCGCATCACCCGCATGGCGAAGCTTATTAAATAATATAAGCAACTAAAGCCGCATATTAGGTTAAAATGACTTAGTAGATAGACGTAAACACCAAAGTTCACTTAAAACTAACTCGTGCTGGCACACGTAGACGTAGTTTCTATGAATGTTGCCCTCGAGAAACTTAGCTGGTGTGCGATAGAGAGGAGGAATTGCGGAATGCGGCGCATTTAATTTTTCTAACGGATTGCGGGTCGAAAAGCGCGCGTCGCAAGCGAGAGGGCTATGAAAGTATGTAGTACGCTGTACGGTAAGGCATGGCCGGGGAGAAGCGCGGGCGCGGGCCGAGGCATGGGGGGAGGGCTGTAGTACGACGGCCCGCGTTTCTCGTAAAGGAAGCGACCCTGGCGCGGTCATTGCTCGACGCGGCCGCATTCCGCGCCCCCGCGCAACTCCCCCCGCGGCGCCTGCGCATCAATGAACGCTACGTCCACTCGTCCTATCTCATTCTTGCGGCAATCCATTTGTGGCCTTCTCACCCCGCTCTCATACTTGTTTTCAAAGAATAAAACGTTTTATTTAAATAACTTGCGGTGATTGGACATATTATAATTGACTATTAAACAATTAACGGAAATTTAAAGATATTTAATTAGTTACTACAGTGATTTTCTCAAAATACAGTCTTTTAAAAGTTTCGTTTGATTACTCATTAAAAACTTATTCTCCTACTTAATTAGTTTCGCATTGCATTGAGAAAGTTGATTACTGGCAAATTTTATTTGAATTGATTTTAAATGACTAGTTATGCAATTGACCACATTTGACATAAAAGTTTTTTAAGCCAATGATCTACGAAAGCGTGAGAACAAGAATCAATATGTCTACTATAAACAAGTTATTCTACATTTTATTGTTATGAAAGAATGCAGCAACATGCGTATAGAGTATAGACATGCCCAGTTGTGGCTATATAAAAATCTAAAGGGTTGTTTTAAACAATATTTATATAGTTAGTTGTAATTCATACTCTTACAGTTTACACTTATTGTTTAGTCTCATGTAGCATGTTATTTATACAATTATATAGATACGTAAATTAGTAATAGTGTTAAAGTGCACCTTTTAAGTAATACAAAAACATTGCACAAGTGTGAGTAGTCCACGCGTACCGAGAATTCCGTACCAATTTTAATGATTGTAGGTCAGAGGAAAGTACAGCTTATAAAATTGGTAATCGTAGGAACTGATTTTGTATGCAACTACAAATATAAATTTATGACAGTTTTTTTTTTGCGATTCTTGAAAATAAGAGTCGACAAATTTAAATTAGCGGCGGTATGCACTAATTTTGTATGAAATTAACTGCAGTATTGTACAGTGTGTAGTGGTATTTTTCTCGAATTTCCAATTTGATTTTTTTGTTTGGTTTGTACTACAAGTTCTCACTTCTTGTCAAATAGCATAAACCTAGGTGAACGGGAAGTACTCTAGAGGTTTTGATTACGCGGGAACTTTTAGATTTTTTTGTATTTCAAGGGACTATATATATGATATTAAACTTCATATTAAACTTCTTACTGTTTTTTATTTTGAAATACAAACCTCAAAATTTTCAATTTTTTTATTGAAATAAGTAACCTTATTATACAGGTAAGTGCCGATTGTATGATCCAATTTAATTCAGTTACAATTTTATTTGACCTATTAACCCAAAAAAATTTAAGTATTTGTACAAGAACTGAACGTGATACGGTGCAGCATACAGCTTAGTCCACTAGTATATATATATATATATATATATATATATATATATATATATATATATATATATATATATATATATATATATATATATATATGTATATATATATATATTTATATATATATATATATATATATGTATATACATATATATATATATATATATATATATATATATATATATATATATATATATATATATATATATATATATATATATATATATATATATATATATTAAATAAATCAAAAAATATTCTTAAACTGTAATCGTAAGGTGTACACGTGAACGACGTTGAAGAACCTTTATCGCGATTTTTGTTAAGGGTGCTTTTTTCTATTATCGTATCAATACACTTTTGATAAAAATTTCAAAAGACAAAATTCAAGTTGTTTTTTCAGCGTTAAAGGGATTGTTTTATGTACGCCGCGCAGTATACAGGTTTAACTGTTTTATTAAAGCTCTCTACGAAAAGTTAAGGTTACGCTATGTTTTGACACGAGCACGTTGACTTGTCTGTTCAAATTCAGATTACTAGAAAGTAGTTAACTAAACTATAGATATATTCATCCCATAGCCCATCGAAATATTTTTAAAAATGGTTTTTGTTAAGAAAATTTATTTCATTATATGATTTTATTATATGAGAATCTCAATGATTTCTATACCTGATAGGCACTGATAAAATATTTCCAATCAGTGATAATAATAAACATTAAATATTTGAAACTTAAAAATGTTTATTTTATATAACATTACTGATATATCGATATCACATTGTATCCCACATAAAATTTCCTACTTTATGTGAAGACAGAGAGAACCTAGTGTCTTGTCAAAACACTTTGTCCAGCGAGAAAGCAAAAATAACTGTCCCCTGAGTGGGAGTCGAACCCCCAACCATCTGGTATACAATCAGACGATGTGTTCCACTCCAGCTGATGATAGCTGATTGGGGTCCATTTATTTAAATACTAAAATAATTATATCTTAATATATGTATCACGTTAAGTAAAGATAAAGTTTAAATAACGGAATATACTCAAAATTCAATTTATGTATCCCTTGGAGGCTGTAAGATTATTCAGCATTACCAATATCTGGAAACATTTCTTGGATGCCAATAATAATTAATTAATTCATGCTTATGCCTTTAAAGAATTTTAACCACGTTTAAGTCACTTATCAATCAGACATTTTCGCGTTATATGGTATTTTTAGGCTAGACTCGTAAAATATAATAATTATTTGGTTAATTTTGACACCAATAATGTGGAATTAATTTAATTTTATTTTTGTAAAACAATATTTAAAACGTATCCTCTGAAATTCAGCAAGATATTAAGGTGGTACTAAATTAGAATTTTTGCTCTACATTTAATAATTTTAATTATTTGTTTAAATTTTTAAGGACTCTTAAAAACGATTATGCATAATAGGCTGTACGTGAAAATTTTATAGTCAAATTAATATAAGTGATTAGGGGTTCCTGAAAATATTAAAATGAATTTAGAATGTACGCCAAAACGCTTTCCAAAGTTAAATTAAACATAGATAGGTAAAGAAAAGGGCAATCGCAAACAATTTAAAGGAGCTATCGAAAGCGTCCACCACAGGTTGTCCAACGACTTTTCGCTTTGTAGCAAGGCACGCGGTCAACGCACGGCAAACTGCCGGACTTACAGGTTGAACATGGGGCAATGGAATCCGCGGGGGACAAAAAAGTACGCGTCGCCCGCCGCGCGCGCCTCTAGACTACTAAACAACGGCACACGGCCGCATCTTTATCGTATACTTGTGTTTGCTATGCTATGCGACGCCATTCCAAAACTGTTTGTGGCTCATATTATAATCTACTGGTACATCAATATAGCAAGGCCGTAAGACGAAATCTGTGGTCACATTATTTTAAAAGTATAAAGTAATGTTATACTCAAATTACGGATATTTAAGACCATTTTGACATCTTCTTAAGAGTCAAGTAAATATTTTTTAACTTTCTGTTTCTCTAAAGGTAAAATAGAACATTTATAGGACCACATAGTTGTCCGTCTGTCTATCAGTAATTTTACTTAAGATAACGTGGAAATTAACAATGAATATCCAACGCTATTACTTTACATTACTTCTGTTAGAGCACAGATAAAATTTAAACTTCTAACTCAACGCAATTTTTCAAAAAGTGAGAAGTTACAGTACCTAAAAATAAAGAAAATCCCCCGAAATTGGAAAATTAATAAGTGTCATGGGACAAAAACCTATTATAAATTTATAGTTTGTTAAAAACTCATTTCATTAAAAACCAGTGCATCGTTCGCAAAATTGTCAACTTTCCGTTGACATACAATCATGAAATACAGAATCTTCTTTAAGAATCTTTTAATTATTTATCTGTGCTCCATGGGGCTCAGGGAACTCCAAGGGATCTGAATATTTGATATTAACTTCAACATGATACCTCCAAATGATCTTGACAGACGGACAACAAAGTGATCCTATAAGGGTGCCGTCTTCCCTTGCGAGGTACAGAATTCTAAACATTAAGATTATTAACATTACTAAATTAGATAAAAGAATAGATAGATATAATAAAGTATGTACGTGACCGCAAAAGGCTGTAATAGATTTGTAAACAGTGATCACACATCTATTGCAGCCTTAGTGAATTATAAAACATAATTATATTACAAAATTGTTATTTGATGCTCATATGGTTTACGATAGCGTATAACCTCAAAAAGATACGTTTATACGTACACGAATGCATGATGCCGCTCATCCGGTTCAGTAGAACCTTTTCTTGCGCATCGTATTCTCAGAAAAGCGATCAACTTTTTAAAGAAAATTTTTGTAATAATGTACTGACGCTACCAGACATTCCAGGATCAGACTTTCCAAAATACTCATTTTGCATTTTTGAATGGTTACGCCTCAATGTGGCAATGAATTTTAAAATTTTATATAATAACAAGAATTAAACATTTTATAAATTAATAATTAATCTATATCACGTACTAATTAATTAACATAATATTTTTAAGTTAATAAAGATTAATGATGAAGTATTAATACACATCAGCGCTGTTTAGTGTCAAACTCTATATGGTATGATTGCTTGTTGTAGGTATATCGTAGGATAGATTATAGTTAGCTTCCCGATATACGAGTACAATCGAGGGAATGTTTTCGTGCATCCAATGTGCTTTATAAAGCTCGTCGTCCGATTCTGCCGTCATTGCATTCTGATCGAAGTATATTAACGCAAATTGGGGAATTGAATCTGTTGTTAATTGTGACATACATACTACGTATAAGGGAAATTATGTTTGTCAAAAAAAGCAACGAATAATGATGAACTACCTATACCTATACTTACAACTGTACATACTTGCATGGTAATTTTATTCCCCTTATAATTTTTATTGTTTCATTTGTTTCAGCTTCATTTTGAATAGTTTTTGTATAAAAATAGGATGTAAATTTTATATGACTATCCAATGTTTAGGAAAGGTAAAGACGTGATTTTATAAAATGCGAACAACCTGGTACAAATCTAGAAGAAAGACTAATTTATTATAAAATATATAAAAAAAGCAAATAACAACTTAAATATTGATTTAAGTTTTTAATTGCTTTTTTTATATATTAATACAGAATAATTAATGTCGGTCAAGTGCGAGCAGTACTCGCGCAACGAAAGTTCGTGCCAATTTCATGATTCCTGTAGATGATGACTACTTATAAAAATATACAAACTTAAATTGGCGTTCGTATCCACTCATTTTGTATGAAATATAGATTTGTAATGGTTCTCTTTGTTAAGCAATTTACAATTTTAAGATTTTCCCCTTTATATGCGGTAAGTTCTCATTTCTTGTCAAATTTCGTTATTGATCAACCACAATAAAGTACAACTAATAAAAATCGACACACTCAAATTTGCAGTCATATGACTGTACTCGTTTTGTATGAACTGCACTCGTTTTGTATGAAATGAACTACAGTATAAGTTTGTAATGGTTTTCTATTAACGTATTGCAAAATTTTGTACCTCTAGATCAAAGGGAAGTATCCTGTAGGTTTTGATTACGCGGCGATTTTCATACGAAATACAAAAAATTTAAGCATACCTAAACGTTTAATTGTTTTGACTTAGAAGTTTGATTTTTTCAATTTTCGTTATCGACTTGTGTATTTGATATTAATTTCAGCTTGATTCTTCCATCTGATTTGGAGAAAATGGTCTTGACAGATGGACAATACAGAGATCCTATAAGAGTTCTGTTTTTTTCTTTTGAGGTACGGAATCCTAAAAAAAGCGGCCAGCGTTGTATTGAGTAAAATGTTACGACTTTGACTTGACTTGAATAATAATTAATTAAACTTCGTATGCTTTATTTTATGATAGGTGCGTTTTATATGTCCAGAATGCTTATCATTATATAATAAATACATATAAAAGATATATTTAAACGATAATAAAAATGTTCATTAACTATAAAATATTATTTTTTCGCGATTTTTAAGTTCTGCTTTAATTTAAGATATGCCATACCAGGTCACCATCGTTACATATTATACAGAGCTATGGAAATTAGTTAAAAACATAAGAAGAATAGAAAAATATTTGATAAATGTGGTTTTATAAAATAATGTACGTTATATAATATTTCTCGGTTACTTGCATTACTCATTGTTTTACATTATTAGTAAATATTATTTTAATGTCATTAAACAATTAACATTTTAAGAGAAAAGTGATATTTGTTAAAATTCGTTTTAAAAAAACATTTTGTATTATTTTTACAAAAATGTATCTATATTGTAGTCACATGAGGCAAATTTATCTTATTACTTGAGTTTAGTTCCGGATACGAGTCAATGACCGAACGTCGTCGGAAATAGATACTCCCATAGAGTTCCGGCTACCATAGAATATTAAGCGCCCTTGGCACTTATGATGTATAGATAATATGTAATATTATAAACATTTTTAACTAATTGATCATGGTAATGGCTTAGTGCAGTAATAGATTGTAATTTACAATATTGAAGCTAAAGCATAAAATGTATATTTACATAACATAAAACAATCACATTCATTCTAAATTATAATAAATAGCAAATTGTAAATAAAATATTTATATGATTTAATAATTCGTTATTCATTATTCTTCCATTCAAGTGGTTTTATAAAATTCATATTTTTATACTCTGAAAATTATTATCTGGTAATATATCCGTAGTAATATATCTCTCTATGGTCATAGGAATAGCTATTAAGTTCGATAGTCGATACACATCACTTCAAATATCGTGTTCGTGTCACAGTAGAACATCTTAAGTTATGTAATTTTCCTGTTGCGACCCCATTTTTTATCATATGCCGCAATCCATAATTATATTTTTATTTAAGAAATTAGAACCGTATGTATTATTTTTTTCAACAATTTCTCATTTTTTATATATTTGGTTTTCCATCCAACATATTTATTATAATATTGAAGTCAATTTTTCTAAAACAACAGTGTTACAATACTATCTATCTCAACGTTTGATCCACTGCGACCACGGCCGCAATGAACACGTGCACCCTGTCATAATATACTATCACTAGACAAGCATAAGGCAAATCATATACGAAGATAAAACAATACAGCGGCTATGACAATGATAAGCAACAGCGTGAATATGTGAGAGCTTAAGTAGAAAATTTATAACCTACATCGATTTTGACGTCGATCTCTGTTCTCAGCTCCACGACGAGAGATAACTTGTGAGATCTGCATTAACATTGTAACGCGATAAAAGATATAATGTTTTTAAAAGGTATACAGACCGGACTAGGGTCCGCGACACCGCGGTGGACAAGTCGCGCTAACAACGAGCGCGGACATGTCACAAAAGCTAACGGTGTCTGACGTACAAGATAGTATTCGATTCGAACGCCACCGTAGAGTTCCGCGACTAGGTGGGTCGGCTGATCTCTCCGGCGGCATTGCAATGCACATCCGGGCCGGTCGATACGGGCGGCGACTTGCGCGCTGCTGGCGCGCTTCCTCGACGCCCCGCGCCCCCATCGCGGCTCCCTCGGCCCTCGCGTCTTAGAGTCCCCCCACGGCTCAAATTGATTCGTGAGCTCGATAATTATAAAATACTTATTGCAAAAATATATCCTCTTAATATATTAAATATTTTATAGTAACCAATTTGTATCTTTTAATAAGATTATGTAAGTGCATTTACCACAATTCGCTTAGATACTAATCTTATGTTATTTTTACATATAAAATTATCACGTTACTAAGTCTACCAAATTAAGGAAAAACAACGCAACGGCTATTTCTATTTTATTTTAGTCGTTGTGTTTAGGTTCAATTTAATTTTTCACACAATTCAACACGTAATAACACAATAAGATGCTATTAATATTGTACATTCGACCGGAAAACTAAGACGAGAAGAAACGAGGCCACGGGCGTAGGAATAGCCGAGTGTACGGCACACCCCAGGATTTTGTATGAACGAGAAATTAATATTACATAATTAAAAATTCCTTATACAAAAAGGCCAATTAAAAATTAAGGTCTATGTATGACAATTCTTTTTAGCTTTTGAATTTGAAAAATAATCAAATCTGCTAGTAAACACATGTGTATGCGTACCTCGTGAAGATTAAGTTCACACAATTTCAGTTATATACAACAAATTATTATAAAATATTATATATTATAAATTTTTTTTTATATTAAATTATATATTAATCAAATTTAATTATTTCATCTATTACACTATTCATTATATATATATGATATTATATAATGTATAATTGAATGGAACAGATCACTCTTAGTGAAAAGGTCGCCTTTGTATATTTAAGGTTAAAAATGCTTTGTACAATGTATATGTTTTTTTTTTGAGCGTGCAATAAAGACTTTTATGTTATGTTATGTATAAATCTAAACTAAGCACACATGCTTACCTATATTTATCCAAACAGCAGCTACACAAATTATAATAAAAATCTGGCAAGTGTGAGCAGTACTCGCGCACCGAGGTTTTCGTATCAATTTCATGATTGTAGGTATTCCGTTGATGAATATATTGATTATAAAAAGCGACAAATTTAATTTTGCTGTCGTATCCACTAATTTTATATGAAATGAAGCACGAGTAACAGTTTGTAATGGTTTTTTTTTCTGTGTAAAACATATAAATAACCAGTTTTAAGATTTGCACTTTATATATACCTACTGTAGTTCTCACTTTTTTTCAACCGTAATAAGTTTAGGTCAATGAAATGTAACTAAAAAGAGTTAACAAACTTATATTTGCGTCCGTATGCGCTCATTTTTTATGAAATGAATTACAGTATAAGTTTTAACGTATTTTTTTAATTTTTTCTGGGATGTATTTCCAATTGTGGGAATTTTCCTTTTGTTTGTACTATAAGTTTTTACATACAACATGAACAAAATTAAACATAAACACTCATATTTCTTGATTGCGTGGACTTAGAAAATTGATTTTTCTGTGCTTTAAGATGTGCCGACTTGGATTTCCTCGTCATTTTGAGAATTTTGAGAAGATGGACAAACAAACAGGTAGACATACGGATAACAAAATGATCCTATACGGGTTCAGTTTTTTCTATTTTGAGGTACGGAACTCTAAAAACAATATTAAAGAAAAAATATTTTTTATGCAAAATGAGATTACGCTGTCTTGTGTATTGTACAAATTAGTTACCTTTAAAGTTACTATTTATAGTTTACACTCACAGTATTTTTACATATTTTCATTTAAAATTGTATACTGCATACTTTAAGCTAAATATCAGTCTTTCTTATATTTTCGAGTCATTCCGTAGTGAGTAGTGGAACTTAGGAACAACGCTTTTCCTTATCAGAGTGAGAAAACGAAAATAACTTAAATAGAATCACTCTAGCAACCAACTTTCACTTAATGAATATGTACTACATATAAAAAGAATTAAACGAACGAACAAGCGATCAAGCCCGCAATGTATCTCGCCCATAATAAGATAATAGTAATATATAACACTTTATGACTTTAAGGGTTATAATAACAAAATGTATGTAAATACGTATTACGTTACTTTAATTATAAAGTAAATGTTAATAATAATTTATTTATTTTTAACATTTACTTTACAAGTATTGGTAAAATTGTATCGCTCTTAAATGTTATCATTTCTGTTTTGAGTCTACTTATTTTGTGAATAAATTATATTATATTAGTGGTAGAACAGATGCACAATTCTTAGAATGCTTTGTCTGACCAACCTAGGAGCCTATTAAAGTGACTGAATTTTTTATTGATTTTTATTTGGACTTAGTTAAGCTCAAATTAAAATTAACATTGGTATTTATTGTTTTAATTATATTTAGTAGATTTTACCAGATCTGAGATCTTTACCAAAAATCCACCTGGAAAATATCGAGATTGTCATAAACGTTGACACGTGAAACACGCGTTGCCATAGCAACGTGTGTGTCACAAGTTATATTATTAATTTTTTTTTAGTTATTGTGTAATGGTTTATTTATTGAATAAATTTACTTTATAAGCATTATTATTGAAAAATATTAGCGTTCTGCAAGTGCGAAAATTTATGCTCCTCCGCCCGTAAAAAGGGGTCCAAAGTTTTTCTTTCACGATATAGATTATTTTAAAATAATGTTAATTATTTAAGCGTTTAAAAGAATTTAAACTTCTTCTGTTAATTCAGTTTAGAATAAATCTATTAATATGTCAAGTCGGTATTAGTGATAAGGGGATTTGCTGCTCGCTTCTCCTACAAATACGCTTTTATTTTTGAAAACCTTTCGAAAAACAAGCTATAATGTTTTTGACAAAAAAAGAAAACGAGTCGACCACACAAAACTTTGAACGGAAAGATAAATACTCTAACAAAAATATTCAAGGTGATGGTTCAAAATAATAATATTGAACTAGTGAATCGAAATAGCAATATGAATTGAATATTAAATATTTTTATACCCCTTACAAAGTAGTATGAAGTATTTAAGATATTTAACACAATTATAAAGTTGCGAAAGCTAAGCTGTATGCACTTAATTAGGTATCTACTATCTATTTTTCTATCTACCATAATTATATGCTGCTACTTCCAATAGTTTATAAGAAATATTATACTATATTATCATTGTTATATTAATCGTATGCAAAACGTCTAACCTTGCTATAATTAACAAGACAAAATAACTAACTAGCAAAAATATTTACATTGCTATTGCATGACAAAATGATAGAAAATTAGGTGTTATTTTTTATGTTATGGTACAGAAAATCGGAAATTTAATATTTTGTGAAAATCTTTGTTGTATACAGTGACCAAAATAACGTTATAAACAAGGAACTTAATAAAATTTAATTATCTATTTGTAGAATAGCAAAGACCATATAATAGAAATTAGGAAGTTACTGATGATGTACTGTAGATGGCACTGTAATGTTCAATCAAGCACAGGTTATTAGGATTATTAGATTTTTTCTATATAACAAATTTATTAGTTAAGTTATATTTTTTTATTAATTTAATGTATATAAACATATTAAACAATACAAGTTAAATATATATATTTTTTATTAAAACAATAAGTACTAAACTTCAACAAAAACTAAAAAGTAACAAATATTCTTTTAACCCTAAATTTGAAACGAAAAATATTATAATTATTTCTTGTGTCAGTGCCGGTTTGGGTGTTTTTCAGGTCCCTTAAAAGGAAAATATGGAACCCTTATAGGATAACTTTGTAGTGACGGACATGTCCATGTCATGTTGTTTATCTGTCTGTCTGTCCGTCTGTCAAGGCCATTTTCTCCAAGTCACGAGGATGAATCAAACTAAAATTAATAACAAATATTCAAATCAATGACCTCTTGAAGCACAGAAAAAAATCAAACTTCCCAGTCAACGCAATCTAAAGATATGAGCGTTAATACTTAAATGTTTACATTTTCTAAATGTAAATCGCCGCGTTACAAAACCTACATGGTACTTTCTGTTGACCTAAAATTATGAAATTTGGCAATAAATTAGAATTTAACTATGAATTCTCACCATATACATGCAGAGGAAAATCTCAAAATCAATAATTTATATGTTTAACATAGAATGAAATCGCACGTGGCAACGTGTATGTCATTTTATAGAAAAGTTAAATTGTTAAACACATGGTAGTGCGTGTAACGTTTTATTTATTGATTTAATGTACTTTGTAAGCATTATTGTAGAATAATATACGTTATATTAAATATAGCGATCTGTACTTCTACTACAAATACACTATAAGTATGCCAAATTTTATAGTCCTCGTCTGCACAATTTTCGTAAAAAGGGGTCCAAAGTTTTCGCTTCACGTATTAAAATATAGATATTAATATTAAATGTTTTAAAATATGCCCCGTATATCTAATAATATTGCAGTTTAGGTCCATGTGGTCCGTGACTTTATTATCAACAATATGTATTATTTAATAATAAAAGGTTGCTTTTCTTCAATGCAGATGCAGAACAAATGTAAGAGGGCAAACATTAACATTATATGTACATAATATCTATGCACCAGATATCATCATATTGTATATATATATACAGAATTAACATTAAAGTCTTTAAAAGAAGACTATGGTCTTTTATTGTATAGAGTAGACTGCAGCAAGGATAATTAAAAGTTTAATTAAAATTATAAATACAGGAAGGAAATACCATTGTCTTACTTGATACCGCCTTTGTACGTGATTAATTAAAGTATAATCATTATATTTCATACCTTGCATTTTGTTCCATTGTCCAACATAAATTAATTAGATTGTGCTTAACTGTCACGCCTAAAATGCATAAACAATAAGACAATAGTTTTGAAAATAATAAAAAGAAAATTAAATTTATAAATTCTTACTTTTCATAGAAATATTACATTTCTCTGTAAATTATAACAAGTATAATTAAGATGATATAAATTGTAATTGAAATATAAAAACCAGTTTTTTGATAATTCAAACATAGATGATCTGTTGATTTAAATTTCATATAAATAATTACATGACTATTTTTATTCGTTATTATAAAATTTACAAACTCAAAATGTTTATTGTTGCATTTTCCATAGATTACCTACTATTAAGTATTAAGTAACGAATATATGTTATCTGTGGTTATATACCATTTACTATTTAGTGGGCTACAATTGAGAAGCCGATTTATGTTTTGATGTTATAAGTTTTGTAGTTTCATTAATTTAATTTTATAGGTTTCTTTCCAATATAATTCTTTTGATAATATAATAAAATTATGACTTGGGGTTTTGTCACTTGTGGTCCAAATGAGGCGCTTGTAGTTTCAGGTAAGATATTTTAGATCCTTGAAATATTATTGCAGTAGTAAGTAGCATTTTATAAAAATACTTTTTAAAGTACTGCTGACAGCTTAAAATTAAGGTCATAACTCGTAATCAACAATAAAATTATTATTTACTATTATTATTCACATATTTTGTCCCGGCGACTTTTAGTATTGTATAGAGCGTCAATAGGCGTTGGCAAATCCTATTATATTTTTTAATCTCTATTTTATAAGAATATATTGTATGTTGAATCCTTGCGGGTGTAATAAATTCATTATCTTTGTCATTTCTGTTATACCTAGTGTTTGCGTTTTTTTAGCAAATGTACAAAAAAATAACATTGTTTACTTCTCATGTGCACTATGAGTCATAATATTTTAAACAAAATTTATATGTTACATCATATGCCTGTTTAATGTGGAGATATTTTAAATAGTCTTAACCTAATAGACTATATTAGAATTACCTTTTAATAAAAACTTATTTTTTCTATTATAAAAATGTGGTACTTATATTTGTCAATTTATAGTTATAAAACTCATACATTACTAATGTGCACATTATGCGAATTTATTTTTGCTGCAAGTTTATAGAATGCAATAAATGCCAGGCGTCTTGATTTTGTAACTAATTTAAATTAATTATGAAAATCATGCATGAATATGCGACATATGGACACTAGAGCTATATTGACAAATTATCCATAGCTATTTTAAAAATAAGAATGACTTCATATCAACTAATTATGTAATTTAAAAGTTAATATATTTTTTCCGGAATCCACCTTTTAGATGCAGATTTACATGTATGCTGATGTTTTACATGCAACATTGTTCTTTGATAATTTTGAACAATGAATATTTTAGAAAGAACACATACTCTAAATATTTTTTGTCTATATATTTTAATTTTAAATTATTTGCTTTTCTAATACATTAAAATGCAAAGCGAAAGTTATTATGAACATGAATTTTGAATGTGTACATTTTAAATTTTGATACAGTCTACATTTTTCTTTATTAATTAAATTTGTATTAATATACAGGATGCTGCTATTCGAAACCTCTACTTGTTCCTGGAGGACGAGCATTTGTTTGGCCGGCAATACAACGTGTTCAGAGAATTTCACTTAACACTATGACACTCCAAGTTGAGTCACCAACAGTTTACACTAGCCAAGGGGTGCCGATATCTGTAACAGGCATTGCACAAGTAAAGTATAACTTTTCTTTCCAGATGGAGGGAAAAAATGTGTTTATTGCTTAATGATACCTATATTCAATTACAATGAGTTTTATATCAATAAACCTTGTCTGGTCATTTATATCAGATCCCATAGAAGTATGCAATGCTTAATAAATATTTTAGTGCCTGAATGACAAGCCTTTTTATAGACTTAATGAACTTTCAAGTACACTGATTTGTTAACAATATATTTTAGCCTAAAATTGAATCTCAACCAGTCCTTATGTTACTGCTATTAAATAAAATATAAGAAGTGATTATTTTAAATAGATTTATTGAATAATTTAATTAATGTGCTTTTTCAGGTAAAAATACAAGGGCAAAATGCAGAAATGTTGCTGTCAGCTTGTGAACAGTTTCTTGGAAAATCTGAACAAGAAATTCAGCACATAGCACTAGTAACTCTTGAAGGACACCAGCGAGCTATAATGGGTTCCATGACAGTCGAAGAAATATACAAAGATAGAAAGATCTTCTCTAAAAAGGTGTGAAAAAGTTTTTCCTTTTTTTGTTAATATATGTTGTTTATAAATACCATGAAATATATTTTTATGAGTATATGTATTTCTTACACTGGTTGTTGTGCAAAGATAATTTTATAAAACCATATTAAGTGATAATTATTTTATAATCTAATTATCTGATATAATGAAATGAAAAGATTTTACTTTGCTTGCACATCGAAAATATTTTGTGTTACAGGTGTTTGAAGTAGCTTCAAGTGATTTGATAAACATGGGCATAACAGTTGTGTCCTATACTTTAAAAGACATTAGAGATGAGGAGGTAATTTATTCAATCTTATATTTTATATGCTATAAAATATCTATTGATCACTTCTTATAATTAGTTAATGGATTTTTAATTACTACTCCTTGTAGAATATTTGAACTGTATACAATATGTTTTCATATTGTATACAGTTCAAACCAGGTATTGTAAACCCATCTTTGTAAACAGCTATCATATTTGATTACTCATCTAAATATTTAATTTAACTGGGCCTAACCCTTAATTCTAGCAGTAATAACATTGCCTGAATAAATTCTCATACTTAATTAATGAATTAATCATTTAATATAAGTTATAAAACCTGAAATCCCACACTACACCATGCCAGTAAGATTTTTTATAAATTTGCGTTTATCCAATTCATCTTCAGTTCTTAAGAAACCTACATTGTACATGCCAAATACTTTCTTCATCCAGTAGCTTTGACTGACAGTGATTTAGTAAAGAAAGAGTTTTGTACACAAAAGGTATTCACACCAAGAGTAATTAGATTGATAAGTTGACTTACAATACATAACTTTTATTTCTCATTAGCTTTTAGTACTTTTTAGTTAGAGACTTTTAAAAATCACGACTTAAGTGTGTACAACAAGATAGACTTATTCATGTAGTAATTTTATTTTATTAATTTCTTACAGCTTTTATCTAGATTAACTTTATAATATATATATATGTATATATATATATATATATATATATATATATATATATATATATATATATATATAATATATATATATATATATATATATATATATATATTCACGTCTAGTAACGTTATATAGAAAATGTTTTATATGATTATTTAGGGATACTTGAAAGCCTTAGGCATGGCCCGTACAGCAGAGGTGAAAAGAGATGCACGTATAGGAGAGGCCGAGGCCCACGCTGAAGCGCGTATCAAAGAAGCAATGGCGGAGGAACAGCGAATGGCCGCGCGGTTTCTAAATGACACTGAAATAGCGAAAGCTCAGCGAGATTTTGAATTAAAGAAAGCCGCTTATGATGTAGAAGTTCAAACGAAAAAGGTATTAGTGTACTTTAATATTTGTGATAATTTTTAATATTTTATATAGAATAGTAAAAGAAATTGTTGTAATAAGTTCATCTAAAGCTCAGAGAACAGTATATTAAAATACACCTTTCAGTACATACAGTCAGCAATTTCATTGTGTGTATTATAAAACGTAAAAGCCCATTTTCTCCCATTCCCGTTATAATTTCCAGATATCTTCTAGTAGTGCGTAGTCTTCTGCGTTGGTCAGTCACTCGGAAAGAAATTATTATACATTTAAAAATTATTGTACAATAATATTGTAAGATTTTAACTATCAAATTATCTATTTAATTTATTTTAATATTATACGAACTTACAAATGGGCTGACTTGGAATGGCTAAGACTTTATTTCTATACAATAGAAGGTGTACGGGTCTAGACATATTTCCAAGAAAGTACTTTAAAGGCGACACAAATAGAATATATACGAATTTGGTTAGATATAGAAGAGGTCGAACAGAGGAGGCGTGTTTCATGTGTAATCATATGCATTCTCTTATCTAAGATCCAAGCTCTTATCCCTGCAACGCAATAGGTAGACGCGCGGCACAGAAGCACTGAGCTATGAAAAGCTAAAACTATTTTTTTACTATTATTGTTTTTTATTTTTTTATTACTATTATTGTTTTACTCAATATTATAATAAATGTTAAAGGCTGAAGCTGAAATGGCATACGAGCTCCAGGCAGCGAAAACAAAACAACGTATCAAAGAAGAACAGATGCAGATAGCAGTTGTGGAGCGCTCACAAGAGATCAATGTGCAGAAATGGGAGGTACAACGTAGGGAGAAGGAACTTGAGGCGACTGTACGAAGGTATATATAGTGTTAATGCACACATTTAAACACTATTTATAAGTAATAAAATATTTATTTGACTTTCGCGATTTTTACAAATTTGATATTCAACTCTTTCACCAGATTAATTTCATATTTTTTTGTAAACCCGATGCTTCGAACATTTTGCAACTTTAAATAATCTAAATAAAAATATAAACATATGTAATATATTATTGATTCTAAATTCCTAGACCCGCCGAAGCAGAGAAATTTAAGCTGGTGAAATTGGCAGAAGCACATCGTCTAAAGACAGTACTGGAAGCTGAGGCTGAGGCTGAAGCAGTGAAAGTTCGTGGGGAAGTAAGTACCACGCTCTTATTAGCTTCACTTTGATCTTATTTTTCTAACTTGATTGCCATTGAAGTTGTTTATATTATTTTATTGTATATGTAAGTTGAGAACACTTCCTTGACCTTATTCCTCGTCACATCGTCCTTAGTCTACAAAATGCAATGAAACACAAGAAGATACACAAATAGTAATTCTATACCACTTTGATATTGAAATCTTATAGATATTTGTACTTATTCTGTATGTGTGCATGTCATTTAGGAGGAGTACTAAATGTCTGGACCAATTTTGATAAAATATTGTGATTGTATTAGAGCTCCTAGATGGGGTAAAAATAGCGATCGGACCCGGTAAGTGGTGTGTAATGTAACAGATCAGCTAAACTTCAAGAAATCATCAATATTTGTAGGTATACTAGCTTTTAGTGGAAGCGAGGCTCAAATAGAAGCAATTAAAAGTGTGATGTAATTACGAGCATTACATTACGAGCTATTTCCTATATTCTTCCTTGATAAAATGACCAGGTACACTAGTCTATTATCAGTTTTATATTTCATAGGCAGAAGCGTTCGCAATTAAAGCGAAGGCGGTGGCGGACGCGGAACAGATGGCGAAGAAGGCTGACGCTTGGAAAGAGTATGGATCTGCTGCCATGGTGGACATGATGCTAGACACATTGCCTAAGGTAAACTATCATAGATTTTTAAATTTTTCTACTTGGTTCTTATTTTTTTTTACTTTTGTGTATATATAACAAAATATGCTATATATATATATATTAATAAAAAAATATATATATATATATATATATATATATATATATATATATAATATATATATATATAATAAAAAAATGTCATCCTCTAGATACGATTGATTTCACATTATATTGATATATCTTGATTATATTTTTTGTTAAATTTATTATTGTCTCAACATTCGTTTCGATATGAAGAGAGTTGACAGCTACAAGATAAGATGTAATGCAAACAGATGCCATATTTTAATAAAGCTTAAGTTTGCTTATTTGTTTAATAATATTGATTTGAGATCACTCCACACACTCCCACACCCATCCTGTTTAGAGTCCGACGCTGTCCCACTGCACCACGATGGCGTCATTCGATGCTTTATAAAAAATCTATATAGTTTATTTATGATATGTTATAAATTATATATTTATTCTATAATTTAATTTTCATTTATAATTCTATCGAAATGTACAGAAATTATTTCCGTTTACGAAGTAAATATAATTAGCGTTTCGTTTCGCTTGAATTGCTCAATGTATTACACTTGTTCGTACCTACTACGTCGTCATCGTCGTCGTCAGATAAACTACTAGGCATTATTTGAATAATAGCGTCAACACTACTTCAACCATCACAAGTCAGATGCATTATAACTCGTGCATATTATTTATTACAAGGTCAACTATGTAACTAAACGATAAACTAGTCACACAGTCTACAGATATAACCAGTTGCATTACATTTCGATGTTTCCTTCATGATTTTAAAATTTAATGTTTTGTTTCTTTAACTCTATAATATACAAATATATATTTTGAAGTATATGTCGTTAAATACATATACATAATTATTGGAACATACTAGCATTTTTGTTAATGTAGTAATATATATATTTTTTATCTCATATGTTTCATCACCACAGACTTTTGGCGTTTACTATTGTAGTTCTGCTTTTCTCTTTATTGAATTATACGTGGATTTATTCAATGACATGGATTTTTTATTCTTATGGGATTCTTTGTCTATGTAAAATGTATTTGTCATATTTGTTTCTTTGCTTTTCATCGCTCTTTTATTTTGGCTTACGGTTGTCGTCGACAATGTTCATATTATGCTGTGCTTTCCGTTGCGTTGTTAGAGACTTGATTGCGTCCCCGTCTCTAGAAGAAATAGCAGTTTTGATATTATTTTCCACTATATCAGTTACGGAATTTTCATTTGTCCGGTGAATGAACGTGCTGATTGCGTCGTCTTCGGGATCAGAGTAGTAAATACATCCTTTGTCTTATTATTGCGACTTGTTGTTAGTCGTGTATGGCGTTCTTGATTGTCTTAGTTTCGTTGATAACTGGATGGTCTGGATGCGTGAGTTTTCCCCACTTCCGTATCCTTCCGTTAAGGACCAGGTCCGATCCGGTCCAGGTCGATCTTCTCAATCACGAGTTTAGCCGAATACATTCCTTCATAAACCTCATTGAGCGTGTCAGTCACGTCCAATGGACATCTATATGATCTTGCTAGCTCTTGAGTAACGACCACGTTACTTATGGACTGACGATCTATCGATGAAGGGCAGTTGGTTGATGTCGCCGATGTGCACAAATGTTAGGGCCTTAGATAATATGTTTGTCTGAGACACCATTTACTAGAATTGATGCGATCGTGCGTAATTTGATTTTTGCGTATCTTGTGCAACTAAAGCATCTTCTTCTAAGGTCATCTTACTTCTGAGGTACTCTGCCGCCTCTATTGTTGTAGTTGCTACCAAATCACTGTCGGGGATAAAGCTTTTGACCACCCAGGTGGATTTCTAAGTATATAATAATGTATAACTGGTGCCTCCCAATATTCCCAGATGGTAGTCGGGCCTTGGATGGTTCCCAGTAGATCAGTGACTGCTTCTTTGTTTACGACAACGTACTGCCGTCAACGTACTAACGTCTTCTCTCACGACGTCAACGTTTACTGCTTTTGGTCCTGTTTCTGCTTTTTCAGCATTTAAAATTCTCAGGTGATCGATTTAGCAGATTATTCGCCTTGATAAATGGAGACAATCCGTCTCGTCCACTAAATATTGTATTTGTATTATTAATTCACAATAACCGGTACTCTCAGTTCCCTAATTTCATGTCAAAATCAAATTTATATTTTGTGTACCTGTAATATATACCTTTATTTTTCGACCACTTTTTATTAAAAATATATCTCTTTCGAAAATAAGGTCAAACAAATCAATGGTTTGTTTGCTCTTGCTTTGTGGAGTTCATGACATCACTAATTATTTACAAACATTTATTGTATTATAGTTTATTATAATTTAGTAACATGTTTGGACGTTAACGGTTATCGTAATGTTATTATTATGCCTTAAATATTATTTAATTTTTTCACTTTTATAATTTGATATGTAAATCTTATCGCACAATTTATGCGATAACGTTCTCTGTAGTATATTTACTTGTAAATAATCAGAAATATATAAATTGAAATCATTTAAAATTATTTCTGAGGGACCCGGCCAAAACACGTCTTAAAATTCACCGAAATATGACTGAATATTAAGGCAATTAATCATAGACACACCAAACCGACCAAATTATAATGTTTTGGTTTGGTGGTGTTTGGTTTGGTCTTGGTTTTGGAAATTAGCAAATCATTTAAACGTGTTCGGCTACTGTAATTTGAATTTATATTATAAACAAACCACTCTATTGTACATTTCACAATTAATACTTGATTAATATGTTGCTCATACAAAAGAATATTCTAAATTAGTTATCGCTCGAAACTTCGTATTCATTTCGCTTTTTAAATGTGCCATGTTCAGTTTTACCTATATCAAATCGTTATATGATAATAAATATAAAATATGCAAAATCATTTATAATAGGTGGCAGCAGAAGTAGCAGCGCCATTGTCCCAAGCACGTAAAGTGACGATGGTGTCTTGCGGCGGAGGCGAGGTGGGTGCCGCCAAATTGACAGGCGAAGTGTTGAGCATCGTCCAGTGCATTCCTGACCTCGTGAAGGGAGTCACTGGAGTCGACATCTCCAAAGTGAAGGTATGTTCATTAAGGTTTTGTTTTCTGTTGGGTCGTTTAGAAAAGAGAATAGCCTACAATAAATTCTAATAATGTACAATTCCATAGTATGTAATTTATTCTGTCCTATGGAAGTTTTTCTTGTGAAACCAATATAAGTAGATTTTGCAAGATTAGATTTTTAAACGTTTAGCTATTCGTTGTTAACATAAATTCTGTTTGTTTGTATTCTCTATTCTAATATTACGTTTAATCTAATAACTTTCACATTTTTAACAACAACATGCATGTTCATATTTCATATCGCTTTTATAATTTCATAAAAATACATTAAAAGCATTTTCTCTGATTTAAAAAACCAAATCCTTGTTTTCATTAACATTGTGAAATATACGCAAGATAACTTATCTAGAATAGAGGTCGTTTGTCGTTAGCCTTTTGACTTATCAATAATCGCGACTAACATTTGCAAATAATAAAACAAAGTGTTTTCCAACAACAGTTTTATATTATATTTAGGTACAATCAACGCTGATCATTTATGAATTATGTGTATTCAACAAACTAGGTTAAAATGAATAGCTTCACGCTATTTCCCACAAATAGCACGGTATACAGAAGGAATCTAGTGTTAAGACACACCGTTGCCCATTGTCCGCCCAATTTTCACACATTGCATGTCGGAACTCAACGTCGCGCTTGGTCTTGTTGCCAGCGCGAGGAAATTTAATAATTAATCTTTTTTATGAATCCTAAAGATAATATTTAAAAATGCTTATTATTGCTACTTATTCTTTACATACACATTGTAAAAAGTATATTTATTATAAGGGTTGGTGTTACTTTCTCCAGAAGAGCAGGGTTATGTCAAAGGACAGGTCTGTTTACTGAGTATTTACTCGTACATATTATTAATTAGTCATTTAATTTTATCAACTTAAACAAATTTAATTCAACTTTATATATGTGCAATTATTGATAAGTTGAACACAGTGCTCTATAATTGGTTGAAAATCGCTTTTAACTGTTATGCTTTATAACATTAAATGCTAAATTACTAGCATTTAGCTTTTGAAAGTAACTCATTTCTAAATGTGCTAATCCATTCACAAACCTCTCTTTAATTTCACATTTTTTGTTTAAAAATGTATAGTGTATAATTTGTAATATTAAAGTGTAATTATAATAGAGGTTTATTTTTAAATGTAAATAATCTAACGGGTGCACGGTTGTATAGAGTGTGGAAGCCGTAGTCCCCACACCAACCGCGCGTGGGGACTCGGCGAGGAAGTTGCGATAACTATGCGGGATCAACTAAACATCGATCTGGAGGCAAGTATTATATGAAATGGTAGTGCACGATTGTCATTCCGTAATGATCTCTTCTCATTGGTCGTTTGAGCACACACACACACACACACACACACACACACACACACACACACACACACACACACACACACACACACACACACACACACACATGCAGAGCAGTTACCGCAATAATTCGGTGGAATGTTTCAATTTAAAACTATTTTAAAAAGATATCTCGAAAAATGTAATTTTTCTACGATTGCTCCAAAATGGCGGTATAATGAATCGATGTACAGAAAATATTTATGCATGTTTAAACCAAGTAATATAAAATCACAAATAGAATGCATTATAAATTATAATCACTATTTATTTAGTTAAATGAGAACTTAGTATTTTGCATAAGTAAATAACGACGAGCGTAACCAGCTGATTGCCTACTGTAATTTTAACAGTTGTTATTTAATTTTATCAATAGAATTACCTTTACAATATAGGACTAAACGCAACATGTTTTCTTGATTGCAATTAATATGAAAACAATTGATTTCATTCGTTTCATATAACGTATATAAAGTAGGTACTCAATCTTTATCGATCAGTAATTCAGTGCATAAAGGTATTAAAAAGCGTCTGTTTTATAATGCCGTGAAATTAAGTAATTTGTTAATTAACTTTTGAAATGTCCAAGTGCACGACACAATCAAAATATAGGTTTTTGAAAGATTAGAATATATTTTTGCTCTATTTTGCGTTTTATTTCACTCATTTCAGTATTAGATCGCTAGTATCTAAGTAACTACGCCTCTAACTAAGTATCTAAGTAACTAATGTTTATAAATTAAAAATTTTGAATATATCGATATATTAAATAACCGTATCGCAACGTATCTATTGGTTTATCACATTGACATTGGAGTTTATCTATTCATATACTGTGTGAGAAGATTTCATGACACGTTCAGTGCGCTATTATTTGACTCATTGCTATTTATAAGATGTCATTCATGTTGAGCGGAGTGAATATGTGGACCGTTAAGTTTGAAAGTGGCATAAGTCCATTTTTGAATAAATACATATCACGTAGTTCATGTTTTAGTTAATGTAATATTATATAAAACCACTTCATGTTTAACTTGTTAAAAAAACCTATATACTATTTTATTATATTCAATTAACATATATGGGAGTAAAACTTTATTATTTCGCAACAGGGAAGAAAATTGACTTATACCACTTTCAAAATAAATTTTCTGTAATAATATTAATTGTCTAAGTGTTTCTAAGTAACTGTGAATGCTAATAAAGTGTATATATATATATATATATATATATATATATATATATATATATATATATATATATATATATATATATATATATATATATATATATATATATATATATATCTCATTGTAACCACTTGTCATGCATACATAATATATGTATTATTTAGTTTTTACATTTTACTATATTTTTTCGCAGGATCTTCGCGCCGTCTAATGCAACAATCTTCATAGAAAATTTATTTTCTAGCCTGGTATAACAAACATGATATATCCCCAAACCTTTTGCCAAATATATAATACGATTCTTGGTTTACTTTTTTCTAAAAGAGCGCTGTCCACAAATCTTGTGAACAAGAAAGTGTGTCAGCTCTAGTCTCAGTCTAACGAGTAGGATAGTTCCGCTTCATTTCTAATAGTACGCGGTAGTCGGAGATGATGTTTAGTTGTGCGACAAATCGGAGCGACGATCAGATAAAAGACCAATCGCCTAATACTCAAGAGTAAATTATAAATGACTGTTATAGTAAAAAATACCTATATTTTTTTATTTTAGCTAATCTGATGCTAGGTTAAATAATAATATTTGGTGTTCAAAAATGCAGTTTAGAACTTGTAATGTAATGATAAAGTAATTTAGCACATTATATGTTCTACAACATATTCTTGTATTTTAAAGATAAGCAAAACTAAATTGTGTGTACCAGACAACTGCGTTTCGAGCATAGGTGTGTGTTGTATACCTTTAATGAACATGTTATGTAATAAACTTTAATCTTTTTACATTATATTTTAAATGTGTGAATAGCTAAGCTTTAAATGTTAACAAAATTTACATTTAGTGACCATAGGGCCTCGTTGTTTCATCGAGGACTCGAACGGCCACCGTGTGCTAGTTTACTTCCATATTTGTATTTCGACTAGTCAATTGTATCTTTTGTGTATTTTGTATGTAAATAAAATTTAAACTTATCCATTTGTAAGCGTAACTAACCTTAAGATGGAACTATCGCTTCTACTATCTGACTTACATTTCATCTGTAACATTAGGTACTTGAGTTTGTGAGGTTACTGGTTACTATTTTTATTTACCACAATATTATTTGCATTTCTTATTAGATATGAATATAATAAACTAAAATTTGATAAGAATTATTTTCAAGAGACTTGTCGTGGCCTTGCGTTAGATGGATTCGAATATAATTTGTAGGTACCTACTGGCTGTCTGTTTACGCCTACGTGTCATTTGTAGACTATAGTATACTTTAAGCATCATTCATTTCTATTCCAAAGTTTTTTTTAAACCAAACTCCTCCTTTGTAACATATCGAATAGTTTCAATTTAGAATCTCGTGTGTTAAAGATTTATAGTTATCCATTTACTCAATTATGTCAGTATTTAATAAACATTTAGAATATTAATAATGTTTCAACTCATCCGTAACTGCGTCTAAGGTCTTATGAAAACCATAAGCTAGTTTCTATTTTTATATCAAATTTGGAATTAGTAATAGTATACATTCTTTGGGATGTAGCAACGTACGTCCCGTTTGATTTGTTCCGAATCGATCAAATTTCCTTTGCAAAGTTGATTTTGAATGAAAATAGATGAGCTAAGAAAGCAACTATGAGCTAAAAAGCAAATGTTTGTAATCAATTATAGGTAAACGTATGTACTACAGACGGTCTGTTAGTGTATGTGTATAGAGTGAAAAGTTGTAGCGTTGGGTAACTTTGGATTGGGATAATATAATATAATAGATAGTTGATAGCAACAGTACCTAATCTATCTGATTTTGGGCGTGTATCTATAAATATTTTCGCCAGTATAAAAATCTGACGTAAATTGTGAATGTTCACGTTCCGCTCGAACTTGCTTTTATCATATATAGTAAGCATAAAAAAAATAATCGATTTTATATTTAATTTGAATAAGTAATCTATAAATGAACATGATTGCATGCTTTTAAGTGTCCATAGATAACACAAAATGCAAAATTATAATCGAGGGTTCGTTGGTTCGATCATTACCCGCTAATGTCATTATTCTTTGTTTAAGTAATTCTTAATACCGTCATTTGAATGCAAAAAAATTGTAATGTCCAAACATAATAAGATTTTGAAACATCATCTAACGAAGCCTCTTCTAAAAATTTTTTAGTTTCTCAAACAAACTGTACCTAAAATGATAAGAGGTTAAAAACTATGAGGGACAAGTTAGCAGGGCACATTATTAGCTGGCATTCTTGCGAGTTGGTACCGTGCAGTGTGACCTCAGAAAAAAGTAAAAGTTACCTCTAACACTTCGCCTTGCGAAGCTAATATATGTAATAAGCTAAGATAGCATTGTAACTTGATGCACTTATATATTTTTTGTTATTATGATTTACATTTATTATGATAAAATATTTCGTTGTTCACATGTATTGATGTATTATTTAAGATGGAGATATGTTGGGTGCTTTTTTATTCAAATGTAATTTTTGCACAAATGTATAATCATTAATCACTATAAACTTTATTATCATTATCACTTAAGGAATAATTATTTGTAATTTAATATTTTTCACTGCTATATTAATACAAGATGTACTTGTTTCTTATTATATTGAGTGTACCACTTTTTCCCTATAGCACTATTTCCCCGAGCCATTGGTATTCTACGTTTTTATAGACCTTCATTTTAAGATAACATGTCGTATGTTAAAAGAATAGTACTACCACAACTCCACTTGTAATTCGTTGTATCACCACAAACAAAGATGATCCTTTGAATTTCAACGTAAGTTGTATTCACTGTGAGCTGGGCCATAAATAGGTAGGCTTGGTGTAGTAGGTACTACTCGGTAAACAAGCTAAATATTATTCGTAGTAACAGACGTGTAGTAATAATTATGTTGATAAAAAATTTACACTTCTGTATAAATCATTATATTGAAAGGAAATCCGAATATCAAAATCAGTTATTTTATTTTTAATCTTTATTACACTAAGTAGTGCTCGTATTCAAGGTTTTGCTACGAAATATATTAATATATTGATTGCTCTATGAATTTAATAATGTAGAAACAATTATTCGTTTCTACGGCACTATACTACTTTAGACGGAATACTAATTACCCTAAAAAGCTGAGTTTACTCTTGTGTTGTTAGATATATTGCAGCAGAAAATATTATTATTTATAATATAATGATTTTAACAAGTGTGAAATCTAAAAATCTAAAATAAAAATCTAAAAATTGTGGTTTTGATAAAAAAAATGATACTATAGTAATGATCTAATCTTCTAAGAGACGTGCACTAAGAGTGGCACAAAGTAACTTTGAGTGTGGATCACATTTTTATTAATGTATGTGTATTGACGTGTTTTTATTCATATTTATTCAATAAAAGTTTAAACTTAAGTATTGTTTCATTTGTATACACAAATATCCCTCAACAATAGGCATGTAGCTTATATTATCACATCACACGTGGTACTCTTGGCCATTAATAAAAGTCGGAGATTTATTAAAAAGTTTATTTGATGCTTTACAAAAGTTAACAAGATACATATATATTCAAAAAATATCAAAGGTTTACTGGGAAATACGTTTGGCAGTGTTTAGAAATATATTTTTTCTATTATAAAATATTGACAACATTATTTAACGAGTAAGGCTATACAAGGCACAAAACAGATATTCAAGATAATTATTCGTAGCTCGCTGGCGGAGATGGGCTATTGGTTTACAATGTTCTATCAGCCAATGTTCACAGTAAACCAAAGATCTACACTGCATTTTCATAAAATATCCTATTCTACTTAATTGATGTATTATAAATAAATAACATTTTTAGGCATTTATAGAAATCTTCTCATGAACTGGGATAAAGGTGATATCTTGTTCAGCTTTATAGAAAAAAAACGTGATTATATGTACCTGAAAATTAAGAGAAATTTCATTAGATATTGTGTGAAAATATGCCAATTTATAATTTAAAGATTAGCTAGGTTTCATTTATTTGGTTAAGGTATTATGTTGATATACATTAGTAACAGATGGATGTTATAGAAACGAGATTAAATTAATGTTACAGATGTTAGTCAGTGGCATCCATTGTTTCTTACTTCAGCAATTATATTATACAAATGTATAACAAATACAAATGCATTCGTCAAAAAACCCATTGTTTAAAATTGTTAGGTTGAATCTAACTTGTATGCCTTGTACTACTTGTAAAATAGCCAGAATATTAATATAACGATTCATAAGACGAAATTTAACTTAGACGAATCAATACCATATTGAAAAAGCAGATACAAACATTAAGCACATTAGGTATCGAGTAGCGCATTTAAAAATTTATACTTTCAATTCCGCAAAACGTAATTTACCCGCCACCGTACAAAAACCCAAAAATCTTTTAACTGACCTTAGTCTAATTGAAATAGATGAATTTCTCGCCATAGATGGTGAATCGAACTGCTTGTGTATATAAGATAAAGAAAAAGACATTCATTAGTAAAATATGATTACATAATGATATAAGGAGTTAAACGTATGCAACTAATCATACCATGTTATCGTAACGACAATTAACGCAGTATAGAGATCGATTAGTCGTTTAATTAACAACATCTGAAATTTATTAAGTACTATGGAATCATTGATTACAGTTTACAGTTATCTTCACTTATGCATGGTGCTTATAATTAATGCTATGATATGTTTTTTTTATTATATGGTTAAGATTTTGGCATCTAAAAATATACATTTATGCAAAAATAAACAGGTGCTAGACAAATAATTACTAAGGCTGTCGTATCTTAACCCTAATGAAATAAATACTATCACAAATTTGTAGTGACAACTGTGTGCGTTTTTATATGTTTTATATTTTTTATAATTTTATTGTAAAATTATTATTCGTTTCATTTCATTTCAGATTTTTTTGATTTCTAAAATAATTTCGTTGTCAAAAGTTGAACAAAATTCGGTACCTATATTACATACAAACTGGAATGTACATTTTTAAGTATACATAAAGGATAACATATTATTTATAATAATACTTTACAGCATACAAAACAAAAATTAGTTGCGATAGAATATTTCCCCATAAGGCACATTTTATAATAAAGTTTAAAATTGTCACTGATAAATAATATTTAAGACGTTTCATAAATATGGAAACTTATGTATATATTAATATTTACTATGTATTTTAAATCTATATTCTCCTATGTTATAATTTTTTATATATTTACTTATTCTTAGTTTCATTTAAAAAAGTATCAAATGTCATGTTAATTTCTATAAAAGATTAATTGTGAAGTATTATTATAACTAAAGTATTTGTGGCTACATTAATACCTAATAATCTAAACTATAAACATTGGTAGCAACAGCAGTTCATTATAATAAACTAGTTTTATGTATAATCACATGGTATATCTCACAATTTTTAATTGTGTAAAATTATATTTTTTCTATATTACATTATACTAATGCTGGCAGACGGATTTACGGTAGGCACTATATAGACATAAGAAATATCTTGTAATTTACTCTTACAAATTCATAATTTGTACAAAACAAACATATATTAAACTGGAAGCCTTAGTCCAACAGCAAGGGACCTTAAATAATTCCTTTCCATTATCTATTGTCATTAGCATACAATATATAATTCCAACTTCTTTACTAAACATCTAAAGTTTTCAGCAACTTATAAAGATTTATAAAATAGTGAGCCTTCTTAGATTACACAAAATAGATGGAAAGCAATCAATGTCATAATATAAAAGACTGTGAAGCTATTTGTTTTTTCAAAATTGTAAATGAAATTGTGCTATTCAATATAGAAAATTGTAAGTTATGTGTGACAGTTATTTACCACATTGACTAATATGTAATGCAAGTCGACCCATGATTCAGTATTATACTTTACCCCATGAATGTTTGTATCTGCGTTTTCTAAGTAAATGTTTAGAAATGAAGTATTTTATACCAAGAATAAGAATAATAAAACAAGATATGTACAGGAAGCTCAACATTCCAATATCCAGACTTGACAAGGGACTGTAAGAAGTAGCTGCTGTTGATCGAGCTTTCCTTGAAGTTTGAATATTATTTGCACTATATACTCTTTGCAGGTATTCATACACTGCAGGCAAGTTCCAGGCTCCTCTGGAAAGTCTACATTCTGGGCACCTTGTAGTACTTGGAAATTGTATTTTGGGATGTAGTGGATCCTCAGTAATATCACCAGCTAGTCGCAAATTAACTTCATTGTGAGAAATCCATAGCCATAAAACTGCTTTGTCATTCTCCTTTACATCAAATATTCGATTTCTTGCTGCCATAGCTTGGAAATGCTCAGAACAATCAGTACAACCAAAGAAATGTTTGACATAACCATGCATAGCTTTTAACACTCTAGGACCTTCATTGCCAGGCTTTAAAGCGGCATTTACAGTTAGAG
Organism: Dione juno; assembly: GCA_037127375.1. Lineage (NCBI taxonomy): Eukaryota > Metazoa > Arthropoda > Insecta > Lepidoptera > Nymphalidae > Dione > Dione juno. The sequence goes on from JAXRJS010000004.1 coordinate 1,219,362, forward strand.
TATGGAATAATGTCCATAAGCCACATGAGTAACCACGGAACATGGCCTGACTTCCCTTACATTTTACATAATCTAGGTCAGATAAAAATACTGGTGCATAAGTTATTTCAAGCCTTTTTACTAAATCATAAACTTCACTCCCGCTCCACTGGCTCTTTTTATTAAGCTCTTTATGTAAGTCCATAATATATTCTCTTAGATTACCTCTAAATGGATAACTCACAATAATAGCATCAAGATAATCTAAGAGAGCTTGAAGAATTTCACCAGTTAATATTTTATATCTTGTTATTTCAGTGTGCAAGCTTGTTTTCAACGTTTTTTCTAAATCATTATAATAAACAGTATCTGAATCTGAGGCATGTCTATCACTGTTTGATAAATCAGAACTATCTTCTTGGTTTATATGACGCATTGGAAATACATAATTTTTAGATTTCAAAAATGAATTGATCTCTATAAGTAGATTTTGCTTTGATGGAATATTTGTTGTTAGAGGTGTGGTATCCAAGGATTTTCCTACAGCAACTATGCTAGGAAATTTCCTCACTTTACTAATTTCAGCCAGTTCACTGATATCATAAATTCTTTTAACTTTAATATGTGGATAATCACTTAAATCAAGTGCTAATTCAGATCCCACTGTAGAGTTTTCACTTTCAAATATGAGGAAAGTATAAAATGTATCTTGAGACAGTGGACTTACGGCTAAATCAATGGTTGCATATGCTCCAATACTGAAGGAAGGAGCAAATCGTAAATGCCCCATAAATTGTTCTTTTTGCATTTTGCTGATCAATTGTGACTTTAATTTTTCAGCACTATCAGTTGCTTGTAATTTATCACCAACATTTGCATTTCCTTTTTGATAGTTTTCATGTAAATATCTTAAAGAGGGATATGCCATCACTTCAAATTGCCGACAGATTTCATTATTTTCTTCAATCGAACAATCTAGAACTGCCAATTGAATAATTATTTTCCATGGTTCTATCTCAGTTGCTAAACTTTTAAATTTAGGAGCGAAAGCTCGACAATGGCCACAATAGCTATTATAAAATTGGATTAAAAATGCATTATTTTTTCCATAAACTAGTTTATCAAAATTTGTTTTCGTTAATATAACAACGTGGTCTGATTTGCTATACAGTCCTTGTCTCTCAACATCAAAGTTATCAGCTAGAACTGAAGCGTTTAAAAATTTATCTAAAAAAGTTAAGCTTAGCACAAAAAAGATCCAGTAGTTCATTTTTCTTTAATAATGTTCAGGAGCTTCATTAACATACAGACAGCAATATATTTTAATAAAAAAGTTGTCTGAAAAATTTGTACAAAATAAATGCTATTATTAAGTAATTACTTGACACTTTTTACATAGTCAACCGAATTCTGTACGTTTTTTATTTCAGCTTCAACTTTAAACGATAATCCTGATCTGCAGATGGAAACAGTCCACACTTACACTTGTGACAAATCATTGACACAAAAATAAACACGGTTGCGATTTCTAAGTTGACGATAGATTACCGTACCATAAAGCAAATTAATACAGATAAAAAGAAATTATATTTATATACTATAGATAATTTTGAATGAATAAAATATATATTATTATTAGTCGATTTACTTATTATTTTAAAAAAATAATGTGAACAAAATAGTAATTTATTAAATATATCAAATTATTATATAATTATTTAATTTAAATAGTTAGCTTCAGCTTGTGTCTTTGCTTATTTATTATAAACATTTAATATTTAGTAATTTTTATTTATAAATGCTGCAATTAGTAAATTTATTTAATTTCAATGATTTTGGAAGCCTATATTTTATAAATGCAACATTGATATATCAAATTAATTCGATCGTAATATAAAAATATTTAGGATATCAAAACACATATTTTGCTATTCATCTATATTACATGGTAAAATGTTTATTAATGAACTTCCAGCAGCCAGACACAAAAAGTAACTTAACGTCTATAGAAGTTAGAACTTAGAAGTTACAACACAAGGAAAAGGCACGCTAAAACCATGATATAGATTAATAATTATACAATATTAATCTATATCATTATTATGCATTAATAATTCGTAATAAAATTTTCCCACATATTTTAATATTAATAATTACTGCTCTCAAAATCTTATGTTTACCTAATATCACTATCTAGTATTTACTAATCATTAGCTAATCACTAATCAACAACTATCAGATATTGACAATTGAGATTCAGTCAGAAAAATTGTTTTATTTGATACCTATTAACTATTTATTTTAATAAATATTCAATATAACGTGTAACCTCTTAAAATGCTGTTTACAATTGTAGTCAATGAATAAGGTGGTTATTTTTTGTGCTGTTTGTATATTTATAGGTTACATTAATCGGCCTCAAAATACATTTGCGTTTTATATTGATACATGACACGTGTAAAAGTTAAAAAGTTATATATCATGGTATAATATTTGTCACTATAACTTATAATTACAGGTGTACCTACAAAATAATTATTTACGGAACGCTTCGGTAAACCGGGTGACCTAGACAGCTGAATCCAGGGGCCAGGATATTGACGTAAATTGCATCATAAATCAATATATTCGCCAGAAACCTACCTATTTAGTATTCGCATGCGTATTATAGACCTAGGAAAATCTGGGACGCCATTTCGAGTGCAATAAACGCATCGAACTGTTGTGCACCGGACATACATCGTAAAAATCCTGCAGAAATAAGATGTAAGTAGTTTCTTTTTATCTATCTTAACTTATGTTGTTGAATTACTCTTAAATACTAACTTCCCACATAAAAGAAACGAAAACAAAATAATTTCTAGAGTTTAATTTAAAAAAAAAGTAATTGATGGTTTCTATAGTAAATCAACTTCTATGCTAAGGTGAGTAAGCTTTGTTTAAATATAATAATATCTTCAACAAAACTTACTCACTCATCATACTTTCATCATCACATTTGTCCTCACAAATGAGAGGCAGGGCAGCAGGTGGGGTGCCCGCTGCCCCCACCCCCTCCCCATCCAGCCTCCATCTATGTGTATCCTTTGTATGGAAAATTTGAGAAAATGTTGTTTTTGACTATATTATGCAAGTTTAATATTACAGAACACAGTATAATAATTGTTTTTGCATCAATACTCTATCGAGCACACCCCCCAGGTAATCTTACCTGCGATTTTCCATTGTTAATCTCATTTCATGTCTGTTATAATTTTTGAGTGACATTTTAATATCACAATGAGATCTCTGAGAAAACCACCATTATTGAAATTGGTCTCCAAAATTTAATTGAATTTATTAAAATTATTTTATTAATGCTATTCATTAATTATAACTTACTAATTCGATTTTTATTGCTCATAAAACTAGCATTGCATAGTCGCTGGTACAAAAATCGGCTTACATTATTAATATACGAGATACTTTACTGTATGTTTATGGTTAACTAACTAAAAAATCTAATACAAAATTAAAAAATCTTTAGGGATGCTTATGAGATATGTTGCATGGAATTGGTATTATACATACATAACAAAGAAAGCCCAAATGTAAATAAAAAACTATACTTCATGTTAATAAAGAAGACCGACTGAAGACCGAAGTACCTACATTGCATGCAACAGCAAAGTTACTAAAAATATTTGTGAAATCAAACCTTAAAAAGAAAATTATTGTCAAATATGTAACATCCAAATGATATGAAATAAATAATAATAAAATATAATGATTTTTATAAACAAAGAACAAAAGTTTGATAAAAAGTTATACCATACCCAGAGAGAAGGGGGGGGGGGGGTTCATGCGAACGGGTGGGTGGTGGAGGGGGGAGGTTGGAGATGAGGTGGGAGGAGGGAAGCGCATGCGCGATCAGGCTTACTCAGGACAAAGAATACATATAATCAATACTTGTGAACCAAGGGACTGAAAGAGCATGCGCCGAAATCTTGCATAGGAATTGAAGAAAAAATTATTTATATTATCATAAAATTAAAATAATTGAAATGCTGATTAATATTAATATGGAATTAGCTAAAACTTAAAAATGTATAAAATTACGAGATTTTCAGATTTAGATGGAATAAAAATTAATAATAAATATTTAATAAATGACATTATTAAAATATAAATGGTTGAATAGTTAAATAAAAATAAATCGAAATATATCCAAGTTATTTATTTTATGAAAGATTTTCATTAATTCCAATATATTTTGCTATTACTAATTACTAATAAGTAAATAAGTTACATAAATATATCTTTCGATAAAAAAATATCAATAAAAAAAGTATAATATAATAATGATTTTTTTTACGAAACAAATTTATAATGTTTTAGACAAAAATGTCCCGTCGTCATATGAAGAAGCTTCAAGAAGCAAAAAATTCCTCCAGAGAGGAGGAAAGTGAGCATTCTGATAATGAATATGAGCCACCTTGTGTGAAAGAATCCTCTAAATCCACTTATGAAGGGGTAAGCTTATATTAATATACTACTTCACTATGAAGTAATAATATCTATGTAGTTAAAAAAAAATTTTTAAACAACTGTGTTTTAATTTATATGATTTTTATTTTTAGATTAATGTACCTGCATCTGCGAAAATCTATATTTGCGAATGTCCATTTTCTATGCTAATAATACTTTTAAATTTTTGTGCAAAATATATGGATGCAAAAATATTTATTTTAATTTCAACAGCTGCTTGTTAGCTCTAGCTCTGATGAAGAGGTAGATTCAGGTGCGAAGGCATTAACGGAAAAGGAAAAACAATCTCCAGATGAAAAAGATGAGTGGGTCAATGATGAATCTTCAAACTCTGACAATGCACGTGTGGCTCAAAGATCCGAAGCTAGCTTAGAAACACCAGGACCGTCAGTTTCAACATCAAAAAATTCTGAGAAGAAGAAGAAAAAGAAACCGAAAGCCAAAAAAGGACAGCCTTGCTCAAGTACTAGTGGTGTAAGTTAAATTATATAATGATTACTTCATATGGACATATTATTTTATAAATACTATGAATTTATTCACATCACATTTATTTTAGTTGGATGAGGTGGAGCAATCGTTGTTGGAAGTTAATGCATTGCTGGGAGAGCCTGCCGTACAGGAGGTTGCTGAGTATATTGAAGAGGAGTATGATGAAAGGGCTAGGTTGTTCTTTATAAAGCGTAAGCATATTAATGCAGCCAATGAGCTAGCTCGTTTGTTTGGCCCAGAAACAGATGATCCACCAAGAAGGTATGTTTTATTATAAAAATTATATTTTTCAAAAAAATATACTGATATTATGGGATCATATTACTCTATACATTTTTCATGTATCTTTCAGAAGAAGACGCCGGCCTAATTTGAATCGCATCTACAAGTGCAGGATCATACAGAAGGACTATAATTTCCAAAAACTTGGTGGGCTTGCATATTATAATTTATTTGTTTAATGCTTAAGTTTTTACTGGTTTTTGTATATTAATGTAATTACAGGACTATCAATGTCGGTCCTATATCGCGATTCAAAGAAGATATGCTTTGCTTTTGATCATAGCAGGGATTATCAAAAGCTGCACATTGAATTTGTGTCAGTTATTCAAACCAGGTAAGATAATTCAATTGTATTTACATTTTTCATAAAAGTTATTTGCAATAATATTTAATTTGTACAAATGTGTTCAATTATATTTACTTTACTAGCTTAGATATCTGAACTATAATCAGTGAGATAATGGTTATTATTTCTAAAAAAAAAATCCACATAAGATTTTTGCAAGAAATAACTGCTTAATATAATAGTATTTTCTAAGTAAAAGCATAAAAAGATAAGGAATATCTACAAAATATTTTTTACTATTATATAACTATTATACCTGTGATTCTTGAAATTCTTTATCTACAGGAGATCAAACTTGGTTGCACCAATAGATAGCTCTCTCAAGTATATGCATATTGAAGGGCTTATTGAGGTGAGATTGATATATTCATTGCATTCACACTTTGTTGTAAATAAAATTATGTATGGATTCATCATCAAAGAATAATATTATATATTTATTTTGTAGGCTTCTGACGTGATGTTTCGTCTTGAAGACAGCAACACAGCCAGTGATATTATTGAACAATCTATTGCTTATATGCAATATGCTGCCCTTCCATCATTCAATTTGCTTGATGTATATTATTTCACTATACTAGCTTTTTTAATTGAATATAAAATTTGTTATTGCTAATACAATAGCCTAATTAGATTTCATATCATTTGTGTCATACATTATAATAACACCTATTTTTAGCTCCGCACCAGACTCGAGTATAAATATCCTGAAAACAGAGCATTTCATATAATGATTTTGAAGTATATACATCTATTGACCAACCGTGCTTGCCACCGTACTGCTATGGAGCTGGCAAAGGTTCTATTGAATCTAGATGAATCTGACCCATTGGGTGTGGTCTTTTTCGTCGATGTTCTGGCCCTTCGCGCCCGAGAATATAATTGGCTTTTGGATACCATCACCTACTTGGAACAAGAAAAGATGATAAAACACATGTTCAATATAAAGTTTTCACGGGCCTTAACTCAATTTATACTGTCGCACGCACATTCCGGTAAGATTTTTTGTAATTTTAAATTACTCATTCTAAATTTAAATAATTTGAATAGGAATTCAGTAAGGTTTTCTAAGTTCAGGATGTTACAGTCACATTCTCATGTGTCACACAATTGTTTCAGAAAACTGACTACTCCATTTAATCTGTGAGTGTTTAGATGTCAAATATCGAATTCATATATAGTTACTTGATATATAATTGATATATAGCGACAGATATATAGTTTATTTTTAAATAAAACTGGAAAATCATTTTTAAGTCGTATTTGATTTAGATTTAATGATTGGTGAATTGAACACGCATACACAAACAAGCGCGCGCAGACATACTCGCGCACACAAACACGCGCACACACACACGCGCACACGTTCCCACACATACACCTATATAACCGCCCATACACACCCCCACAAACACACCCACACATACGCACTCACCCATATACACTCACTCATATACACCTACACATACACACCCACAAATGCACAGCCACATATATACGCACACATATACGCCCACACATACACACTCACACATACAACACCACACACAAACCACATACACACACATACACCTACATGCACACACATACAAATACACACACACACACACACACACACACACACACACACACACACACACACACACACACACACACACACACACACACACACACACACATACGTAGTCACACATATACACACATTCACATACACACAAGCGCACACCCACACGCCCGCACGCACGTAGACCCATATACACACACATACACACGTACATACATACACACTCACACACACACTCTTTCTCTCTCACACACACACACACAAACACACACTCACTCAATCATTCATACATACACATTTACATACACACACGTTCACATACACGCATAGTCACATACACGCACATTCAAATACACATACCTTCTCATATACACAATATCTCTCTCTCTCTCACACACACACACACACACACACACACACACACACACACACACACACACACACACACACACACACACACACACACACACACACACACACACACACACACACACACACACACACACACACACACACACACACACACACACACACACACTCACACACACACACACACACACACACACACACACACACACACACACACACACACACACACACACACACACACACACACACATACGTGAACGTAATTTATCAGATAATGCATATTTAAAATTAAAAGAGGTAAAATAAAAAGCTATTTAAATGTAGCTTCAGAAAAGGACTATTAATGTGATATTTATTTCCAACGTAGTTTTTTTGTGATCAGTCAGATCAGTTTTTGTGATCAGTTATACTTGTAAGTCGGCATTGTGTACATAGCTGGTAAACTACGTCCATTTAATATTAAATTAATATATAGTATTTAATTATACATACGCTTAGCACTAAAATTAATTCTGGCTATCAGATTAGATAATGAATTATTTTAAAGACGTCGCTTGGTCTTTATTGCAAACAGTTATTAGAATTTTCCAACATTTCAGACAACGCAGAATTAGAACAACATAGTTATAGAAATAACCCTATTCTGATGAGTTATATTATAAAATTATATAGCTAAGTAAACGTAAAATTTAGTTATTGCCATTACTCTCATATCCGTGCGTCAAAGTTTATTTTTATGAATATTTCGTTATTTAACCATCGTTTTAATTACATTCAACACGATATCTATATAAAATTTGGCATTAACTAAACCACTACGTTATATTGAGACTTATGACTGTTTCAATAGAAGTAAACGTGCGGACGCTATTTCAAGGGAAATTTTACTCAACAATGCTGAGCAGATACTCCTTAGTTACATTTTTTTGATCAGCCTGTTAAAAATTTATTTATTAACAAGATATTTCCGAAAAAAAGGTAAAATTAGCCAACCTGGCACAGTGAGCTAGCATCTGACTGTAAACGTCAAGTCGGTGTGTTGGATTCCTAATTCCAAATGAGATATGTTTATTTCCTCGCTTTGGTAAGACAAATCGAGTTTCGAGTTCCGTCATTCAACAAGCATTGCCTAAACATCAGCCAGGAAGCGGAGAATAGAGTGTCTACACACTATGCTTTCCTCCCATGGCTAAAGCGTGAAGATGAAAAAAAAGAAAACGTGAATAACCTTTAAAAATTTCTACATATATGTAATTAATATATTTCAGGGAAACTAAGAAAGCAGAAATGCAACAATCATCGTGAACGACGTTCTAATATTATTATTGATAATATTTCGTTATAAATATAAATTAATATAATTCTAAGCACTCTATTTTTTAATGATTATCGTTATCCTAATTCACTCATTATTTCGCTCATTATTTCGCTACTGATCAGTGCTCCATCTCCGTCTGTCTGTCCACCTCTATTGGAATCCGTCATTCACCGTCATTGCATTAAACAATAGATAATTTTAATAGATTTTAGTATGATTCGTTTTATTTCTATCTATTTATAAATATTCATAAGAAGTAATTAGTACTCATATGAAACGAACAACTGCTGTAATGTTTAGTATGTCAAGATAACAAGGCATGCGAATTACTTTTAATTTTATGGGATGTTTCGTAGATAAATGTGTATAAATAAAAAATATTGACGGCTATTGCGATATAGTTTGTGTCAATGATATATTTTATATTTTGCAATTGCATAGATAATGCGTTTGTTATCCATATTATCCATATTATCCATATTATGTCATTTAATTATATTTATATTCTAATTGGTCGCAAATGATGATTTTCGTCCATTTTAGATTAGTTGTATATAAATATAATTAAATGACATATTATGTAAAGAAATATAATCTGTTCCTAACCAAAGTCACCATTTTGGTTTTTTTTTATTGTAGTATTCTTAATATTACCATATTATTTGTAGGAGAAAGAGAAGCCTCCGAACACTACTTGCAACATGCGTTGCTGTCGTATCCTTGGGCTTTACGCCAGATTCTTCACTTCACCAATTATACCGACCAATCGGTCCTCGCATTTGAACTATATAGTGACTTTGCATGTAATACGTAAGTTGATATGTTATTTTATTAGTTTCAACTATGTCATAAAGAAAATCTTACAAGTTGATTTTAATACACGTTTGTCTTTTTATTTAAAAGTTTTACTTTTAGTCTTTTTCAAAAATGAGTTTTTATTTCAGAACACCACAGTGTTTAAAGGATGTGATCGGTCTCTATGCGGCTTTCACGGCGCCGCAATGGCGTGATCCTCCCGTTATGGAGTGGCTACTCCAAAATGCTAGATCTTTGGGTGAAACATATGCTGATGACCATTTATTTAGGGTAACTTTATTAATTATTTTAAATATGAACATCTCTAATTTATTGTTTACTAGCTGCCCTGGTGAACTTCTTACCACATAACAGTGGATTCTTTAATTTTTAGTTTTTTTAATACTTATTCTGCTATTCAGGACACCGGGCCAGCTAGTAAGATAAAAAAAGAAAAAAGAACATTGATAAGTCAACAATTAGATTTTATCAAAAAATAAACAAACACTAACTCTTAAACTCTATGGTATAGTATTAAAGTTCATAATGACTTAAGTGTTATTACTAATCTTTTGACTTTATTATGTTATTACTAATCTTTTGTATGGAAATATAGAAAAGTGTTGCTTTTTGACATTTTCAGGCAATTTTTAGGCTTAGCAACACATTCAGAGATTCATTTTTATATTATCTATACTAATATTATAAAGAGACAAGATTTGTATGTTTGCTTGTTTGTATTGAATAAACTCAAAAGATTTTGACGCAATTTTAAATAGAGAGACCTTAAGCCTCAATAAGTAACATAGGCTATTTTTTGGGGAAGGCTATTTTTTTTTATTTGAGGGAAGAACTGGCTAAAATGCAATGAAATTTGTATATATGTATGTGTATAGAGAAAATAAAATCGTCAGATCAAACAATATTACTAAGAATAACTACAATAAGAACGCTTAAAGTATACCAATCATTTCAATATCATATTATCAATTTAATTACATTCAAAAAACTCGGAAGTATAACAGACGTTATTATCGCCGCATGTTAAAAAAATTCAATCAGACCAAATATACTGAAACACTTGAGCTCTACCTGTGATCTCCAGCTAAACATAGCTCAGTAACCTCTAGTTACTAATCTTAAACCACCTAAGTGAACGCCGTATCTCCTGAACTTCTGGACTCCATGATTCGTACTGAACCTGATCTCTGATAGAGTAAAAGAAGTAATCAAAGAATGTGGAAGACTACAACTTGTAGATATCGATTTCTACTGGTCCAACCATATGAAAATTAAAGTACTCTCATCATGTTCTACATCGTTATCGTCAATTATACCTTAATTGTCTGGCAACCTACTATGAGCGTATTTGTAAGCGTTCAATTACAATTAAGTGCCTTTAAATTAAAACAATCTTTCTTCAAGAACTTCTATGACCTCAAACGGTCCTTTAAACTTTGTATTTAACTTTGTCTGGTTTTCCTCATTCATATCCTCATTCATAATTAAAACAAAATCACCTACAGAGAATTTATTTCGTTTTGCCTTTGATAAAGTTACTGCTTTCTCAATAATAAGCAATGCATCTTCCCTTATCCCATTTCCTATCTAAATAAACTCCAGGTTCTACATCCTCTGTTGCATACCGAATCTCGTGTCTTAGCTACATCATCATTTAACTATCCGCTAATTAAGTTAGAAATAAGCTTAATAATTTCAAAATTCTGTTTTTGTTCAGCAAGTAGCCAATTATCAGAGAGTTCAGTCAAATAAACTATTTTCTTTAAGTCTTTATAGGGCTAAGACATGAAAATGACTCAATGATGTGATAATGAAAATGACCGATAACTGGTGGATGATTTCTAGAATCTGCATGTGCCATATACTTGCGTATATTATAGACCACATCAAAATCAAAGCATTGGAAATAGGCCTGCCTGACCACCTGACCTCAAGGTCAAGTCGCGGTGTCAAGTCAATCTTTTTACGATAAGATTTCAGCGAGTTGCATTTAGTTACAACTGTGAATTTCCTAACATAATGTAGGAAATGCTTAATCCCATTTACAACCGCTAATGTCTGAAATTCATTGCTTAACACAGCAACGAATTTGAGACATTAGCACACGAGACACGAATCCGCAGGTGTGATCCTATTACTAAAATATGCAACTACCCTACGTTGGCCCTTTACAATTTGTAATAAAATAGCCCCGTATTCCATGACATCCCCATTCCATGGACAGCAAAAAAGATCAACAAATCAATCCGCAGCCAGTTATAGATATACTACCTGTTACCAAAGAATCCTCTCAGCTTGTTCTGGGTCGCAAAGTAGACGGCAGAAGACCTATAGGCCGATCACTTTGTCGATGGTCTGACGCCGTAAATACGCCTGGTCTCCCTATTGTTAAGGCATTTAGGCAAGCTGAAGACAGAATAGTATCTCGTGCCAATCTCGTGAGCTCCTCCACCAGAGCTTATCAGAACAGGCGCGATCTTCAGAAATTATGACGAACAAGAAGATCCATAACTACTAGCATCCGTGTGTAATTTTACAGGTTATTGTGGGTTATAAGTAATTAAAACGGGCTCTTTAGCAAGAATAGAAATTATTTTTTTCTTATATCTTCGTGACGCTGTTGCTACGAACAAGGAACCTTATCACACGATAATTTATAGAGTGGACCCATTGTACGCGAAAAGTTCGACACAAACTGTCTAAAATATGTTGCCCGGCAGATTAATTTTCTTAACTGAGCTACAGTGGATGGTGGAGGTAAACCAAATAACGCCTGAAAAGTTTCTACGGTTACGCCAAACATCTCCCGCTTTAATTATGGAATTAAAAATGGGAAAGGTTAGGCCTAACTGTAAGGGTATGGACCCTAGAAAAATTAGTTGCGTTGAGAACGAACTCTTAGCTAAATTTAAAGAAAACTCAGCTTTCATGTATCTAGAACTACACCGAGTTGAGACTCGGTGTAGGACCTATGGTGATTACTGAGGAAGGTATTGTGAGCTATACCTTCCTCAGTAGTCTCACAGATGATCAATATATTATCAACGAAGACGTATATATTGGCTAAATCACCTAAAGCTTCAATAATGACCCTTATAAAAGCCGATATCGCATTACGAAGACCGAAGGGTATAGTCAAGTACTCATACTGACCATCTGGTGTTATAAACGCAGTACGCTCTATAGATACCTCAGATTTGATAGGATCAGTATATTGATACTGATCCTATCAAATCTGAGGTGTTAAATTATTTCGCGAGGATATATCTAAATTACATTTATTTATACTATGGACTTGTTTACGTGGTGATCTCGTGAACTGTTCACAGCGTTATAGCTTACTTTGTTTCTGTCAACTTTAAAAATTAGAGAAGTGTCATCTGCGAACAGTGCAATATCACACAAATTGTTTATATAAAACGGAAAGTCATTGAAATAAAAGTGGACCAAGAATAGGTCCTTGTGGAACGCCCATTATTAGGGAAGATCCAGTCGATTTTACATTATTTATATTAACTTTCTGGATTCTTTAGCTTAGATATGAGGCTATAAAAACAAGAGCAGGATTTTGTATGCCATAATGATGTAATTTTAAAAATAGAGTTTCATAGTCTGCACAGTCAAAAGCTTGGAATAAATCGCAAAATACTGCAATAGCTCCCTTGCGTCGTAAATGTGCTTAAGAAGCGGAGCACACACGTCTGCACTTTATTTGGTGCAACCATATGCTCACTGTGAAGGCACTTATTATTTAGGAAATATGTGAGCTGATTGAATATTATTCTTTCAAAAAGTTTAATCTTTAAGATTACTAGCACAGAAATTGGTCAGTAGTTTCCAGGGTTAAGTCTATCTCCACTTTTGTGAAGTGGAACTATTTTACTGTATTTCATTAGGTCTGGAAAAGTGCTGGACTCTACACACTTATCGAAGATAAAAACAAGATGGGGCGCTATATTATGTATAATAGTATCAGGCACTTTTACAGACATCCCATAAATCACCAGTTATTTTTAAATGAAGGCTTTTGAAAGATTTAACACTTAAGCAAAAATTTGTCTTTACATTTATTTATTTTATGATTTTTTAGTATGGATATTACTTCCAAAGGAGATGATGGCAATGAACGTGTTACATCAATAATTATTTCCGAGAAATAATTTTCAAAAGCATTTGCCATTTTTATATCTGAAGGCAATATTATGTTATTAATTTTTAATTTAATGGGTTCACTGACGAATTTGAATCTCCCAGTTGTAATCGCAATAGCATCCCATGTAGCCTTAACTTTGATAACAGATTTTGAAATTTTATTTCTTATGTATTGCAAGTCAATACATTCTTATATGTTTGAAAATCTTTGAAGATGTTTTAACTTTTCATAGGAACGGTGGGTCCAGACTTCACTGCCCCAATATAGGGTATAACTGATACAGTTTAAGCCTATTTCGGTATATACCAAAAGTTGCCCAATCACTAAATTTAAATTACAAGCGCATGTATATTTCTCTGTTTTAAAAATGTTATTAAACTCGTTTAAGATTAAGTAAAAAATTTCATTATATGACTGATTTGGATTTAGTCCGATTATTTCTAAATTAGAAATTTCTTTGTTACAACTAAAATGACTATTTTTTTATCTGATATTGGTCTCATTATTATTGCATCACATTCCATGACAATTTTACTGATTAAAGAAAATATTTGACCACAGAGATCCAAAATCAAATTAGCTATAATTTGTTTTTCAAAAATCTCACATTGATAAAAACATTATCTAAACAACTGGGTTTAGAGAAAATATTGAACAGATTAAAAGATTTGAAAAAAATCAGATGGCGAAGACTATATGGTGCTATTATAACCAAATATAAATCATGCAAAGCTAACAACTGGCAACCTTCTCCTTAATTCCGAAAATCTCTATCACTGAAGAATCTTCAGCATTAATAATATGTTCAATTTCAGCAAGCCGCGCGGGCGTGCGGAGACGATAGAATTGCACTATTCCCGTGCTGGCCGGACAATATGCATCGCCATTTGGTTGTCATCAATACCATGTCCAACCTGCTTGTTGAGAATGTAAATATTTTAATTATTATAAATTTAAGTTAATTTTTATACTTTATCAATGATTGAATTTCATTCATAATACATTAACTTGTGTTTCTAACTGATCGTAACTGACTGATCGTAACTGATCATAAAGGGTTAAAAATTTCAATTGAGTAATACAATTTCACCCACTTCTGGTTCTATTTATCATGAGGAAATTTAGCGATTTTATATACCATAGATCTCGTGACGTATTGTCACTTGGAGCTAGTTTGATGATTTGATGATAAGGAGATAAAGCTCTAGTTCGCAATCCTAGTAAACCACAGACGTGGGCACATTAGATTTGGCTTGACATGTATTGTACATTTGTGAAAGTTCCGTTGGTGGTAAACGAAGTAGCTGTAATGAAGTAATAATATTTATAATTAATTTAATAGGGTATGCCGCCTGTGAGATGCAACCATGGCTACAACCCCGTGCCACCCGCAAACAGCGTTATCCGGTATGACTGCACCCCTACCCCTGCCCCCGTCGGTCAAACAAGCAATGGCGGCTCATTAATTAGCGAATTTTTCGCATCTATCCTACCCAGCTATGTTGTTCCTAGAGATGGTAGAGAGGACTGAGCACGTGTACTTAAAATAATTTCTTTTAGTATGCAGATGTAATTTATAAACGAGTTGAGGCCACTTAGCGGTTGTACATTTTAAGCTGCCAGCTATTCAGGATTCATAAGCCATATCAGTTTTGATATATCATATATGTAGAATACGGTGACTTTATAACAATTTAACCGCAAATACAAAATTTGATTCAATTTTTAACTTGTACTTGCATTCTGGCCTCTCTCATGTTCTTCTTTGAAACTATTTGCTTTCGTTCTTTATTGTGAGCTTTGAGCTAATTGTATATATAACTACAATATGTAAATTGCTTATATATATATATATATATATATATATATATATATATATATATATATATATATATATATATATATATATATATATTAACAAGTATATATTCTATTTTTACTTTACAGTTACAGTTATTTGCACATGTGGAAGTTGCTTACTTGATGTTGGCTTTTAGAAAAGTATTTTATTGAATCAATTATATATATATATATATATATATATATATATATATATATATATATATATATATATATATATATATATATATATATATATATATATATATATATATATTTTGTATGCTAGTTGCTAGTAAATGATATTGTTGTTGGCTGTGCTTATATCTGACATTTTTTTTAACTATTTTCACGTTAAATTATTTGTTTGAAGAGAGCATTCCGTAATTGTCTATAATAGCTATAATTGCCTATATTTATGTTCCAATACGTTTATCTCAAAAAAAGACCTTGTGTTGAATCGTCCATTTATTGTTCTAATGTAACCCAATGTATATGTGGTAAAAATTACTCAGGACACTTGAAATGTCTATAAAAAACACATTTAAAATAATAAATTCAGTCATATTTTTGTGAGACAGAGTGAATACTTGGTTTATCAAATGTCCTATATTAATACTTGATTTCGTCATCTGAAATGTACACAAACGTATCATAATAAATGAGTAATATAGTACAATATGTTTCCTATATGATTTGCTTAAAATATTAACGAAGTTAAATAATATCTATAGAAATACATTATTATCAATGATGGGTGTTTCTAGTATACAAATGTATATGTAATTAAAAACAATGTTTTTAAAATTTTAATCTTTAAAGAAAAATATAAATAATTTATAATAAAATAGGTATATTGTATAATTTTTTTTTATTTGTAAAGTTTTATTTACTTTCTGCTTTTTACTTTAATTATAAATATGTCTTATATAGGATTTTACATGTATGTATATATTTATAAAAAAAGCTTGAATATTGTTTATTACCGGACATATTAATTATTGTGCGTGTTTCATGTACAA
Organism: Dione juno; assembly: GCA_037127375.1. Taxonomy (NCBI): domain Eukaryota; kingdom Metazoa; phylum Arthropoda; class Insecta; order Lepidoptera; family Nymphalidae; genus Dione; species Dione juno. The sequence continues at coordinate 1,236,069 of JAXRJS010000004.1, forward strand.
ATAGGTTATCAAAGGATAAAGCTTTTTTTATTTTATTTAGCTGAAATTGACATGGCTTATGTATTTTTTTTTCATCTCATTGTATATGAATGTTTTCAAATTCCAGATTTGGACCTTAGCCGTTATTTGTGGATATATTGGAAATATGGATTTTTAAAATTATCTGTTACACTAACAGATAGTTTTAGAAATATATTATGTACTTATTTATAAGGTAAGAGGATCAGAAAGAGTGTAATCACCTTAAAAACACAGTAAATTTGTTTTTATGGTGATTAGGTTATATATTTTAAAAATAAAAAAAAAAATATAAATACAAGTATATATATACCTATGTACATTTAGTAAATCCTACTATTTATATAAAATATGGGCTAAATATTTAGTAATTTATATTATTTTTTTTAATGTAAGAAATAAAAGGTACCCTAAATTACTGTTTTTATTTTTATACGTTAGTCGAGGAGTACAGTGCTATAGCACTATATTATACACACGTGTAATTTGTAATCATTTGATAAATGGCAATGACGTGCTTTATATTTATATTACAAAAAAAATAGGTTACGCGGTATTTCTAATTAACTTCATCACGTTTTGACGTACGTAGACGTCACACTCAAAATTAATTTAAGAAGGGCACAATCCTTGTCCTGTCTGATTTACAATTAGAAGAAAATCCACTTGAACAAGAAATACAATACGGCATATAATTTTTAAGTTGAAATTAATCAACAATAAAAAAAATGACAATTCCTTATTTCTGAAATATGTAGAGATATTTCAATCGAGAGTAATATTATAAAAAGAATTCGTTTCAGGAATTACTGGTTTGAATTGAAAAACTCTTTTCATGCTGCATGGTCAATTTATCAAAGAAGCCTCTAGGTTTAATTACATCATGTTAATTATGTCGGTGTAACCCACTGAATTCTAGCACTTAGATTGTGCTATGTGCACAGCTCGTATTTATTTCTATCTGACCACGAGGACGCAGGCACTGGTAAAAGCTACTTTAAAATAAAATGGTAATGTCTTAATATTAAACTCCTAGGAACCGTTTTTGATGAAACTATCGTACTGTTGATTGTTTTCTCATCACGCGCCTAATCCATCGCTGGCATAGAGTCAGCTAATTTTACTTATTTGAATTATATGAAAAATAAAACAAATCTTGTATATTCCTTGAAGTCGAACTTTAAAGCATAATAATAATTATCTAATGACAATCAATACTTACCCGAGTAATAGATAAATAGACTGAAATTCGTGTTTAGTATCCAACCGCTTTTTTGATTTCCGCCCGTATTCTCGACACTGCGTGTTGAGTGGCGATTTATCTTGCCAGGTCTGAAAAGTAAACCCTCGACGTATATGTTACATATAGATGCTATCCCTCCCCGCCAACACGATTATACTGTACTATTAATTGATAGATAATTTTATCTAGGATTAATTCGGTTGGAATTTAGAAATAATATTAGCTTTGTATTTTTTCTAGCTCTGAGGAAGATGAAGTTATACCACATCCTCAATTCCAGGAAGTGGAGTATGTTATAGCGTCAGAGAATGACTCGTATGATTCAGATTGCATTTTGCTTGACTCAGATGATTTTTCTGATAATGGAGGAAATGATCAAGTCCAAGTAGGCGAAGTACAAGAGGAAGTAAACTTTAGAACAGAAGAAGAACAGGGGAATGCTGCTGCACAAGCAAACGTGGATACTTGCTTGAATAGCGAAACACCTCAAGCAGGTGAAGTCTCCGCAGCGCACGATACCGAATCAAACGCTAACGAAGAACAAAACTAAGAAGAACTTGAGCCTCTGCAATCTCAACGTATTATATAAATTCAGTATTATTAAGACTTCTACATTTCACCACAAAATCTTAGCCTCAATATTTTTAAGGATGGAAGTAAGACGAATGGACGAGTACTAGCTGCCCTCGCTTGGTGAGAATAACGGGTAGAAAAAAAAAGCTCAAGTCTTTAGGCTTCACACTTCGTGCACAGTGTTCCAATGATTAATATTACCAACAATCCATTGGTTCAACAATCCATCCTTAGTGACTCAAAATCCTCACGCGACTTACCAAGGAACTCCAGAACTATAACTTCTTAGTAATAGTTCTTTCTAAAAATGGCAATGAACATGCAGAGAAGCATTTCTGTGTGGACGCTATGACGGCAGCGTTCCGTATCATCAGGAAAACGAAGTCGCATCCTCATTCTAATATGTGTAAATGTTGGCAGTCCACAGAGTCTACAGAGCGTGCTATCAATATTAATAGAAGTTCCATCATCAGTACGATTTTACCATTAAGAAAACTGTATGACACTTATAATATGAGCCAGTATTCTAACGAAGTCCAGAAGTATTCTTCTGGACTTCGTCAGAATACTGGCTTACCATTAGTAACTTATAAACTATCAACACGTATTTCAACTTCGACGTTATCGATGGCTGTCGGAGGTTTCGAAGTTGAAAATATAGTAATATGAAATGTGAAGAAAGTATTAATAATGCTGATAAAAATTATTAATTTTGTCATGGTATAATTTGGATAATGTCTAAATACATCTTCCAGCAGATATTAGGGGATACTTATATAAGAATAAATGTTAGATGTTACATGGAAGTAATTAATTGGTGTTTTCATATTTTAGTTGCCAATTACGTGAATATTGTTTTGTCCTTTTTCATATACCTACCTATAACAATGCACTTATCACATTGTATTTTAAAATTTTACTTCTAGAAACTATACAAAATAATTATATGTCTACAATGTAAGAGCAATGTATTTTGATATGACCCTAGGAAAGAAGCAAAGAAAAAAAAACAGAAGAAAGAAACCTGGTAGTTTTAAGAATAATATAACAATATGATATTTTACCTACTAGTATATAAAATAATGTATTTCTTGAGATAACTTACATTCTACTCTATATATGATAAACATTCATACGTAGTATCACGATTTATCCCGGGGAGTCCTCGTGCTTTTTACGTGATCTCCCTCTACCGTGAGGTGACCACTAATTCTAGCTTTCAACGTGTCCTATACCACTATGACATCCTTGCTAATATCTACCATTGCTATTGTAAGTCTATGTACTTATTCATTGCGGATTGGATCTGTTAAACTGACTCCGCATATCCACCGAAGAGATCCGCATCTCCATGGCATTATATTTCTCTCATTCTTCTTCTGTAATACCCGTTTCGCTGCAGTACAACTGCATTGGCACCAGCACTTCATTGTGTACGGTCCAACGTGCAGCTATGTTGGCGTTTCGCCGTCTTATAAGTGTAACCTAACATAATCCCAGATACACTACCTCATTTATTTGGTTAAAATATTAGACCTAATATTTTCCGTTTACAAAAATCTTGCAATCCGTCCTTTCTTCATCTCTTTCAAAAATCAGAACCTTTGTATTATCGCATTCAGGATTAGACCATTATTTTTACGTCCACCTACTTTAACTCTATGTTTTTTAATAAAATCTATCTTATTCTATATACTTTCTGTCATTCCGTCTCTTTTTACGGTAGCTTCTTTGCTTAAATGAGTTTCTAATCACGACGTGAATCTACCAGATTTTCTTGGATTTTAGAGATACATATAAAGATGTGCCAATAGTATATTCAGGTCTTTTATTTATACATATTTTAACATTTTAACCATGAATTTTGTATTGCTGTAACAAGATTTACTAATAATATTTCTGATAAATGTTTAATGTTGTAAGAAAAAGAAATCTAATTAAGTTATGTGAACTGCTTGTTTTCTATGTGTGGGTAGATATTTGAAGACATTGAAATAATCATTAAATATACTAACGTAGACTACATCCAAATGTTCTTTTATTTATATTTCCTATAACAAAATAGATATATCAATAAAATATGAAAAGCCGATAAGCAATTTAAAATCTTATATATATATATATATATATATATATATATATATATATATATATATATATATATATATATCTATATATATATATATATATATATATATATATATATATATATTAGTTTAAAAATTAATATGATTCGACACTTGTTATAAAAATGTTTCTAAAATTATACAAAATATTGAATCTTAATAAAGGTATAGCCAATTTTTGTATTTTCCTTTTTCTTTTGAACAAATTTAAAATTATCTTTTATAGAGCTATAAGGAAAGAATATCCAAGATTCTTACAACAGGCCCCCAAAAATTCCTCCGTTATCGTTATAAAATAACAAAAGCAAACTATATACAATTTTAGCGCCGTCTACAAATCGGGGAAGTGGTTTATACAAAAAGTGTGTACATTGAATTTCGCGTGTACCTCTATATATGATGATGATTCGACTTTGAAACTGTTCTGAAAGGAACAGATAGAGGGCACGTAGTTAATTTTGTTTGTTATATTACTTAAATTGGCCAATTTTTGTTCATATTATATTTTATAAATTTCATATCCCTTGTATACAGTGTGTGGCGCCTAGGCAGTGGCGTAACTACAGGGTGGCAAGTCGGCAAAATGCCACGGGCCCCCAGCTGGAAGGGGCCCCCGGTCAGAGGAGAACCCCAACTCCTAGCATTTATTATTTATCATACATGTTTAGTACCTGAAGTGTGCACTGCATTTCTATTATTTCTCACCATTCCTGTGACTACGGCTAGTGCCGAGCGATCGTTTTCAAAACTGAAATTGATAAAAACTTATTTAAGAAATTCTATGGGACAAGACAGGTTAAGCAACTTAGCTATTCTATCCATCGAAAATTCTATGGCCCGAAATTTGAACTTTGATGATATCATTACCACTTTTGCTGAACAGAAAGTCCGAAGGAAGGAATTTTAATAATTAACATTTTATATTTTGAACAACTTGTGTGCTTTTAACAATATGATTATTCGGACTGCGTATATCAAATTGCTTTTTTTGTTGTTCAAATCATTTTGACTACTCTATGTGCCCATATCAATAAGATGCTGACTGTACTTTTTTTTTTTTTATTTGAAATGGGCTTGCTCTTGACCACAATCATGTCTAAGCTATGATGTGGTCTACGATGGAGCGAGCTTACCCAGAAGATGCCTATTCACGTTACTTTTGAAACACCCAGGGTTATAATTAGGTATTTTTTATTTTAAAGTGAATTATTAGAAAATCAAGTACCTAAGTATAATTATAAAGTTTGTATGTACCTACTTAACGTAGTGATTTATTATTGTACTCTTACAAGTAAAAGTGTATAAATAAGTATTATAAAATAAAAAAATTATTATTGTTGGTTCATTTTTTTTAAATTGGGGGGAGGGGCCCATCCGATGAATTTGCCACGGGCCTCGAACGGTATAGTTACGCCACTGCGCCTAGGATACGGTAAAAGCATAAATTGGGGCATATTTATCCTTCCAGTGTAATAATATTCAAGTAGTACTTTATATTACAGAGCACTGGCTTCGAAACTCTCAAGGCTATTTTAAGGAATCTGTACCTCAACACGAAAAAAACAGAATCCTTATAGGATCATCTTGTTATTTGTATGTTCAAACAAAAGAAAATATCCGAAAATCGATAATGTATAGGTATATCACGAAAAAAGCTATTACAAACTTTTTTATTTAGTGCATTTTAAACTAAATGTGCGCATATGACCGTAAATTAAATTGGTACGGATCCCTCCGTGCGCGAGTACCACTCGCTAATGACCGATATTTTTAATTTCAATTAACACCAAGTAGCTATTCGCAAAAAGCAATTAGTAGGTTCTTTAATATTTTTTTTGAAATACCACCGATATTACTCTATAGATCTTTACTCGAGGTCTAAACTAATTCATATAACCTAGATAATTTATTCTAGAGATATCCAAATTGTACAGCAGTGCAGGAACAATATTTTTACAAACTCTATACCGAGTAATAAATCTATAATGATTATGTTAACTTTAGATTATTGCGGACAGTTGGCTCTCTTTAACTTTTCTTAAAATATAATTAATATGAGACAAGTATTTTGTTGTTTTGTATACCGATGACACTGGTCGTTTATGAAAGATTAAAAGTAAAATAAATGCAAAATTATAGATACTAAATTTTATGGTGGATTGGATTTGGTGGTGGATGGTATGGTGTTTCCTGACTTAATGAAATTTAGTAAAATCAAATCAAATACCCATATTTAATATATATTTAAGTCGGGTTGGTCATCAGATCCCAGAAATTCGATTCAATTCGACTCTCTCTCTCTTAGCGATGATTTACTCACTTAGTACATCATCGCTCTACTATCGACGCTGGGATAGATCTCATATAGTAGCAGTGGAAAGGGTACCATATGACTCAATTGTAACCTGCTACAGCTTACGGCTTCCCTACAGATGAACTGCAATTATTATATTACAATTATTTATGCATACTAAAGATCATTAAATTGTTGCGCCTACACAAATTTTAAAGCATTTTAGCGCAACACATACTTAGTCGGCGGAATCAAGCCGTCGTACTATAGCTTTTCTGTTCATATTAAAATCAAAAATATAATTTTTTTATGAAAATGATATATTGACCTGATGCATTATTCTAAAAATACAGAGTCCAAATAATGCGTCAAGGAATCTCGGTCTTGTGCATATAGTTTGTGAGAAGTAGTTAATTAAATCAATAAATTCAAAGTTAATTTTATGCTTGATTATTGTGTTGTATGCGTGTTTCACATGTTAGCTAATCGTTAAGTTTTAATTATAATTATAACATTCATTCGCGATGAATTTAATTTGACCGACTAACTACTCGATAATTCACTTTGTAATATTTGTAAATTTAGTAAATAAAAAGCATTTCATTCATGACTAACTATTACTTACGCAAGGCGTGATTGATGAGTTTTTTTTTAAACATTTTAATAAGTCTTCGTATCGAATCAATTCTGACGTGTCTTTGCGATTGTAGTCTGCCAATAAGCTAGTGTAGATTTGGCGCACGTCTTCAAAGGCCACTTTTACATAATTTTGTTACGCGTTACCTTTTACCCGGTTTTACCCGGTGCTTGTGAGTTATCGCACGATGCTCTGGGTATGTTCTGTGACCTGTCAGAGGCATTTGATTTCGTTCAACACTCAACATTGCCCATATAGCTACAATATTACAGCATATGAGGACGTGCACTCAATCTTTTAACCTCTAATTTAGTTAAAAGAGATCAGACAAGTGAATAATATTGGTTAGACTCTCTGAAGTAGTAGAGGCCAAATCCATGCTCATAAATAAGAATTTGGTCTTAGGAAAAAACACTTTGCTGTCCACCAAGTGCACTGCCTCGTAGAGCATACAGCTCGTTATAACACCAGGACGACGGTACACAGTAGCACTGCAGTAATTCTTCTCGATATCGCGAAACCCTTTGGCAAAGTGCACAACGGCTTGATTTTCTAGCTACTCAGCGTCGGAGTACTACACTGTCTAATTTACATCCTACGAGACTTCTTGTCAAATAGGTATTTTCGATACAAAGTAGAGGGCACTCTATCCTCTTCTCGCCTCGTCCGCGCAGGTGTTCCCCAGGGTTCTACCTTTTCTCCGAATTTTTACGCACTGTAGACCAGCGACATGCCTCGTACAAAATTAGTCCACCTGGCGATGTACGCCGACGACACAACGCTATTCTCGCCTGTTGACTGAAAGACCGGTACCGTTTATGACGGAACGAGGTTAATTCGTATAAAAGCGAAGCAATCAAACACGAATGGCCTCTACCGTGTATATGTTAAACCGACCTATTGTCTGGAAATCACAGGCAAGATATCTAGGAGTAATCCTAGATCCCACTCTCTCTTTTAGCCCACACGTCAAAAGAGCCATAAACAAAGCTCTCTTTATTCTCAGTAGGCTTCTTCTTATCTGCAAGCAGAGTAAATTGTTACTTAGACATAAGCTGACACTATACAAAACTTGTGTAAGATCTGTCCTTACTTATGCTAGTGTCGTGTTCGCACACACTAAGCTGAATGCCCTTCAAATTGTTCAGAAAAAATTCTTGCTAATCGCGTCAGGTTGCCCCTGGTTCGTTCGCAATGTCGACCTACATAGACACTTTGAACTGGAATTGATTCAAGAGTACTGCAAAAGCCTTTCCAGGCGCTACTTCAAGCGCGCAGCTTTCACGCAAACCCGTACGCTAAACCGAAGCCCAGACGTCCGCGTAGCGTTCTATTAGACCCAGATGCTAATAGCCCATACATAGGTAGGAAGCACAATACACATACACGAAACTCACATCGCCATCGACGGAAACGACGACAAAGTTCATTTTTGTTTCAAGATATAGTCTAAATTCATACTATTAAGTATAATAGTAATATTTACGTATTTATCTCTGTTTCTTATTTTACTTTTATACTTGCTTATCTCTATTTTTAGCCTTGTATGATAAGCAAGAATAAAATAAACTTATTCTGGTATTATAACTACCTTATTTCTATATTTTAGTTTTTTTGCTACTTTATTCTACACATTTTTATTTACATTTAGTTTCTTAATTTTAGCTAGACTATATTCAATTTTATTTGAATCGGCCAATTTTCCCCCCATGCCTGCTTGTAATTAGATCAGAATAATACAGTCTATTCTGGACCGAAATGGATGGTATATTTTTCCTCCTGTGTATTGTAAAGGGAATGAAGGCAAATTGGATCTAGTTGGGTGCCGTGGGATGTTATCCCATTCTCAGAGTTGGACTCCGTGACTTAATATATGGCCGGAATTTGCCCCTCGTAGACTATGCGAAAAGGTGGTGATGGAATTAATCCTTGGAGTTGCTGGTCTCCAAGTTCATGAAGTTCCGGCACATATGTGACGCCAGATGTGGACTTCCAAGAGCAGAAAAAGACATTTTTATTTTTGCCGCGCGGTACTCTGAGTTTGCATTGTCCGTCTCAGCAATATCCCACGTCCGAGCAGGCCAGTATCTCCCACCGTTTTCAGAGGGGGCATTCCTCGCTAAAGGATCTACGAGGACTGCTTCCTGATGATACATCATTGTTTTAGAATGAAAAGACAAAATGTGAATACATAGTACATTGTTTTAGTACTAATAACTAACTATCAGTAGATAGTTATTAATACTAAATCAATATCAACGCAACCAAAAGATATGAGCGTTTATGCTTTTTTTTGCATTTTGTATGTAAGTCGCTGCGTAATCAAACCTACGAATATGTATTATTAAAAAAGTTGACGTATAAAAAAATGTTGTTCATTTCATACAAAATTAGTGCATACGACCGTGAATTTAAGTTTGTTGGCTCTAATCAGTTGTACTTCATTGACCTAGACTTATAAAATTTGACGAGAAGTGAGAACTTACAGTATATATAAAAATTGATAATTTACTAATTTAACACGGAAAGAAACCGTTACAAAACTTATATTTGTAATCATGAAATTGGTACGAAACCCTCGGTATGTGATTACTACTCACACTTTATCGATATTTTTTCAATTAAAACGCAAATTACAACAGAGGCCCTAAACATTCTTTAAGGCAAATATTTTAGGATATGTTTATATTGACAGTTGCGTTGCGTTACATCTATAAAAATGTAATGTATGTTAAGAAAATTATTAAAGATTATACAAAAAAGAATCGGTGTGCACATTACCCATATGTATACTAGAAAACATGGAAATAACTTGATTTCGAATCGAATCCCCAATTTCTATTCTAAATATATAAATCTTCAATTCTATTCTAAATATCCGAATATAAATATTAACAACCAATCAAAGTTTGTATTTAAGTATGTATTTAATTAAGTAGTGTTTTACTGAGAGATACAAACAAAGTAAAAAGCCGAATAGTCTGCACTCTCAGCCGACTATTCGGTACATATCTAGTCCTAATAGAATAAGCCGAAGAATGTTCTATATCACAATTTAAAAGAATTGTCAAATACTTTTGTTTCTTAACACCTTGGCTGCGGCAAGTAAAATCGTAAACCTTAATCTGGTGTAGCGGCGGATCGAAATGCGCCCCCAACGATATATCCGCCAATGCGCGGCAGGTCTTTCTTGACCCACCAAGATTAGGGTAGATTAACTTTGTGAAAACATGAAGTAAATTTTTTTTTTACTGTTAGATTGACCTTGAACCCAACTTCCTTAGGTTCGATTCGCTTTGGGATCTGCCAAACTGGAAATAAGAAATAAACGAGGGAAAGTGGCAGGCCGATATCGACCTGAACCGCACTAGAAAGTATTTTTAGTAGTGAAGGGACAGCCCAAAATAAGGGTACATCGAAAATAAAACAGAATTATCGTAATTATTATATGTTAAAATTTGCAGTATGCCTCACGATAGTTATTATAAAAAAATGTTGAGACTTATATCGGGGTAGGTATAAATAGTAATACCGCTTGTACTTGTACTTGGTTTTCCACGCTGATTTGTTCCTAAATAATTTTTATTTTTCTTAGTGGAAAATATTTCTTCACTGCTGTCACTATCACTATCTGCAGGGCAAATTACTCTATTTTCCCAAATTTTTATTTTTCTTTTATTGTTGAATTTATCGGCGTGGTTGAATTTATCGAGCGTTTTTTCGATAAATTACGAACTTTAACGTTAGATCAGCTAGATAGCAACACTAATTAACGAGATGCGCGTGATAGTATATTACAGAATTATGGTTATATTAAAGGGGTATTATATATTAAATAGTACTATAAACATGTATTTATATATTCAAATATTCATTATGTGGGAAATATCTTATTTGGCAGTTGCCATGTGTATATTATCTGTTCTGTATGTAGGTATGTAATAATAATAGATTACAAAGAATTATGATTTATATTATTATGTTGAGGGTACTTTATGTGGGTAACGACCATATTGGCATTACTTGGGTGGTTGACGGTAGTTTACGATTTGTTCTGTATAAATAGCGGTATTTAAGTTAGTTAGGCTCTCTTGCACTATGGCTCTCGTCCACGTGGGGTTTGGTCTCCGTCATTTTACCGTCTACACTTTCTGGGTGGTGAGACTGGGCTATCCACGTACCGAGTTATTATATGTATCTACATATCGCAAGTTACTAGTGAATTAATGTCTTGTAAATTAAAGTATTATATTGTATACTGCAGTATACAATTGTGTGTATATAATAAACTTGTAACTGTTATATTTAAAAGAGCAACTGTTTCTTGCCGGTCCTTCTCAACAGAACTGCCTTCTGAACCGGTGGTAGCTTTATAATAATTAAATTGTTTATATCAATAACCTCTTTTATTGTAATATAGGACCTTCTATTCCTTACTATTATTATAATTTAATATTAGATTCATAAATTCTACCCTCACTTCTTTAATAATCTAATACGCGCTCTATACGGCATTGGACCGAAATAGACCTACTGCCGCATTGAACTAGTTTCCTTCGTCCGCACCAGCTGAAATATCGCGGCAGGCAGATAAAGGCAAACAGGCCTTTATCGGCCAGCCGTGCAGTGAACGTGTTAAATGTATTACTTAATAACTACACGCTGTATCCCGCACATGGCAGAGTAGGCAGAGGAAATTGTAGGATCGTAGCGCTAAGACACTCCGTTCCCCACTTTTTTTCTCCGCTTTTTGAGCGAGGCCATTGAGGCACCATTGCCTGTTGAGAGGCGGAACTCAACGCCGCACTTTGCCTTGTTATCAGATCGAAGAAAATGAAAATTATTCATTCTCCCCGAATAGGAATTGAATCCACAAACTGTGACGTTTACAGGCAGACGTCCTGCGTCACGACGGTATTATTTACTACATAATTATTGATTTTATTTTAGTTTTGGGAATGAAGTGCTTGGTGCGAGCTCTTTTTGGAAGATAGCATTGTCACAGATAATTAATGTAATGTAATTAATTGTAAATATCCAAATGACCAAACAAAAAAAAAAATATCCCGCTGATTTTCTTGCACAGGTTCTTCTCAGGCCTGATGTATTCACTTTAGTGAATCAGTAGTAAATCTAAATAGATAAGATTATGTGTCTTTAATCTAAATAGATAAGATTATTTGTCTTTTAGTCTTTATGTGATATTTTTTATTATTTTGCACGAAAAAATGAAGATAAAAAACGTTTTCACTGCAATCTCCCATAGACCCAATGAACAATTTCAAAATTTTCGTGCGAGCGTGAAATTTTAATTATTGCTTTATTATAAAATTCTTATTCATAATTAAAATGATCCTGACTCTTTCAAAATCATTTACGGCCGGTTTCAATAACTTACTAACATTTAACAATCTGTTAAATTAGCTACTGTCAGTAGCTGAAACGTTAAATTTGCGTTTCAATAAAGAAAGATAGATCGGAATTTAAATCTTTAAGTTAAATCTATCTTTGGGCGTGCCAACCGCTTACCGGAAATAGATAGATCCATACAAACTAAACGTAGAGCGTTTCAATAACTTACTGGCAGTTAACTTTAGTTTGTTTTAAATGTCATCTTTCAACAAATTTATATCCATAGAATTCGGGCGATTATATACGTGGGTTAAAGATTAAATGCCTATTTTAATAAAAATTATAGCTTTGTTTAGTGATGAAAGTGATAATAAGATGTATGAGGCCGGTATATTTTATTCTGCAGCAAATATAGAACCTGCAGAAAGTATAAAGTATAGTCGCATTAATATTATATTGTATTGTTAGACGCTTAATTTACATTTAGATTCAGACTAAATAAAACTAGTGTTGATGATTTGTTAATAAAAGTATTTATATTTGATTTATATTTTATATTTGAGATTTTATATTTGAGAGTAAGATCGGTATCAGTAAGTAAAAAGTTCTAGGATTTTCTTAACATTATGTCTATGTTATGTTATTATAATCCTAATCGTGCCTCCTGCCTAATGATTGCATATGATTTAAGGAAGTATTTTGGTATAACCAACTTGATTTTTGAAAATTTGATGTAACCTGAAGTAGAGATAACGGTGGAGCACTCTGAAAATAACCCAGTTGACAGAGTAGCTCACCAACATCGTATTGTTAGACTGTATGAACTGAACAGCTAAAACATTATATGTTAACATAGTAAATATATTATGCTAACTAATCAAGGACTTTTTTTCAGATATATGAAATTATTATACAAATAAATAAATAAAAGTTCAGAACTTAGTTAAGAACGATATATAATATCAAATGTGTATTAATGATAAACGAAAATATATCTGCATTAAGAAGAATTTTAAGTTATGGATATATTAAAAAAACAAGATGTATATATGTAGTTTTTTTTATTTATTCACAAATATAAATACAAAAATAATTATAATTGCTAATGCTTAATCTATTTTTTTATTTTGTAATTCTGTTTGTTTACTTTCAAGCACCACTTTTCAACCTTTAAATTCAGCCTGCTAATTTTAAATCCTTATCTCTCTGTGCTTTTTGGAGTTCCTCCGAAAGATCCTTAACACCGAACTTGTTGTGGTACTAGCAGGTGGGAAATTTCCTGTAACTAGAGTGCAACCTTGACGATGATGAGTGATCTCGGTGTTGTGAAGACGACCCGGTTCTGAACTTAGATCGCGACGTTCTGCGAGTTTCACAGCCAATGCTTCGACTTGTCGGGTTAACGCTGCAATTTAACTCAATCCACTAGAAGTACCTTTTGATACATGGGCAATCTGCAATCTATAATCTGAAGTAACTGCTGGACCTGCTTTTCTCGCGACGCAGGAAGCCTCTTTAAGGGCTCCGTCTTCAATGTCTCATATTTGTCAGCTGTAGCTGGTCTCGACGATGTCTTCCACTATCTCCACATACTGAGATATTCCAAGTGTGAGATCGCCTATTCGTACTTAGCTTTCAAGCGAAGCGAACCAAAGCTTTGATTTTTTTGGGTAGAATGGAGGTACTCTTACGGTTACGCGGTTCAAACTCTGCGCTTCCTTTATTCTCCTCGACCGGCTGTGACATCTTATTCCAATGCTGAGTCATCAGTTTAGTGGTTGCAATAAACAACGCATTATTTTACACACGAAACGTTTATTATTTTAACGTTTTTATATATATGGAGAGGATGATAATTACAATTTTGGTTACAAACCAAATTCTTTTAATAAGCTATTACAAAAATGACATACTAAAAAACACGAGAACCAATATGCAATGGAAATACAATTACAAGTTAATGCCATTATCTACAGTAAACCATCTAATAAAAGGGCTAAAGCTAAATCACGGCAAGGTTGGAACTTCCGGTTGTATAGAAGCATAATATTTATTTTTTATTACGGTTAATTTATTCCAAAAACTTCCAAGAAGTCTTTAGATCGAATTTTGAAAAATAATAAATCTTGTGAATATATATAATTATAATTTATCGGACCATAGCACACCACAGATTTGGCATAAGAATCAACTATGTCATTATCAACAATACTACTTGTAGACTTGTTGATAACACCGGAACAAAGCTTCTCTAAATTTGAGGACAAGATGAAAACAAGACCTCCTACGGAAAGGATTTTGTAGTAAAGATTGTAAAGCGCTTAAGTAATTAGTAGAACCAAGTAATTGGCAAAACCATTGCCAAGAGATGAGCATAATGAAATATTCTGGTGAGAAATTTTGTCATAATCGAACGATTTTGGAGAGTGGGGGAGAGTTTTAAAAACTGTTTTTAAATATGAGGTTGTTTAATGATTATTTGAGGGAGGTGAAATTTTTAAAAGGATGCTGAATAGAAGGAGGAGAGATCTGAGAAGCTTATGTTTTTGCCACCTCAGCATAACCTACAAGAATTAAGGAACTGTATAAATGCCTCAGATAAAAAAAAGTTCTCCCGTTCTTAATCAAGTGTTGTCTTGCGTTTTCAGACAAATTGAATCAATAGCAAAGTGATTTCCAGAACAATTAATACAGAATGCAATAACCTTGGAAATAGTGCAAGTCTCCAGAGTGAGCTTCAGGACATTTGAAGCATCTTGGTCTTGATCTGCAAATATTTTAGTATGAAAGAAAGAAGTTCCAAGCTTTCCGTGAAGCTCTGCATCGACCAGTCAATTGGCACATCTCGCACCAGACCCATACGCGTAACACTGAAAGTTGGAATGAAGGCTTTATATTTGTGTCGTCAAAATTGGATTAATCATAAAATTATTAACCGCAGCAGCAGACAAAAAACTCAACACTAATTTTGTTTCTACCTATGCTTTTGACACCATCTTTATTATTTTCCAATTTTATTTTTAAAAGGAAATTCGCCAAGTTTGAGTGGTCTCATGGAAATTCCTGATAATGTTTCTGATTCCAATCTAGAAAGATGAACAATAATACCTATATTATACCTAAATCTGAGTCACAATAAAAATTGAGGTCATCAAAGGAAGGGTTGACAAAAGTTGTTTGGATTGATGGGTTTGCCGCTGCTGGATGTATTATGGTTTTTTCAAAGGTCCTAAGTTGTGATCAGCATTGTGTCGTTTTCTAGAAATACTCGAAGGAAAATTGGAATCAGGACTATACAATACTTCACCCGCATCAGGTGGATCCGGTTCCAGGTATTTTTCCATGTGAGATGTCAAATATGACATATTCCTGATGAAAATTAAATTAAGAATTTTTACAAAACATACCTCTATAACTATTTATAATACACTAATAATAACTAATATCTACTATACAATAATTTACATAAAATACAAGAGGGAACCAATGAAAAATAAATTTCCAGAGCTTTCCAAATCGTGTGTTGGTTACATCAAACGCGATCTGACATCTCTCAATTTTCTTTTTATTCTTAATTAAAACTTATAAATGACATAAATACAATGGTTATCTATTAAGTTATTATAATAAGTTAATAAGTTTCAGTCCTGCACAAATGTCAACATTCAAATACACTTACTACTTATTTATAATATATAAATTTTTATCTTTAGTGCTTTCTGTTTATGTGAAAATTGTCCTTTTTAAGCATAGACACTATTACATATAAATGTAACATTTTCTTTGAAATGTTGCTCAAATTTGACAAGAGAACCAAATAATTAATATTTTTTGCACATGTAAAATGACCTACTGTATATGAATTATTAGATTATGTCACAATTTTCTAATCATCATATATCTCCTATGAATCAATCAAGACTACTAATGACAATAATATTACCTTATACAGTAAGGTAAATAATAAAGACAAGACTTTTAAATGAGAATATAAGTCATAATTTAAAAAATTGTACTGTTGAAATTTGTACAGTACAACAAATTAATTCAAGACAAAACTATCCTTATGGAATCAGTGTAATATATTGCAAATAAATATACAAATAATAAGCTACATTCAAGTTTTTGTAGTCCTGTTTAAATTTCAAAATTTAACTACAATAATTTATTTTTTGTTATATCAATTTTCCTTATAAGTAATTTTTGGTTCGTCTGTTTTTCAGAATACAAAATCTCTTTGTGTTAAAAAAGACACTATTACATATACAAATGTAACAATTTCTTTGAAATGATTCTAACATTTTGCAAGAAAGTTAAAATGAATGCCTTCAGTCAATTTACATATAACCTGCTTTTTTAAATCCATAGAATATGATAATGTCCTGTATAAATGATTACAAATTGTGGCACAATTCTTTACATATCTTATAAAATCTTCAGACAGTTCATTTTTTTTAAAATTTGTCATATTCTTTGAAGTCCGTAAAGATGTATAATAGTATATTACAAATATATATAACTTTTAAAATTGAATCACAAAGCTTGTATTCCTTGCCAAGGTTTTTAATATAAATCCACAAATATATTATGTACAGGCTTATAAATCTTGTGCATCAGACACATCAGAGAGCATTTCTGCATGTGTTTGTGGTTGAGTGAGCATGTGTTTGTGGTTGAGTTTGTGGATAAAAATTCCTTGTAATCTGCAATACTCCTGCAATCATTTACTTTTTCCTGACCCCAAGTGAGCAAGATTGGATAGAATCAGCATCTCCAGGCCAGCAACAAATTCTCCAGAAGTTGGATTATAATTGGCCCCAGTTTCCTCTAGTAGTGCCTAACAAATTTTCTAGAGGATTTTCCTGGTGAAGACAGCACATTGAGACAGCTTTTATAATGTGTTTTATCTTTAAATTGTTATATTACTTTGAGATTCCTTTTATTGTCCATATCCAACCTTCCTTTGATGGGGAGAGCCCTGAGATCCTATAAATATAAAATATCCAATTTTCAAAAAATATGTGGAGATGTGTCGGTCATATTGGTAAAATGAAGCTTACCTTTGTTTCAGTCTGAAGAGTCTCTGTTTAAACATTCAGATAACTTGTCTATGTTTGAAATTATATCTGCAGTAACTGCTGCCTCTCCAGGTAGCAATCCTAGAAATTACAAGTAATAATTATGATCAAGTTACAGAAATTAAAATCATATTATTAGATGAATATTTTTTTGCTAAGAAATCAAAATACAATACCTTGGGACATTCTAGCAAATATCCCTGCTGCAACTGAGTGACTTACTTTAATTATTATGGGTGGGTGGGTAATTTAATATGGGTGCAAAGAGAGCTGTCTACTTAAAAACAACTTCTCACAACAACTTCTATATAAATGAAATAAACTTAGTTTTATATTTAAATGAATAGTTTACAAAATTTTTAATGACTTTATTGTTTAATTTCAAATTGACATATAATAACATTACTTTGATTTAAGTAGTAGTAAAATTATATTAGGTTTTAAATACCTTCTCTATCAATGTTGCCATATTTAAAAAAAAATGAACTATACTATGAATTTTTCGAATTAAATTGGACCGATTGATAATGAATCTTAGTAGGATATTTTCAGTTTCCTTTTTTTTAACTTTAATGTAAACTCAAATTTCATCCCTTTTCAGAGTTACTATTGATCATATAAAAGAACAACTCATTTAAAATTTAACGTTATAAACAAAGCTATTTTTCAATTATTTGATGGATGTATCATAAAAATATTATATACTTTTTAGAATAAAGAAACTACCAATTAGTAGGCTTACTTAGGTGTAGCAGCACCAAACACTCACAAAACTACCAGTATTAAAAAATAAGCATTACGAAAGACCCAATGAATAAGAATTCGGTCTCGCAGAAATATTTGCGTAAACTTGCAGCCCTCGGTCTTACCTGCAATTGAATGTTGCACCTTTTCTTACGGAAATTGACCTGCTACCATCTGTCGCACGCCATGTCACAAGGAAGTAAACACGACGTTAGGACAAAGAAAAAAGTCCAGCTGGAGCGAATTTCATAGATCTATTCAGATAAGACGTCTATAAGTAGTCCATACAAACTGCTTGTTTTTGTGCCGAGGAATCGCAAACGGCCAATTTTGTGTCTAGATTTAGTTTGCCCTTGATAGACCCAGAAATCATTTCATTGCTTTCATGTTTGAATACGATTTTGACGTAAGATTAATTTAATTATTGGCAGACAAGATTAATTTAATTATTAAAGAAATGTGTACCAAATTTGACTCTGAGATTTTAATGGATAGTACTTAAAAAATTATCCGAGAATAGCTTTACAAATAACTCAGAAAATCTTTCAACATACTATGGCCAGTTAAGGAATCAGGCAGGGTAGTGAAACTTAGACGTGAGCCTTATTTAACCTGATCGGTTTCAGAAACTGGTTACGAGTCAAATAACCATTTAACTAGTTTCGTGGATACGCAGAAACTGATTATTTCACATAACTAGTTCTATGACAGGAGCAACATTTCATGTGTCAAACTCAAAAGCCATCACCATTGTAACTGCTTTCAACGGATTACACTTCTTTTTTTTGTGAGTTTAATGCTGTTACCCCTATTGGCCTTGACAGCGACACCGGTTGGGGAGGGAAGAGAGTACTCTGTCCCTGAGAAGTAGCAAGCACTATCGTGTCTGCTTGAGAAGAAACGTCGGCGGCAAGGGCGTCCCCTGCGGGACTCGAGCCTCGGCTTGCGGCCGACTAGAGGGCTGGGGAATGTTCCCTATTCTTAGCAAACCAGCCGCGACCTGAAGAGGCAGCTGGAGAAACTTAGACTAATCTGCAGGGACCTAGCAGTCCCTAACTGCTGCCCCCCCCCCCCCTGGTGGGACCAAGGAAGGGAAAAAAGGTTCTCCACATTTCGCCTAGAGCCGCACAATACCGTATTCCAATCCGAAATGTACGCACTCTTCAGGGCTATAAAGCTGGTGAGGAAGTCGAAAACGAGCACAACCAACATCCTAAGTGACTCGAGATCCTCATTAAACCTGCTTAGGTCTCCATCGACGACTCACCCGTTAGGTCTGGAAATGAAGAGTTTCTTGCGTGAGATTCGGAATGAGGGTAGGGATGTGCGATTCTTCTGGCTTAGGGCCCACGTAGGAACACCGGGCAACGAGAGGGCAGAAGAACTGGCGAAAAAAGCGGCACTAACAAAGAAGACGGCTCCGGACTACGACAAAGTACCAGCATCGTACGTCCGAAGGCGGATACGCGAGGAGTCTGTCAGGAAATGGCAAGAAAGATACGAGGCCTCCCTCACAGGGTCAGTCACAAAACTGTTCTTACCAGACGTCAAGAAAGCATACAAGCTGAAAAGAAAAATCAGTATTACACCCACTGACGCCCAACTGCTGACTGGCCACGGGGTGCTTTGCTGCCTACCTGCACAGATTTCATCTAAAAGACAGTCCGTCATGTGTCTGCGATCCGCAACATGAGGAAACGGTGATCCACATCATCCTGGAATGCCCCAGGTATGGCGCTGACAGAGTGATGCTGGAGGCAAACATCAGCCTAGATCTAAACCAGCATGCATTTCAATCCATCTTGGAGGCAGACAACACCAGAGAGCCTTTCCTCACATTTGCCAGAAAAGCCGTAAAGTCAGCCGCACAAAGAAACAGCTCGCCAGTCACTCCTCCCTCTGCATCTGTAGCGACACCACCCACACAACCACAACCACCCCCTGTACAAATGCCTCCACAACAAACAACACAAACACCATATACACCAGTATCAACTACACCCCCGCCACAGGCCACACTCTCACCAAGATCCCCCCAACGCAACCCACTACTAAATAAAATTAGCACAATGCAAAATAAATTGTCAATTGTCACCAGGACTAACGGTCCTACTCAAAGGAAACTCATCAACAAAAGCGCTCAATCGAGATAAGATAATCTCGCTAACCTGGAGCATGGGCAAGGACCCTCCCTGCCGACTGCTGCGGTTACAAAACAAGTTGATCGCACTGTTCGAATGGGAAGAGGAGCCCCCCTTCAGCCAAATTGACGCATTTCTCCAGAGAGTAGGGGACCGTGAAACCGGAGGGGACCAAATGACCATCAGCGTAGACTCAATGAGGGTTGGACCATACAGAGGCGGCATAGCCAATTACTTTGGATGCCTTAGGGCCTCCCACATCCACCATATAATAGTCTACGAGAATAGAGGAGAGGATTTAAGTTTCTTGAAAGATAAGCTTCCTCTCCACAATAGAATCCCTTCCGAGGAACAACAACCGAGTGGATCCGAGCAACTACAGAGACAGCTGTACCCTAAATTTGCTGAGGTGTTTTGTGTGGTGTATGGGGATACACCACACAAAACACCTCAACTGACTCATCACCAGCGGCACTGGCGAAAGCCATCCTAGGCAGAGTCACTCAAAGGGACATCAATCCTCCAACTCAGTATCTAAGCCCCTCAAAAATGCGACAGACCAGTATACAGGAGAGTGCGGTCAAAGCCTTCTTTGGCACCCACCACCAACCGGGCCCAGAAGGACACCGCGGCGGCATGCTGAGGCACAGCAGGGGCAAGATAACACCACCAGAGTTCCAATCAGCGAGAAACCCACGCGAACATGCGATAAACGCATATATCGAGTTCCTTGCCATTATAAAGGCGACCCGCGAGGTTAACACAACCATCTGCAGCAAGATCTTGCTAACCTTCGAGAGGGGTAACATCAGCCTGCTTAAAGTCGAACTCGATGAAGCCGAAGCCGCCATCTACGACAACAACAGTTCCCACGTACTACATGGTAGAATGGAGGGACATTATATGGCGGCATATAATAAGACCAACGGCTTTGTGGGACTGGTTGAAACACAAGGACGAGGAGACACCCCCCTAAAATTTCAAACACCCGAGAGTGACCCAGTAGTGGTAGTGGCCGAATGCACGAGGGTGATGCTGGACGATAGGATAGTCGAAACAGCGAAAGCCATTTCGAGAGATCCTGAGCCGGGCGCAGCTTTCTTGGGTTGGGAGCTGCCAAGACTGTCCTGGGTAAACGGGGTTCCGAGGTGTGGAAAGACGACTCGCATTGTCAGGCACTTCGATGAGGAAACGGAAATAATAGCAACTACCACAGTCGAAGCCGCGAAAGACCTGAGAGAGAAGTTGGCACACTGCATCGGCACGGATGCAAAAAAAAAGTGCGAACTATGGCCTCGATCCTAGTAAACGGTTTCCATGAGGGGACAACCATAAATCGTCTAACAGTGGACGAAGCCCTCATGAACCACTTCGGGGCCATAGTTATGGCGGCGAGACTGTCGGGTGCTAAACATGTTATTCTCATCGGAGATATAAATCAGCTGCCTTACATCGAGAGACAAAATCTTTTCGGTCTGAGGTACAGCAGCCCAAGCTTGACAATAACATCACAAGTGAGTTGCCGTGCACGCACCGGAGCCCTATGGACGTCGCTTATGCTGTTGATAGAGTCTACAACACCATCTACTCCTCAAGCCCCATCATCCGTTCCCTGAAACTCATCGGGTACACTGGCGCGAAATACCAGTCAGCAGTGACGGAACCCTATACCTGGTCCACACGCAGGAGGAGAAGAAGGTTTTAAGGGACCAGGGATATGGTTCCGGAACAGGGTCCCGCGTCATGACTATCCACGAGGCTCAGGGACTTACATACAAAGAGGTCATCATCGTTCGAACCGGAGGCGCAAGGCTCCGTATCCACGAAAGTGTATCTCATGCGGTGGTCGCAGTAACTAGGCACACCAACACCTGTGTCTATTACTCCGACAACGATGGTGATGCTATCGGCAATCTCATCGGCCGAGCGGCGAGGGCTTCTACCAGGGAGATCGTTGAGGAGAATCTAAAAGGAGCAATGTCACAAAGGGACGAAAAGGTGATGGAGACATTGCTCGTGAAACTAAAGACCGGAGTTTTGCGATAGCCTGATTAAACCTACCACTCCATTATAAGTAGTTCATATAAAATATAATAGATAAGATAAGATATGTTAAAAAAAAAAGTAATAATAATAATTACAACAATAATAAAAAAAAAAACAAAAAAAGCCAAATAAATATTTATATGTTAAGTCTACATATTATAAACCTAATCTATCTTTTATTTCTATAAGTAGATAAGCAAACATATATATTAGTTTGTTAAGCACAAACAAAAAAAAAAAAAAAAGAAGTCAGTAGGGATTATCACCGTTTTAGTTAATAAGAATTAGTATACTAAGTGGTCAAATTGTAAAAAAAAGCCCAATTGTCAAAAATAAATAAAAAAGGGCACGGGCAACCATACCCGTGGGTGTGTTAACTTATTAAAAAAAAAAAAAACCGCTGGGCCCAGCCACGCCAACGCGCGGTCGGGCCGTCAAATATGCTGAACTTCGTCGTCGTTTCCTTCAACGGCGGTGTGAGTGTCGTGTATGTGTTTTGTGCTTCCTACCTACATATGGAGTAATGGGATCATCTGGTTCTAATAGAACGCTACGCGGGCGTCTGAGCTTAGTTTTAGCGTACGGGGTGTAGTCACACGCCTGTACGATAAGGGGGTTCGCGTGAATAGCTGCGCGCTCGAAGTAGCGCCTGGATAGGCCTTTGCAGTTCTTTGCAGAATCGATTCCAGTTCGAAGTCTCTATGAAGGTCGACATTGCGAACGAACCAGGGGCAACCTGACGCGATTCGCAAGAATTTATTCTGAACAATTTGAAGGGCATTCAGCTAACGGATTACACGAAACACCCGAATTATATAGATATATTTGCAATGCTGAAATATATTATATAAAAAAGGTATCTTTATTTTTGTTGATGTTCTCATTTGATACTACATGAAAGAAAAAGGCTATCCTATAAATGTTTATTTTATTTAAAGGCTTAATCCAAATTAATAAGTAATAATTTAATTTGAATCATTAATATATCTGTAAATTAAAAAAGCAAACTAAGTAAAATATGTAAATATCTCAATTTGTCGATAAGTTTTAAGAATACACACTAACTTAAAAAGTGACATATATGTAACATAATAAAAATAAAACATTTTATAACAATTATTCAACTCGCATCATTGTAATAAATAAATAATCCCGAATAATTTTACATTTGTACTGATTACGTCCCTTTGTATATTGTTGATAACAAGTATTTTTTGCTAGGAATTTAGCCAGTAAAATATTATAAACAAATAATTTCATATCCATTGTAAAATCGTAGTCAAAACCATAAAAGTAATAAGTAATGCGAAACTTAGAAATGCTTATGCGGTTACAGTTATAACTAGGTATAACTAGTTACAAAAATAAGCAAAGAAACTAGTTACTCGTGTACCCGAAACTAGTTGCAACAGTCATGCGAAAAAGAAGTTACGACTCACGTCTAGTGAAACTTTTAGTTATGGATAGTGGTGCCATCTGTGTGGTTGGGTACATGAAGTTTGTTCAAAATGTTCGATACTTGCCAATAGATAGAGCTACTTATTAACAGAAACAATATTAAACAACGTACAAAATATGAGCATTACTTAAATTTTAATTTTCTTCTAGGATAAGTTTTCCCCATAAAAATATATTATTTTGAAAATATCAAACAATAGAAACAGACGCTGTGTATCAACGCGAATTAAAATGATGTTAACAATCTATAAAAAAAGTGAATTAAATCACTTTCTTTATTGGATATAATTATTTTATTTAATTTAATCCGTTATATAATAACTAAAAAAAATATCAGTAAGAAAGTATGGAGTATGGACGGGAAGTGGAAGAGGTATATTTATCCATATGGAACATGCAAAATGAAAACTGGAGTTGCACATCTATCTCATAGATATGTGTTTTATTTATGGAATCCGTGCTTACCTCTGCTTGACATCTCTTTGAGAGCGGTTTTGTTACGCGAAATTTGGTAAAATATAAATAAATTATTTTTATGTTATTATCTAAGAGGATGACTATATAATAATTTGTAGTATCTTACAATATTGTCAAATAGCCTAATATATTCTTGTATTCATATTATGTTTAATATGTATCAATAGATTTATATGTAAACAAATCCTTAAATATTATTTAATAGTTACGTTGTGATTAGGTGTAATATCCTTTGATGCAATTTATCAAAAAAAAACGCTCAATTTGTAAATAAATATGACAAGCATATACAATTATAAATTTTATTAAAGTACCTAAAATAAAATTTTTATATACTTTTTTCATTATGTAATATAAAACGTAGTACCAATAATTCGTGCTCGTATGATTAGTTATTTAATCATTCTACTCTTTCTCCAATTATTATTGATCAATTACGAATGAGTTTCAATTCTTATTTGATATAATTAATTGGTCTTGACGATTGCCTATCTAATCATTTATAATCTGTAAAATGTCAAACTAACTGAAAAACTACGATACCCTGGATACTGTTAAATAAAAAAAAAAGAATGTTGACATTAACTAAATAATAAATCAACAAATAATGTACAACTGTCTTACTTCTGTATTTTGTATAATAGCAACAGAATTTTGCGAAAGATTTTCTTTTTGTGGTTTGAGGAGTAAGTTAAATTAAAAAATGTATATTGTTCAATGATTTTTTAATATTTTTATTTCATGACATGTATAATATGCTCTACAGTAGTAATTCTTGTGACGTCCCAATGAAAGTTTGAAAAAATAAGCATGCTATCCTTATTCACTGATACTGAAAGATTTATTTTCAAATTATAAAAAGTAATTTGAAAAAATCTGTGAAGCTGAAGTGAAGCTCGCTAATTAAATAATCATAAGTTTTGAATTCTTCTGTAACTACTTTACCGCATATACATTAGCCCGTGAATATGAATTAAAGACTTTCTACTTTCCCAGCAAGCTTCTATAGTAAATATTACTTATAACCTAATAAATACGTCACATATTACTATAGCGATCCTGTCGTTATACATGCGTAATGTGCTTTGCCTGCATGAGAATGCTGCAACTGTTCTCTACCATATTTTTATAATGATGTGCTACACTATGCCTTTGATGGGAGCGGTATTGGCTGACAATTTGATTGGAAGATATCGGTATGCTTATATATTGGTCGATAAAAAATTACACGAAGTGATTATATACGATTGAGTGTGATGTTTTGAAAACTATTCATATAATTTAAGTATTTAGAAAAATAAATCGATTATGTTCCGTACCAATTGCATGATCGTTGATATTACGTTGAGGAAAATATGACTATTTTAAATTGACAAACTTAAATTTGCGGTCGTATTCACTAATTTATAAGTAATAAAGTACAAATATAAGTTTGTAATAGTTTCTTTCTATGTTAAAGTTATAAATTATGAATTTTGAGATTTTTTTGGTCAATGAAGTACACCTAATAAGTCGACACCTAAGTGTAGTGTATTTCATATAAAATGAGTGAATACTAATGTAAATTTCAGTTTGTCAATTTGTTTAAGTAGTATTTTCCTCAGCGGAATATCTACAATCATTAAATATGTACGGAACTGTCGGTGCGCGATTACTTTATTTTTTTAAAAACGAACTCCTTAAAATAAGTACTAAACACATTCGTGGGAACGTTCGATGTTTATATGAGAAATATTAATTTCCTTTGTTTTATTTTCATGACCAGGTACAATAGTTTCTAAATTTGGAATCCATTTGTTTTCAACATTTTATTAAAAAAATATACTTCAACGTTTTATTTATATAAGCTCAAACTAACGCTCTATCGTGGGGTATTCATATTCACTCGCTATATAAAGAAAATATGTTTCGGTTACACAATATTGTTGTTGTATAAGCCACAAGTGCATAAAAGCATACTTTAGTACTACAGCAGCAAAAGTCTTTTGAAAAATTAATAGGCTGACATTATTCTTATTATTTGCTTGTGTCGGATATATAAAGGCGAAATATAAATTCATGCCCCTGATTGATTTTTGAATGGTAAATTTATACACTAAACTAAGAAAACACAATTATATAGTTATTACTTATAAATAAATATTCTTAAACTTAGCTATAAAGATTAGCTTTATGTTAATATTTGTGCTTAACAATCTCCATAATTACAGAGTCATTTTATACTTTTCTACAATATATCTAATTGGCGCTGTATTGCTGTGTTGTTCCGCAATACCTATTTTAAATCTTCCACCTATGTAAGTTAAATATAATGTTATATTTTTTTTATATTTGTATTAACGATTGAATGATTCATTGTTGAAGTACGTCACATGACACATTCTAAGCGCCTAAAGTAACTCTGACCCCATGTACAGTAGGTGACAATACGTGATACGTACGTACGTACGGTGATCAAAACGATTAACGTGTTATAAGCCTTCTTCAATAAATGGTGTATTAACACAATAACAGAAACAATTATCTAAAAAATTTTTTGGTTGAACGCGCTACAAGGGCTCGCTTTTATAATGTAGTCTAGTATGAATAGTATTTACATTTGTTTTGGTTTGTTTAGATTGCAACTATTTAAAGTTCCTTTATTTTAACGATCATGCAGCTCTACATCAATGATTGGATTGGCATTAATAGCTACGGGAACTGGCGGTATAAAACCGTGTGTAGCGGCTTTCGGAGGAGACCAGGTTATCATGAAATTTTTTTTAGTAAATATATGCGACGACTTAATTCGCACATCTCTCATATTTTGCGGTGTACGAATATGTACCTAGTGCTCTATTTTGTAGACGTTCATTTTCACGTACGTCGTTGCATTTTAAATGGGATTGTTTACACCGACCTCTGCATTTAATCGAACCAGACTATAAATCATGTTACGTAGTACTAATCGGTACCCGCATCTCTTATGGCTGAACTTTCTTCGGTAATGAATATAAAACGCACAGCACGTTTTTTCCGTTATTATTGAGAAAGTCTCCGTTCTTGCTTGTCATCAAAGAACTTGTATGTCAAAATTTGACCCTTTCGAGCTTAACCTGTGTGTTGTCTACCTATCGATGAACACATTCGCCATTCAATTAGTCCACTAATCAGTTGAAAAATCAGTCTTTTCAATCCTTTCTCAAATCGAAGAATTATTCGGGCCATTCATTGATGAATGAATTCATCATCGATCATTGAATTAGTCAATCAATCGATCAATCAATCAATCATGTCATGCCATCAATCAATTATTAATTTATCAACCAATCAATGTAAGGAAATCTTACAACGCTATTTGCTCAAAAACTTGACCCAACCTTGCCAGAAAATAAATAAAGAAGGGTAAAGGGGAAAAGGACGGACAATTTTTAAATGTGATTTTTTAAAGTATAATACATCTTTTTGATTATTTTTATATGAGTAATAATTTCGGTGCTTTAAACAAAATAAGAGGTTGCAATATAATGCTAAGAAGTATATTTTTTTCTAGTTTCGTCTACCAGAAGAAAATCACTTGTTACAAAAATTTTTTTCCACCTTTTACTGTACAGTGAATTTGGGTGGGTTTATGGGAATGGTTGTGACACCGACGTTGCGTAGAAGTGTTATGTGTTTTGGAGATGAAACCTGTTACGCGTTAGGCTTCGGTTTCCCCGCTATTCTTGTACTTATTTCAATTGGTAAGTTAATTATATTATTGAATAGTCTAAAATGCTTATTAAGCTAGTCGTGTATTACAATTTTGTAAGCTATTCTTTCATCTATATGATATAAATAATTTGTGATTTCAAAGTAAACATGCTATTTCAAGTGTATATAGTTATTGTTTTAGTAACTAACTGTATATAATTGTAATATATACAGTTAGTTACTAAAACAATAACGAACATTTTTGTCTGTTTGTCTTTTCGTTTCTGGCTGGATTAATCTCTAAAATAGCTGAACCGAAATGTATAAAACTTCCACAGGAAGAGAGAGAAAATTGTGGAGCAACAAATACCCTTTTTATCCCGGAATAACCTAACTGCCAGATAAAGATTGCAATCAATATTACAATGGCATCATTTCCATTTATGTACACACATTTTTCAATATTTTCCATAGACAAAGTGATTCATTAAAAATACAATACATAACGAACGAGCGTTTCACCAGTATAAAATATAAGTAAGCATCTTGTATTTGCATAGTATTTACATTTAAAATAAAATTTGTTTCAGTCATATTCATAATGGGTAAACCCTGGTACAAAATTAAGAAACCGCGAGATACTATTACTTTAAAGTTTGTTTCGTGTGCCTGGGTAAGTTTATAGCTATTTGACTTTACGAATAATAAGGGATAGTTGTCACAATGGATAGTTGTCAAATGTCACAAATTTATATCACAATCATTACATAGTGCATAGTATAAAATAAAGTCGCTTCCCGCTGTCTGTCTCTATATATGTTTAGATCTTTAAAACATCGCGACGAATTTAGTTTTTTATTAATATATATGATTTAAGAGTAAGGTTTGTATATACACATGCACAATATAGTAGAGGAACACTTCTAATTTTAATGTTTATAATGTGTTCGCTGTTATAAGAGTAACTTCTAAAAAAAATATGTTGTTATTGTGTAATGAATGCCACAAAAAAGCTGTAAACGTTGTATGTAAAGACATTCTCATCGCGGGTCGCTAGTACATTATAAGTTCAAAAAGCGATAACGAAACTTGTGAATAATCGTTAATTTGTCATAAAATTCTTTAATAAAAATATATTTTTTTATACTTCAGTCACGTGACACGACACTGTCAAGTTTGGTCAAATCCATGATAATGTAATATTCTTATCGAAAATTCGATATGTCTCCGCCAGCAACAATGGACAGTAGGTTTCCTAAAATTGAGTACATAATGGTCGGAGTACTTTTCAAAAATAATTTCCTTTTTTTGTGCTGCTGATGGGAAAGTGCCCAGCATCACAAGTTCTTTTATTGCAGTCTGGTAATAGCTAAATTTAGAAGATAAAACATTGTCCCCCATAGGTAATAATTTTTTGTCTAAAATCCATTTTATACTCATAGTAATGTGCCATGTCCCATTCCGACTGTAACAAGCAAATTAGTTGGTTAGGAGTAGGACTATCTAATTTGCCATTCATTGAAAACGTAAATTTATGACTGTATTTAATACTATTAGTAGAGGAGCCCAAGCTGGGATTTTGCGACTTATTAGAGCGTGTCAGAAAATTATATGGAGAGAAACCTTGTTCCCTTGTTAGCTTTACCATGTATGAATCCTTTATACCCGTGCGTGGAGGACAGCCTGTCAGATTACTAAAAAAATTGACCCTTAGAAAAATTTGAGCTCGTCAGATAAAGTTAAGGTAAGTTAAGTACTAGCAGAATAGTGTATATTTCAATAATCTGATTACAAATAACAAATGAGTGAAATACTCGAACGCGAGTCATTTTTTTTTATTTTGAAGGGAATCTTGTGATAATTACAGTATAAATATCATTTGATGATTATCATGGAGAGATGTACCTTTTTTTTTTTGTGAGTTTAATGCTGTTAGCCCTATTGGCCTTGACAGCGACACCGGTTGGGGAGGGAAGAGGGTACTCTGTTCCTGAGAAGTAGCAAGCACTATCGTATCTGCTTGAGAGGAAACGTCGGCGGCAAGGGCGCCCCCTGCGGGACTCGAGCCTAGGCTTGCGGCCGACGAGAGTGCTGGGGGATGTTCCCTATTCTTAGCAAACCAACCGCGACCTGAAGACGCAGCTGGAGAAACTTAGACTAATCAAGGAGAGATGTACCTTAAACCATAAAAAGTGTGGAGAAACACGTATCCTTTTAGAAGATATTTTAGATTCAGGTACGTTTTTTTGTACACTTTTTGTCTATAAAATAAATAAAATTTGTATTTCTGTAAGCAGGGGTGGTGTTTAAATTGTGACGCTTATATATCACCCCTGCTTACAGAAATACAAGATGACGAAGAAATTGACCAAGTTGAAATCAACTTTCAAGACGAATCCAGTGAAGATGAAAATTAATATATTTATTTGTATTATTTTTTATTTATTTTTTATCTATATTATTTTATATTTTATTATACTCTGTAATTAAAATAACTTAAATTATCAGATTAAGAAAATTCCTCAACATATTTGTTAGATTATCATTGGGGATGACTAGGACATCAAGTTGAACCGTCTGTATAAATATCTGACACGCTCGAGGTCACATTTTTTTTTAATTTTCTGAAATCGGCCTGGACTTGTGGTCGCATCCATTGCGTCAGCTATTTCAATATGAAATTTTTTTTAGTTCACTTAACCTTTACTTAATTACCTCTGAATGTCTGACACGCTCGAGTAACTTTTTTATTTTTATTAAAAGCTTTTCTACATCTACTCTTTAATAATACTAATTAAGCTTTAGTAACAACAAATGTAGTATCTCGAGCTCCTCTACTGTAAAGAATCAGCTCGTATGTTCAAACTCAGTTCGTATATTCAAACAAGAAATATTCTGAATGCTATATTGATTTTTATCCTCAAATCCCTAATTCAGCAAACTATTCCAATTTATTAAGTAAAAAGAAGCTACGGAACCCTAAAACATGTATGTTCCATATTTACTACTAATTAATCTGAAATTGTTTTTGAAATCTGGTCAAATAACCTATATATTATATATATATATATATATATATATATATATATATATATATATATATATATATATATATATATATATATATATATATATACATATATATATATATATATATATATATATAATATATATATATATATATATATATATATATATATATATATATATATATATATATATATATATATATATATATATATATATATATATATATATATATATATCATAATAATCATCGATTGTAGTCTAAATTCTAACATAATGGTAAGGTCTATTATACTTCTTACTTTGGATATTATAAATAGTATGTAAGGTGTTATTGATGGCTCCTGGCTATAATACCAAAGGTTGTCCGGCCACATCCATCATCGGAGTAGTAATGGAATGAGCGTACAAAAGTAGAATCAATCAAAATCATACCACCGTAGATATTTAATGAAAGATTTTAATATTTGGAATTTCATTTCATTATTACCTGAAATATATATGGCGAAATCATAGCGCATGTACCTACTAGTTGTACATAATACTGTTTTTTACTGTGCATTATTATTTATGATATGTATTTAATTGATTCTCTTTTTGAATAGATGTGCTTACCTAAGTATATCTATCTATCTATATTTACTTAAAGTTTTTATAGATAGAAGAATTATATTCACATCGCTAAGTGTATTCTTTAAAGTTATACATTGAAAGTTTATTTTAATAATATTTCAATTTTCAGTTTGCATTTAAGAAACGTATTTGCTACGATAAGAATGTAGACGGCCCGCCTCGCTGCCATTGGCTGGACTATTCCATTGACAAATATGGAGAAAAGCTTGTTTCTGATATGAAAATAGTATTTTCTATTTTATATCTATATCTTCCGGTGCCAATTTTTTGGTCTCTGTTCGACCAACAGGTTTTAAATATTCACTTATTTTTTTAATTAATAATAATTTTTTTGCAAATCCTAGAACGGTCGGTATTGCGGGAAATAGTAATTAATTTGGATTATAGCATGAAAATTATATAGCAGTGATAAAATAATATTCACGCATTTGCCTGCATAACCAGATTGTATACCAATATTCAAAACAAATTGTGACGTTACATCTTACCGAAGCAAGCAAATGAAAATAATTTAAATAGAATACCCCGAGTGGAATAGAACCCACATCTTTCACGTAAATAACCAAACGCTGTCACACTACGCCACTTTAGTTCAAGAAAATAATATATTGCTAATGATGTTAATTTGACTAAATTATGTTAATACTTACTTACCCATTACCATTAAAAAAATTACTAACTTAACAATTTTAATAACATTTATTATATTTCACAGTCTTTATACAATAGTGCTTAAGTATATACCAACTTATATTACACCATATCGATTTGTTAGGGATCTCGCTGGACGTTTCAAGCATCTAGATTACGGAGTGAGGTACTCGGCATAACTTTAATGCCAGATCAACTTCAAGTGTTAAACCCTGCCATGGTACTTTTAATGATCCCGGCATGTCCGGGCGGTGCTTGTCCTTTGTTGCCTGAGCTCTCTTCTTTAAATAAAATGTTTGCCGGTGGGATTTTAGCAGCGATGGCGTTTGTTTGTGCTGGCATTCTTCAGATTAGTATAGAGGTAATCTTAGAATAATTTACATGTCATTAATAACGTTTATAAGGAATAAAAATATAAGAATAAGGAATTTAATAAAAAAAATATATAAAATATTTTATTTAAATAAGAACATTTAAATCATTAATAACTAGTTAAATGCCGAAATATTGAGGACCGTCGTGGCGCAGGGGCACTGCGTCTGCCTGTTAACGCGACGGGTTCGATTCCCACTCGGGAAGAATAAGTGAAGAACGAATCGGGAAGAATGAATTATTCCCATATTTTAATGATTTTTATAAGTGTTAATCCACACTAAGGATAGAAAAAATACTTAAATAAACATATAAAAATTAAGGTTCAAATCTCGCTGCGTTCAAATTTTTTCTTTGCAATAATCTTTGGGTAGCGGAAGTTTGTAAAAACTCCTTACTCCAACGATGCTAACGACGTAATAAGTTGTATAAATCATATAAGAATTCGACGCAGCGTGAGGAAGAACGCATGGCTTAGTGGTCAGAGCGTTTGGACGATTTCCATGAGGGGCGTTTCTACGATTTTCAGAGGGTTCAAATCCCGCTACGTTCAAATTTTAAATGTTTTCTTTAAGAATTATTAACATTCCATTTAACAAGGCAAAACGCGGCGTTCGAGTTCCGCCACTCAAGACGCAATGCCTCGAATGGCGGAAAGTGGGGAACGGAGTGTCTTAACACCAGGTTTCTTCAACCTGTGGTTCCCTCTGCATACCCTGCTATGTGCGGGATACACCTCGAAACTAAATATAAATATAAATATATGATGAAAAATTCATACAAGCATACTTTAAGCAATGAATATTTAATTTAAATACTTTAACTGAATATTAAGCATACATTAACTTTAACGTATTCAGCGATCTACACTACAGTCGCCAGGACCTGGCAATACTGGACTTGTAATATTGAACACGCTGGCTTGCGCAGTAGATGTATCAGTGGCCGGAGAAACCATGCGGATCGAGCCGCGTGGCACAGCGCTCGTGACTCCTTTGATATATCACCCCTATAATGTCATCGTGGCCTGTCCTCACAACTGTGCCGGCAGAATCATGAAGCTCAACTCGGCAAATACAAATCTGCCAACAGTTGCTGGAATGGTTAATTAAACATTAATTAATTCAGTAAATGAATTAGAAAAATTACTAATATAAATATATTATATATGTACTATAAATTGTTTTTGCAAAACTTTATAAGTAACAAGTATTATAATATTTTTTTCTTAATACTTTATTTCTTAACATTGTAGTTTATGCCAGTCATCATTGGACAGGATTCAAATGATAAGATATCTTTTTATTTTATGGACCCAAGTGCGTTCGCTAAGTCGCTTACTGGAAAGCCAAAATTAAAGTATGTTAAATTTATTTAATGCTCTTAAGTTAAGTGACGACAATATTATATTCGGTTTTAATAATTTATGAATTATAGAATAGTGTATATAGGAGAGACTGGTCCCAATAAAAATATCACCATAACCGTAGAGACTAAGAAACTTTTAAGTGATATATATTATGTTTCAAACGAGCCAATCGATCACATTGGGGAGTCGGCTTTCATGTGTCTCCAGCCAGGAAAGTAAGTGACCCGATCTCCTTTTTCAAAGTTATTTAAAATTTTTAAAAATATCGGTCAAGTGCAAGTAGTACTCGCGCACAAAGGGTTCCGTGCCTATTTCATGATTGTAGGGATTCCGCTGAGAAAATACTACTTATGAAAAATGTTACACTGAAATATTTGCGAGATATTTTTATAATTTTAATTAAAAGTTAATAGTCAAAACTAGTATAGCTATTTCGTAAATAATTTATTATTTATGACGTTTGATGGACGAGAGGTGACAGATGAGGCACGACGGTGACACGTAACATGACAGAAGACTGATGACTAGTTACAAGTGATGAATGACGGGTGACGGTGGACAGAGGACTGGGGAAGGGACAGATGGATAGAATGAAATATTTAATACAAAAGATTAGTATGTATAATCTACATAATCTATATAACAGTATAATATCAAGAAAATCGGGAATGAGGAAGCGCCTTCGTATGTACTAAAAAAACCTCGTACTCTGACATTTTTTAAATCATTACAGCAAGCAAAGCCAGCTAGAGTTTGCAAGCGAACAGAGTAGGGATAAAGCCTCATTGTCTTATATTATACTATTTTCAATCTACATTTTCTTTTAACTTACTAAATTACACCTAAGGAAGAACCTCACAGACGACATTTCTATTTCCCTTCCAATAACGGCGACATAATTGCCTTCCTCTGAATCGTTTACGGATTGTGATCTAAAAATAAATTATAAGGTTCATTTGGCACGCGAAAAGTGCAGGGGATGAAATAGGTAGTGGGGAAGGTTACCTTCGGGCGGGGGGTGTATATGTACTGTGTGTGCGCGAACGCCTCGGCCGCCTCGACGTAGCCGCGCTCCATGCACCCAATCCGCCCAACGAGCTGCAGCTCTTGTGGATCGTGCCCCAGTACGTGCTGGTCTCTATGGCTGAGATTTTGTTCGCTGTTTCGGGGCTAGAGTTCTCTTTTACTCAGGTATGAAGTAATTAGTTTAAAATTAGTTTTGTGTATTCATTTGAAATCTTAGATTACATGACATTAGTATTAAAGTTAAGTCTTTAGTAATCAATAACAATAGATGTGCGATGTGCGTTTTTTAATGTACCAAGGTATAAAATCAGGGTTACACATATTTTGCAAAAGTATTTATGAATCTATAAGTATCCATAACAAACCATAACATATGCTCGTACATATGTACTTTGATAAATAACTTATTTGTAATATTTCAGGCCCCTAAGAGTATGAAGACAATAACTATAGCTGCTTGGTATATGTCTGTGGCTATCGGAAATTTGATAGTAATCCTCGTTGCTCAAACAAAGATATTTGAGTCCAGGGTAATTGTGATTCTCTCAATAAACGTAAAAAATATTGAATAAAAACAACATGTTTTTAAGTATATCCTGGACAAGCTTCTCTATTTAATATAAAATACTCGGTAAAATAGTCGGACGCCATTTACGTTTGTAGTATTACATAGAATGAAATCCAGAGCATAAATTCACTTGTAGCAATTTGAGCGAGCATTTTCAATTTGATGTATGCACGTTAAAAAAATGTATTTAGGTATACTGATAACGTTATTTAACGATATATGTAATATATTACCATAATAACATATATGATATAGTTTGTGGTATGATAGAGCAAACTGTTTAGGTACTTCTAATAATTTTAACATTAAATAGTTCTTCAATTTACTAGTTCAATTTGTACTAGGGATTTGTAGTAATTATGTTTCGATACCAATTAGGGTATACAATAAACTAGATAGCGGTACTCAGGTTACGATTCTCTCGATAATATATAATCGGCACATTAATAATCATGCAGCATGATCTCCACACTGGCCGTTCCCAGATCTCAATTAAGAGCGTTTATGCGTTATTACTTTAATTATTGTGTAAATTTAATTAGTGTTAAAATACATGTGTAACATGATTATTACATTTGAGATAATTTTATTTCATTTTATGTATTGTTTTTCATAGAGATTGTCCGAAACTGATTTAATAATATACGCTATAAATTTCTTAATTTAA
Source organism: Dione juno (assembly GCA_037127375.1). Taxonomy (NCBI): domain Eukaryota; kingdom Metazoa; phylum Arthropoda; class Insecta; order Lepidoptera; family Nymphalidae; genus Dione; species Dione juno. The sequence goes on from JAXRJS010000004.1 coordinate 1,272,240, forward strand.
GCTGTAGTGTTTAACGTGTGATGTTTTTTATAGGCGACAGAATTCTTTGTATACGCTGGTGTGCTGACGGCCGCCATGTTGCTATTCCTTCGAATGGCTCAGGGCTATTGTTCCAGAACAATGGACGGAGACGGATCCTCTACTGAAAGCCATCCCTTATTGCACTCACATTCTAGGGTTAGAAAATTTTATAATTATCTAAAAGCTTCAAGTTTTAAATAAAATTTGTAATAAACACTATGTACACTTAAAATATGTACAAAGGGATACATATGAATATAAACATACATATGAATACACTTTTATATACATTGTCCTTATATAAAAAGTATATACTTAGAGTTTATCTGCAAAACATTATTAAGAAAGTTTTACCTAAAGTTAGCTGATTTTACATGTATCAAATAGCAGTAATATAGTAATATTAAAAAATTTGAAAGTGTACGGAACAGGTGTTATAATCAATAATTTATCAGCATATTTAACTAGATACATAACTTATTATTAAAATCACAAGTAAACCATTTTGTCTTACATGTTATGTCTAATTTAATTAACAAGTAGTATATATATATATATATATATATATATATATATATATATATATATATATATATATATATATATATATATATATATATATATATATATATATATTATATATATATATATATATATATTATATATATATATATATATATATATATATATAAGCCTATAAGTAGCTTTGAGTTACGACACAAGTTTTGAGATACGACATAATAATATATACGAGAAAGAATTGTTTTTATTGAACAGAAATACTGTTATGTTCTTTTTTTTATGTGTAATAAATAGAAAAAATAATTTTTCAAGCTACTAGATTAATAATAAACACCTCCGAGCTTTTTTATTATTTATAGTGTTATACACTACACTTTGCCAATAGAAACATATTTATAGAAAAACGTATAAAAGTTAGGAGCGCTTTGATCACTAAGCCATACGTATAACATGTAAAAATATTTTCTAATCAACGAGCTATTTTTAAATATAAATAAAAATATGTTTCTGCAATTTTTAGATAAGTCAAGAAATACATGTTATATACTCTCAAGTGTTATACAGAAAAGTATTTATTTACAAATATACGTTGTACATAGTTTATTAAAAAGGCAATGCTTATGTGCTAGCTGTAAGCTTTCATACTATATTACATCTTCAGTTAGATATATTATTTAGTAGTTTAGTAGTTTTAGTATGCAAATTGATGTAAGTACCTGTTCTGTGACTCGCCTGCGTAGAATGAACACGAAGAGCCCTAGATTCAAGATGATTCCTGGCGGTTATAAAAGCGCAATCTGTGTCCTATTTACATTCTTTCTTGTCTTATTCGTGCCTTCAGATCTCATTATTTTTGAGAGCTTTTATCAATAAGCTCAGGTTAGATGATTAGCATAATGAAAATTTTAACTCTTAAAGCAGTGCTTAAAATATTTAGATAGACATAAAGTGAGCAACATGTAAATAAATGAGACTTAAACATTATTAATAACTCTTAAAGCGGAGCTATGTTTGTTTAACTATGCCAATATTATGTCACGACTGTAAACAGATAAGGAGCATGGGTATTTATTGAGCCGCAATATCCACTATTTGACAGAAGCGTTTCACAGTTACAGATTAAACATTTGGAATATATAGTGCATTTATGTTGTATGTTCGGTTTTCCCAGAAGTGTAGGTAGCCGCCTATATCGGTGAAGCTCTATTATTACTGAAAATAAATAAATAGGTTCACTCTTATTTCCGTACCTAAATAGTGTTAGGTATAGTATCTATATGAGATCTCCATTAGCTAATTTTCAACATCCCATCACATTTTGTCCTACCCCATATCAGTGTAACTATATTTTTCAGTAATTTATCAGGACAATGTTCGTTGAGTATGAATATAATATAATATTAAAATTTTATTGTATACATATTTCAAAAGCTTTCAGTTTCAGTCAGATAACTGGAAATGGTGAAAAGTGTAATATGAATTTAAAAAATAATTTCAATACTTTGCTTACATTTTTTCGTCATATATATATATATATATATATATATATATATATATATATATATATATATATATATATATATATATATATATATATATATATATATATATATATATATATATATATATATATATATATATATATATACATATATACAAATAACTTAAATAAATGATGATTGGTGATTTTGAAGTTACAATGATAGAGCTAAGCTTGTGTTGGTCAATATTTATGATATAATAAAATAATATGATAAAGTGAATGATTTGTTGTTTGTCATTTTTTATTCAGGTAATATCAGTACATTCAGTGACTACTAGCAGTGCAAGGGCATATAGTGTAGGCGGTAGCAGTGTCGCGTCGTACCTGAGTCGCATGGAGCGGTCTCGGGTAGCCACCTGGCCTACAAACACCTTAGTGCACGTAGGAACACCTAGCACTATTGACACAAAAGCTGTTACTTTAGCTAGAGATTGATATTGAATGTCAACTATATTTTTTATTTATGTAATGTTATTAAGCTGTAAAGTTTATTTAAATAAATGTGAGGCTATTTTTGAATATAACTTTAATATTGAATATTGAATATAACGATATTTTAAATCATTTTTACAATTTCTAAATTGAACCAATGAACTTTCTGTATGGCATCGACCGTCGTGGCACAGTAGAGCAGCAACGTTCCGCGGTGGTATTAGATTTAATTCCCACTCAGATCGTTATACATAGACTAGTTTATACATAGTTTTATACACCGTTTATACATAGTCAATAAAGTTATTCTTTCCAAAACTGTCTTTATTATTATTCATTGCTTTAGGAATGCTTACTGACAGCGAGCAAATTAGAAAAAATACACAGCAGCAAGAAGTATTTATAGTTAAAATATTTCTCTATAGTTAAAATATTTTAATGTTCGATTTATGTAATAATCAATAAGTCAATACCACTATGGCGTAGTGGTAAAGTGTCTGCCTGTAAATTCAGCGGTTGTGGGATCAAACTCGGGGGGATAGAATACATATTTTAATTTTCCCGCTCTAACAAGACGAAGCTCATCGAGTTCCGCCACTCACACCACATAAGAAGTCCTCAATTCGATACGAAGTATCTTGATATTAGGTTCTTTCTGCTATATACGAGATACAGAGTGATATTGGCTGATAAAATGATAAATAATACATATACAAATATTTTAACAATGTGGTAATCAATTTCTTATAAAATTTGTTTCCATTTGAATTTTGCATAAGCATAATGAGTCGCAGTTTTTTCTGAAATATTTAGAATTATTCTAATTGTTATTGTGGAAGGACTAATTATTATTTGTACTACAAATTAATAAAGAGTCCTTTTGGATTGTGGCATTAAAAATCAATCTGAGAAATGTCTATTATATTTATCTATGTAGATTTTGTGCTGTGCTGCTGATGGATTCGGTATATTCATTGACATGGATTTCAATATGTTATATATCACCTCTTTATTTTCAATGTTTATAGTTTAAACTCAGTTTTATTGGATTTTATAGTAAAAATATAATAACATGCGTTACTATAGACGACACAATCATTAGTGTTATCAAAAATACTACTCAGCCTCAAACAAATAAGAAACCTGAAATGAGTGCCTGCGGCTATTAAGACCACCATGAAGGAAGAAAAGTCCACCACCATGGCTGTGAGCTGGGCAACACCGTCAAACGGATTTGCGTGGGCATACCGATTGGATGTCACTGAATCATGATTGAAAGCAAATGTAAATAAGTAACGTAAATTACATTAGTTCAGTCTCAGTCGTAGTAGAAGGTAAATTTACTATGTCTATTTAGATATTTGTGTGTATACAAGTAACTACTACTGTCATAATATAAATATTTGCGTACCCTTGGCGTTTCATTTAAAATCCTTTATATATTCTTAAAACATACAGGTATATATATATATATATATATATATATATATATATATATATCTATATATATATATATATATATATATGTATATATATATATATATATATATATATATATATATATATATATATATATATATATATATATATATATATATATATATATATATTGTTATAGTTGTAATAAATCCTCGTGAAAAAAAATTATATAAAAATGAGAGTTACTAAATTTAAATTTCTATAAATTAAATATAGCTGTTGGTAGTTAATATTTTTCGTGCTCTTTAATAAAATTTTAAAGTAACTTTTTAAAGTAACACAATATATAAATTATTATACTTATTAAGAAAAAAGTATACCACAGCCTCATTGATTTGTCATCAGTCAATATAAATGAAATACTTTCATGAAAAGTCGAAAATAATGAAGTCTATGTGGGTTGTTTTGTGTAAGTCAAATTGAAATTTTCGATATGTTACGTTATACATTATAAATAGAATGGACTTTATTTTACTTATATATCATTCATTTGTGGCTTTTCATTTAATAGTGTTCTGCGCGTCCCGGTGTAATACACAAACAGAAAACTCGTCGAATCAATTTAAACAAGAGTCAGACGCGCTATTTGAAGCTACTGGATATCCTTTGACAGGCGATATACCTATTTTAAACAGGAAGGTTAACACTTTTAATGAATTTCATAAAAAATATATTAAAAATTGAGTGTATTGATTGTATTTGAGTGTACTGATTGTATATATTACATATATACGTATTTATGAATGTGGTTCATGGTCGTGACCACAGACCACGACGGTCTATTTATAAAAAAAATATGTTTATTTTGTAGACATAAAAATAGGATGGTTCTTAACGTAAAAAACATTTTCCAGCAACTGACGACCATTTCATAATAAATTCTAGATATTTCTTTTATGAATTCATTTTACAAATACTTCCCTACCTGCTACATGTTGTTATAATTTTTTCGCCCACTATAAGTATAATAATTATACATATATGCATATTGTATATAATCCCTAACTCTTTACACGCAATGTTCTTATCACTGATCGCTGGCGTTTAACGGAGACCTACACAGAGAGAACCCAGTCACCTCACAGTGCTTATTCCTCTTCGCTGATTTTGAGATATTAATCGTTTGCTGGGAACAGAGCTTTTAATGCAAATTATGTTTATCCAGGTCCATAATGTAACTTAATTCAAAAATAATATAAATTAGTCATACAAGAAAGGTCCTATGTTGGTTTTTGATTGTAATTTATTTCATGAAAAATGATAAATTTTCATATAAATTTCGATGTAGCAAGCTACTTGTATAAAAATTAACTTAATTTTGCTGTGTTAAGTGCCCTATATCGATGCTGGACTAAATACTTATTTACCTATCGTGCCTATATACTTACTGGTTGAAATGTTCGTGAGATATATTAGTTTATGTAGAACATTATTAATTTTAAGGCTTTTAACTATTTGGGAAATACATTTGCTACAATTTTCCTACAGTACATAAAATAATATGTAATTCTTGTACTTTAAAAAATGAATCTTTTCTTAATATATTGCGAAAACAGTTTGACACTAGCACTTAGGTTGTGAGATGGCCAGATACACTGTTACAGCTTAATCCGCCTAGAGAATTTGATCGGCGTCCAAAAGCCGCCGACTTAAATTTGAATACAAAAAAATCAATATATTTTATAAATTATACATTTAAAATTTGAAATGACTTGACTTATATATTTTGTAGATATTCAGAGGCACTCGTGTGAATATAAGAGAGCACCCATACATCGTAAGCGTCCGAAGGAAAAACTCGCATTACTTAACAAGCAGTTTGATAACCAAGAATCTTATTCTGACTGTCGCTCATCCTCTTTATAAGTACTTAATAAGTAATCTATTTACGATTTCGCTATTATTATAGTATCACATTTAAAATTAGCGATATTATGACAGTGGCTCGACATAATTGGCAATAATTTCCAATTCCGTATGTAGTTATATTATAAGAACTGGTATATTGATTTTCAGTATCGTTACTAGTGACATTTTGCACCGCATAGTTGTAATTTTGGCACGCTCGGAACGCCATAATTAAAGAACTCAACTGAATAGTTTTAGTTGTACAGTTGGTGTGACAGACGACTGATATCAAAGGCTTGTTTCACGTGTTCTATTGGAATTTGGTGAGGTATATAGAGCAACTCGGACAGTAGAGGCGGGTGTTAATACATTGTTGTTGAGTATTCCTGTCGCTTTATATATTGTTAGAAATGAGAAGCGCTAAATTAGCGCTATTTTGGGTGGACTAAGGCTAATTTACTACAAACTACCCTGAATTGATAATATTTCACTTTAATCTTTCAGAAACACTTATCTCTAATAATTACTTAACAATCGTTATTGATACAAGAAGTAAACAACAAGAATAATAAAATAGAACGACGCCAACCATCTATCCCGACGACAAGCGACACGTATACCAGTCCATATACATCTGATATATATATATATATATATATATATATATATATATATATATATATATATATATATATATATATATATATATATATATATATATATATATATATATATATATATATGTATACCTCCATCACTGTCAGAAATATATAGGCGACAGTAATATAGCACAAGCAAGAGAGCAGTAAATGCACGTATTTTATAATAAACATTAAATGAAACAAGAAACTCAAAAGAATACGTAGAAATTCTACTAAAGTCAGAATTGTACTGGGAATAATTTAAATGGTTCATATTTCAGGGTGCCCGTTCAAGAGTTGCGAATAGTTGTAGGAGAAAACTACTCCGACCGAGGAACATCGCTTCTCACGGTCCTACTAGTTGTTATACATCAAAACTTCGACCCGTACACGCTTGTTGCCGATATCGCAATGATCAGATTTTATGAAGACGTTTTGTACAAGTTAGTTTATTTTTACTAATAACTAGTTGGTGCTTACAATTTCTGTTTGTGTGAAGTTTATCATTGCTAGAACATATGAACTGTGGATATTCGATATCCCGGCTTTACTCTAATATCTGTCTATATGTATATCATATAACCTTGGAATCAAATTTTTTATAAGCGTATTAAAATCCGTTCTGTCCTTTTTAAAGTATAGTTATACACACATATCGAACGGCGTCGCACACTACTTCTATTATACTTTATAACAATAAAACGTACTAACCTAACCTAACCAACAGTCTACCTCGAAATTATGGAAGAAGTTACATGGTTCAAATTATTTAATTATTTAAATCAACAATATAGCAAAGGTACAAATTCGGAAACTGACATGCAAATATACAGTGAACGGGACTAAATCTTTTTCCAAATCCAACTTCAAAATATATGTTACAAATTAAATAGCAATATGAATTTTGGAAACTGACATGCAAATATACAGTGAACGGGACTAAATCTTTTTCCAAATCCAACTTCAAAATATATGTTACAAATTAAATAGCAATATGAATTTTGTAAATATCTGAATAAATCCATCGCAAACGAACGCATCAACGCTTACGAGTGAAAATATTTGAATATACTTGAATGAGGCTTGCTGTAGAGTGTAGTTTTTTTTATATTTATTTATTACTTTATATATATATATATATATCTATATATATATATATATATATATATATATATATATATATCTATATATATATATATATATATAACTAAGTTAAGAAAAAATAGCATAGCGTTTTAGATGAGTCAAGTGCGAGTGTACCACTCGTACTCTTGCACCAGGGGCTCAGTACTAATTTCATCTTAAATATAATATATATATATATATATATATATATATATATATATATATATATATATATAATATATATATATATGTATATATATATAACTTAGTAATTAATCTTGTCATACATTTATAAATTGCCAATATTTGGATTATTTACTTTATTTGTACTGTTAGTTTTTATTGTTTGTCAAAACCAATGACATATGGATAAAACGAATTATGATATTTTTAAATCGTACAAAGGATTTTAGACCTGGATATTTGATTTTAATTCCATCTTGATATAAAATGAGTTTGACAGAGAGACAAATAGACTGACAGAATTACATATAGACAAACGAAAAAGAAAATGTTATATTACTTAGAACTGTCTCTTTAATATCAAATTCCAAATAACTCATTCCTTTATGATTTCGTTCACAATAAATGGGCTTCATACATTAAATACCTGTGCTAGTCATACCTACTATCTACTATACGTATCGTATTTGAATTTGGGGCATAATTTCATAGTTTGTGATAATGCGGACTAATATCGAAATGCTTGAAGCGACAGCAGTGTTTGACACTGTCATGCCTGGTCAGCCGCTGTCATGCTAAGTGTAGTCATGCCACTGTCATGCCTATGTGTAGGTATATTTCAGGACCTCCATAGAAAGTATTTCACTTGTCATGCCTAAAATTCTGTTAACTGATACAAAGGGGTCTGTAACTGGCTGGGGCAGATGTGATTTTACGGTAAGTATGGTTTCAGTCTTTTAACAAAGTCGGACTATTAATTTAATATGTACTTTCATTATCATTATCTGTAAAGTAATACTAAACCATATTTTTGTGAATTCTAACTTAACAACTATATTTTGTTAATTTTACGGAATATCTATGAGATAAATTTAATAAGCTTGACCTGTTTTAGGACAAAGACTTATGTTTCCCTCGTTCTTCTCAATATAATCCTGATGAGAAAATAGATCCTATGCTTCGGACAGTCTCAGTCAATGTGGAATTATCAAACTTGTACTGTGAAGGATACGATATAGTAAGTAAAGTAAATTACCACAGCCACAACTCGTATGTACTACTGTACTATATGAACATCTGGATCAATTAAAACCTTTTAACTTATTTGTATGATTGGTTTTTTAAAGTTTTTAAACAAACTGGCAAAATCTATAGCTTATATTTTTTACATAACATTCTTTGTAAATATAGAACAATGTAGTAAGTACCAAATAGTGTAATTTAAATATTTTTAATAATTCAATATAATTGTGTTTAAAGCATAATATAAAAGTAGACGAAGGTATGTTATGCACTGGCACAGCTCGAGAAGAAAACCCATCAGTTGCATGTTTGGCCGTACCTGGTGCTCCACTTGTTGTAGGTGGAAAATTGGCCGGCATTCTATCTTGGGGTTTTGGTTGCGGCTATGCTCACGATCTACCACTTGTGTACACAAGAATCCAGTATTATACAAAGTAAATAATCATATTTATTATTTGTATTTAAATATTTAAGTTAGTATTTTTAGAGTAAATCTATATCATTATTTTAGATGGATAGCTCACAACGTTATGATCTTACGCAAAATATTTAAAGACGATTTTACTCCTTTATTCCAAGCTACAAGGGCCTATATAATAATAGAATGGCTTTCGAATACTAGAGTCTTCAAGCCTGTGTTACATAATCATTCACTTTACGATGACATTAAACAATTGGAAGTTGATAAGGAACTTGCAAAGTTACAGGGACACTTGTATGACATAAGAGACTCCGTTGTCAACAATGACTTCCATTCGAGAAAAGAGCAAATGTACCGTGACATCATGGATATTAATAAAAATAAAAGTATTCAATTGTACAAAAAAATGCAAAAGATAAAAAAAATATATATAAAAAAGACATTAAAATGATGTACTAATGTTTCTCTGTTACTATTATATACTGCCCTGGCATATATATATATATATATATATATATATATATATATATATATATATATATATATATATATATATATATATATATATATATATATATATATATATATATATATATATATATATATATATATATATATATATATATGAAGCAGGATGGTGAAGCAAAATCAAATTAAAATTGTGTTTATATTATTTAATATAAATAATACACGCCATTAAAACAGGAATTTTATGTTTTCCTAATTTATTTAAGAAATAAAACAATGATATACATTTTTAATATATTTATTTGGTTTAAATCTGTTGGTAGGTGCGTAATATGTGTTAAATTGATTAATAGACGATATCATCTAATCTTACAATAGCTAGTGTGGCAAATGCGTTTGAACTAATCTTAACAGCAATAATACATTAATGTTAAACAAACTAAGGAAGTAGTATTCTGTACTGGTACCTGCAATAATGAGCTGGCTCTTTCCAACATATTATCTATATATACATAAAACAAAATGAAATATAATAATATGACACAATATACATAAAACTAAAATATTTATATCACAAGGTATTACTGTCATTGTCATAATTCTAGATTTATTATGACTATGATAGAGATGTGTGATCAATTTATTAAGTAGAAAACCAAATATCTCTTAGTTTTCTCCTTCTAAAACTTCTTGCGCTTACTTGTAATGTGTGTTCTTGCGCTTACTAATAGTTCTTATGTAAACTGTTTTACATGATTACTTAAATTTACAAAATCATTTTAATCACTCAAACGTTAATGAATCAATCTCATTGTGACATTAAATTATTTACATACAATTCCAATATTTCTAAATAAACATATTCAAAAACTTATAATTATAATTATCAAAATAGAATAAATAAGATACTGCAAATTTTATATAATAACAACAAATCGCCTTTCTTTAAAACATGCTGTCTTATACGTCTCCAAATTAAAATGGAACTCTATGACTCTTCATCAAAGTGTAAAACAAATGTCAAATATGGTAAAGAACACCAACCGAGAGAAATAAAATTTGTGCCTAAGCCTTACTAAAATTAAATATATAAAGCAGCGAGGCGAGATATAATTTGACTACGAACGTCTCAACTATTTAATCTGAAACTTTAAATATAAGTAGCAAGTTTTACTAGTTTATCTTTGGTATATGATAATAATTATTATAGTATTTGATTAAATAGCACGAATGTGCAACTATATCATGTAATTATTAAGTTGAAATGTTTAAATGGTTAAAAAGTGAATTTAAGAACATCCAGGACGGCGAAAGAGGCGCATCTCGCTGGTTGCTACCGCGATCCATTCGTTCCTAGCGGAGTCGAACCATGTCAATCCAAGAGTGTATTTTCCGTTAATATTCACGTGCTGGCAATGAGAGAACCACCACCCTCCTTCATAGTTTTGAGCGCAATGTGTATTAGATATATCTCTATCACGATCAATGGCAGAAAATTCCATGTGATTTTGATATTCGAAAGCATCACTAGCATTTCCTTTGTATCCACCCACATCTAGAGCATAACCGTCGTCTCCGTCACTCACAGTGAATTGCTCGTACTCGGCATACCATCCACTCCCGTAAATATCGGTCATTTCAATTTTCATAGATGAACAATTGTCTGACGTTAGATAGTGCATTGATTCCAACCCAATCCAGTACTCTGAAGCTGGGTTTCCAAAACCGCGCGCATACTCATCGTATCTACGATTGAACTCAATCGACCCGTTGTATCGACGTTGGAGAATGGTATTGCCATTGTCACACCAGGTTTCAATTGGGTATTTCCCCGGGTGAATGAGATAAGTTCCTGAGGGTCCAGTTATAGAGGCACAATCCCTAGGAAGTTGACTTACCAATTCCTCGTATTCATATTCAACGGGCTGTAATTCCTTAACTTCGCCCATGAGTTCAGACAGTGGAATCTGAACTTTGCGTTTGGTTGACATTTCAGTTAGATTGGCTTCACCCTGAACAAATTAAAATGTAGTTTTAACCGACGTCGAAACCGGTGGACATGTACATTTTTAGATGAATTAGGTAAGGAAAAGTTAACAAGGTACTCTTATCTTTCTTTAGAGGAATATTGTTTTAACTATTTAATAAAAAAATGTATTAAGAACTTCTTGGAAATATAATAACTATTTAGTTACAAGAAGAGTAAGAGTATTTTCTTTTAGAGTATTATATTGAATTATTGTTGCAAAAGAAGTTAAGGATAAGCATTGTTCAAGGGTATCATTGTTATTGCTTATAAGTTTTGAGAACGTGATGATAGTTAACCCACCTTAAGAATGTGGTCATTGAGGCGATAATAATGTTGCTTAGACCTGGTCTCTAAATCGGTGATAGAATCGTTTAATTTCTTAATCACCAAACGATCCATCTCTGCGCGGTCAATAGTGTTGCTGACGCTTACAGCAATCGCTTTCACTGACTGGCGCAAATTCTCCTGGTCTTCTTTTATATATGAAGATTGCGCGTTGAGCTACATTGAAGTTAATAAAAAAAATATAACTTAATTAAAGGAAACATAAAAGGTTTTAGTATATGCGAAAAATTGAATTAAAATATGTTATTGAGTCAAATATTTTTTTTCTTTACCTGAGCAAAACTGACATCGAGTTTGGAAATTTCTTTGCGGAACTCGGGGATTGTCTTGTCAGCCTTATTTTCAATACTTTCAACGTCCTCACGCAATTCTAGCATAGAGGCGTGCACCTTATCGAAGTCTGATATTTTGAGCGTCGCATTTTTAATCTCGTCTTTTAACACATTATATTGCGCATCAAGAAAGTCGACTCTAGCGGAGACTAAGTTCCAGTTAGGTTCTTCGACTCTGTCCATGCGTCTCTGCACATCAAGTATTTGGGTTTGTAAATTTTGTTGATACTCGTCGAGTTGATCTTGACTTCTCGCAAGTCGGGCTATTTGAGAATGAACCATCTTGTTGTGACGAAGCTTGTGCGGATGTTCGAGATTCTGCTCTACTCTATTATCGCGCGGTTCCAATACATCGTTAAAGCTGTTAGGATTCATTTCACCAAGTTGCTTTGTTTTCAACTGAAACAATGAGCCTGCGGTTAATACATAATTTAGAAATAAAGAATAATAAATAATTTAGAAGTGTATTCTAATTAAGATAACTAATCGGTAATTGATAATTTCCATAATACTTTTATTATATTATACTAGCGACCTACTCGCGGATTCGCCGCTAAGGTAAGCTGAATTTACATCATCAATATTCATACTCCGATTGACTCTGATGTATATTTTGATATTTACTCTGAAATATATACTCTGATATATATATATCTGATATTTAAAAATGATAAGAGTAAAATTTTCTTCTAAATATCTATCCACCTATTTACTTAGGTAGAAAACGATTATAGAAGACTGCACACTAACTTCACAATAGTGTCTACGTACACAGGTCCACCCGTGTAAAGTCGAGTCGAGCGGCTCGATAGTAACAGACAAAATACAGGATGTCCTTAATGTAAAGATTAAAGTATTTTTTTCTTAAGACCAAATAGACATAATGTAGTTTACTCTCGAAAATGCGACAATGTTGGCGCTGTGCATTTTGATTATGTGCAACGGCATCTCTCAAGCTCTCCCGTTTTCGCATTATCGTTCAAGTACTTTGTAATATTAAATAGCATATTAAATATTATTGTATAGCCTATATAAAACCTTTTTTTGTTTGAGGCTCTCAGGAGTATAAATAATATTTTCATGCCCTCGGTACTTTTTTATTATATTTAAAGAAACGTATATTATTAAAAATTCGAATAAACAATATAATTCTTCGATAGATGGACAATTATAAAAGAATTCGAATCAGTAGCTCCTCAAATCAACGCGTTTTATAATACAGATGTATTGTAGATGTATTGTAGAAGATACGCGCCTCGCGACGCACGACGTCGAGACAACTCAGCTCCCGTATTTTAAAACTGTGATATCTCATAAAATATTCATTTTATTGATATGCAACGGAGAATTTGACCTATATATGATTTGACTTATATAGTATCCTTGGACCAGGAATAATGCTATATTGTTTAAAATAGTAAATCATCAAAATTATTGATGTGGTTTATTTTAGGAAATAGACAAAATATGCTCACGCGGACTTGTATTCAAAACTTATATGGATATATTATTTTTACGTAGCTTTAACTATTTACTACGCAGCACACGGATGCTTTCAAGCTCGCCCGTGCTTTTTATAACTATCAAAGTTTTCATATGAATCCCTAATGTTTTTGTAAATATTCTATCGCGTATGACCGTCAAATCGGCGTTCAAATCGGTCCAGTAATTTCGGAGCTTCTCCCTGTCAAGCAAACAAACAAATCTTTCCTTTTTATAAACTTTATTTTTTATTACAAAAAAAATGCAGTAATTTTTATTACATGTTTGGATATTATGGCTACTTATTTTATTTTAAATGAAGTCACAAAATCAGAGAAGGTTATTCAACTATTTCTTCCTCATAGTTTGAATATAGTAGCATATGTACATACGTGTTGACAAATGACTCGCCAAACGTGACAAACGACAACTCTATTGTCGCTTTGTCCAATCTCGATTCACTCGAATATAATTTAGCGGCATGTGATAGCAAAAAGTCTTACAGCTGATTTAAGATGGTGTCTATCTAGTTGAAGCATTTTTATAAATAGTATAATATATTTTATCGTAAATATTTTAAGGTATGAATGGACTAGACGTATGTACAAGTATACACATACAAGTAAAAGGATCTCTTTTTATTTTTTTTTACTTTTTTTCAAACCATTTTCAACTTTGACCGAGATTTTACAAAATTGAACATCGTGAATCCGTTTGAGGGAACGAGAGGCTTTGTTGGATTGGAAATGCTCGTAGATAAGTGTTCAACGTACTCGTACTACGTAGCATTGTCACAGTTTCAAAAGTGCTCACAGTTGTAACTCTAACGCCTTTATAGTCGTTAACACACAACAGGTAAAGTGATAACGAGATATGATCTCTTTACCTATTCTTTATTCAAATAAGTCAGTAAGTTACTAATTCATTAATCAATCAATCAATCAATCAATTAAATACAGCTTTGCTTTGTTGAGAACTGCCAGAAGACAACGGCTGCTATTGTTAACATATAATAATTCACAATATATTTATAGCCAATAATAATTTTCTTCCTGAACAACAACAACATTTAATTCCATACATAAACATCTCACATACTTTTCCAAGAAGTGTACATTCTTAACTTTACATATAAAAAAATAAATGTGGATTAAAAGAAAATAATGTATTTTAATCTTTAAGAATAACGTAAATATCTGAAATACTTAAAAATAATTTTATAAGATTTTATAATTTTATAAGATATAATGTGTGTGACCTATGTCTTATATAGTTTATTTAATAACCTAAAACACTTAGATAAAACACACATACACGCATTATAAATATCTATTAGACTTTATTGTAATATGACACTTATATATACTCCGCCATATTTTTTATATTAATAACAATATAGGTACCATATAAAAAGTATTTAAAAAAAAAACAAAACCAATTCCTATTAACAATATGTTCGAAATAGTTATAATAATATTTCTTAAGGTTCTATAAGCAAGGAATTTCAAAATGGCAAGACCTATTGCGGTTCATTCAAAGTGCGAGTCAAAAAAAAACTATTCAACCCAAGATTTTGTTGGACCGTATCCGTTTACATTATAACAAAGTAAAAATAAAAATCGATCGATCAATCTATTTATTTCACAAACCCGAAGAAAAGGAATAATTTTGAATGATTTGTCCGCACTAAGCAATTCATTCCTTTTAAGAATAATATTAACTGTTACAGTGTGCATTCTTTGACAAAATTGGACAGTTCGCCTTTAAAAAATATGTATATGTGTTTATGCCTGACATTCCTACCATTTATGCAATTTATATAACTCCATAGACATTCTTCACGTTTTCATGATAATATGGTCCAAATAGACATACCTATCATAATACTGTGAAATTTTCGATGTTTCAATTTATTATATTTCATTACAAAAATATGAATTCTTTTGAGGGCATCTGGTCGAATGGAAAATAATAACGACAATTATGAGCAATATGTATTCAATTATTGCCCGTTCCTTTGATCATGTTAATTAACGATACGTGCCTATGAAATAGCCCGTGTAGTGCAATACGCCAGTTTATCAACAGCAGTGACGCATGAGTGAACATTTTGTATTTTGTATTAAAGTAATTTCTTTGTCACATATTTATTTATATGAACACGACGAAATAATTTACGTATCGTGTACATGAAGTAGTGATTTGGCCATAATATTTACGTAAAAATGTAGTTAAAAGCATTCAACAGCTGTTTAAGAAGTTATTATAAGTTACCACTCCCAGTGGATATTTGAATACAAGCCTACATTTTGTAACCGAAAAGCAA
Source organism: Dione juno (assembly GCA_037127375.1). Taxonomy (NCBI): domain Eukaryota; kingdom Metazoa; phylum Arthropoda; class Insecta; order Lepidoptera; family Nymphalidae; genus Dione; species Dione juno. Next base: position 1,288,460 of record JAXRJS010000004.1, read on the forward strand.
TCACGTCAGCTTAATTAATTAGTGCCGCAGATCAATTTTCATGTAAATTATTTCGTACGGTGTGAGGTCCTCCTACTTTTTGTCTCCATTAAATGGCTTGGTTGAACAACATTTTACGTGCAAGCGAGCTCTTGGAGGCTTTCAAGGAATAATTTCTCACGGTTCTCTTTTGAACATAATGACAGCACTGCTGCTTAATAATAAGTTCGCATGAAGAATGAAATGTTATCCAATTTATAAACATTAAAAGTATTCAACATAATTATTTAATTACTTATCTATAGTAAAAGGATACGATCACAATAGAAGGATGTACTCTATTATATGTACCAGTCTTTTGATATAATAATTGTAAGAGTTATTATGCAATACTTGCATATGTCATTAAAGTTTGCAAGTTATTTGAGATATGCAAGTTGGATTGTATAGATCATCTATACTTCAATATAAGCTTACATGCCCGTCGGATAAAGCAAAAGTATTCCATGGGATCCGTCGGTCGGTCGCCGTTCGCCCGTTTGTCGTTTCCCATACCGCTATTATGCCCTGCATCAATGGAATTTCCGCGGTGCGAGTGGCGCAGGTGCATGCCATTCAGATCTCGCGACAATTCTTTTTATTTCATGTTCGTGCAATATTCATGATTGATTTGATATAGCTTAACGCTTTAACGTTCGTTTGATAAAATTTTAATAAAACGTTACAATATTGAATAAGGAATAGGAAATGAATTGATTTTTTATAAGTTATTTTAATTATATTCCCTCCCAATCATATTGACCGGTAAAAAGTCGCATGGGCAACGGTTGGCGACGGTTATAACCAACAAGCGTGAAGGGGGTCAGCACCTGTTATTATGTTTGAAATGTAAAAATGTAATATTCTATAATTATTTATTATTATACTACTATAATATTTAATTAAGACTTAGTAGATGGATGAAAAAATTCAAAGAAAACAAGTTATATCTGTTTGTATAATAATGTACACTAAATTACTGCAGGTAAATGTAGTCGGCTACCTTTGCTATGCGTACAAAATTTCTCTCATCCGTTTTTAATCAGGATTACTGTCACTTGCAATTTCACAAAGCTAAGTGAACTTTGAAAAACACTCGGAGGAGGTTTGTTGCATTTTATAATATCTTAAATAGCATTCACATCCTCCACCTAGTAAATATAATTTAATATTTATTCTTTAGTTATAGTAAACTAGTTTACTTTACTTGTGTTTAATAAATCTGAATTTACAGACGTATTTACTTATTTTCACTTTAAATTGAGTTTCCTTTACCACATAACACATACTTTGGATTTACATATAAAAAAATGAATGGCAATTTGCAATGTCAAACATTCAAAATGAATACTCACCTCCTTAGAGATTTTGCCAAAATGCGCTCGTAATTGTGCAGTAGCGGTTCGGGTCTCTTGGGCCTCGTACTTGAGCCGGCCCACCTCGCTATCTAACTTGTCGACGCGAGCCTCGTGAGTCCGATAAAGCTGAATCAAATCTAAGGTTTCCGACAAGGCTCGTTGTATCTGAAACGGATACTCGATTTTAATATTATAGTTCCTAATGAAAAATATATAATAAAGTAGTAAAGTAAGTTATAAATACAAAATTTAATAAAGGCTATTTTTTATCGAGAACGTCGCAATTATATAAAGTATTAATAGACTAAACGAATAGAAATTTCTTTTTAATGAAAAAAATCAAAATTAAACAACAAAATGTAAACAAACCTGATTGCGCATAGTATGCAGCTGACGTAAGAGCTGCGAGCTGTTGACGCTGCGGTTGAGCTCTCGCATCTCGATGCGGAGTTCCTTCATAGAACTCTTGGCCCATTCGAGGGTAGCCTGCTCGTTTCGCTCGTGGTTGTCGGTGCATCCAACGACAGGATTTTCCCTACAGAACAAAAAAAATATATATTAAACATAAAATATTAAATAAGATTTACTCAAATTTCATTTACTTCATATCATAGATGAACTGAGAAGATGCACGGCGGGAAAATACATAATTAATACTAGAGGCATTGCTGGATCCACATTTCTAAAGCTTCAAAGAGTTGATTAAAAATTCAATGTGTATCTTTTACACTTTTTGTAATAAAAAATTTGCTTTGTTTGTGATTAACTGTTATTTCTGAGTAAACTACCAGAAGAAAATACAGCGGCTGACTCTATTAGTGTGTAATGAAATCGATGTGTTTATGGATATACAGAGGTAGATGAAAATTAAAAAGGATGCAACGGACAGGATGCAATGCCACGCAACAGTGATCGTACCGAGTCTCCCCTCTGCTTGATATTATTCATACATACAAAATACATAATTAAAATACTAAAAACTTTAACAGTAACGACATTCTATTCTAACTTACTCGTATACAAGTATCTATTACTATCTTTTTTATATATGGAATAATATGTAAATATTTTTTAAGGCTAATTGCGCTTTTTCTATTGACTATCAAAATAATGTGTAATACCAATGGATAACAAATAGTAAACAACAAAATATTAAGCTAGCATATATCAATACTTTAAAACGATATACTTAAAATGTTTATCTATAATATCAATACCATATAGTATAGGAATGCGATATCAGTAGATATAAACTGATAACTGGGAAAGTAAACTCAAAACGCGCCTACGGAAGTTTTCAAATACCATTTAGGCACTAACTCTATTTACAGAACGATATAATAACGTAATATTAATTCAACCTATTTTTACTATCTAAATAATAATATATAAATATAAGCATATTAACAGAGTTTTCCAAACGTTAAAAATTTAAAAGCAAGAAGAATTTGTACAATTTTTAATGATGTTTTAAAATGACGGGAACTCGTGCGAGTACGTGTGTCGACCGCTCATTTTAACAATGGTTGTCGTATGGTAAATGGATGTGATGATATGCTATGGCACCGGTAAAGCTAACAACAAATACTATACATAACGGCATAACAATTAAACGTAAATTGGATTTTAATAGTGTTCATGTATCTGTGAATAGTATTGTTACTAAATATAATTACAATGTACAATTGCTTTTGGGTAGCCCAGGTTTTGACCAATTCGCATATTGAAATACACATTTTGTATTTACTGGTTACTCTTATCTCGCATTATAATAATAATATGATATTATTGTTCAGTTTCGACACTCATACAAATCAATTTAATATGCCAATATAAATGTAAGTAATACGTTTTACAAAATAAACTGTGCCAAAGTGTGTAAAAAGAAACACTAAAAACAAGTATATAAAATAAAATATAAAACTTCTAAGAAGCATATCTTAATATCGATGAGTGTTTTGAGCTAACTTGTCAAGAGCCGTCAATTTAAACATGACTACATTTCTCTGTTGGAACACCTGCCCTTTTGATTACGCGTTAGAAACTATTTCTTAACATTAATATATTATGAAAATTAGTAGAAAGCAAAAATCATTGAATAACTATTTCTAAAGGTCACATATGGTATAAAATTTTTAAATTATTCAAAATGTGTATTTGCAGTGTTCAAATATTTAAGCAGATGTAATATTAAATTATAATAAGCGGTGTATTAAATTTGTGTAAAAAATCAAACAATTTTTTTTCAAATTATGTTTTATGTTTTTTTTTTTTTATAAATAATTTTAACTTTACTAATTTTGGTTATTATAAATATATAACGTTTAAAAAATGTAATATTTAATTATACTACTAATTTATGTATACTTAAATAAATGTTTTTTCAAAAAACCTTAATTATTATATTTTAAAATTTTATAAATTTTGTCACCCTATCGGCACAGTCTTCCGGATGAGGGCTGGCAGGGTATTATTTCCGGTAGGAATATAAATAAACATATTACAACCAGATGTTCACCCCCATCCCTATGTTAAATAAAAAAATGTCCTATGATGTGTAGGTACTTTAAAAAAGGGCAATAAAACGGAAATGCCGGACTGTAGTGATTTAGAAAATTATTATTTCGTTTACACAGTACTGTGTTGCTTTAGTCAAATCAATTTGCTAGTGAATAGAAACAACTAAATGATTGATTGAACTCAACAAAGCTTGTCTCCCGGAGCAATTTATATATATATATATATATATATATATATATATATATATATATATATATATATATATATATATATATATATATATATATATATATATATATATATATATATATATATATAATAAAAATGTTACTAAACGCTGTCTTTACATGAAAGATATTTAAATAAAGGCATTTATAAGCATACTAGAACGTAAAATAATTATTTTAAAAATTTTTGTCTGTTTGGCTGTGAAATGCACAGCACACTACTCTCAGGAACGACTTAACCGATTCAAATGCAGTTCGCACCATTGTATAATGGTAGTACACTTAATATTTAGAGCTTGTTTTATTTTAATTTAAAGAATTTTATAATATGAAACTGGTACAAAATAACTGTTTATTAAATTGGCTGAAATTTCACACGAACGCAAACTTACGAGCGCAGCTAGTATTAAATATGTCAGTACAGAAGAAAGATTCTATAATGGGGCTCTTGATGCTCTTATATCGCCAAATTATTATACTAATAAGACGTATAAAACATAAGTGCATAGCTTAATTCACTTCTGTTCAATTTTACTTTTTTCATATTATTTCCAGATAATATTATATCACTACACTATCACTATCACTATTAATTTAATAAACTGAATATCGTTCGTTTATTTGTAACCCACTCCTAGTGACTGCTAATATTAATATTTTAATACCATAACAAACAGTATCGTAATTTACATAATGATTTCAGATTAAAAAATAAATTTAAATTAAAATTAGCTTCACGTTGTGGGATGCAGCATGGCAGCACATGGCGGCACATGGAGGGAACCGTAGGAATCTAATGTTAAGACACTTCGGTCCCCACTTTCCACCTTTCTAGGCATTGCGTGTTGCGTGGCGGAACTCAACGCCGCGCTTTGTGCTTTGTTACAAGAGCGAAGAAAATGAAAATCATTAATTCTCCCCGAGTGGGAATCGAACCCACAAACCGTCGCGTTTATAGGCAGAGGCTATGCATCTGCGCCACGACGGACCTTATGATTTTAGATTGTTTTAAATAAAAAATTCGACCTATATTGATTTATCTTTGTTCAAAGATTTAGATCCAGAGTATTCTCTAAAGCTTGATGTCATTCTACTTTGTGCCAGAGTGACTGCAGTTTCTTCAAGCCTTATTTTATTTTATCTGTCTCTTTTAGCCAATTCAATATAAAAGTTAGTTTGTTGCTACTTTGTCAGAACAAAATATTCTAAATTTTGAAAGTGATGATATGAAATGATGATAACACATTACTACTTGTGAACCGATGTAAGAAAAAGAACACTAAATATTAAGTAAGTTTGATATAATCGGCTGTTTGTGAGATTAGCGTGCACAAACGCACAGACAAACAGGGAAAAATTAAAAAATATGTTGTTTTGATATATTTATTTGTTATATGTGGCATGTCTAGATAAGGTTTACTTTATTTAGAAATCCTTACGAACCTTAAAAATTCGCATAGGTTGTTTACAAAACAAAACTATCCTTTAATTAAAGCAGCTGCTTTAAATAGGCCATAAATAAGCTCAATATGCACGATCTAAACTTAAAGTAAAATTGCTATAAGCCTTCAGAGAGCCTAGTGTGTGACTTTTATTGAGATAAAATTGTACAAAATCGATTAACAAAACACAACATAACAGCTGGTATCGTTACATTCCATGTATGCTCGTCTCTTAGTATATAGGTTCGTGTTTGCTGTTTCGCGAAACTTGTTTAACCAGCCACAGAGTGCCTCACTAAGATCTTAAGCTTTGGATTTAAAGTGGGAAAGAGCCTCGGGTACTCCATATCTCAGTTAAGTATTAATGTATGCGCTTGGCCGCGCTTCGAACTTTAGGTACGTATGTATGTATGAATGCGTTGCAATAAAGCCAGTTCCGAACTTGCCGAGCCCACTAGTACAGGTGTTTCCGAAATGGTGATGCCGCAAGCTATCATGTAATCATTATAAAACTTCTCAATTATTATTGATCCAAAACTGTCAATTAATTTTATTTTATTCAAATTGTTACAGGTAAATGTAAATTCTTTATTGATATGAGCTCCACAGTATGTAAGTTAAGAAATCAGATTATTTGCTAATAAAAATGATTAGAATATAACCATTTATTAAGGCTCTGTACCTAAAAGGTAAAAACGGGACCCTATTCCTAAGCCTCCGCTGTCTGTCTGTCACCAGGCTGTATATCATAAACCGAGACAGCTAGAAAGCTCAAATTTTCACAAAGTATATTTTTTCGCTTCCGCTATAACAACAGACACTAAATGTAAAAAAATTAAAATATTTCATCAGCGGAATACCTACACCTACAATCATGAAATAGGTACGGACCCTCGGTGCACGAGCAAAACTCGCACTTGTTTAAAATTCAATCAAACAGTTTCTCTATAAATTGAATCATTTATGATATATTAGCCACTACTATATATTAGCCACTACTATGTTTGACGCTTTTTTTATATAGAGATATTTACAACGGCATAAATATTTGGACATACGACATAAAGATTTTAGTATATTCTACTAAACGTGTACCTAATGTAACCTAACAACTTGTACACGAGAATCATGTCTATAAAATTATAATATATATTAATAAAATTTGGTATTTAACTGCACAAAGAGGTGATTCATTTTAGCATCCATTTACTCATTTCGATATAAGTATGATTTTCAACGCAATTTTGTTAATATCATTAAACAAGCCTGCAGTATTGACTTTTCAATATTTTATAATGAAGCATTATTATTTTATTTATATATTAAATTAAATAAATTAGTACGAAGTTGCTTTTAATTAAATTGATTTTTGACATTCAAAGTTCACATTATAAAGTCTGGTAAGTATATTTAAAAAGACATCGATCAGATGACCTGGTTCTCGGTAAGAGACGCTCTTTCTTTACTCTTCAAACACCTCTTGTGTCTTCAATTTTTGTATTATGACACGTCTGCGGGATTTCACGAAGGAGTGTAGCTTAATCTTACTTTTACCGAAGTGTCTAACTGAAGACGGCAGAGCAGTATATAGGTAAGATTAGGGGTAATATATCGTTTAAGATTACAAATTTTATTCTATTCAATTTAAAATAAATGTTTTATTTAAAAAGTAATCTATATAAAACTGAATTTTGGAAATCTCCGATAATAATAATTAATAAACATTTTTGGATTGATTATTTTCTAAAGGTACTAGTATTATACCGAATATCAATACCCAATATTCAAAAAAGAAAAAAAGAAAAATTTTCTACAATCTCATTCTACATTTACTTAGACTCATGTCCTTCTGTGTGATGCTGAACAAAGTCAGTAATGTTAAAATCGCAGTACTTTCAAAAGTATTCAAATACGGCTAAATATTGAATAATTTGTTGAATTTTTTTCCTCCGGCAATTCATCCGGCATATCAAAATTATACAAAATGTCTATATAAGTATTATTATAGGAATGTAACATAAATTACAATAAAAATTACTAAAAAGCAAGAAAAATATTGATTCGACTTAAAATTCGCAAAAGCTCATAAAAAAGTTCGCAATTACAAGAGTTCGCGCCGAGCATTATCAGTTTAAGAGTTACTTTGTAAGTTGTGAGTTAATTTAACAGTATAAAATAACTATTACCTAATTTTTATATTTGTACTATTAATATAAATATCACTTAAACAATTATGTATCATTATTAAAATAAATTTTACCTAAACTATTGTAATAATTTGAGTATAAATAAAATTTTAACTTACTTAAGCTCTCTTATTTCTTTATTCAGGCGGGAAATTTCGGAAGCTTGCGAAGTTTTCAGCGATTCAATCTGTTCTGATAGCGCTTTCAACTCATTCTTAAAGTCAATTTCGCGCGCATACACAGTCCAAAAAGATAACATTGCACATATAATTATAATGCACTTCATGATCGCGATCAAATGTGAACTACGTGCCGGGCCGAAATCAAGTGCAGCGGGAGCGTCCAAAGCGCTCGGAGACTCCGACTGGAATGGGTCGCGGACTGCCCACACTCTTATTATACAGAATGCAGGGTGCGTTAAGCGCAGATGCGCTCAACAGTTGTTCCGAAGCCCGAAACTCACAATGATCCTGTTTCGTGCGCAGGCCTATAGTCATTATAAAAATCATGCAATTTTAGATTCTACCACCCTGTTAGTTCTATGTAGGTACATTGCGAAATTGCTTAAACATATTTAAACAATCTTTATCAAGATGTCATTTTTATTAAAAAAAATAATGTAACATTGATATCTATACTGACTTATTAGATCAATATCAACAGAGAGCTAGCTTTAAAGTTCTAAAATGAATGATTTGCTCTCCAACAAAAGTTACTAATCGTACGGGTGTTAGGATAAATTATGCGCAATGTAAAATTAACGCTTGTTACCTAAAGAATTAATTGTTTTAGTGCCAACTTTAAAAGCAAATAGTATGTACTTTAAATATAGGGTGTTTGAAGGAGTAAACGAGATATATATTTATACTTATTTCATCTATGTGTTGAACATATCAATGTAGTTCAGTGGGATGAATATTCATTAATAATAAGTCGGTATCATTTAAAAAAGAATAAAAATTGTGCTGTACTAAAATGTATACCACACAAATGAAAGCTTCTTACAGTAATCTAGTTACTTAAAGATAATATTTATTTGTATTAAATAATATATTTTAAGATATGAACGACGATATAAACCTGAAATAGGTTTCATTACTTTGCACTGCTTGTTGCAAGCTTACTTCTATTCTATAATAATTGTTGTCTTACAAGTCAGCTAATATAAAGCTTTAATTGATTTGATTTTATAATTTTTGATACTCACACGTATTCTACGTTCTACTGGGGATTGGGGTACCTCAGGCTACGAAATAAAAGTCAACTCTTTAATATTTCTGACTTTACTTTGCAGTCTGTGTAAGGTTTTGCTATAATAGATTATTTATTTCTTTAGCTCAACCTGACCTCTTGTATTGCTTACAATACAGGAGGTCAGGTTGAGGTGAACCCAGTGTTAAATCCGTTTTCCACTTTCCACGAAACATTGTGTGTTGAGTGGCGGAACCGAGGGAAATTAAAATAATCCATTCTCCCCGAGTGGGAATAGAACTGACAACCGTCTCGTTTACATTCAGATGCTGCGCCGTAGCACCACGACGGCCTCTATAAATTGTATTCTATTAAGAGAAAACTAAATAACGTTAATTCATTTTATGAAAATCGAATCAGACTACTGACACAAGTAAAAGCAGAGTTTGTCGTTCAACTTTAAAAGGGTACTCTTGAAATGAGTTTTACTAAAAACTAGAATGTCAACATAAAGTACGAGAAATGGCAGTGCATTTTTAGGTCGTCTTTGTGACCTATTTTAACATCATTTTCTGAGGATGAAAATTTCTTTACAATTAATGTAAAACGTCAATTATTTACTAATTGCCATTAGCACACTATCGATTACGTATTACGAACTAAATATAAGCACAGGAGGGTGGCTTCTTAATATAAATTAAAATCAAAATCGTCTAAAACATATTAAACTTATATTAAATAAAATTACAAATTTCCCGAATTTGTATATCAATGCTAGTGTACAGGGTTTTTTTTTGTATACTTGGATTAATCGTATGTTTACTTTTAAAGATTGCCTAGATTTTTCATATCAAGTACTTTTCACCTATCGATTAAATAATGTACTTAATTCCATATTATTTCTAAAAACATAAATTTATAAGAGCGCTTTATTTAATACTAGCGAACCGCTCGCGACTTCGCCGCTTAAGTAAATTGAATTGCGTTCGTTTCGATGTGTTATACAAAATCACATTTTACATGTTCAGTATATCGTATTTACTCTAAAATAATATATTTTCTCTAAAATAAAAGTAGCCTAAGTCTAGCCTTATTACACCAGCTACCTGTCAGTGAAAGTCCTGTCAACATATATCCAGCGGTTTCAGAGATTAACCGGAACAAACAGACAGACAGACAAAAATTGTAAAAATGTTATTTTGGTATATATACCGTATATATATTCATATGCTTGTAGTAAAAAGCGGTTAATTTTATATTATAAACAGACATTTCAATTTTTTTCATTAGTATAGGTTAGTTACTTCTGATTCAGTTAAAGTATTTATTAAGTTCAGAAAATTATATACTCGCATATAACAGGGTAGCCAAAGGGAACCGTAGGCTCAAGGTGCTTAGTGCTAAGACACTCCATTCCTCGCTTTCCGCCTTTCGATGCATTGCGTTTTGGGTGGCGGAACTCAACGCCGTGCTTTGCCTTTACACGTTTCACCGTCTACAAAGTGAATTTTACGAAGGGATATATTTCTTTCAGGCGATGTGGATTGTACTTACGTGGCATGAATTGATGACTAAAAAATACCATGTTTATTTTTCCTTGTAAGTAACTTAAATAGAAAAAATATCCAATAAAAATTAAACTAAAAAAATGTCAATAATATTATTAGAGGCTTCCAACAATATTTCCAGTGTACACGTGTAGGCAGGTTAGTTCAATTACGCGCTCGGGAATTGCATCTAGCAGGTACGAGGAGATAACAAATTTTGCGAGGCGCACTCAATATCATCCGATTACGTATTTATTCATTCTAAAATGTTATGATGTTGTTGATGTTTATATAAGTATGTACTCGTATATGAATTATACCTGTTCAATTGTACACAGATATAAATATATAAGTCCTATCAACATTCAATATATTCTAAACAAAGACTAATTTATTATTTAGGTATAAAAAAGGCCACCGTGGCGCGGCAGTCTCACTGTTGAGGGTTCGAGTTCGGGTTCGTTGAGGATAATTAATATTTAATTACCTAGTTCTGGTAAGAAACCAAATGCAGCGTTAAGTTTCGCCACTCAAAACGCATCCCATCTACCCTGATATATGCGGAAAATAGCGTGAAGTATGTATAGTGTGTATGTGTGTGTATTTTATATTATTAGACAATAATAAATATAAGAAAATTTTTTGAATAAATTACAATAAAAATATTATATGATGTAAATGCCTGTACCATAGTTATTGCCACTTTTTGTTTAGTATTTTCAACATAAACGTTCTACACAAGGCTGGGGAGCGCACTCTTAAATCCACGCACGACAGATGGATCATACTGACGCCAGGTGAATTCCATAATGAGTCAGTAATTCTTAATAAAAACTCAGAATACTTATACGTGTGGGTACTTAAATATATATTGATTTATTTATAAGAAATAATTGTATCGAATAAGATTTTATTTATTATATGATAGAATGAATATCTGTCTTAAGTATTAAATAAATAAAAAAAACATGAGCAATCATGATCTACGAGTTTTGAAATATATTATTAAATTTAACAGATCAAATCAATTCATACGTTTCTCTATCTCTTTGTCATTCAATGCAAAGCACAGACTTATAAATACACAATTATATCTATTATTATTTAGGGATTAAGCAACTATGGAATTAATTGTTTTAATTTTGAACAATTTAATTTATATTTTAGGATTGACATTGTTAGGGTGTGTAATGATAACACGAAGTTTATATAGGTCAAATAAGTACATCGACAAGAGCTGCCCACCTGTCTAAGATAAGCGTCATATTTATGTACGAGTAAGTTACCAAAAATATAAAAGAGAACTCATTACGCTAACATAGCAAAGGAATTGTACTATACTAAGAAATATTGAATTAATTCGAATTAATCCCAGTGTTAAGTAACATAATATGTATAAGCTTTTTACGATGACATTATTGACAGTTTCAGCATACGAGACCCGTGAGATTTAACTTATGACATTAAAGAATTTAAACACCTTGCGAATACCATGAATAACAACGTCACAGTAAGTAAAAAACTTTGATACAAGTTTTTGTTTTATTTTTCAGTCAAGGCTCAGTATACAATTTAACAAACAATCTCAATTATAATTGTGGGCCTAATAAACAAAATATGGCTCTTAATATGGCACATTTGCACGATAAACAACACCTGCATATAAATTTATACAAAATTTTTGTACTTTCCCTCAAATGTAACGATGTAGGTCCTATATATTAACAAAAAAAAATAGATTGATGGCGTAGTGGTAAAAATATTTAAATATGAACAGCTGCAAGGCACGCTCCTATTAAAAAATGAGCACAAGTAAAGGTGTCTACCTGAGGTAGAGTTTTTTGGTTTCCTCAGAGCTTTTGACGGCATCAAATAAAAGGCTATTTAGAATTTAGAATTTAAAGCAATAATTTAATTTATTAACAATATATGTATAGAAAGGTTCCAGTATATATTTGTCAATGCGTATACAAAAATTAATAGTGTTTTGGTGATGCAAACAAAACATGTTCCATCAAGTAACATTATTTTAACATTACTAAAAAAAGTCGATATCTTGTAGATATAAGAAGGGACATTTTCCTTCACATAGTCTTCGAAAGATTGTACTAGGCGGAAATTAAGGAAATGAATGAGCTTACCACAGGCGGCGTAGACTAAAAATATAGTGACTTTCAGGTAGCTTTACACAATTCGAACGACTGTCTTTAAATAATTTATTTTATAAAATCCATAATTTAAAAATATAAAGATTTCATCGGATTTTACTTTTATACCTAAATTTCACAGCCAAACAACTAAGGTCATTAGTCGTTCAAATAATGTTCTAGCCACTTTTTCAAACAGTTCACGAACAGCCTGAATATCAGCATATGTGTATAATATACAATGCTGCTGTAACGTTTAACTACTTGTGTAGTCAATTTCTTTCAATGATATAATATTTTGAAACAGTTGTATGTGCCTGCTTCGTTAAGGTATTTATCAAAATAATAAAAAGCATTTAGGTATAGTTAGGTTAGTTATTTTTAAGCTCACGATATAAGATTAGATTAATTAATTATTACTTAATCTTTTTTCAACAGGACCAGATATATATATATATATATATATATATATATATATATATATATATATATATATATATATATATATATATATATATATATATATATATATATATATATATATATATATATATTTATATATTTATTCATAAGCGATTACAAAACTATTATTCATTTAAATACATGAGCTAGACAGTCACAAAAATAAATCTTAGATATTTATGTAATGGAACTTCAAAACTTCATTTTATGATCTTAATCATATTCTCAGTTTCGTCATATGACAGTTTTAATAACCAATCAGTAACAATATTTTTGCACTTATATTTATTTTTTGACTGTATACCAAATATATTATTTAACCGATTAAACAAGAAGCTACTAAGAAAGTAGTAAAATTGGTATATATATATATATATATATATATATATATATATATATATATATATATATATATATATATATATATATATTGGAATGGCTGAATATCATACAAGCAGTTGAACGGCACAGTTTAACAAATAGGCTAGGCTATTGCTTGCTGGATTGAGTGGCTTATTGAGGGATACGACAATTTCATAATAATACCTACATTATATTTGTAGTAGGTATAGTAAGGTTGTGAAAAATAATAAGACGAAAGGAAATTGCTGAATAAGGTTCTCTTGTTACTTGTTGGTGCCTACATATATATTTGTCTGTAGAAGTAGAATTCGCATTGCAATACAGCCAGCTTACGGATTTTTAGAATTTGTTGCACACAAAATTCGGTCATCCTCAACGCAATCAAACCCATTCATCGGTTTTTTGTAACCTCAATAAACAAATCAACCTTCATATTTCTTTTTTGTTACGTTAGTTTTGTTTATGCAAAGTAAAAACCTTTCTAGTTTTTATTTAAATAAAAATAAACTTAAACTAGAGTTATTGCTAGGAGTTATATTACTAATAAAATGTATATTTGTTTAGTACTTTTAAATATCTCTACTTTTAGAAAAGTATTTAATATATGTTCATAAAAAAAATACATATCAAATAATAAAATTCAAACACATTGTAGTAGTAAAGCCTGTTTATTTACTATAAACCTAAACATAATTAATTAATTAAGTACAGAATTTTTTTTATTCTATGTTATTAACTATTAAGTGGTGCTAATGTTTGTTGGATTTTTTTAATTATAGGATTTCTTGACGGGCATAGGCCTCCACCAATCTCTTTTAATTTTCTCTGTCTTGTTCAAGTTTTAGCCAGTGTATTATATAGTGCCTATTTATGATTTAGTTGGTATTAATTAAAATAAAACCATCTTTGTAATAATTATGGGATAGTAGATAGTCTTAATTCGTTTTTAAAAGTAAAACAACGATAGCCCCTGAATTCAGTAACAAGTAGGCGTTGGAGGATATTTTTAAGCTTCTGGATTGGAAAACATACGTCTTAAGCATCAACGACAAGAAACTGACACACCTTCGATTTGCCGATGATATAGTATTACTGGCTGAGACACTGGAATACGTGAATACAATGCTCGAAGATCTCAATAGTGTTTCTCAAAGAGTAGGTCTTAAGATAAACATGGAAAAAACTAAAGCTATGTTCAACACTCATGTTATACCTGCTCCAGTCAATGGTGGAAACACTACACTAAAAGTTGTTGTCCAGGTAGTTAAGTCTAACTTCGAGAAAGAGATCTCTCGTCGAATCCAGCTCGGAAAACTGCAGAAAATCTTCGTATCCAAATTACCGCAATGTCTCAAGACGAAAATCTTTGACCAGTGTGTATTGCCAGTGAAAACCTTCGGAAGCGAGACGTGGTCGCTAACTATGTGTCTCATAAGAAGGTCACGCAGCTTGCAATGGAGAGAGCAATGCTTGGTATTTCTCTACGTGATAGAATCAGAAATGATGACAGCCGTAAGAGAACAAAAGTTACTGACATTGATTGAAGAATTGCGCAGCTGAAGTGGCAATGGGCAAGACACATAACGAGGGGAACTGATAGCCGTTAGAGCGGAAAGATTCTTGAGTGGCCACGAACTGGACGATGCTCGGTGGGCAGGCCCGCAACTAGGTGGACCGACGATTTGATCAAGGTCGCCGGAAGCCACTGGTTGCGGGTATTGCGAAAACGACCGTCATGGAGATCCTTGGATCCTATGCCCAGAAGTGGGCGGAACAACGGCTGTGATGATGATGATAATGAACAAGTAGGCTGTTGATGTTCCAATTTATATAAATATGCCATAAATGTATAATACTTAATAGGCTAATAAGTTTCGAAAGCATATTCCTTATAAATGCAACTCCTATCATTTTTAACATACTGGATGATTTCGACCTTCCGAAAAAAAGAATAGTTTGCCATTTCTGACACTAGAATATTATTGATTTTTATATCTAAGCTCTATTTGTTGCCTGGTAAGAGTATATTTCCATTAAATTTGCGACCACGTTTAATGCATTCGTTCATTCACGTTGCTCTTTTAATGCTGATACAAATAGAAAACGAGATACACCTACATGAATTTAATCAGAACCTGTCTTTATATTACATTATTACAAGAAAATTAAAACCAAATGGCGGCTCTTTGATTTCGAGTGAGTTTTATATATCACATCCAATATATAATATCACTCTGTATAGCTTTTATGACATTATACAGTGAAGAATTCCAATGTCGTTTGTAACGTACAAACGTTAACACAAAAGGGAAAAGCTACCTCTATATTTTAAAATATTTTACCTACCTCTATATTTTTAATTTTTTTTTCCTCCAAACACGATATGAATTCACACATGTTTTACATCGATTTTCGTCTTTTCAATGTCAATTTGATTATATAAAAATGATAGTTGTCTTTAACGTTAGATGTATTTAAATGTGAAAACCAACTTTTGTTTGCTTTAAGATTTTTTATAAGTAGCAGTGAAATTATACAAGGGTCTTGGCTTCATAGGGGCGTCTTCTACAAGTTGTTAAAGTATACGGTTCCGCCGGAGGCGCAGGCGCATATGCCGAGACGCATCTGTCCTACCCTATCTCGCGCACGTTAACAAACTAGCGCACGAGTCACGCTTGTACTTAACAGGATGTGTAAAAAGATATTACTATTGTTAAAAGTAAATATTTTTGGTAGATATTATACCTAAAATTAAATTATACATAATTTCTAATACACAAATAGGAGATTAATTTGAAAACTAATAAAATATTTTGAAAGTATACAATATAACCCATCTATATGACATTATTTATTTTAAAATTATGTAATATCATTAGTACATTCAATATTTTTATGGAAAAATAATTTTAAGTAATGAAAAAATTGTAAATGATTAGTTTTAAAATTTTCGTCTGTCTGTTTTTCTATACAGACACACACACTTTTGGTGCTATGAGAGTGATCTGATTAAAACTGTTTTTCTGGTAAAGCTATTGCTGCATGTGATGTCGAACCATATTAGTTTAGCTAATCTATAATAACAATAAAATGCTGACATAGCAAAAATTGTCCAACGTGATAGTTATAGGCATATATTAACATTTAAAGACTGAAACATCTGATGAAGAATCATAACAATATGGCACTTTAACAGTAGTTGTTTATTATAGTGTGCAGTTTTCTAATTTTTAATGCCTAGTCTAATGGTAAATATGACCTCCAATCGGGAAATTATTATATTAAAATGACTTTCTTTTGACATACTTTTTATGGATATTATAACAAAAGGTGAGTCTACGTGGTAAATACATTATTATTTTGAGTCGAAATTTCAATGACAGCAGATGGTAAATGGAAGTAATATGCAAAGGATCATAAAAGATTTTAAATGCAATATGTCATATTAATATATAAAAAATAATGTCCTATAAGAATAGTCTTGATAAAATGTATTTCTTTGAAAATAGCAACAGTATTAAAAAAAAGTCAATATCAATATGGAATCTAAGCTTCGTTATATAAAATATATAATTTCACTAAGCAATCTATTATTAAATCACTTATAATAATATTTAGTTTAACTATATCTACTTTAAGTAAAGCGTTTATCGATCGGCAACAACCTGTATATCGATATCGGCCGAGATCGCGGCGACACCTGCGTGTACGCACCTGCCTGCCTCTGATTCGCCAAAAACGAACAGTCGGACTCATCACCTGCTGCGTATCAATAATCTTGTTTGTCGAATATCGAGTAGGTATTGCTGTTAATACCATCTTTTGGTTTAAAAATCATAAAATAACGATGAAAAATACCGAATACCACTGAACATGAATTGACCCTGTCTTGTATTCACTTGCGAAGACACAATTAGCTCAAAGATAAAATTGATCAATGTAGTCAAATAATTATCCCTTAATTTGCTTTTTCGTAATTAGTGCCTAAATAAGTATATTCTTCAACGTAAATATTTGAACGTAAATTTATAATTTTAAATTTAAAATATCGTATGTATGAGGTACATACTGAATTAGTAATTAAGTTTGTAATACCTACTCATGATTAATATCATAAATGTTTTAAGCACAGTTATAATCATGTGATGAAATAAGCGCAAGCATGAAAATAGTTTTTTCATTAGAATATCTAGTTTTGATAATTGTCGTTTTATTAAACATTTATCATGAGTCCATATTTCAAGCTCTTCAAAATCAAAATATTGACCCGTTATATGTAAATTTGCTTAGAATTATTTACAAACAGAGTACAGCAGCAATCAAATTTGACATCTTAGGTCCGATATTCAATATATCCAACGGAGTGAAGCAGGGTGATCCGTTGTCTCCAAAACTATTTAACAGTGTTCTGGAGGAAGTGTTCCGGAAAGTAGTGGTTGGTTGGGAGGG
Source organism: Dione juno (assembly GCA_037127375.1). Lineage (NCBI taxonomy): Eukaryota > Metazoa > Arthropoda > Insecta > Lepidoptera > Nymphalidae > Dione > Dione juno. Next base: position 1,306,370 of record JAXRJS010000004.1, read on the forward strand.
CAAGGGTATTGTCGTTGGTGGCCAAATAGTATCCTTTCAGTGCCGACAAGAAAAGGAAGTCGAAAGACGAGTCGAAAATGCCTGGAGGAGCTTTTGGTATATGGGCGATATGATGAAGGGCAACCTTCCTCTATGTCTTAAAAGAAAATTGATGGACGTGTGCATTCTCCCAGTGCTTACCTATAGTGCTCAGACATGGTCTTTGACAAATTCGCAGAAGTCTACCCTTAAGGTTTGCCAACGCGCGATGGAGCGCAGCATCTTGGGTGTCAAATTGATAGATAAAATCCGAAACACCGAACTGCGCTCTCGCACAAAAATTACAGACGTTGGTGTTAAGGCCGCTACATTAAGATGGGACTGGGCTGGACACGTTTGCCGCATGCCAAACGAGTTTTGGGCTAAAAACACTACCGATTGGATCTCAAACTCCAGAAGGCGAATCGGTAGACCAAAACGGAGATGGCAGTATGAGTTGTACCAGTACAAACCTGACTGGACCAAAATAGCGCAAACCGGGGAAGAGTGAAAAAACTGGAGAGGCCTTTGCCCAACAATGGGACAGTTCAGGCTAATATAATAGTAATTATTAAACATCATTACTAAATACTTTTTACTATTAAATACTATTAATACTAATGTCGGCCTAATAAAAAGCTTCTAAATCCTGTATTTCAATTCTTAAGAGCATACGAATGTGTATTTTCTTAATTACTATCATCTTATAAATTTACATAATATTATTAGGAGGACGGCTAGTGACCAATCACGGTATAGTGTAGGTAGATAGCAGGTGTTAGCTGTCCAAAGTAAAACATAGTTGTGGGTCGTCTACAAATTTTATTAAAAGTACGCATAAAATACGGCGTAGGAAGGGAAAATATAATCGGCTTTCCATTTTAGCTACCAACGAGACGGCATCCTGCGAGTAATGCGACTAGGATATTGTAAATTTTGCCATTTGTTATATCACTAATAACTAGAAGAAACCCTCGAATAAAAACTTAAGAATATTATTTGCCCAGGTCTTACATGTTGCTTGGCATAATAATAATCTAGGATAATAAATTAACTTAAGTGACAAAAGTCTATGTGTGTGTGTTTAATCACACGGTACACACCAGTACAGTTATCATTTCTATGAACAATACCTACGTCTTATGTCGTAGCTGTACAAACTGAGAAAGAAAATGGATCTTATTTTGATTTTAAAGTCAAAATATTTAAAAAATATCTCTTTATGAACATTAAAAAATATTAAGCTACAGGAAACAGTAAGTAAGTATCCCCAGGAAACTGATAAATACAATAAAATAATATACATAATCTTTATTAATTTCAATGACCTCTCAGTCTCCGGGTCTAGTACCTATAGGAGTTCTCGGGTCCATTTGTAACATCACGTAAGATCGCTTGCAACGATTATGTCACCGTCCGATTTTATGGATTTAGTGTTGTTAAAGGTCAGATTTGTATTTTTAGACTACTCTAAATCCTCCGCATTGGACAGGATCCCGAGGTTTTTATCTTATTTTTATTCTAAATAAATTCAATAATACAATAGTAGAATTGTGAAATTTAGCAAGGATAGAACTTACAGTACTAATAAAAGGAAAACATCAGAAAATCTACCGATTTATATATAACAAAGAAAAAACCATTACAAACATAAATTTATAGTTAATTTTATAGAAAATGACTGCATCCGTTCGCAAAATTAAGTTGGTCAATTTTTATAAATTGTATAATTAGATGATGACTTATAATCATGAAATAGCGCACCGAGGGTTACGTACCCCTCGTACACGAGTCTAACTAGCACTTACTTGATCGATATAATATTTTTCATTATATCTTGATTAGAGCTAGGTTAGGGTTTTGAATAGATCATGCATTTGATTTGGTCCCTGGCAGACATTTCAAAAATATGTTATATCTAATAATATTATAGCTTGTACTACAATAAGGTATCTAATAATTAAGAACCAATACAAACTATCACATGTCCTCTTTCTACATAAGAATGTATAAGGAAATTTAAAATTTAATGAAGTAGATAACTATTAGGTATCACATGATGTTATTTGATATATATTTTGTTGCATAAATATTCTCATAATAATTACGTGCATATGCCATGCCATGAAATTTAGCGGGCTTCTATGTCATCTGGCATGCTGTGTGCATGTGTGCACCCACGAAACATACTGTCACTGCCTCTGTCACTGTCGCTATACACTTGTTCATGTATTGTTATAAATTATATTAAATGAATTAATTTATTACACTGTGTTATTATTCTATTGAAATATTCTTTTCTTTTTTATAATGAGTAGAATATACTAAGCCTATGTAGATTTCATATAACTAAATGTAAAAGGGTACAATGAAAGTCTTAGAAAAACATCATTTCTTTATTTAGATATTAAGGACGGTGCTATCACAAAGTGTCACATTAGGATAAAATAAGTAACTGTTTTGCTTTCTCTTACTTTCTTTACTTTCATTTCTCAACAAATCAAATACTTAAATTGTATATAAATCTCATCAAATCATAACATACACGAGTATGTTACGATTTGGTTAGACAACATATACATGTTAAACAAAAAATAGACTAATGGCCATGTGAAGGTCGACATATTCGTTATAATGATTCCTCCTCGTTAATTTCATTAAACGAATACTTAAGCATTTAGGACCTTCTGACACGAAGTTTGGTGCAGAAATTGAACGTTTTTGCACGAACTACAGTACCTTTGTGTAAAAAATTACAATTTATAAATACAATTATAACTAATTACCCTACAGCCTACAGGCTACAGTGTTGTTGTGACATTTTTTTTTACTCCGGTATTCTTATAATTCGAAATGAGATGACGTATTATATTGATATGAATATACAGTATAAGCCCCAAAGTAATAAACATAAGCTATTTTATTTACAATACAAACCAATACATTGTGAAACTTACATATAAGAACATTGAGTGCCTCGAGTGCTGCTGTAGTATTTCTGTTTCAATTTCAACTTAGCTCGATCTATATGAGTTCTACGAATGTATGAATATATATTATAAGAAGTAGGAATGCAGTGAAGCCCATTAGAATAAAAACGTAGCAAAAATATACTTTTCTTGTCATGACTAATCTTTCCAGTTTAATATGTAAGACTTAAGTTTTATTTCCTATACTATTTACATTTTGGTAAGTGGCGGACACGGATTTATAAAGGTCGGGTATATGAAAATATATTCGACTAAAACCGGGATGGATGCGACTCACATCTACGTATTCCATGCGTACGTCAATACACTTTTTTAATTTACATAAATATCTCTGAATCTTTATCCTGGTCATGTATCATTCACAATACTATCAAAGAAAGACACTAGGTCTTCACTGAGTTTGATGGTAAACTTCTTGACAGGGTTGCCTCTTTATTGCAGCTGCATGATAACGGTATACTAACTATTCAATATATTTTTGTGCATATGTATTACAATAATTGATTAAAAAGAATAAAATGTTGCCAGTTGATATGGCATATGGATACCATGTATTATGAAACTAAATAATAGTAAAGATATTAACATTTCCAAAAAAATAATTGCAGCCCTGCAATGTAGAAAGGTATCACAGCTGTCGCCATGCTAACCAACCTAACTATCAAAACCATCTGCCGTCTTATTGTCGTCGACATAAAATGTGACGAAACTATAAAGTTTTAAGAACTTTCTTCTTTAAATTGCATGTAAACGTTTCCGTACTCAGCTAGAGCCTGTTCGTCGTAATCATTACGCTTTGCAGGGTACTTGACTACTATGAAAATATAGATTAAGTGTATTTTTTGGATAAACGATTATTAAGTCAGTTAAGCCAATTATTTCGTGATGATCTTATATTATCTATTATTGATATTTCTTGTACTTTTTTAAATATCATTAATAAATTGATGAAATTATATATATTTATTGAAATCTTCGGCATCTATCTATTTACTAGCCTAACCTAACCCTTGACAGATTTTTTATTTTTAATCTAAAAATGAATGAATTGCTATATCGATAGGTCTAAACTTGAATCTATACAGAAATTTATTAATATACATACAAACAATCTCTTAAATAATTTTAAAAAACAGTCCATTTTATAAATTAATAGTTTAAAGGTTAATATGATGCGCTTTAAGAATAATTGACCGCGTGATTGATTCACTTATCATGTATGTGTCTTAACAGCATGGTTTAACGCCAGCCTAAACTTACAGCTTCATCGTTGCGATGCGGAAAGATACTAAATTTATATCAACATTTTACGATTAATACTGTATACAAAATTTAATTTTGAAGCAGACGACGATTTTTAGGCCAAGGCGTATTCAAAGATATGTTTTTTTATTTTCTCTCCATGTACATTATTATTAAGATTATACTATTAGTTTAGTCTTAATAAACACGCACACAAACAACTTTCAATAAAAAATATCCAATACCCAGCTTTTATAGATTTATTGACGTCAATAACTATTTTATATAGGAAAAGAAGAGCGACTGTTAAACATTTAATATATCCAAGGTCTGGCCTGGCCTATATATAGCGTTATACACTTATAATTTTTAAATTAAAGAGTGGAAAGTATTCAATATATAACGAGGCTTCAGCTGCGCTGTAATATTGTCTCATGCATTTTTAATTTATTAATTCGCGAAAATTACATATTGTGATATGAATATAATGAATAATTTATTTTGCTTATGTTATAAAAAATACATATTTAATATTAAAGATCTTGCAAACTCTTTTGTTAGAATAAAATTATATAATTGAAATGTGTTCGTAAACATGTTTCTTTAAATCTGGAAAAGGCGTTCTATACATTTATTTCATAAAGTAACTGTAATACAATAAAAAGTGGAGTTGATGAATATATCGAATATCACGGTACATGTTTAGCTGGCTACAATGTTCCTAGCTCGCTTATAAAATGACCGCGACAAGGGTAAGTGTAAAAGTTTAGTGTGTGTATAATTTAAGTGTATAATATATATATATATATATATATATATATATATATATATATATATATATATATATATATATATATATATATATATATATATATATATATATATATATGTATATATATATATATATATATATATATATATATATATATATATATATATATATATATATATATATATATATAGTTTAATGTAGAGCATGATTGTTACAATTGACTTTTGTACATACTTATAAGCCAGACCATATAAATAAAAAATAAAATAGATACACGTGCATTCAGCTGGGTCGACCGAGGAGTAAGTCACTCTGTTCCATACTTCCCGCACAATTTACGAGATATAGGGGCGGTGAATGGCGAACTCGACGACGTGCTTTCTTTTTACCAGAGTAAGGGAATTAAATAATTAAATTCCCCGCGTGGGAACCGAAACGTCGCGTCGCGACGGACGGTCAGACGTGGAGACGTCGTAACCATAAATACTAACAATAAACATTAATATTTTGTGTAAAATGTATATTAGACAATTTGAGATTTAAATTAATTGAGGTGGACTGGTGACTGATAAATGTATTCTATTTGCATAAATATTTTATTTATTAAAATGAGGCAAAATAAATTAAATAACTTTTATATTTTACTTATAAGTCTCATTCATAAGGAATAATCGAAAAGCTTAAACGATAATATTACGAAATGCCTGTAAAAAGATATTCAGTAAAAATCCAGCTTTTACCTACAAGCGTACCTCTTTATAATAGTTAAGGATGTTGTTGACAGGTGAAAACAGTATTATATAGCCTAATCGGTGGGCAATTGTGTTTTAAATTATATCACAAATTGGACCTCTAATAAGAAATCCTTCACCGAAATAATGAATAAGTAATGAATTATTCACGCTACGCCACGTGTACGCCACAGGTGTAAGTTCGCGGAAATCAATATTTAATGTGATGTAATCGTATTAAATCCAATGTGCTAGTGCAATGGGAATATTACCACGTGCTGATTTACTAAAGGGAAAAAATGTACCGTGTTACAGGGGTACCGTGTTCAGCGATAGTTACCTATATTCTTCTTCTTCTTCTTCCTGGCATTAGTCCCGGCTTTTGCCAGGGTCTGCCTTCCGACTAAGACCAATCGGTCCATATGAGTGGCGAAGTGGTTTTTTGTGGAGCGATTGCCATCTGACCTCCAAACCCATTACTGGGAGAAACCAGGAAAGGAAAGGGAATAAGAGGCAGAAAGACTTGGAATATAGGGGAGGGACACCACTTACATGGATTGGATCGGGTTATGAAAGTGGTGGCTCGAGGTCCCGGGGTCGCGTACCCGTATGCCGGAAACCAAATATCGGACAGATAATTGGCTAGACACCCTCTGAGATGAAGTTAGTTACCTATATTATAGCATCCAATTGCTATTATATAATAGTAAAACTATTGTTGACTTATATAATAAATGTTTATATGACTAGCATTAGGTAGTTATTCATTTTGCATTTAATTTACTTAATACTTTTTTTATTTGAGTCATAAATACACACTGTATTCTTATTTAACTGTAAATACAAGAAAAAAGCAATTTGGATTCTCAAAGACGTTTTTTTTCATCCTTATAACAATTTGTTTATAGAAAATCGATATCTATAAGTACATAGAGAATTTCTTAAGCAAGCACATTACACTACTTGTACCTTAATGAAAAAAGTGGTTCCCGGCCAGGGTATTTCCATGTCCTTCCCAAATTATACTTCAGATGTAGAAAAGATAGCAATCTTCAAGTTGAACCTTACGTATTTATCACGCTTTTAAGTCAAAATGATGATAGTGTTATGTTATTGAACTCATATATGTTTTTGTTTTATACAAATAACCTACTTTACATTATGAATGTTTTATTGCCACGTATCGTTTTCTATGCTAGGGCTTCTTGGCGTAGATGATCCAGAATTGTTTGCAGAATCATCTTTGTTCTTTTCATTGTGTTTCACGCATTCACCTGGATGCCTGCAGAAGGTGCAATGGCCTTTCGTGATCACTTGGATTTCATAGTCCTCCATGTAGAACAACTGTAAGCATAGTATTAGTTAGCATCGCAGAAGTAATCATACAGAAGAAATAAAATATATTTAAATTATTAAATTAAACGAGTATAATAAGCATCATGGCTCGGAGTAATGAGCTGTTTATAAATAGCACATTCGAAAATCGATATAATAAAATAACAATGTGTCAAAATAATGAGATGATAAAGCTATACAAATATATGCATATATGCGCGGCGCAGTAGGTTAGGGTGTTACTTTACATAGATGGTTGTGGATTTAATACGCACTCGGGAGAATATATACTACTTCAATTATTTTCGTCATTTTGGTAAGAGAAATCATAACATGGTACAAATTTTTGATACAAATTTAAAAATACTCAAGATCTGGTAATCTGATGTTAGATTATGAGATCTGCTAGATAATAATATATATGAAAATTGCGTCTTAATACATTTTGATAAGCGTTATGGTTATTTGTGTTGACATGTTATGTATTCATATCATCCAAAATACCAGCCAAATTATGAAATAGTTATTATTCGAATACGATTGGAATGTTAAAAGTATTTTTATAATTATAATAGTTCAATATCTTTAGATATGCGCCGACTAGCCGCTAAGTCGGTTTCAATAAGCCGACTAGTCGATGATTTGTAGAGTAAAGGCTCGAGATCAAGAGACCTCAATATTGCTTGAGTACCAAGTGAGTGACAACCAAGTTACTGCCAAATGTCAAAATACTGGCTTTTCACATCTACCTTTTATTACAATCATGAATAAAAGCACATCAGGAAAATGAATGATTTACTGCTGAAAATCGTTTAAAAAATAGATTCAACGTCGAGCGTAACAAAGTCTGTCATCTGGCTACATTATTGGATCCACTATATAAGCAATATTTTTTGGGATAGTAGATTTCGTCATTATTACGTTTCGATTCATACTAGAATAATTGAAAAATCCCATGAGAGCGATAGAAACGGAAATGATGTAAAGTACCTCCATCGGCAAAGACTTATTTATGGCAAAGCAAACAAAAAATTTGCATCAAGAAGTATTATAAAATATTCATAATGACAAGTCTATACATTCCTACTAGCTCTTTTTATACTGAGGGCTATTCTAAGAAGCCAGGACTTTTTTAAAAAAATAGTTGACGTCGTCAATGTTTTATTTTTAAGTAATTAAAGAAACTGATTGAAAATTAATACGACTTTAATAAAATAAAAATATTAATAGGCCTTTTAAGTTTCTATTCAAGTAATATATTTAATTGTAAAATACAAACAAAGTAAGAAGCCGGAACATGTCGTAGTAGGCGCTCATGGTCGAATAGTCGGCGACAATTATATTGGTCGGATAGTGGGCTTTACCAACTAGTACACTTCTAATACTTTTGTTAAATGATTGGATCCAAATCTCACTAGACTTTATATATATCGTAGCCATGTCTTATTGACGGTTCCATAATATCATAGATCATATCATGAAATAATCGCATTTCACGACAGGCACAATCGTCCATTGACCATCATGCTGCACGTTGGCCAGATCAATGATAATTATGAAATACAAAATTAAAACTCCAATAATTTGCCACTGAATGAGGAAGACATCAATCGTTTACTCTACTCTCTAATTTGCTCTAGTAAACAAGATATCAAGTAAACTACGTCTAAGCGCTTGGTATTGGTCCTACAAACATATCATGAAAGGCGTAGCACCAATCTTTGTAAAATGTAAACTCATCGATATGTCCATCTTCCTGTTCTCACATATGGCGCCCAGTCTTGATCTTTGACGAAATCGCGGATTGCAGTGTCAGAGAGGAATAAAACGCAGCTTGCTAGGTGTGAAATTATCCGATCGCATCAGAAATTCGACACTGCACTCCCAAAACTCATATTGCACGTCTCCCAAATAAATGCAAAATAGAAATATGACTGTGCAGGCCACGTCTGCCGTATGTCTAATGACCGCTGGGCCAAAATCACCACCAATTGGACGCTACCACGGCGATGGCGGGACAATTTCTAACATCTAAATGACTGGTACACAATAGTTCAGGATTGCGAGAAATGGAAAGGAGGTAGAGGCCTTTTTCCTGCAGTGGAACGATACAGGCTCGTAATAATAATAATAATAAATAGCAAATGAAATACAAACAGACAGACTGACTAAAGTTCACGAATGGGCCCAGAAATCTCTTCATGGAAGACATTGGAGCGACCTAAGTCAGAATTACGTCGACAAAACAGCGTCGAACGAGGAGACCTCTTCCCTGAGACTGAAGGGTTCATGGTGGCAATCCAGGACCAGGTGATAGAAACAAAAAATTATCAAAAATATATCATAAAAAAATCTATATCCGATACATGTAGACGATGCAATAGGGCTTCAGAAACGATACAACATATAACCGGAGCTTGTACATCAATCGCTCAGACTGATTATAAGCACCGGCATGACCAGGTTGCATATATCATTCATCAAAAATTAGCCATTCAATATAAACTTATTTCATCACCACCAATACCATATTACAAATATACTCCGGAATCTATAAAGGAAAATGACTTTTATAAATTATATTTTGATAGAGCCATATTGACTGACAAAACTGTACCTTGCAATAGACCGGATATCACATTAATAGATAAAGTAAATAAAACCGCACGAATAATAGACATTGCAATACCTAATTCGCATAATTTACAAAGCACCTTTTCGGAAAAGCTCACTAAATACGAAGACTTAAAAGATGAAATAATTAGAATATGGAAATTGAAGAAAGTAACAATAGTTCCAGTAGTTATTTCTACAACAGGCGTTGTTCCCAAAACCCTCCACCACTCTATTGCTACACTAGATTTGCCTCCCTATATTTACGCCTTTCTGCAAAAGGCAGCGATTCTAAACACGTGTAGAATAGTTAGGAAATTTTTAAGCCTCTCAAATTAATAAATTTCACTTTTCATTACTCTGGCTCTCACTTGACCTAGGTCCGTGATTGTCAATATACCGGTATATTTCATATATCGAGAGTAAAAAGTAAAACAAAAAAATAATAATAATAATACGTCATATATTATATTTAATTTTTAGTTTATACGTCAATTAGGAATCGCTATAACATATCGACTACTTTTAAGTAGTCACCGTAATCTCTTATTACGGTGACTACTTAAAAGTAGTCGATGTGTTATAGTGATGATAAAAAATGATTAGTAACTGTTCTTTATGAAAATATCATAATAAAAAGTAAAACTAACTTAGTTGAATAACACAACTTCAAACGGAATTAATGTAAATCGCGGAATGGGATTGTTTAGGTCAGTGATTTGTAATTGAACTGATCTAACGTCATTGTCAATTCTACGATATGTCCAATATATATAACACGATTAAAATATCAAGTAAGTCAGTGGTAAGAGGGGTAGAGAGATCTCGGTTGACCTTTGAGTTCACAGTGTCGAATATACTGTAGTAAGGTCCCGTAAAAAATGTCTTACTAAAACGAATAAAATTTCAATTATCAACTTTTAGCATAAACAAGGTACGCTTTAATAATTGTAGATATTAAGGATATTTATATATTATTAACTTTTATTATGGATATTAACTTTTTTGGCGGTAAAAGCGTTTCTATGATTTCCGAAGCAGCACCATTTCTCGATAAGAAAATATATTACGAAGGCCGCATTCCATCTCTTGATGTATAAGTTGACAGCTTTACAGGACCATGAATAGGTCCTTAATCCATATCATGTAATAAAGCTTGGATTTACGATTTTTTAATATCGTGACTATAATGGCTTTACCACGTATACGATTTTAATAAAACCCAATTAGCGAAGTTAAATGTAAGCATCTTAAAAATATTAAAGTTTTGGCTAGGGCTAGCGCATTTGGCGGACATCTCAATCATGTTTAGTGACAAAAACAGTTTTAAGTTATGATTAATGAAACAATCGAAGCTCTTACATACACCTAAAAGAAAATATTGAAACCCGAAGCTGTTTGTTTTTCAAGAGCAAGAATAAGAGCTTCAAGCTGCTTGCAAGAGTACAAAAAAAAACCTTTAATCTTTTTACCAGTTCAAACGTTTTGACGATTGGATATGTAATTATATAAAGTTATTCATATAGAAATATAAAATCCATTTAAAATTATGTGCGCAGTTGGACTGTGTATGACTGAAAGTGCGATGCTTGTGAGTTCGATCCAAACTTGGAAAAATTATTTATTTTCATTTCCATTCTCTGGTGAGACTAACCGCGGTATTGATTGCGTCCTCAACCCGCAAGTCTCGAATTCGGTCTTCGGACAACGGTCTGGACACTAGGTTCTGTCTGTCTACTCTGCCATATAATGATGAAGGTGTGAAGGGAAAAAAATTTGACATTATTTATAATGGCTGGATTGTATACGAGTATATTATGTAAGGGTTTAGAGTTTTGACTTGAACATATTATGTATAATAATAATTGTGCTATTGCCATATCGTTACAAGCTTGAATCTAATTCTTAAGTAGATTGACAGTACCAATCGGTTAAGTTTTATTCAGGACAAAAGTTACGCCACTTACTAGAAGTTTAAAATAAAACGCCTCAGTCATAAGAACACTAATGAGATCAGTTTAGTATCACTGGACACTCTCATTGCGTCACGGTGGCCTTACACACGTAAAAACACAGATATATATATATATATATATATATATATATATATATATATATATATATATATATATATATATATATATATATATATATATATATAGCTAGTATATAGTTCGTTGGGCTCTCTTGGTGTGCTTATACTTACTGACCTGTTTAACCGTATCTTGAATACTGGAAAGATGCCACATCAGTGGCGGCAGAGCTTTATTATCCCTATTTACAAAGGAAGGGGCAGCGTTCAAGATTGCGGTAGTTATAGGGGCATTAAGATTATGAGCCACACCATGAAGCTCTTCGAGCGCATGATCGGCCTCAGGCTCCGCCAAGAATGTACTGTCTCTGAGTCTCAGTATGGGTTTCAACCAGGATCAGGCACTATGGATGCCATTTTTGCCCTCAGAACTTTGATGGAGGCTTACAGGGAAAAAAGGAGAGCTCTGCATGTGGCCTTTTTGGACCTGCAGAAGGCCTTTGACTGTGTGCCACGTCAGTGTATCTGGTGGGCATTGCGATCCAAGGGGAACCCTGAAGCCTATATTGAGGTTATCAGAGATATCTACAACGACTCCGCTTCAGTGGTTAGGACCGCTGTTGGCGACACCAAGCCCTTCCCGATTACAGTAGGGGTTCACCAGGGCTCAGCTCTTAGTCCGTTCTTATTCAATGTAGTGCTGGATACAGTCTCGGCTGACATCCAATGCCAGCCTCCGTGGCTGATGATGTATGCCGATGACATAGTACTCATCGATGAGAACCGACTGATGCTGGAGCGTAAAGTGAACGCCTGGAAGGGTGCGCTTGAAAACGGTGGTCTCAAACTGAATGTGTCGAAGACCGAGTACATGGCTTGTGGGAGCCCGGACTCGAGCACCATCCATATCGGGCCTGAGCCAGCCGTTAAGTCGGAGAAGTTCAGGTACCTTGGAGCCGTTATGCATGAGTCTGGAGGCATCGACCACGACATCCATGCCCGTATAAACGCTGCCTGGGCCAAATGGCGGGAGGTCACTGGTGTGGTCTGCGATAGCAGAATACCGCCCAAGCTCAAGGGACTGATATACAAGAGCATTATCCGACCTGTTCTTATATACGGCAGCGAATGTTGGCCAACATTATCTCGGCACACTCAGGAGCTTCACGTCACGGAGATGAAGATGCTGAGATGGATGTGTGGCGTGACGCGGTCCGACCGCATACGCAACACATTCATTCGAGGTAGTCTTGGGGTCCGTGACGTAGTGGATAAGCTCCAAGAGCGTCGCCTGAGATGGTATGGCCATGTTATGCGCCGATCTGAGAACTATGTCGGAAGGAAGTGCATGTCAAGATGTCTGTCCCTGGAGTTAGACCACCCGGACGCCCAAGGAAGCGATGGCTGGATGTCGTGACACAAGACATGAGAGCCAATAAATTATCCACTGAGGATGTTAAAGACCGTGCAAAGTGGAGTAGGCTCAGTCGGAAGGCAGACCCTGGCAAAAGCCGGGACTAATGCCAAGAAGAAGAAGAAGAAGAAGAAGATATATAGATATATATAGTTTTATAAATATATATATATATATATATATATATATATATATATATATACACATATAATATAATATTTTTTTTTACAAAATCTACGACTTAAAGGTTGGCTGTTTTTTTTGACGTTACAGATATTAAGGCCTGTTCAAAAGAATATTTCACAATGTTTTGAGCACATTTACGAATATAAGTGAATTATTATGATACTTTTGACAGGACGGTTTGGCTGTTCTTTTTTTGCGTGGATATGACAGTCGGGTATTCGGAGATGAATATATAAACAACAAGGAAACATAAGAAGAATATATGTATATGTATAACTGATAGACAATATGCGATTATAAAGTATCAGTCGTAATTAGTCATCATCGTTATAGTAAAAAATTGCTTGCTTGCGTTAATAATTTTGATGCAAGCCACATCATGTGTCATACACAATTCTTAATTATTTCCATTTGATCACGCGCATGAAGCTGCAGTTAAAAGCTAATCATATATAAACCAGGTGAGATTTAAATTCACAGACATCGCGTGCACGCAGCAGCTGCAGTAAGACAGCATTGCATTGTAATATTTATTTTATCTTATTGAGGTGCATTATTAGTAATTCATATAATAATGAATTTACATTACTTTAAATTTTCATTTAAAATAACATTTTTGTTATTATTCATTCCTTGTAAATGATGTCATTCAATTTCAATGGCATATTGTCGTTCGTGAACGTTTAATCATTTTTTATTGCTGTGAATATTGGAAAATTGCAAATTTCCAATATTGTTTCCTATGTATCTATAATATCTATAACTAGAGGACGCCTGCAACTTCGTTGGCGTGGACTTTATGATTTATGATCTATGGATTGCCATCCTTTTTCATTGAGATTAATGAGATTTTATTCCACATATTACCTGATAACGAAAACTGCTCACCACGTTCAATATTTATTACTTTCTTATATTTTAGTTTATTTATCTATTTTGGTTCCACATCAAGTGTTCCAGATCCTTGATATCATATATCAAAATGTTAATGGAAAATGTCCATGACGTCAAATGACTTTTGTTAAGGCACCATATCCGTATTTTATATAGCTCGACATAATGGTCCTTCATGAGATTCACACTATTTATTTTTATATACACCGCCATTCTTTGGCTAGTCCTCAAAAATGTACTTTCTATTTTTAACATCGGTAATGTTATATAATTAAGCTTGCGAGTAATCGACGTAAATTTAACAAAATATTACTACATAGTATCGATATTTTTATTTATTAATAGCTTTTTTTATCATAAAATCTTTCTTTTTAATGACAAATTTTTATTTATTAAGATTTTTTAAATTTATCAAAATATTTCTTTATTAAATAAAACAACTTAACAGGATTAATCGCGTATATTGCCATTTTTTTGGAAATCCGACATTTCGAACACTTTGCGTTACTCGCTAGGGAAACAGATATTTCACCAGAATGATCTGCGAGGCAATTGAAATACAAAATTATCCCAACTTTTTATTACCACTTGGAATCCACTTATAAAAACTTTAAGGTCCTAAACCCACCACACCAGATAGCTGGATAAGATAGAAAACGTTGGAGGTAGTTTGATATAATAATTATATCAAATGACAGTGAACACGGACTACTACAAAGTGTTAGAAACGCCGAGTTTCTAAAAATAATGTCAATATACGCGATTAATCTGGTTAAATTGATTTATTTAATGTGTAAATATCGTCAAACCAAGATTTTTTTTTTAGATTTGTATAATTTTTCTTTAGATTTTTAAACACTTAATGTCGGTTTTCGAAAATTATTTTATGCTAACTACCATACAATCAATGTCTCTAAAAAGCTGTTTTTTAAATCATTTATTTTTATATCATTAGATATATTTTTTAAAAGCTTTTATTTAACTTGCAATGTATTTATGTAAGTATGTTTGTTCGGTAGGAATAAACTTGAATAAGCTTTGAACTCAATTTTGAAGTAGAAGATATGAGATGACAAGATGGCTGCATAGTTATTTGTATCAAATGAAAGGGCTTGTTGAGAGTAAATGGAAAAATAATGTGACGTCATTCTAAACCCAATATGGCGGTATAGTTAATAACAGACTAAGAAACCTAGTCAACGTTAGATAAAAAGTAAAAAATAAATGAAGGGCAAAAAACTTCAAATAAAAGCTTGTCGCACGATTTACTTGTGTAAATTAACTAGTACCAATATAATCATGTAAAAAAATCGCCGAAAAAATGTAAAGTCTCTCCAAATACGTATCTCAAGCGATGTAGGTTTGCACAATTTAAAGGAAATAGAATAACAAACGGGTACATTGTAATTTTTTTAAGTATGTTTCATACTCATAATTCCTATTTAATAAGATTATTTTTAATTAAAATTAAATGCTAAAGCATTTAATTATTATTGTCCTATTACAAATTCTCAATTCGTAATCACTGATAGGAATTGTGACTACAATTACTTAAACAATATAATCTTCCACAAACTTACACTTACTTATTACACAAAAACAAATACGCCTCACTCAATATTAACCTTCATGAATTTACATATACAGAATAATACATATTTCAGTAAACTTTGCTCCCTTAAATAAGAAATATCTTGGCCAAACAAAAGAAGTATAAAAATCATATGTCAGAGAGCATACAAATATATATCTTTATAAACATATGAAATGTTACTTCTTACGTTGTCTTAGTTTATCTTTATTTGAAAAAACTTAATTTATTAAATCCAATAAACATTGATGATGTAATAATTTCCAAGTCAATGGAAGGTGACACTGAAACTTGCTATCAATTTCTGCTGAGGTCGCCTAAACTAGTACTCTTAACCTAAAACATTCGCAGCATTAACCGTAATATAATGAGCTCGAAGTTCTGTTCTCGAGACTAAAAGCGGAATGCGATATGTTTGTACTTACGGTATGTTGGGCCTCGAAAACTAACGTTACCCTATTATTAACGGTTACCAGTCGAAAGCTACTTCTAATAGGTTTAACCAAAATTATAAAACTATAAGCATACTCTTAGTGTAATAATTGAGGAATCTGATTTTAGGATGCGACTTGTCTTGTAGGAGTTTTGGGTACATAGAACGTGATCATTGGTATATATCGTTCTCCATCTTATACAAATATAAATGGTTTTATCACATCCTTTGACAGGCTGCTTCTAAAATACTTTACGTTTTAATAATATTGTTGTGATCGGGGATGTCAACATTCCAGTAGATGTGAACAAAACAAATACGCAATCTTCATCTGCAGTGCAGTCTTCTTCCCGCTCACACGTTCGTCACCCACAGCGTATCTGAATCTTGCATTGATCACGTCCTTATTAAAACAAGACTTCCTTCGATTACCTTACTTGCTCCAACCATTTTAACCGTTCATTACACTGTACAGATTAACAAATATAGATCAGTGCGTTTTTCGCACTTATGCGTTAGTTATTTCCACCAAAACAGTAGTTCGTTTAGTAGCCAAATTAAGAGAAAATATATCTGAAATTAGTTTCGAAAAAAATTATCGTTATGATGATCCTGAATCTGCTCTGAACATTTCAATAATTTTTCTACAGGATGCAATAAGTGCCAATACTTAAGTAGTGACATTTTCCAGAAGATGTAGAATTTTAAAACCATGATTTACTTCAGGATTACTTCTAAAAGAAATTTATTTCTAAAAGAAATTATGAAAGAAACCAAATTAATAATGCAAAAAATGATAATAAAAAACCGTGGAGTGCCATTATTAAAATAATTTTTACTCATAATCCATCAGAGCTTTTGCCTGCTGCTGCGGCTAATAATTTTATAATCAATAGTATTTTGACTACCCACAAATATAAAGCATTCATTTCAACTTTCGGTGTTAAGCGTATGGGCCTGGTGCGAGATGTGCCAATTGACTGATCGATGCAGAGCTTCACGGAAAGCTTGGAACTTCCCTCAGGTTGCGACTGCAACCACTAATTGGGTTCCAGCACAATTTGTTGTGTTAAAATTTAGGGATCAATTATTGCCTAAAAACTTTTTCTTGTTTTGCAATGCCCTTGATATGGAAATTTACAATTTACCTACTATTCAGTGCAAATTTGCAGATGCTTCAAATAATCTGAAGCTCACTCTGGAGACTCTTGCACTACTTCCAAGGTTAATGAATTCTGCATTAACTGATCTAGAAACCACTTTGCTCTCGATTTAATTTGCACTGAACACGCAAGACAACGCTTGATTAAGAATGCAATGCCTTAGGAGAACATTTCTTTTTCTGAGGCACAGTTCCTGCTGCTAATTCTCGTAGGCTTTATGCTGAGGTAGTAAAAACACGAGCTTTTCAGATCTTTCCGTCTTCCATTCATTCCACAACCTCGTACAAAAAACAGTTTATAAAACAGCCCGTCCCCACTCGCCAAAATCATTAGATTATGACAAAATTTCTCACCAGAATATCATTTCATTATGTTTATCTTCTGTCACTGGCTGTGCCATTAAACCAGTACACCATCAATTGATCAACTTTTATATTCCATTTTAATTTTATTAACAGACCGCCTGCCTCCTATTCAGAACAATAAAATACCGGACAACGCTGCTGAAATCCGCCTTAGCTTTGCTAACGGTGAGTACCTGATAGGTGTCTTTTTGGATATCAGCTCTACATATGATAGTGTCATCCTGTCTAGTCTTAAGCTTAAAATGCTTAGACTTCGCCTACCTCCTAAATTAACTCAATTCATTTTTAATCTTTTTATTGGCAGATCAATTAGAATTAGGCATCAAGTCCATGGACTCCCTCAGGGCTTTGTGCTGAGCCCTGTTTTATACAGCTTTTATACAAATGACTTAGAAAATCGGTTGATTGTTTTAAAAATAATGATGAAATTGTTCTAGACTTAATTCTGCTTTGTATTGTTTAGGTGAATGCTGTCATTGCGTGGTTTATCCCTGTCTGTTCTTAAAAGAAGTGCAGGTTTTTTCACAAGATAGAGACATGTTCCTGATGTCAATATAGCTTATAATAATCAAAGAATTCCCATTTGTATCTGAGTTAAGTTTTTGGGTGTTCTTTTAGATAGAAAACTGCGTGGCTTTTCTTACATAGAATACGTGTCCAAAAAGTGTGAAAAAAAGTCTTCAATTTTTGCGTCGGTATCAGGTATATGGTTCTCATCAATTTAAATAAAATAAAATGCAGACGCCAATACTGAATTTCAAAAACTTTTCGCTGATAACTGGTCTAACTTTACAGCTTTTTTACAGCTACAGATGCTTCGAAGTTTTTACGTTGTTCTAGCGTTGGGGCAACTTGTTGGCTCCCTAAATCCAAAATTAATTTAAGTTTTAAATGCCCTCCTGTAACTTCTGTTTTTTTCTGGTGAATGCATAGCTTTGTTTGAAAGCATTTTGTTTGTAGAATCACACAAATTTAATAAAAAATATTGTTTTCACAAATTACTTAAGCGTTTACAAGCTTTACTACAAAATTATTTCCGTAGCAGGTCTTGTTTTCATCTTGTCCTCAAAATTAAAGAAGCTTTGTTCAAAAAGAATAACCAAGGCGTAATCCTGTTGCTGGCATGGATTCGGAGTCACTCTGGTCTTGTTGATAATGATATGGTTTATTTTATGCCAAATCTGCAGTGTGATCTGGTCCGGTAATTTATAATTATAATAATTTAAAATATATATTTAGAAGATTTATTATTTCTGTTAAAATTTGATCTAAAGCCTTCTTGGAATTATTTTGGAATAAATCAACCGTAACAAAAGGTAAATATTATGCTTCTACACAACCGGAAGTTCCAACCTTGCCGTGATTCTCTCGCTGTCCAAGTTAAGGGTAAAAGACAGCTTTATTTGTGAATGTGGGTTGGATGAAGGCTCTACCGATCACATTATGTTTAATTGCCCGAAACTTAAATACTCTCTATATGATAACCTTCCTTCACATCCACTCCGTTAACGTTAAATGTATTTTAGGTATAGCTTTAGTCCTTTTAATAGGTTGTTCACTAAGTTTATTGTAGATAATGACATTAATTTGTCAACTACTAGTCCTTTTATTAGATTGTTCACTAAGTTTATTGTAGATAATGACATTAATTTGTCAACTACAACTTAATGTCATTATCTACGGCTTCTATTTCTATTCTATATTCGTTCTTGTGTTTTTTAGTATGTAATTTTCTGTTTGCTTTAGTGTTTGTTCCAGACCATTATTTACTTCATGCCCTATTTGTCCAGGCCATCTGTTGCCAAGGTCGAATCCGACACCAAGTAGTAAAGAGGTTGAAATACCTCGTGATGCGTAGGCGATTTTTCCCCAGACCACATTTAGTAATAATAGGAAGAATTTTTTCATCGCTACCCCAAAATCATCAATCTGGAGTTCCTCCGGGCTCGCACTTAGGGCCTTTGTTGTTTAATATCTTATTAATGACCTACCAAAATGCTTCAAACATTCTACACCTTACATGTTCGCTGATGTCCTTAAGCTTCTAAAAACCATAAGTAGCATTAAAGATGTAAAGACCTACAGAATGATGTGTTAAATTTGTTCAACTGGTGCAAGATAAACGGAATGGTACTTAACGCAGAAAAATGTTATTTCATTACTTTCACTCGTGACCATATTGAAGTAAATACCCAGTACTTCATTTCAGATTTATCATTAAAACATGTTAGCACTATTAGAGATCTTGGTGTTACATTCGATGAAAACTTGACTTTTATTCCACATATAGACAATATAGTCACAAAAGCTTCAAGGATGCTAGGTTTTGTCCTTAGGAACAGCAAATTATTCCGGAATTCTAATACTAAAATACATTTATATAATAGCTTAGTAAGAAGTGTTTTAGAGTATGGTAGTGTGGTGTGGAGACCTCGTTATGCGACACACTATTTACGAATGAAGAGGGTACAAAAACGGTTTCTTTATCATCTGGTATTCGCTCATTGTAAGGCTAAAGAACCTGGTTCGTACAACGACACGCTGGCATTTTTTAAAATGCTTTCTCTAAGTAAAAGAAGAGACTTGTTGGATTTAATTTATTTACACAAATCTCTTAACAGCACAAGCGATAATCCAGAACTATTATCCAAATTTAGGTTTAATGTCCCCTTTCGGTATCCACGCAAACCGATTACTCCTATCGTAGGACCTCTTAGTAGAACAGTGTTAGGTAGAAACTCACCGATTTCACGACTGTCTAAAATACTAAACGACAACAGCGAAGTTCTTGACCCATTTCGAGACTCAATGTTAAAATATAAGTTTAAAATTTTATCCCGTATTCAAATTGTTTTATAAATGTCTACTTTCGATAATTTTATCTACAAAAAGTGTATTAATATTGTTAAAAATATGTTTGTCAGTGTTATATTACTATTAATTTAACGTGACGCTTGTTTTCTTCGTTGGATTAATGCACAAGCGCTTAGTGAATTAAAAATGTATAACTTCATAATTTGTGTTATATAGCATGCTTAATTATTTTTTTTGTTTCACTTCTTTTTCTTGATGTTTAATGTTATCATCACTTGTGGATCATAATAAATAAATAAATAAATAAATCATCAAGAGGACATGAGAGCCATAAATGACCGCTATCTCCAAGAAAAGAGTCAGGGTCCGAATCGGCCTCAAGTTTTAAAGCAATGGCGCCACCGAAAGTACCTAAAAGTCGCAGAGAACGGGGAGGAAAAGCCTCAAGGGCGCGTCATAAAATGCGTGAAAGTTCTTCTTAAGCTAAATTTCGGTGGAACCGATAAAGATGTCTCTCGGATAGTCTTTTTATATGGACACTCGTGAAATAGCCGCTTCTGAGGAGTCTACAAACACAGAAGATGAGTTATTTAACTCGTCCATGCCTCCTGCAACCACAAGAGCGAAAAAGAATCTTCCAGGAATAAGTGAGCTGGCTAGAGAGATGTAAACAAAGGCGACATGCGAACTTGGAGATTGCGTCAAGAAAAACTTGTTGGCTGTGGAAAAAGTAACAGATCGCTCTCGCAATTTAAAGCTTTGTTCATAGTCTACATTTGGCGGCGATTACAGTAGAAGCGGCATTCCAGAAGCTAGCAAAACGTGTTCCAGCAGATAAATATGTATCCAGGATAGAACAAGAAAATAGTGAGTTGCGTGCGCAGATCTGCAATATGTAGAAGAAATTTAACAATCTGTCTAAAGAGTTAAATTCACTCCGAACACAAAGAAGCTCAATTGCATTGAACGAGTACACTCAACCTGCTCCTTCATCAAACGTCACTCCACATATTGCTCGTTCGTCAAGCACACAGAAAAGCAATGAATCCGCGCTGATGGAGCAAATAGGGATATTGATCGAGCAAAATCTAGCAGCGTTTAAAGCAGAGATTTTTCCTTATAGAGCTATAAGACCTCCTTTAATGCAATCCATTCTTACCACACAAACTAAAGCATCCACTGATGCCGACATTGCTGAGAATGCACACACACAAACAAGCTCAAAAGGAAAAAATGTGGATCAAGAAGGGTCATAAACCCAATCGTTGAAGATTTACCACCGGTAACTGTTTCTCAAAAAACGCAGGCACTAATTTCTCAGCTAACTTGGTCGACAGTGGCTACCAAGTAGGCATCTTCGAGGAAGCCAGCGGTTGAAGACTAGGAAGAGGGAGTTGCCTAGGCTACCATCTGCTGCAATTTCAGTTACAGTACCCGAAGGCTCAACTCTGACTTGCACGACAACAGGTCATGACAACAACGAGAAATAAGATTCGCCTGAGTGACCTTGGCATCGAAAATGTTAAGGCGAAGAGAGCTTTGACTGGTGGTTTAATCCTCACAATAACCGGTGTAGATAACGAAGTTAAGGCTGACTTGCTTGCGATTAGAATGTGCAGTGAACTTGCGGATCTAAAGCTGAAGATCGCTCGTCCAAAAAAATGAGCAAACTGCGAATAATGGATTTAGACGACGCTATCACTCCACAGGAAGTTGTGACGGTAATCGCTGAATCAGAAGGCTGTTCAGTAGAACATGTTAAGGTTGGTGAGATTCGTCGGTCAACCACTTCACTGGGGACCGCTTGGGTACGATGCCCGTTAATCTGATCCGATCCGATCCGATGCCGGATCTTCAAAGACGGTCAGACCATAGAATGAGTACCAAACATTGTAGTCTGACATAAGATAAGCAGAGAAAACTGAGGGCTCCGTTTACTAACGATGAGACTAACGCAAAGACCACGGCTTTATCGTCGGAGTCTAGGCAGGTGGAACCTATAGAGGCGTCACAATGACATCTATATGAGTTTTTCAAGCCTACTTAAACCACTGCCGTAACGCTTAGAACCTTCTCATGCAGAGTATTGCAGAGTGGTCCGTTGGCCTTGCTATAGTTGCGGAACCATATAACATCCCCGACCACCCTCGTTGGTTTGGTAATGAGTCAGGTACTAAGGGGATATTGTAGGCAGGTGGAGAACGTGTTCCACCCTGCTTCCTTGTTGAAAAATGTCGAGGATATGTAACTATACAGTGGAGTATCTTAGCTGTAGTAGGCTATTATATATCCACTAAAATACCTCTTTCCGATTAGGTTAGGTAGTGTGTTTACCCCGCCCATTGGTTGTCCTGATACTTTAATGCTCATGCTACGGAATGGGGAAATAACAGGGATGACGCAAGAGGAGGAATAGTTCTTGAATGGGCAGCGAGCCTCAATCTTCGACTCTTAAACCGAGGGACAGAAAGTACATGTGTACGGTGGAATCGAGAGTCCATCGTAGATTTTACTTGGGAAACTCCTTCCGCTATTCGTATTCTGTCTAATTGGCGTGTAGCAGAAGAATTAGTCATATTTTCTGATCACCGCCATATAATATTTGACATTTCCATCCGCCGCCACCAAAATCGCTCTAATAACCCTTTG
Source organism: Dione juno (assembly GCA_037127375.1). Taxonomy (NCBI): domain Eukaryota; kingdom Metazoa; phylum Arthropoda; class Insecta; order Lepidoptera; family Nymphalidae; genus Dione; species Dione juno. The sequence continues at coordinate 1,329,612 of JAXRJS010000004.1, forward strand.
GGGGTATTGCGCTGGTCACTCAAGAGGCTAAACAGAGACTACCTTCAGGCTGCTGCGATTGTGGCATCATGGCCAGTAAACGCCCAAGAGGTTTTTGCCGATCCTGAAAATGAAGTGTCATGGTTTAGGGGTACAATGGTATGAAGTTGTGACGCAGCAATGCCCAGAGTCAAATGACTTAATTATAAAGCAGAGTACTGGTGGTCATTGGAGATAGCCAAGCTACGTGAGCCTGAGCTGAATACCACACCAGTCACGATGGCATACCCAGAAGAGTTCAAGTTTTAGCCCTCCGTGCCCTTAGAAGCAGACTAAGACAGTTATTCAAGTGTTGTATTCGTTCTGCCACATTTCCCAGGACTTACCCGCTTTATTTCGCCCCATATGTTTTTTAGATGAAGTAGGTTAGCTTTTTAAGCGAAATTTAGCTAATCGTCTCAACGAACATCTGACGTGCGTCGGACCCAATTTACCGGATAATCAGTTTGGGTTCCGTCAGGGACGTTCAACTTTAAAAGCCATCTTACGTGCTTGCTCTCTCACAATGCAAGCTGTTTCCCAAGGTGGAATGTTTTTGGCAATAAGTCTGGATATTGTCATGCATTTAATTCTATCCCTTGGGATACAATTATAGAATCACTAATGTACTTTCAGGTGCCCTTATATTTGCATGCGATTATTAAGAACTATTTGCGAGATAGGTACATATTATACACAGATCAAAACGGCGACAGAATCCGTAGAAAGATGTATTGTGGGATCCCGCAAGGATCTGTTCTAGGGCCTCTGTTGTGGAATCTTGTGTACGACATTGTTTTACGTGTGGATCTACCTAGTGGTGTCAATGGTGTTATTTGCTATGCAGATAACACGTTGGTGCTGGCATCTGGGGGTACATTCGAGGAGACCAAAATACTTGCAGAAATTGGAGTGAAAACGGTCATTACCAAAATGGGTTTACGTATAGAAGCTCACAAGACCGAGGCGTTATGGTTTCACAAGTTACCGAGGAGTAGAGAGCCGCCTGACTCGCATATTCACGTGGGTGACCATCAGGTTCAGGTCGGGCAGCATATAAAATACTTAGGGTTGACATTGGACAGTCACTGGGGCTTTGAAGAACATTTCGAGCGCCTTATTCCTCGGACAGACAAGGTAGTAGGTGCTCAGCACACTTCCTAATCTTGGTGGACCGAGCGAGGAAGTTCGTTTATATTATGCTGGGGTACTACTTGTTAAATGATCCTATACGGTGCACCTATCTGGTCTCACAGACTATTCGCCGATGTTGAACTAAGATCTATAGCCTTCAGCGCACAGTAGCAATTAGAATAGTTCGTGGCTACCGTACGATATCTTTTGAGGCTGCGACTTTATTAGCGTGCTTCCTGCCTTTAGATATTCTGGCATCTATGAACGCAACATTATTCTGTCAGATCCGAGGTTCAATTGGGTGCTCGCCCTCAAGCATGATTAATATCAGACGGGAAGAACATACTATCGCTTTCGCGAGGTGGCGCACGCGACTTTACCAAGAGCGTTATACATGCAAACGTGTCGTTCAAGCAATCCTCCTTTCATTTGAAACTTGGATGAGACGAAAACGAAAACTTGCTGACACTGTGGCAAAGAGTCTGATATCGCCCAGCACACCTTTCAGTTCTGCGCTGCCTGGGACGCTGAAAAGCAAGCCCTAGTATAGGAAGTCTGGCGTAATCTTTCTCTTCCCGCAGTCATAAAGACAATGTTGGACAGGGAATCAGCGTGGACAGCCGTAGTCACCTTCTGTGAGACAGTCATGTCTCAGAAAGAGGCTGCAGAACAAAATCGGGAGAGGGAGAATCCTTCTCTCCATAGGCAACGTCGCCATGGTGGCTCGCTCGCTAATCTTCCCGGTGTTATATTAGCTTAGCTTAGTCTACATCGCTTGTGGTTGTCCCCTGGATCAACAAAAAATGGGTTAAACATTCGCCTGTGCCATTGATTGATTCGGAAATAAATTAACTAATGCAAAATGTAGTAAAGCATAATTTTAAGCTGAATGACAGTGATGCTAACCGGGTAAAATATATTCGAGCTCGAAACCAATACATCATGTAGAGACGCACAAAGACGCTATATTTATAAATCTGTCGATAACGGCGGCACTGCTAAAACTTGGAAGTTTCTTGAATCACTAGGAGTTGGCAAATCCCATCAATCAGTTTAGGTCAACATTGATGTTGATATCCTAAATAACCACTTTATAGCATCCAATGTAATCGATACTACTTCTAAGAAGGAAACAATGAACACTCTTTCATTATTGCCTACTCGTTACTCAAAACCGTTTTACTTTGGCTCTTTCACCAAATGTGATGTTAAAAGGAATATACTCGTACAATCTATGGCCTCTAGCGCCGTCGGTTATGATTGCATTAGTCGTAGTATGATTATTCCTTTCCTCAATATCGTGTGTCCAATATGAGTACACGTTTTTAATTTTTCCTTGACCTGCAGCAAATTTCCAGAAATTTGGAAAATGCTTAGGTAATCCCTCTACCTAAAAGTGGAAACCCGAAAACCCTTCCGATTTTCGTCCTTATCTATTTTTTCATTTCTTTACAAATTTTTTGAGAAATTAATCCACGAGCAATTAACCCGTTACTTGAATAGACACTCTCTCCATAGTTCTCTTCAAGCAGGCTTTCAAACAGGTTATAGTACGACTTGTACTTTACTTAAGGTTACTGACGAGATTCGGTGAAGTATGAATAATAAAAAAATACTATTTTAACCCTTTTAGACTTTAGTAACGCCTTTAATAACGTTGATCATGACATATTGTTAAAACTTCTGTATTCTTTAACATATCTGCATGTGCGATAGAATGGTTTCGTAGTTACCTCAAAGGGCGACGGCAACGCGTTCGTTTGGATGAGAAATTCTAATCTTGGTGAGACGTCTTCGCTGGGGTTCCTCAAGGCGGCGTGCTATCTTAGTTACTCTTTTTAATTTTTATAAACTCAATTACTCAGAATATTTCTTCTTTCTACCATATATATGCAGATGATATACAAAACAACATTGTAAGCTGGAAGACTTATCAAGTGAAATTGGCGACGTCAACAACGATCTTGATGCAATTCATAGATGAAGTCAGTCTTATGGCATAAACGTTAACCTTAACAAATTACAAGTTATTGTAATCGGTAGCCTAGGCATGATATGCAGGATTGATTGGCCAATTATAGCATCTGCTACGTATAATGACGTTTACATACCTTATTGTAGTAACATGAGAATAGTAAACTACACAAAACCATAATTGCAATAAATAATAACTATACACTGCTGAATCTTAAAAATGAAAGTGTCGATCCATTTAATAAGCCAGATAATGTTAAGGAAAAAAATATACTTGGAGAAAAAATGAACTCCATGGCAGACATCCAAATGACTTAGAAGTTACAAGTAGATTAAGAGGCATCGAATAAATGGTTAAGTTTAAGTGGACTATTTCCAGAAACAGAAGGGTTCATTTTAGCAATCCAAGATCAAGTTAGTACATTGAACATGACAGCATGATGTATTTCGTACATGCAATAATAGGCCAGAAACTATACAAGATATCACCGGTGTGTGCGTTTCATTAACATAAAACGATTACACACATAGACATAATCAGTTAGTAATTATTATACATCAGAAACTTGTGCTTAAATTTAAACTCCTGTCCGATCCCCATACTACATATTATAATTACACACCGCGACCAGTTTAAGAAAATCAAAGCTATAGATATATTATTATAGAACCATCTTAACGGATCATACATTATATAATAACAGAGCAGATATAATATTTGTGGATAGGACAAATAAACATACATACATAATAGATATAGCAGTACCTAACACTGACAATTTACAATCAACGATAAGAGAAATTCGAAATACACAAAGTTACAGGAGGAAATTAAAAGAGTGTGGTTAACGGACAGTGTTATAATAGTTCCTATAGTAATATTAACGAGTGTAGTTCCGCATATTTTGTTAAATTCTTTAAATATTCTTAAGTTCCCTAAATGTACATGACTCTGATTGTTCATCTGATTCATCATGTGATTGACTCTTCAACAAGCAACTATTTTAAATACATGTAGGACAGTGAGAACATTTTTACACTAAGGTTCAGACAATGATGCAGTTACAAACTAAATCAACCAGACCTGATCCAGCACTTGGTACATACCCGTGCTGGTTCAAATTACCAGGTGTAACCTGAGATATATAACCGATAAAAACATAATAATAATAATAATAATAGTATATTATTTTTATATTTTAAATTAAATACACAGTTAGCGGAAGCATTTTACCGCGTCATTTTATACAATTCTAGCGATCTGTTTGCTTTGCCCTTTGGATGGATGTTCTAGGATTTACTTTAATTTTTGTATAAAAATAATGAAAATGATCTTATAAAATATATTATAAAATTATCATATTTTTAAAATGAGTAGAAGACACGTGCGCAGTAAACGTGAGTTATCCCGTGTAATATACGATTGTTATTCCTCCACAACCTCCTTTTTGTTCCCATAAAAGTTGTAAAAAGTAAAAAAAGTGGTTTAGCTGTTACGAAGATTGGCCCCAACAAAACGGAAAGACAGACAGACAAAACATAATATTTGTATTTTATTACCGTGTTAATAACTTTATACACTTGAAATGCTATTTTGTAATCAAATACAGACACTTCTATTTTATTTATATTTCAAATTGATTCTCGACCTGCGACTTCGACTATATGTCATGAGTCAAAAATCATTTTTGTATGTCAAAAATCAAAACCTTAATATTCCTTCCTACGCCTCCCTTCTTTCTACGCCTTCTTATATTGTAAGCTTTATTTTGAATAAAAAATAATTTATATATTAATAATTCCCGTTTAAAAAATCATAAAATAGTCAAGCAAAAGATAAAAAATCTGAAATTACAAAATTATTCCAACAATATGAAGCTAAATAAATACATACATTCTGACAAGCGGGACATGTAGTGACTGGCAACTCTGGTAGCATATTGCGGTAGTAGAGCGGAGGTAGCGGCGGCTTCTCCACAATTACTACTGACACAGGATTTAAGTGGAGTAGCGCTGAACGACTGCATACCACCGTGCCTTCATCGTCCTGTTATAGTCATACATGTCAGACTAATTAATTTTGAAACATTTTGGATGGATGAATTTGATTATTATGAGATTAAGGTGGCGACCATACAAACGATGGAGCTGGGTGGATGGATGGAGCTTTCAATTCAGAGAAATTGTTTACATTTCCCTGCTCTAATAAATAAAGATGTTCTTATTGGCGGAAATATTGATGGAAATACCTGTTATAACGCAAGGTAAAGCGTCATGTTCACAAAAAATATAAAACTGCAAAATATGTATGAAATCTACGAAAATTGAGGGATAGATTTTTTTATTTTTTGTTAAATAGCAGAATTAAATAAATAACATCGAAAAAAGAATAAATTATCATTTCAATTTAAATATGAATTAAATCTTAATTCATATTTATATATGAGGATATATATATATATATATATATATATATATATATATATATATATATATATATATATATATATATATATATATATATATATATATATATATATATATATATAAGTAATAGAAGACCACATTTACTTTACCTACCTCCTCTACTTTATCCAGAAAGGGGTCAGTGTAGTCAACATCGTGGTCTATTCGTAAGATATCCGGTTCTTCGACTTGTGCATTATCCACTTCCGGTATAGGCATACTTTGTATCAAGTTTAATGCTTCCTCGTGAGTTATACCTTCAGCTGGTTCGAATTGGACTAATGGCAGTACTTCTGCAAATTTATATTGATAATTAATACTTACGACTATCGTCCAAATGTTGTGACAGCGACTGTATTTAAAAGCGATGGTAAGTAGTAGGTTCGATCCTCACTTGGGTCAATAATTTTATTATAGCCAAAGTGCGGTATTGCGTTCTGTCAATCTGCGATACAATCAGTACCCAAATTCGCGAGCTCGGACAGAATGCGGAGAGCGGAGTGTCTTGACACTATGTTTCCTCTGCTTAACTTGCATAGTGTACGATAAAATATGGAGCTGTATTATATATGCAGACACTCCGTTATACGCTTTCACTACCTGTTACACAGCAGGTTACAGGTAGCCTGTCACCGTGCTCTAAGAAAAAAGGGTATGGCAATATAAGGGTATGTTTCGTACCATGAGTAGCTAAAGAATAAGCAAATCGGTGTTTGCATCGGGAACATTGGTTCGAGAGTGGTGGAGCATGGCGGCGACAACGCCAGCACAGCGGAGAGATTTCATCCTCGTTATTGGGTCCGGTCACTCCACTCTTTAGCATTAGTAGCTCAACACCTTCCTGATTGAGTAAATGCAATTTTTGTCAATTGTTATTATTACTGTCGTGATTTCTTTCTTTATTATTAAGATAATTGTAGAAATTACTATACAATGGCAATCAACCCACTTATGCAGCAATTTTTAAGCCTGTTATTTGTATACTTAACCTTTTGTTATACGGGATTCATGCATTTTATAGGAAAATAGAAAGAGAACAAGATGTTCATGGAATATATTGCCAACTCAAGCTATATTTCGCGATGTTTATTGTATCACTGTATGTATTTGTAAATCTAGTTACACAAACAGGCTTCAGGAAACGAAAAGACAAGACAAGAGAAGTATATCTCTCTACCTCTATATACCTGTATATGTATACTCTCACAAACATATTATATATATGTTCAAATTTTTCTTGCATTGTTTTTAGGGTTTTGTTTAAAAATAAACGTTTCGTGGAAATTGACCGCCAAACCACCGTTCTAATTTGTTAAAGGATGTTTCGATACCCAAAAGTTTCCAGTAAATAAAAAGTTTAGTTTATTTTTCTTTTTATATGGATATTTTTGATTTGCCATCTATATGTATTGATTTTTTTTATACGGATACAGTGATAGTATGACATTACATCTAAGACAGCCAAAACCACCATATAATTCCACTGAAATAAAAAGATGGCGCTGTTCAAGAAAATCCTTAAATACTACAGAATATAACCGTACGCTATTACTTTTTTATTATAAAACAAATAGACATTCTGCGCTAAGTGGACGGGGAAATGTGAATAATTCCGATTTTCGATACATATAAATATGATAACAATGTATAGGTTAGCGCTTAACACAATCGCAAATTATTTTTGTAGTATAGCGTTTAGTTTAGGAGTTACATAAGTTCGAAGTAGTGAGTAGCTGGCGGACATAAAACCTTTCAAGCCTTATTATGCGGTTTAAAAACTAACTGACTTACCTGAAACTTTGGAGGCACTTGAAGTCCTAAAATTTTGTCCAGCATTTGTCGAGACAAAATGTTGGCGTTGAGGACCTTTGCTTGTTTTGCTAAGCATAAGTACAAGCAACTGACAACAACTTGAGAAAAAAATATTTAAATGATAATGATAATAAACCTCAACTTCAATCAAATTCTCCATAATATACTATTATCACATAACAAATACCCAAATACCCTGTTTAAAAAAAATAATATGTATTTAATTACTCACTATTTAATTACTATTCGTTGGAATTTTTAATAAGTTAAATTATTATATTTAGTCTAATAGGACAGCACAAGCCACAATATTTTAATAAAAGTTACATACGAGATAAATGCATAGCGAACAACGTCATTAATATATTTAAACACAAATAAAGCAAAAGAAAAAATGGCAAAATGGAGCAAAAGCAGAAGGCAAAATGGAGGACTAAATGTCTTGCCACTAGGTTTTTTACCCTGCTATACAGAAAAATATTTTGAAGATGATTTTTTTCCATTTACAAAGGATACAACATAGACACTCCAGGCGGCGGCACTGCGTCCAACAACGCTAACACATACCGTGCCGCGTTTAGCAGCGCGTCGGGCTGGGACAGTGAAAACGGCTCGTGCACGCAACGGTGCACAGAGTCGTACGCGTGGTAGATGCGGGCCAGCCGGTTGTTTTCTACGTACTTTTGCAGGAACGTTTCACGGTCTCTGCAGTTTTTGCTTATATTTTATGGCGCATCTATATGCTCGGGAAGATTCGGCATGTTTATACAACCCTTAGTGCCAACGGGTAAGTACGTCGTAAGCGCTTACCGCCAGTTTATTTTGATTTGACACAAACAAACAAACTGACTAACTCTTGCAAGCCAAGCCATACACCCCATTTACACGTTTTATGTTTGTGGTTTTTTGTGTACACACGTTTTATGTGTATCATTACACATAAAATAAAAATGCTCAACCAATAAATTCTAACAAACCTAATTAAAAAAAATATAAGAAATTTCTGACCTTTCATTATTGATTGCCGATTCTAAATGTTGTGAGGCCAGTAGATGATGCAAGTAAGCCGCGTCGTTAAAACGCTCCTCAGCCACAGCGTTGCCAACTAGCACGGTGAACACTCGCATTGCTGTCGTTGTATCACCTGCCATGTGATAAGCTAGAAGAAAAACATATATATTTGATGATTAGACATGAATTTATACTGAACACTGTTTTAAAAAAAAACGGGATAAAATATTTTTTTTAAATATCTTCGCTAATATGAAAACGTTGTTGTGCACAAGACGGTGTGGTTGTTTTAATTGTATAAGTCGCTATAAAATCACTCTGCAGTAATTCTACAAATTTATATGTCTTCTAGTACATATTTTAGAAATGTATAGGTTGTAAACTAAACTATAGCAAATGTAAAACAAGTTAGAATGATGGCAACAAACAAAGATTTGTTTGTTGCCATCTACTTTCTTACACTTGCATACTATTTCCATAAAAGTTAGTTTTAAACTACTATAGAATGTAAAAAATAAGTCAGAATACTATTATTACCTTTTTGTGCTTCAACAAACTTATTCTCCTGTGCCATACGATGTGCGTATGGCAGATACACCTCTTGTTTACATTCCGGGTGTTCGCGGACGAGCGCGAACGCTCGTGACCAATCACCCGCTATTACTGCGAGTTCTGCCACTTTCCTGAAAGATTTAAGAAAAAATATAATACTTGTATTTTGTATTATAGGTATATTGTGACAAATTCAAAAATTATAGGTACGTCCGAAACGAATGACATTACTTAAATTATGTGTAATTAAATGATCGATGATGATGATGATGTCAAATATCGTCAAATATATAGCTAATACAATAAACATTGTCTTACTTATAATCTCCTAGACGTTGATAAACATCCCCGGCCGTTACATATTCACTAACAGCTATTAGAGCTTCCGCTAAATGCCGCAAGGAGTCACTAGATCCCTTATCCATTTTTCGGGCGAGTTCTATTAACCTGTTATTATAAAAATTATTTATTATTGTCGAAAGATATTCTTAAATATAATTATGTATATTTAATTTCCACTCTAAACTACAAAATATCTGTAGCTAGTTACTCACCTGTAATGAACTACAAAATATCTGTGTCGTAGAGTAAATTAATTTTATAACTTTCAAGGTAAACATAATTTAAAAAATTGCATTAGTTTTATAAGTCTTACTTAATTTTACATCTATTATATTAAACTCATTTTAATAAATATGGTAATAAAAGCAAAATGCATGTCAATGCTCATCATGAAGAGCAACTTTTGCTAAGAACTGAATTCCATATTCATAATTTAGCTGGGCTATTTTAGTTGTTTCAATCTTCAAATCAATCATATACCATGCCTTTCCTATGTTTATTGACTACACAGTAAAATAAAATGCTGAAATCCTTCCAGTAAATATTAAAATATGCAAGTGAAAATATTAAATTTTTATTGTATTATTATAATAATATAATAAAAATGTAATATTTTCATAATATGTAATATTTTAAAAATGAAATATTTTCATAATATATTATGGATGCATTTTCAAAGTCCAATATTGATATTAATTTCTTTCAGCTTAATACGTCCACGCGATCTTAAGAAAAGTGAACTTTACAGACGGCCAAAGACAATGCCAAATTTTATTCAAAATAAAAAGATACAAAGTTCGTTTTTTAACGTCATATAATTTAAACCGGTTCACTAAAATAACTGTCTCAGAACCTAACTCTCTAACCTGAGAAGAACCAGAGCCAGAAAGTCTTTCTCTCAGGATTTATTTTTTTCAAATTGATAATTTACGATTATTAGCGACAATGATGTTAATGATTGCCGTGTGGATGCCGGCTTAGAATAGTACCACCCCATCTCGTCTTGTGGGTGTCGTAAAAGGCGACTAATAGAATACAGCCAGCAAGAGAAGGGCAGCAGCTTTTCCTGAAATCTAGGCCTAACTGCGATCGCCAACCCGCATGCCAAGCGTGGCGATTATGGCAAATAACTCTTAAAGAATAAGCGCATACAAAACCGGCCCGTTTACGCTCCGACCTCGGCGTCGACGAGTTAAGAATGGGACAACTTGAAATTTAGAACGGCAACGGAACGCCAGAGGCCAAATGTTGATCGATTTCATGGAGAAGGAGGGTCTCTACATGATGAATTCCTTCTTCAGGAAACCTCAACATCGGAAGTGGACCTGGATGAGTTAGGATGGAAATTTCAAAAACGAGATAGATTTTATCATGTCGACGAAGAGGCAAATATTCAATGATGTCTCTGTGATCAATAATGTTAAAATAGGAAGCGGCCACCGACTTCATCGAGTCACATTGAATATTAACATTAAGCTCGAAAGGTATCCAATGATAAAGTCTACGCTCCGACCAGTACCCGCCCAAGTCCAAAACTCTGAGAGCGTTCAACTCGAACTTCAAAACCGCTTTGAAACCCTTGAGAACAGCGTAGATGTGGACGATTTAAACAACAAGATGGTAGATATAATTCGTACAGTGGGGTCGAAGTTTTTCAAAACCCACCGTACCAAAATAAAGAAACTCTCAGACGAGACACTCCGACTCATGGAACAGAGACAAGAGATAATGCTATGAGACTCAGAACATGCCAATTGTTATAGGAAACTAAATAAGCAGATCTCTAAGTCTTTAATATACAACTTTCGCCGGCTTAATACAAATCGTATTAAAGAGGCTATTGAGCGAAACCAGGGCTCTAAAGTGTTCGCAAAAGATCTGTCTATTGGGCAAAGCCAACTGACGAGGCTGAAAACTGATGATGGTAGCATTGTTTCGAGTAGGTCTGAAATCTTGAGGGAGACAGAGAGCTTCTAAGAAAAATTGTACTCCACGCTAGCACCAGTTGATATCCTGCACCGAAAATATCCCGGACGTCAACCTGTCTGAGATTAGTATGGCTCTTAAACAACTTAAAAACAACTAGGCGCCAGCCGCCGTAATTTTTGAAGGGCAAACGCCCAAAGCATGGAGTGAAGATGAGGTTGTTCTGTTTTTCAAAAAGGGTGATAAAACTCTCTTAAAGAACTATAGACTAATCTCACTTTTGAGCCATGTTTACAAGTTTTCAAGAGTCATCAAGAATCGTCTCTCCCGCGGGTTTGACGACTTCCAACCTCCCGAACAAGCCGGTTTCCGAAAAGGCTATAGCACTTTAGATCACATTCATACGCTGCGGCAAATTATACAGAAGTCTGAAGAGTATAACTTGCCACTTTGCTTGGCGTTCGTGGACTATGAGAAAGCTTTAGATTCGACCGAGACTTGGGCAGTGCTACAGTCTCTCCACAGGTGCCAAGTAGACTAAAGGTACATCGAAGTGTTAAGGTATCTATACGAAAACGCCACTATGTCGGTCCGATTACAGAACCAGAGCTCTAATCCTATCGAACTACAGCGCGGTGTGAGACAGGAAGATGTTATTTCTCCGAAACTGTTCACTGCCACGATGGATGGTTTGGATTGGAGAAGATACGGCATAAACATCAACGGCGAGAACCTTACACACCTTCGTTTTGCCGATGATATAGTATTACTGGCTGAGATCATTGAAGACTTGAACACAATTCTCGAAGATCTCAGTAGTGTTTCCCAAAGAGTAGGTCTTGAGATTAACATGGAAAAAACTAAAATGATGTTAAACACTCATGTTGTACCTGCTCCAGTCAATATTGGGAACACTATACTCGAATTTGGGAAACTATAAAATATCTTCGTATTCAAATTACCGAAATGTCTTATGACGAAAGTCTTTGACCATTGTGTGTTGCCAGTGATGACCTACGGAAGCGAGACGTGGCCGCTAACTATGTGTCTCATAAGAAGGCTCAAGGTCACGCAGCGTGCAATGGAGAGAGCAATGCTTGGTATTTCTCTACATGATAGAATCAGAAATGATGGCATCTGTAGGAGAGCAAAAGTTACCGACATTGCTCGAAGAATTGCGCAGCTGAAGTGGTAATGGGCAGGACACATAGCGAGGAGAACTGATGGCCGATGCGGCGGAAAGGTTCTTGAGTGGCCACGAACTGGACGACGCTGGGTGGCCAGGCCCTCTACTAGGTGGACCGACGATTTGGTCAAGGTCGCCGGAAGCCACTGGATGCGGGTAGCGTGGGACCGATCGTTATGGAGATCCTTGGGGGAGGCCTATATCCAGCAGTGTTTATTTAATTCCCATTGTGTGTCGTCTTTTAAAAATTATTAGTTCGGAAATAACCTTTAATACACAAACGTCTTTTCATAATTCTTTAATGAGATTAATAATTCAATTGTGATATAGAACATCCTGGGACGTTTTCTGGGATTTTATTGTAAAAACGTACACACTGCGCACCTCAAAGATTTAGCCTATTTCTAGTATTAACAATAAGATCCTGTGATGGTGTCTTAAAATATATGGCTTGAACCCTGATATATAAGACACAATTCCATAACTAACATGTCTCTCCGGCCGCTCTCCGCGAGCAACTTGGCTGCACGCTTCACGTCCCCCGCCGCTAGGTACATCTCGGCGGCGGCGCGCGGCTCGTTTACACGGCGTGCCCATTCCGCACGCTGTCGGGCGATGCTTGCCAGGCCCTCACCCTCGCCTATGTATTCCTGGAAGAGTACAAGCAATTGACGTTAATAAAAGCTTTAATTAGCTACACTTGTACTTGTGAGGCCGTCATGGAGCAGCGGCCCAGCGTCTGCCTGTAAGCGCGACTGTTGCGGGTTTAATTTCCACTCGGGGAGAATGAACTATTTTCATTATCTCTTTCTAGTATTAAGACAAAGCGCGGCGTTAAGTGTGTGGCTTAGCACTATGTTTCATCTGCCTATTCTGCTATAGGCGCGATACAGCGTATAGTGTTATAGCTTTATATAATAAAAAAAACCTGTGTTTATTTCCTAGTTCTTTCATACAGCTTTGCCCCCGTTGTAACATATTAATATTAGTATTTAGGGGTTGTATATGACACACGACACACAATATCCAGTGTGTCAGCTATTACTGATCGCAAGTACAATTAGTTGTAACGAAACAACTAACGTGATATAGTATATATTACGTCAAGCCTTCCTCCAACACATAAATAATTCAAACCAGGAGTTCCTGAGATTAGTCTCCAACTCTTCAGCTTTATCATATTAGTATACATTTATATATCAATCAATCAACTTTGCAACATTATTTCGGCCCACTTCAGAGGTTCAGATTTGATAACATTTTTGTTGTCATAGTATGGACATGATGCCATCCTGGCTAGGAATGGCAGGGTATATTACATACTAGACCGTAACAGGAAGCTTTTATATTGAGATAACACTTCCATTTCCGTCGATTTCGTACCAGTTGTCGCACTTTAGTGGCGTCATTTGGCGGGTGCGCATCATTTTTCAGTTTCTTGTAAGATTGAAGCTATTCAAGACACTATCAAGTGGTAAAATACTTTTTGCACATAGTAAATAACGGAAAAAGGCATATCCAGAGAAATATTCTGTGTGAAATATACAAGATATTATGATGTATCTTTTTTAAATTATTTTAAATAGAACGCAATTTAAAATAATACAAATTTTAACAGTGTTTCGTTTGAAAAACGAATCTATTGTGATTCGTAATAATTTTGTAAAGTGGCCCTACACACGAATTTTCATTTTATTAAATTATTAAAGGAAATGCGGAAGTATTTATGAACTATTTATTGAAACATTGTGCACGTAACACCATTTATCCAGATTCTATGTGAAGTTACACCGTACACATGTGGTTTTTGAACCTAATCACTAAAATCATTGAATTTACTGAATTAAATAACCATTGGGTAGTGGGTAATTATTTAATAATATCGATCATTGTACCAAGATTTGGTTATTGTCAGGCGTACGATATCCTTGATACATAAAGTACATATTTATTTAAATATATATCACGGTTCACTAAATTTGATGTAATTTGTACTTTGTAAACTAGCATATAACTAAAGAACAGAGGCACTTGAAATAAGTTAAAAAAAAATTATACCACTTATCTCGATTGAAATGAGTAGCTTGCAAAATTGACAATGGTTCAATCTTTGTTCATGTGTTCTATTCAATTTGCGTAATGTTGAAGTGATTTGTGTCCTATTGATATGAGGTAAGAAATGAAATGAAAAACTGACCAACATGACGCTGCTTTTGATATTTTTAAGAATCAAGCGAATTGTTGCCTCTTAGGTGCCTATATAGAGAATGCCTATGCATACATAAACTTTGATTTCATCGTGTGGACTGCATTTTGCATTTGCATTGCATTTGATCAAATTTGGACTTCTTATTTAAAACTTGTGTCACACATAAACTATTCACATCGAAGACGTTATCGTGTTAAATTGACCAAAAATTTACTTATTAATTAAAAATAACAAGTCAAGCTAATTGTTGACTCTAGCTAGAGCAAAGTGTGCCTACCACCCATAATTGCGATTGATATTGGAGTTAATATCAAATTATAGGTTAAAAATTAACCAGATTTTTGACTTACTGTCTTACGCGTGGAAAGTGTATTTATACAAACATTAATGTGGATAAACTTATTGCCAGCGCTTGGAACTTACTAAATAAAATAAAATAAATAAAAATTATATTTATTTAAAAATTTACACACAGATTGTTTGCACTGAAATTTCCGCGTGGAAATATCTTGAGAATATCTCGCTGCTCCCAAATGAATATCAACAGTTACAAATAATAATAATACGGTTGAAAATATTGTGTGTATTGTGTGTGTGCACGTGTGTGTGTTTTGTGAGTACGTAATTCATCATATTTAAAAACCACTTGTACCTAATGCTCTCTCTCGTGGGAAGAACCATTTTTAATAACTAACTGGGGCCAAGGTATTGTGAACAAAACGACTAAGCTAGAATATATTTTTTATATATATAGGCCAAGACAAGCACTTTTCAATTCAATTAAACATAGTAATGTCAGTGTTATCAATTTATTAAAAATTATTTTAATATACTTAGTTAATTACATATCATGAGCTAATATTACGAAGTCTTATACACGGACAACTATCTGAATTCAAATTAAACATCGATCCGAATAAGCAGTACTCACTAGACAATAAAAATATCCAAAAAAACTTATTTCTCAATGCTAATAATTATTCATCGGATTATATGTAATATATTACATATAATTGTAATTTTATAGCGTTATTGCATATTTTGTTACATTTTCGTCGATAGTGCACATTTACGCACATCCACCTCGCTAAAACTATATCTAAACCCGAGACCCGAACGCGTTGGTGAAATGCGTCGTGGGTGCGAGGTGCTTACGCCACTCGCTGCTTCACTCACGCATTTAGCCAATTTAGGATAGATGGCACAGTGATTTTTGAAATCGACAACAACTACTGCCTCATAATTCGTCTTCTAAAGCAGATAATTTTTTTTAGAAAAAAACAAAAAATATAATTCAACAAAGATTTTGTGAGCTATTCATTGGTTGCAATATTCGTTTCCATCAGTCAAATATCGAAGTATGTCGGAAATTCGTTAAGAAATATTGCACTAATCAGATAATTCCGAAAGAGAAAAAAATACCTGTCTACAGAGAAGTAGTTAGTGAAATACGCGGTGATCTCTCTGAGAATTTAGAATAGTAGCTGACAAATTTGAGCAGACGCCGTCGTAATCAAGTAAAATATATGTTATAATAATAATAAAAAAATACAATATATTTATATATATATATATATATATATATATATATATATATATATATATATATATATATATATATATATATATATATGTATATATATATATATATATATATATATATATATATATATATATATATATATATATATATATATATATATATATAGTAGAATTGATGATGCACACCTACTTAAAAACCAAATTAGTGTAACAAGTTAACTATTGCTGGTTAAGGTATAATAAAATGTATCACAGGTGTAATATGTACATAATCACTGCTTTATACGCATATTTGAATATTCACATTGTCGTAAATTTTATTAAAAGTATAGCTTTTATTTCAATTAAATTTCAAGTGACGTCACCAGGCGATCTCAAATAGACTACCAATATAAAAGCTTCCTTACGGTTAGTCAATTAAACGCATATAAGGATACTTACCTATTTGGAAGCTTTTAATTTTAATTTTCGCATAGTGTATATTGAAACAATGAATGACGCGCTTACAAGAAAGAAAAAAATTATACGCAGCTGCCAGATGGCACCACTAAATTCCAGCTTTTATTAACCGCATTTTCTTTTTACCTGAAGGTAAAAAGAAGTGCGGTAAAAAAAAGAGCGGTCCTAATCCACGAAAATGGAAATGCTCTTTCCATATAAAAGCTTCTGGTCAGGTAAATATTTTAAACTGCATTTCACTTCGGGTAAAACGCTGCTAGTAGCTAAAGTATCACAAAATATACTTGATTTTTGTGATATTTGACAGAAGTTTGATTCCTGTTTGGGTTTTTTAAGTAGTGATTTTCATCACGCGGTTTTGGGCTTCTATAAGTTCATAATTCATAATAGTTTTGAACAATGCTTTGTGAATGAATGAATTAGAGTTTTCGATGAGATGTATGCCATATTTATTTTTTTTATTTATTTATTTAGGCAAGCCAACGTAACATACAATGAATTACACTGTACATCACACTTACAGGCTAGCTCAACATGATTAAAAAAAAAAAAAAAAACAACAAGCATTTCTAATCTATGACCCTACACCAAGTTAAATACAACAAATCAAAAATCAAAAATACAAACAAAATATACAAAATTACAACTAAGCATCTAAATAAAACAAACAGAAAAAAATTAAATTAGTAATAACAATATTAACATAATAAACAATTGTTACGCAAAAAAAAAGAAACCAACAAGTATAACAAGGAAAGTGATAATTGACATTTGAGTTAATATTTGAGTGACATATAATAGGTCATTTTCACTATCGTCATCCCTCTAACTCATAATATTTCTTTAATTTTTTCTTAAATACTATAATGGCGTCTCTGAAAATATCAATATTTGCTGTATTAAAGATGGAATTGTAACTTTTCAGAATTTTGCTTAAAGGAGCATTTATGCCAAGGTTTGACTTTACCATCCTGCTAAGAAAAGTATGTTTCTTTTTTAATTGAGCTCTAGCATTTTTTCTCGGTATGATAAACATAATCTTTGAAAGTAGTTGGTTGCAGTCTATTCCTCCATTTATAAGTTTATGCAAGAAACAAATATCCAATATAACTCTACGACTGGCAAGGGAAAGCGTTTTATAAAATGCCAACCTATCAATATACTTCTCATTTCCCTTTGCTTTATGATCTATAAAATTCAAATGCTTTAAAAACTTTTTTTGTACTCTCACAATCCTGTCTCTGTGTGTTTGATAGTATGGATTCCACACTGTAGAACAATATTCCAATTTGCTTCTTACCATCGAGTTAAATAATATTAGTTTAGTATGAGATTTTTTAAATTCCTTAGTGTTTCTTATGATAAACCTACCGTTTTTAATAAACTTTCAATATGAGGTACAAAACTTAGCTTGTTATCTATCGTAATGCCCAAATCATTAATTTGTTTTATATTACTTACTGTCTTTCCATTTAAGTTTTATGAAAAGCTGATATTTTCCACTTTTCTACAAAAGTAATAGTAAAGCACTTTTGGTAGTTTAGATTTAGTTGAAATTTATTACACCAAAGGATTAAATTATTAAGGTCTTGCTGCATTAGCAACGAATCGTTTATATCTTTTATCTCCTTATAAAATTTAAGATCGTCTGCGTATAGATGAAAACGGCAATATTTAAAACATTTCGCTATATCATTGATAAAAATTCCAAACAAAGTAGGTCCAAGAAGGGAGCCCTGTGACACTCCTGATGTTGCAATAATTGTACAAGATTGATAACCACTAATAACAACGTTCATTTCTCGATTTATTAAATAAGATCTGAACCAGTCAAGTAGATTTCCGTAGATGCCATAACTCTTAAGCTTATGTATAAGAATCGAGTGATTAACAACGTCAAAGGGTTTAGCAAAGTCCGTGTATATGCAGTCTATTTGGCTACCCTTATCCAGTGACTCTAACAAATTATCAACAAATAAAGCTAAATTTGACGCAGTTGATCTTTTTTTAATGAAGCCATGCTGTTCTTCAGTCATTATAGACTTCATATGCCAATTAAGCACTTTACAAATCAACGACTCAAAAATCTTACCAAAAACTGATAATATGCATATAGGTCTATAGTTTGATATTTCCTTTCTGTCCTTGTTTTTAAATATGGGTACAATACGTGTTTTTTTCCATACTTTGGGAAATTCTCCTTCATCTAAAGATGTTCTAAATATAAGCAGTAGTGGCCTAGACAAGAATAATGCACAACGTTTTACAAAGATTGGAGGTATATCATCCGGTCCAGCTCCTTTATTTTTTTAAATTTACCATCTTGCTTTCTATTTCAGCTTCTGTGATATTAATTTTCTGTAAATAAAAGAGCTGACAATCATTTTGGAAATCCTTTTCTAAATTGAGTGATTTTTCTGCGTTGACTGGAGTAAATATATTAGAAAAGTAATTAGCAAATTCGTTGCAAATGTCGGCTCCATCGGTAAATGCAGAACCTTTTAGTGTCATAACGGCTGGGAAGTCACATTTATTATAGCGTTTATCTTTTAAAAACGAATAAAAAAATTTTGGATCTTTGGTTAAGTTATTTTCAACTCTGTCGATATAAGTTTTATAATCTCTCTTTATAAGAAATTCGCACCTGTCTCGCAGTAATTTAAATTCTATTTCATCTAATGGATTCTTATATTTTTTAAAACGAATTCTGTATTTATTTTTTTCAGCCAATCTTTTAATCAAATTATTAGAATACCAAGTAGGGTATAAATTTGTTTTCCTTATATTTTTCTTTGGTACCCAGTTTTCGATCACCTTACGTATCTCTCTATAGAAAACTTCCGTCATTTCATTGACATTGATTGAATTTTGAAATAGAACTTCCCAACTTAATTCTGATAGTTTTTTATTTATTATATTACAATCAGCACTTAAAAATTTGTGTCTCACCATTGTAGATGTTTGCAGTAATGCATTCTTGTGAGTAGTTTCATAATTTATTATTAAGGGAGGGTGATATTTATCTACTGGACATGCAAAAAAATTACTATGTTCTGTGCTAATGTTTTTATAATTGCTAAAAATAAGGTCTAAAATTTTTCCATATGAATTACAAATTCCATTATACTGTGATAAATTTGTTATTGCCATGAAATCATTAATTAATGCACTTGCTGTATTTTTATTATCAGGAGTAAAACTTTTATTATCCGACTCTTCAGTCCACTGTATTGCTGGTATATTAAAATCTCCTATTAGAATAGTACAGGATTGTTTATGAATTATCCGTTCTATATTGTTTACATAGGTTTCGAGTACTTCATATTTTAAAGGTGACGGAATGTAAACTGCACATAAAGAGACTGTTGTTGAGTCTAGCATAATATTTACCCAAGTATCTTCACATTTTGTTTCCCAAGACTCTACCCTATAACACTTATATCGCTTCGACACAATAATTACGATTTGACGACACAATTAATACTCCTCCTCCATCTGATTTAAAACTATCGCTTGACTCGCGATCTCGGCGAAAGACATTGTAACGATTGTCAATAATTTCATTACAATATATACTATTATTGAGCCAAGTTTCAGTTTGCTATTGTTTTTATTTTTAAATATGTATAGAAAAAGTTGTCGTTTTCGTTCATTACGTTTAAAATAACAATGTATAATTACAACAGAATGAAATTGTATTTCTTACCTGTGCTTTATTAAACATGCGCAGATCGAGGTACAAGGCGAGCGCGCGATCGTCCTTGCCCGCGCTGTGGAAGGCGCGCGCCGCGTCAGCGTACCGGCCGCAGTTCGCGATCACCTCACCAACTATCACTGCCCGCTTCTCGCCGCTTTCCACACGAGACTGTGGATAATATTTAATTATACTGTATATATACCTAATAAAAGTATAGAAGAATCAATTATATACATGAAATATTTAAGAAAAAATATTAAATAGGTCGATAAATATATCGATAATAGAGGATAAAAAAAGCAAATCAGTCTGTCTGTTTGTGCGTGAAACACGTTAAAACTACTGGACAGAAATAAATTAATTTTGTTATGTTAATAACCCCAGAGTCAGATTCTTTCATTTTTAATAATAAGTTTAAATGTAATTATTTTAATTAATTAAAGTAGTATAAAATAGTTTTTGGTGTTTTTTCAACAGCTGTAGCTAACGTAACTGGCGAAGCCTGTAGGATACTAAAATGGGAACCGTTAGGTCATCGCTAGCAGCCTGAACCTACGGACCAGCTGCAGAACCGGGAGGAGAATCCAATAAATTACAAAATCTTTATTCAGTATCTTATGGTTTACAAATAATGATTAATGATTGGGCGCTCCTTTTAAGTGCGTCAGCACTTGAGTAAGGAGTTTCCGCTGTTCCATAACATTTATGAGCTACAACAATCTTACTGCAAAATTGTTTAAAAAAAAGGATCTGTGTGTATGCCTGTATTTGTGTATATATGTATGTGCTTGCGTGTGTGTGCGTGTGAGTTTGGTTGTATGTATACATATGACCGAGCGAGGATATACTGTAATTGCAAAGTTAGGTGCACATGGCCTCTGTTTTAGTATAGCTCCATGTTTTGATGATTTTTGATAGCGTCTTTTTACATTCATATTTAGATTTAGCATATAAATTTAGTATCTTATTTATTTTATTGTACGAGTATAATTTAGCAGATTGGCATCGGAATTGTCTATTTGCAAAAGGTGTCCTAACTGTTTCAACTGCAACGACAGTGTGTTTGAGTCTTAGACAGTTTGCTAGCATTATATTTTAGGGATTGGTATGTTCTCAGCACCGAACACAGAATGTACAGTTGCCTGACACAGAGAAGACCACAAGAAGCATGACCACAAGAACAGTTGGGTAGTTGGATATCTAAATGGTTTAAACCACATGACTTTTAGTAATGTTCTTTGAACCCTCTCGAGTTCAAGAAACTTTGTCTGAAACTCCCCTGTGATACAGTACGTTAAAATTGACTCCACCAGAAAAGAAAAAGCTCTTAAAAGAATTTTGTCAGTGATATATCCTAGAATTTTAAATTTCCATATTAGCTTTCGTAGCCTAGACATTACAAGTTCAAGGTGATCATGCCACGTGATTCTTTGGTCAACTACCTCACCTAAGTATTTAGTGTGATGGACTTTGTTTATACTACACACTACACGAACAGTCTCTACCTAGGTTACAATTGTGGATTTTTATACCAAGATCTATCTTTTGACATTTTGGTATAAAAATCCAAGATGCCATAAGTGGGTTGAGTGCTATTGTATTTAGTAAGGTATATTTTAGTAAGGTATATATATATATATATATATATATATATATATATATATATATATATATATATATATATATATATATATATAATTGGTTTTATTAACATTAAGCGTTAAGAAGTTGCTTCTCAACCAGCTAGCTATTTTATTAAGTCCTAATTCTGTTGATTGACGTACCAATTCACAAGTTCCTCCAGCAAAAACTACAGCCGTGTCATCTGCGTAGGAGTATATCTTTCCTTTCCAAAAATAAGGTCGGACCTAGAAAACTTCCCTGCGGGACACCATACGTCACTTCGGTTTGATCACTGATATATTGACCTATTTTGACCGCTTGATTACGTTTTCTGAGATAGTCAGCTAACAATGCGAGTGGTGTTCCCCTGATACCTAAGTTTTCTAATCTGCGTACAAGAATAGGGAGAGACACTGTGTCAAATGCCTTTTTTAGATCGAGAAATACTGTTATGCATTTAATACCTTTATCGACTTCATTAACTATATAAGTTGTAAGTGATGTTACGGCATCTTTCAGTAGAAAGCCCTTGCCTAAAGCCATATTGAGAGTCAGAGAGGAGGTTGAAGTTATGAAGATAATCAATAAGTCTTTTTTTATCAGTTTTTCAAGAACTTTCGAGATAGCATTAAGTTCGGAGATAGGTCGATAATCGGTAAAATCACGTCAACTGGACCCCCTATTTACCACTTGATCATAAAAATTTAATCTATATATATTTTTTATTAGTACTTATGATGGAAAATTGATCCCCCAAACAATTTTTCAAAATTTCGATTTTAACAATTTTTTTTTTTATAATGAAAATTTTAAGCACTTTTAATTGAAAAATGGATTAAAAATCAACCGCAAGAGATAAATTTGTGAAATTTTCAGGATCCATGGTCAAATGTCTATATTTTAAGAATATCTTTATGACTTAAAATTATTTATTTATTTTCATATTGTTAATTAACTTTTAAGTTAACAAATGAAAATTTAACTGACTTCTCGGGCAGAAAATGCAGTTTTTTTTTCATCGGTCACATGCTTTATCCATTTAAGTTTAAAATTCCTGAAGAGAATTTCACTGCTCGCCATTAGTTTAAATAAAATTAATTTATTTATGACAGCGCGCCAGGCGCCGAGCGCTGTGGAAATGCCGCGCTGCCGAGCGTCTTGAACTACACTAACGCTTTTATCAATGATAATTTATAATAACATTACAAAATATTATTATAAAACAAATTTTATTATTATTTATCTTATAATTTATTATAATTATTATTAATAAAATTTAATTTTTTTTAACAATGTTATAAGGAATGTAATCAAAATTTCTTCTTATTTTTACCAAACAGCGGAAATTAAAAAAAAATAATCAATTTTAAATTTTTAAAACTGTTTCGGTCTATGTGTATTTTCTTTTAGGTAATTAAGTAAATTATTATTTTTTAATTTATCAGTCAACACTCCATCTTTACTTAACAAAAGAAAGACCGCTCAGTTACGATTTTCATTTGTTTTTCGCGTATTGGAGTAAATAACAAAATCATTTTAGAAGTCATTCCTGTAGATTCGTGAGATAAGTTTATACGGAAAACAGTGAAATAATTATTTAAAATAGCAGCTGTTGTTGAGTTGTGTTTTTTAGTTAATATTTAAGTATTATAATTTTTGATTGTAATAATATTTTCTGTGATTTAAAATGGGCCGAGTGAATAAATGTTGCAATCCGTTAAATAAAAAAAATCACAATAATGTGTTAAAAAAATTAGTTATAATTAGAGCTAATCGTGCTTGCCAATTCATTTTGATTTTTTGATTACATTCCTTATAACATTGTTAAAAAAAAATAAATTTTATTAATAATAATTATAATAAATTATAAGATAAATAATAATAAAATTTGTTTTATAATAATATTTTGTAATGTTATTATAAATTATCATTGATAAAAGCGTTAGTGTAGTTCAAGACGCTCGGCAGCGCGGCATTTCCACAGCGCTCGGCGCCTGGCGCGCTGTCATAAATAAATTAATTTTATTTAAACTAAGGGCGAGCAGTGAAATTCTCTTCCGGAATTTTAAACTTAAATGGATAAAGCATGTGACCGATGAAAAAAAACTGCATTTTCTGCCCGAGAAGTCAGTTAAATTTTCATTTGTTAACTTAAAAGTTAATTAACAATATGAAAATAAATAAATAATTTTAAGTCATAAAGATATTCTTAAAATATAGACATTTGACCATGGATCCTGAAAATTTCACAAATTTATCTCTTGCGGTTGATTTTTAATCCATTTTTCAATTAAAAGTGCTTAAAATTTTCATTATAAAAAAAAAAATTGTTAAAATCGAAATTTTCAAAAATTGTTTGGGGGATCAATTTTCCATCATAAGTACTAATAAAAAATATATATAGATTAAATTTTTATGATCAAGTGGTAAATAGGGGGTCCAGTTGACGTGATTTTACCGTAATTTGATATATCTTTTCGGTCACCGCTCATTTACACTGGTGTTATTATTGCTTGCTTCAGTGCTGGTGGAAATACTCGGAAGCACAGATTAGTCAAATAGGTGATTATGAGCACAAGTAACTCATTTGCATGCTTTAAAAATTTTATGCATACATTATCTCAACCAGGGGCACTATCTGATTTGAGACTCATAAGGGTAAAGTAGACTACAAAAGACGACACCTGGGAAATATTCTGAACAATTACATCTGTTCCGTTTTGTGAAGACATATCTAAGATAATTCCTTCAGCCAAGCGTTTTCCAATGTTTATAAAATAATTGTTTACTAAATTAACAGAGTATAAAGGGGATGGATTAATGTTCAATAATTTTAAATTTTGTGATTTATGTTGGTTACGGTATGTTACATTATTAATTGTTTTCCATAAGCGCTTAGGATTATTTTTAACTTTGGACAGTTGATCTCGCTCATATCTTTGTTTGACAACAACTCCTAGGGTTATCCAGGATTTGATAAGTCGTTTCTTATTCGGGATAACTCTTGTAATCGTGTTCGACAAAGTGCATTTCATCAGAAAATTTATTAATTCGTTACTTAGGGATACTGGGTTGTCTTTAAAGCTTTAAAAATAGAATTTGATGGTCAGTAACAGTTGAATCAAGAACGGCAATAAAAGCAGTATTTTTACTTTTTTCTAGTTTTAGTATAAAATTATCAATGCAGTTACTTTCTCTAGGTGGCAGTATACGACCTGGAAGCAAGCCATGTATGGCCAGCATATTTAGGTATGATAGCCTGTTTGCCCTTTCCTGTGTTGTTTCATTCGGTTTTTGTATCAAATTTATATTGATATCCCCGGCTATTATGATATTAAATCCAAAGAATTAATGAAAATTTCAGCGTTAGTGTTTGATGGAGAGCGGTAAAGACAAACTACAGTGAGATTACCAGCAGTGACTTGCAGGCATGATGCATGTTCTCTATTTATTTCTTGAACATTACCTGTACGAGTATTTTTCAAATACACAACAAAACCATCGCAATGATTCAAGTGGTTAGTAGTAGAAAAGTATGTGTAGTTATGCATTTGGGGTATAGGTTTATTTGGATTGATCCAACATTCATTTAGTGCATAGTGTAGTTATTCATAAGATCAGTATCAAATTTAAATTGAGTTAAAGTTATTTGGAGATCGTCGAAATTTTTATAAATGCGTCAATGTTTTGCGAAACAATCGTAGTCTGAAGTCTTTCCGTATGCTTTGAGAAGTCATCAATGCAACTAATTTTAGATTGCACTATTTGTATATTGTCTATTTCGTTAATGTTTATTAACATATTATTCATTATTGTTGCAATAGTGAAGTCTGTCTGTACCTTTCCAGATTACTCGTCTAGTATTTGTTAGTTATCGTAGATTCCAGATGCGCTAAACAGTCAGAGACTCTAATTGTCCCAGGGCCAGACCCAGGGCTTTATGTGTTAGTGTCTAGGTGTGTAATGCCATGTAAGCGTACGAGGTATACGAAATTGTTGGTGTTGTAACGGTGTGTCTTGACAAGTGATAATAAAGTCGTCAGATAAATCATATTTAGATTACGGGATGTGTTGTTGTTGTTGTTGTTACAATGTAGTGGTAAAATTTTGAAGATGTGTTGTGTGAGAAAGATCCATTCAAACATTTCAAGATTTACAACAAATGTTAAAAAAATTACAGAAAAAAGTACTAATAAGTAAAAAAGAGGCCAAACATCAGGAAGCATTAAGCATCATCAGCTAGCATTAAGCTATGTACCAGCGATTCACTTTTAACCAAGATTACCCGTGAATTCTCATTCTTCCTTAGGTAAACACGGCCATAAGCGGTCCAGCAGAAATTGTAATCCTTGGACTTTGCAACGTCACGGGCGACAAAGTACAGTCTTGTTCCATTTGGGGTTAGCTGCGTGGATATGAACACCGCAGTATCTTCATCTTTGGTTGCTCCTAGGTGCTTAGGTCGCAGTTTTTCTTTATGCTTAGTATAAAGACCTTGGTTGACTTTATGATTTCTGTTTTTAGAATTGTGGACGACAGTTCGACTACTATAGGCGTATTAGACTTTTTTCCCTGCGCTGCTTCCGCTGTATGTTCTCAATTTGTTCTTCTAGAACAATAATATGATCTGTCTTTTTTTTTTTTATTTCTAGCAGTTCCATTCTTTTCCTAAGGTCTTCGTTTTGCGCTGCAAGGAACGCAATGCTGCTCTCGATATTAATATTAGTCTGTTTTATCTCCAATTGCGCTGTCGCAATTTTTTTCAGCTTAGCTTGTGCGGAAAAAAGAGAAGAAATCATGTCTTTCATTTCTTTTTTAAAATCACAACGTTCATCCTCAAATTCACGCTCTCTTATTCTCTTTTGTCGTTGCTGAACATATTTTGTTGGCGTATTATTGCAAAATTGATCAATGTTGGTAACTTCAATCCTGTCGATGTTTGGTTCAGATACACTATGTGCTTGGTTCGCCAGTGGAGATCGTTGAACTTTTGGCATCTTATAAGGTCAATCACAGCTATTATATTATATTATTGGGCCAAGCCCTTATAACTTGATCCGCTACCGCTTCCGCCTTTCAGTTGCGCCAAGCGGCAAAGTAGATGACTCACTTCGTTCTGAGGGTCGCGTCGCGTACACAGCGTGGTTGACGTCTTGCGCTTTATGTCGGCCTGGTACTTTCCGATTTTTTACGGTGCAAATAAATAAACTAAATTTATGAAAAATTAAAATTTCCCACACAGGTTCACACGTCTAATCGCTTTTGCGGTCCGAGGGGGAGAGGAATCCAAACTTCGATTCACTAAGAAACTAGAAACCAGATTTATTTGAGTACATTTGTACTATTCTCGTGTTGCTTTTGTTTTTGTTATAATTCCTTTCCAAAATGTATTATCCTAGAGTTTATTGATAAAGGAAATTTGCATCGCAGCAGGCCCGACATCGTAGTTTAGACAATAAATCAGACTTAAGTTCAAAAAAAAATTTGGAATTTTTAAATAACAAAAAAAAAAATTATATGGCTCCAGATTTAGATAGCGTTTACAAAAGTTCTTAGGATTGTACAGGAATTTGAGGGAAACCGTAATGTACTGACTCGATTTATTATTAATGTGTGTTCAGGCTGTAACGTAATATTTAATCAGTACGCCGAGTAGTAAATTGCATAATTTATGTTTATTACGTTACATTACATGACTATATCGACTACGATTGAAGCTAAACGTGATCTTTATAAGAAAGTTACGACTCAAGCATTTGTACGCGCCTTAAAGAAGCCCTGAGGGTCACGAATTCGATGCATGTGACATGAGAGTATAGAAAATCCCTTCAATATGTACAGGAGGAATTAAATGTTACAGATGGGACAGCTTCCCTATATTAAAGGATTGTATATTAAAGATCCTCCGCTTAAATTTTCTCAATCCAATCTTTTATCAGTCCCAATGAAATAATGAATTATGACCCCCCGCGAGGTCACAATTGTACATACAATTAGTAGAAATGAGTACTCTATAACTTTACCCTGCTTTAAAGAGTTCAAGGAATCCGGAAAAATAAAATTATTTATATATAAATTTCATGACTATTTTCGCGGACTTATAGGACTTGACTTATTACCAGCATGGGAAGCTAATATTGATTTTAGCACGGATATTTGATTACTTGCTCTGTTTCGAATCCTATTAGTATATATAATTCTTGTAACGTTAATCTTTAAGAGGATATAATACCAGCCGGGATCTCGAAAATAATTCGTATAACCATTAATTTGTATTTGCATTATCTGCGAATATATCACCACTGTAATTAATAACCGCGGCTACTTCTGAGTAGAGGATCCGACACCGACTGATATCACTTTCGACCGGCAAGCGCTGAATTATTTAATATGGGGAGCACTTGCACTCGATACATGACACGTACACAAGACGTTATATCACAATTAAGAACTGACCATTTAAATAATGAAGAAAAAGGTAATCGTATAGCTCTTTGTTCTAAATATTCAGATGTTTTTATATTGGGGGTAAAGACTTGAATTAAGTAACAAAATTAAACATAGAATTAGAACGAAATTCCCGTACATGTAAAAAATGTCGCTATCCTGTCATACATAGACAAGGGGTTAGGGACCAGACTACAAAGATATTAGACCAAGGTACAGTAAGAACATCAAATTCTGCCTGGAGTTCACCGATCTGGGTAGTGCCGAAAAAGACTAACGCCTCCGGCAAAAATAAATGGCAACTAGTTAATTTTCGTGAATTGAATTCAAGCATCATAGACGACAAATACGCAATACCGAATATCAATGACGTATTAGACAAATTAGGGAAATGCCATTACTTTACCACTATAGAAATAGCCAGCGGATTTTACCAAGTAGAAATAGAGCCTCAGCGCATTTATAAAACTGCATTCAATGTGGAACACGGTCATTTTGAGTTTCTTTCTATGGCCATGGGGTTGAAGAACTCACCTCTACCTTTCAGAGAGTAAAAGATAACATATTACTAGGCTTGCGAAATGAAACCTAGACGATATTATAGTTTACAGCACATTCTTGCAAGAAAATATTACCAATTTTAAAATTCCAATGGATAATTTCTTAAGGATTCCAAATTTTTAAGGATGGAAATAGTTTATTTTAGACATATAATTAGCAAGGACAGTATAAAACAAGAAGAAATACCCTATTCCAAATAACATCCAAAAAAATAAAACAATTTTTAGGACATTTCGGTTAATATCGTAAATTTATTCCAGATTTCGCCCGTATTACAAAAGCTCTTACTTAATGTTTAAAGAAGTGTAAAACGATTACACTTGACGCTGAATACATAAGATGCTTTGAAAATGTAAAACTCTCTTGACTAACGATCCCATCTTACAATATACAGACTTGACTAAGGACTTTAAGCGTTCGAGACCCCAGCAAGCTTGACAAAAGTGTTGACCTACCTGTACACAACAAATTCAATGTGCTCCCTTTACAAGATGATTTAACAAACAAAAATACTGAAACTACTACTTTGTTCTAGGAACCTTCCACTATAAACAGGAAAAGTTGCCATATACTTTCCATCATTGTAGACATAGAACAGGGCTAGAGACATATGACAACCAAAGATATCGTTTCCTAATATACAAAGAGCGTTTACCTACAATATAGAGGCATGAACAAAGTAGCCATAATATGCTACTTTTCTGAATCCCACCAGAAAGTTAAAGAAGGTATGAAAACTAAACGGGCACGGGTGTACGTACAAGATAGGAAAACTCTTATGTACACCCGAAGCCCTTAAAAACTACGAAAGTCCCCAAAATTTGTAATCAAAGGTTTAAGAGCGCCACAGTCAAAATGCTAAATTCCAACAAATACCATTGTCCACCTTTTCTAATTAAACTACCAGCAGGTTGTGATGTCACAAAGTTGTGTCGCATAAAATATCTACGGTCAATGTAGCATACGATTAGATTATCGGAAAAAATAACAAGAAAGGAAGGATAAAGAAAGAAATCCACCGAAATCATTCTAATTTCCCGTTCCATCTAAGTATCAAATGCAATCGTGGGCTAGTATTGTTTCTGGAAACAAAATTCCAACAATTTTTGAACATGGCACTAGTGTGAAAACAAAACATTAAGACATCTTACCGCGCCCACCAAAAGTCAACAATGATTCATGTACAATCGAAATATTCGAAATATTACAATCAATAGTGGTCAAGGACAAGGTGTTGCCTTGACAGTTAAAAAGACCGACCTTGAACATGTAATTCTTTTAATTCTAACCACTAAAACATTGAGGTAGTTGGTATCCAAAATTAAGTTTCGGGCAAAACAGTTAGTGTAATTTCAATCTACGAGCCTCCCAACCTCCCTTTGCTGTTCGAGAATTTAGATCTCCTGTGTAGCCTAGGTGATCGAGTACTCCTAAGAGGCTTTATGCAAATCACCAGCTATAAAAACTTATAGGTCCTCACTAGACGCAAATCTGACCTTAAATACCAGTACGTACGACTTAATTTTACAAATTCATGCAGCTGTAAAGCACCTCCACACGGTTATCATCGAAGCTCGAGATGCAAACGTTCCAACGGCTTTACAAATACCTCTTTTCAGTAAATCACGTAATCGAATAAAACGCCTCATACGGTATTATATCCGTCGCATGGAGACTCAATGTAATAACTTACCTTTCAAAAAAAGGCTTCGTCATGAGATTAATTTCATCCAATTACTAATTCAGGTACTGGTTCATCACCATAATGACGAGGTCTGGGAGGGTAAACTTATTTTTTTTTAATCTCCATTTAAAGAGCTTGGCTAATTGCCATGACGCTCAATATAAACAATTAACGATTTCTAACAATTAAATTATTATTATATATTTGCAACAGTTCTCTGGTATCTTAGGATGTAGGATATGACAGAGCAATATTGCAGCGACCTACATCATTGGAAAATCTACTTGGAGATCCGCCCCGGACACACCACCAAAATGTGGTACACATCCTCTATTTTTCGACAAACTTCACAGTTGGGAGAATCAGCTTTTCTCATCAAAAAGAGAATTTAATCAGCAGGATATGTCCGGCCCGAAGCCTCAATAAAACAATCAAGTCGTGTCTCGATAGGTCATCCAAGGAGAATGCAACGGCTCAGGCTGAATGGTTCTATTCCAAATACCACACTTACGAGAACGTTGGTTGAAAAATTCCTTCCAAAGTTCTATACAATGTGATCTTACTTTCACTAATAATTCAGAACAGGAAGGTAAAATATTTACAAGTACTCCATCGGTTATTGCCTCTCGTGCCAGTCCATCTACAATTTCGTTTCCACCAATGCCCACATGTGATGGAACCCATTGTATCTATATGTTTTTGTTTATATTTTTTAATTTCAGAATTAAATTCAAAACCATGTAAGCTGCCGGAAAGGCACACCGAGCTATGCGTTGTAGTGAGCTATTTGAGTCAGTGAACAACCGCAATGTCCACACAATGCCCAATGAGTCTAAAAATTATCTGATCAATGTAATCCAAAATCTAGGAACCACCGTGAACGCCGAAATACAAGCCAATGACCTCAGAGATCTTTATCGCTTAAGTAGCAGAAAACCTCAAAGAAATAATCGTTGAGTATACGTCTACCATAACGAAGGATAAGCTTAATCAAGACCAATCGGCTTAACAGTTCTCGTGTTAAAATGGCGCTTAATACTCTCATATTAATCTCTGATACCTATTTTACCAGGCTAAAGAATTCGCAAGGATAAATGAAAATGCTTATTGTTGGACATGACATGGTAAAATATACATAAAAAACAAAGACGGAGAGCTGGCAAAATGAATATCACAAAAATCTGACTTAGAAGGTCTAAACAGAAAAGAAAATGACTAGTGGCATTGATTAATTTTCAACAACATATACTAGCTGAAAACTTGTTGTTGATGTTTCAAAATAAAATTGATAGCCTCATAATTAGATTAATTAAATCTTATTGTACGATTAGTTTTTCTGTTTATTACATCATTGTACGTCCATGCTCACATTGCTCACACACTCTATTAGTTCACTATTTACACAATAGATGCAATTAATAAGGATGATAAAAAACAATCATAGCAGACCTACATCATTATATATCATCATCATGTATATTAAAATAAACATTTACATCTATTTATTTATACCTTCTACATCAAGAACGCTAATAAAGGCTACTCATCATCATCATCATTTCATATTCACATTTTCTGCCCAGCTTGCCTAATCATTTTGTTGTAGATACCGCCACTTTTCCTATAATTCACAATTTAAATTCGATCGTAATATTACTACAAATATAACAGAATAAGTAGAACCAGTATTTATCTGGAATTGTTTAACTACAATGTTCAAGCTCACAACATATATCAATTATAAGTGCTAACATTAGAAGTATTAATTGTAATTTTGATATTATATTAATGGCCATGTACGGATTATGACCAGGTATAGACAAATCAACTTGCATCAAGACATGTAACGACCATTTTATGGTGAAATAAAAATCAAATCCCTGGAAAACAGCTCTTCTTGAGCAGCCTTTAACAGATCACTATCCGATACTTTTATATATTAACAGCTCTACATTACATAAAAAAGATGTAGTGCACGAAACAGTAGTAATTGACTAAAGTAAAAAAAAAATTACTCATTGATGAGTCTTGGGATAAAAAATGTGAACAAGAGTTACTAAATATATGGAAAATAATAAAATTGCTTAGTGAGTCTCAATTCGGGTGTAGGGAATGAAAATCAACCGAGGATGCAGTATTGACTTATCTCAAACCTGGTATCATATCTAGATAGATGGGACAAATGTTTGGGGATCTTTTTAGACCTCCAATTTGGCATTTGATAACGTTATCTGGTAAAATACTTATAACACGCTTGGAGCTAGTTTATATAAGAAGGGTGGATCTGGACTGGTTTAAAAAATACTTGACCAGCAGGTCTCAGTGCGTTAGAGCAGCTGGCTCTGAAAATACTGTGGGTGTATATAAAAATATTTCTTTGCAAGGTATATGTAAATATATCACTCACCAGCCTCACTTGGATCTATTAATGTTTGCTAATGACACAGTGCTGATCTTTCATGAACAAATCTGGGATGTGGTATTTAGACTTGCTGAGACGGGTTTAGCTAAGGTGACGTAATGGCTAGAGCGCAGTTTGCTATCACTTTACACCACTAAGACGAAATATGCCACCTTCTGCAAAACATCTTTAGGACTCATCACTTCAGAAATCAACTGCATCGCACATACATAAAATACATAAGTAAGTCGTGTCTGCACAGCGCTTTCACGAGTCACCTCGATAAAGTATTTAAGTGTAACGTTAGACGACCAAAGTGGACTACGCATCTCACGATAACAATACCTAGAATAAGTAATCTAGTGTTCATTTTCAAGAACTTATGCACTGTGGCGAATTTTACTCTTCTAGTACGAGATTTATGCGAATGCATTATTAGATACTGTATTTGCGCTTGGGGAGGTGCGACAAAAACCCATATGATTGGAGTCGTACTTTTTTATATACTGTATCGTCATCCTACATCATCATTAAATGAACTGGCAGGAATGTTATCTGCTAGAAAGCTATTTTTGTACGAAATGCTGCGTAGATACCACAAACGAATTGTCCCAATTTTACCCATAGCACAAAAACTGGAAAAATTTGCCCTGTCCCTCGTACTAGAACAACATTTGACTACAGTTTTCTAGAGACTAAATTTTCTAGCTCCGCGTACGTATAATGAGTTTAAAAAAATCAAGAAAGTTAAGAAATATAATAGTAACAAATTTAAAATGGCTATATTTACCCCGCTTAAGCGCATGGAATATATTGATGTAGAAAATCTTATAAAACCTTAATTGCACCTAAAATGTACAAACGAATGTGTATATATTCGCGTACATAAGAAGAAGTATATGGCTCGTCACGTCACCAGTAGCTGAGGTAAAACACGTCCGCTCACGCCCGTGGCTGCTGCCTGACTGTGCTCCCCACCACCCGTGAACCCGAGACATTCAAAGGTTGGGACCAAAGACAAATACACAAACACTACACCCCTTCCTTATTACAATTTTATTTATATTACTACAAAGTAATACTAGAAGCATAAATTATAGAAAGGGAAAAGAACATGGGTTTAGTTAGGTATTTAATTTGTAGTTTTCTCTTCACTTTCATTTACAATTTCTTTGTCTTCAGCTCTATTTAGAACTTTCTGGACCTTCCATTCGCCCTCTGTTCTTTTCAAGTGTATAACATTACGTCTATGCTGTTGGCCAGTTTCCTCATTCCTGACAAGCACGTCTCCACCTTCCACTTTTTCAACAATGTGTGGGGTTGATTTAAAGTTCGCTGTCAGCTTATTACGCTTTTCCATCTTCTTCACATATACTTTGTCACCTTCTGTTATTATTGACTCCTCAGCCCTCCTCTTCCTATCTCCGTATTCTTTCTCCTTTTCCTTTTGTGTTTTATCCCTGTCCCTTACATCAGAATCATTTAATTCATGCTCATTATACAACGGGGAAGGAAGGTCTTTATTTTGTGTTCTGAAGAATAATTCAGCAGGTAATTTTCCTGTCACTGTGTGGGGTGCCGAATTATACATCATCAAATATTCCATGACTGATTCTTTTAAATCTTTCTTTTGGAGTTGGCTTATTTTTAATCTTTTAATTATGTCCCGATTCTACCTCCGCGTTCTGTTGTGGTAAGTAGGGCACCGTATTAAGCAATCTGATATAACATTGCTTGCAGTATTCTTTAAACTCATCACTTATAAATTGACGGCCGTTGTCTGCTGTAATAGAAGAGGGATATCCGAGACGACTATTTCTTTTATAAGTTTTATTATTTGTGAACGTGTAATAACTTTAGTGAATTTAATTTGTTTATATCTACTGTAGCAGCCTATGACAACCAGAAAGTAATTGCTATTTGGAAGAGGCTCGAGCAAGTCCATCGCAATATCTACCTGGGGAGCAGTTGGAAGTTCGCGTCGTTTCATAGGCACCGGATGGCTTGGCAGTCCCATAAGAGTGCATCCCCTACATTGTTTTACTATATTTTGAACATCTTTGTCGATGCGCGGCCACCAAACCTTTAACCTCAATCGACTTTTCATGGATACTATCTCAGGATGACCTTCGTGCGCTGCATCCAAAACAGCTTTCCTTAAATCTTTTGGTACAACAATCCGAGTACTTCTTAGTAAAATATTGTTGTAGAAACAAAGTTCTGGTTTAAAAATTTTATACTATTTAACCGACTCTACCTAATCGTTGTTGTAAATGCCTCGTTTGACACTTTTAATCTCTGGATCATTTTTCGAGCTTCTGACGATAGCGTGCATGGGACCAGCACAAGGACGAGCCTCCTCAACTATATGGTGGATAAAGTTCTCAACATTTCCCGGTGGAATACTTGAATATTCACACAGTCGAGACAAGGGGTCGGCAATATTAACCTTTCCGGTATGGTATTTTCCTTTTCCTTATCTTTGGTGGCAAACTGTCCATACAGGGTAATGGGTGGTTTTCCCCCATTATTGCTATGTTACCGCGTCACATATCAATGCACAGTCGTAATTCTTCATTGTCCTTTAGTATAAGGACCACTGAAGAAATACACGGTGATGGTCCATGCACCTCCTCAATTATATCATTGTCAAGTAATTCCTGCATCTTTTGCTCAACTTTCTTCTCATTAAGAATTGGTATCCGTCTATAAGGCTGTGATACAGGTTTGCAAGTTTCATCGACTGAAATTTCTACCCCAAAACGCCCTTGAATTCTGGGAAAGGTTTGGTTTTCCATTGTAGCATCGTCATTTACGTTGAATATATAATGAATGTTCTCTTAATGTTGTCCCATCCTCAGTAGAATTTACCTTCCTCTCGTCTTGGCTCCTTTTATATTTTCTGTCTTCCTCTTTCCTGTTCTCTAACTTTCGGTTATGTGGTCTAATTCTGCATTGCATGCTAAAATACCCTACACTCCACACCTGCTGCATTTATTATTTGCCTGTTTAGTCAAGTTTGATTTACCGGGATAATTCTTAATCATATTTACTTCAGAATTGTTAGATACAACATCTATTTTGCTTTACCCCTATCCTTTTAGTTTTTAGTCCACTTTTTAGCCTCAATTGTTATTCTATCTAGTGGCACACTATCTCCTATAGTCAATATCTTTTTCCTGAGTTCTGATGATGTACATTTCTCCAAGATTTGATCAAGTAGACGCTCTTCTGAACTTGTAAACTCACACTTTCCCGCTTGGGTCCTCAATCTTACTACAAATTTCTCCAATTTCTAACCTACTTCCTGTTTTATTTGACAAAATATATGTTTCATAAATTTTACTTCTCTTTGGATGAAAGTATCTGTCGAATTTTTCTATAGGTGTGGCAAATACGTCAAATCTTTCCGAAGCAGCAACGTATGCTTCAAGTAGATTGTAAATAATCCCCTGTAATTCGGATTCCCCTTACAATAACAAAGTGGCTCTTTTCTTTTCTGCACCCCTGGTTTCGCGGGCACCAAGAAAATATTTAACGACCTTTTCAATAATTCTCAATGCAAAGCAATTGTGATATTGTCACCTTCTAGGTCGAGTTTCTCAGGAGGTAGGAGTAGGTTTGTCATTTTCGAGAACAAAAGGGGCAACCAGAAACCAGAGGTTTGGCTATGGAGAACAACAAAGGTACGTATGCTTTACACTCATATATTGAAGGCACCCACTGCCCACTGACAGCAAAACAGACATTCATAATACGTATAGTTTACATTTTACTATGAGGCGTATACTGCCCACAAAACTATTACACGAACGGTTTACAATTTCATGAATCGTGCACAAAAAACAGTGTGCCCGTACTGCCCACACTGTTTTTTGTGCACGATTTACAACTTTAGGAAGGCCCGTACAGCTCATACCAATATTACGTACGGTGTTCCACAAGGGCCCGTACAACCTATATAACCAACAACGCACGGTTTACAATTTATGAAGGCCCGTACAGCCTATACATCCAACTACGTACGGTTTACAATTTATGAATCCCTCTATTATATTTCATTATATTAGAACTTGAAATATTGATACAGTATTTACTATTGTAATGTAGCTACTTAATCCAGGTAGCATAAGCTGTACCATACAAAACACTTCTTACCAATTATTTAAAGGGTAATATAAATGGATACCTAGACAATATAAAGAATACCTATGCTTTAAACTGCTTTTGCCAACAAAATGTGTTAACAATTTTTTATAATTATTATTTTAATGTAAATATTCATTCAAACACTATTAGAAAACAAAGCTGCAGGCGAGTAATTCATTCATACCACCTGATACATGTTGTTCTTTACTCGTTTTTTTTTTAAATATATAATTATTAATCTGACCTTTATCCTCGCCACATGTATTTACTCGCGTACATAAGGAGAAGTATATGGTTCGTTACGTCACCAGTAGCTGAGGTAAAACACGTCCGCTCACGCCCGTGGCTGCTGCGTGACTGTGCCACCCGTGAACCCGAGACATTCAAAGTTTTGGGACCAAAAACAAATACATTACAGAATGGAATTTTTTTCGAGAAAATTAAGAATGAAATTGCATTACAGGCATCAAAAATAACTGACGCCGTCATTCAGAGTATAATGGAAACCGTGGAAGAAAAGCTTTTGAAACTAATGAAAGAAAACAAAAATCTTAAGATTTAGATTTCGAAATACAATTGTTTCTTTTTTAAAAGACACAAATCATCTATCCAAGTATACGAAATAAAGCTTTTAGACTTGGAACAATAAATAAAGGGAAACGTCCGCTGCTTATTAATTTTAACTCAATTTGGAAAGGAAACGAGGGTCTCAAAAACAAATCCAACATTACTTCTAGCATATATAAAATAAGATTATTACAAGGCGATTCTGAAGATACGGAATGACTTATTGCCAATTTCAACTATGGAAAGGGAAAAAGAAAAGATTACGTATTTAAGACGAGGCAAGGTTTCTGAGACGACGAAATATATGTAAATGACATGGACACCTTGAAGCAGAAATCAATCCAACGAAATCTATTTATAGCAAGCACCCCAAGCCGGCCAGTCGCCGTGAGACAGCCCCACTACTATCCTCTAAGTATTACTACGCACCACTAGGGGTCAGAAGGAGAAAATTCATTCTTAGGCCCTTACTGCAGTGGGAAAGGAAGGATGCATAATTGTAAAAAAAACTCATAGAGCTGGCATACGAAAATAAACTACAAATTCTGAATACCGAATTTGCAAACAGAACAAACCCTCTATGAAGCGTCACCCTCTATGAAGCGAAACCTCACCTTTAACAGTATCCACAGGATGGACAGGTCTTTTATCCTAAAAAGTCTAACGCAGCAAACACATATAACTGATGAATTAAGATCCCAGCTCTAAATTTTCAACAAAAGAGGGATGAGGGATTCAATGAAAACTGAGGGACTCAATGAAAAAAAAGGGCGATTATTTGTACAATCTACTAAACTCGCATAAAAAATTATATATCAAGAAAAATTACAGAGAGGAAATAATTTCGATAAGAAAACAAGAAAATTAAGCACTAACACAGCACAGCACAGCACTGAGAGAGCTATTAGACTATTGAGATTACATAGCTTGTATAAAAGACAAAAAACGTAAATACACTTCCTAAAGACAGGATATACTCTTAATTGCCACTGAATTTTAAACTTAAGTCACAGAAAATGTACCAACTATGTTAACGCATTGGCAATGAATTTCTACTAGATATTAAGAATTCTATCGTCCCAAAAACGTTGTGAATAACTTCAGACCCATAAGCCTTCTGTCTATATAAAATATTTGCAAAACTGTTGGTACGTAGAATAACCATCAAATTAGATGAGCATCAGCTTAAAAAGCAAAACGGAGCATCCCGGATGTCGGCACAGCTACTCAACCTTAGACCATAGTCATACTGTGAAAGGAATAGTAGTGAAAATCAATGAATATAAAGTACCTTACATCTGTTTTGTAGATTACGCAAAGAGTTTTGACTCACTAGAAAATGCAAGTATCCGGAAAGCATTGAACGACCAAGAAATCTAGTCAAAATATATTAGAACCATAAAAGTCCTACTTTAATATAATAACTATAAATTAATATAGCCAAAGTAATGCTATAAAGAAAGAATTCACAAATCAAGATAAGGCGAAGAGTACGGCAAGGTGACCCGGATGTTGTCGCTTTGACTGCCGAACAGTACGGACTGCTACTGCCACCCGACCCGCCCAAGGAGAGGTATAATATTTAAATATTGTACTTTAGGCTGTCTCTCGTTTCTATCCGATCGCTATGGATTCGATTATTCAAGCTATTCCCAAGGACGCATTATTGGAGTTCCTAAGGGACAATCATCTTGCAGCATTCGACGGACTAATGACCTTTGCTCAGTCTGTCAAAACGCACTCCCTCGACATGCTCGAGGGAGAAGTGTTCGAGAATCCGACACCCAAAACACACTCTGACAAACCCACCGGTATGGACCTCACTGAGGACGTAGAGGCAGGATACGAGACCGTGGTGACGAAAGCCGCCAAACGGAAGGCAAAAACAGTTAAGGCCGTCCCGTCCAACGCTTCCAAAAGGCTGCCGCCGTCCCCATCACCCATGATGAGGGCAATCGCGCAATCATTTCCCCGACTGAGGCACCAGCCTCAAAGCAGGCACCCGCGACCATCGTATGCACCATTTCTAAATGAAAAGACCTACGACAGCTGCCTGGCCTTTTTGGATCTCACTCCGGGGGGAAAAACATCTTTGATGTAAGGCCGCCCCCCGTAACCGCGGCTTAATAGGGCAGTGTCATCGCTGCCAACGTTATGGCCACTCAGCCCAAAATTGCAACGGGCGTTACCGTTGCGTGTAGTGCCTGGAGGACCTCGGTACTGCGGATTATCCCCGCAAAGCGCCAGACCCCGTTGTCCTGCCTAGTTGTGTGCTGTGCGGGGCCCCGCGAATTACCGCGAATGCCCCATGGCCCCGCACTGCAGTCTCGTAAGGCGACGGGATGGGGAGGGTTTCGAGACCCTCCAACACTCCAAGAGTCAACTTTTTGGCGCCTTCAACCCCACAAGTGTTCTTCTCGGCACCTTTTTTTTATTTTATTTCGTAGGGGAAATCTTCAAAAGATACCTGGTCCTTGGGGTATCAAACCAGGTTATGTGGGATTTTTACCCACTAAAACCCCTCCGGTTTTCAGTCCTCAATACGACAGAAAGGCAACGGGAATTCGGATGAACCGCATCCGCTGCCCTCCGCATTTATTTTAATGCTCACAGGAAATTTAAAGCCAATCTACTTGGAGCTGAAACTACTCAGCACTAAGATGATACACTGAGTGACCCCATCCAGCACGCACCAAATTAATTATTATTTACGACCCAGTGTTGTGACAGTCGGTAGAAATTATGGGATGATGATGCTCCCATAACGACGCTCACTTTGACGAGCAGGATCTACTCCATAGTTCCTCTCTACGCAACATTCTTCCCGGCACCTACACCATCTAGAAACGCGTTGTTCAATCCCACGCTGTCACAGAAAACCGCACCTAGGGTGAACCCCCGGCTGGTCACCCCCGCGAGCGCATCGCCAACAGACGACGCGGATTTAATCGCCGATTTTCTCAATATTTTCGACGTGGACGAACTCGGCGTTTTCGAAGTTAAGGTGCACAATTCGAACGGCTACGCCGCAGCAGAATACGGGCGACTTAATTCCAATGGCTGCGTTAAACAGTAGTATCCCATTGTCCGCAGACACGCGTCTCCCGCGTATAAAATCTAGGGCCTTATCAATCGCGACATTCAACGCCAACAGTATCACCGGCCAAAGAGACATAATCCGCGACTTCACTACCGCGCACCAAATCAATATTCATTATATACAAGAATCGTTCCGAAA
Organism: Dione juno; assembly: GCA_037127375.1. NCBI lineage: Eukaryota > Metazoa > Arthropoda > Insecta > Lepidoptera > Nymphalidae > Dione > Dione juno. The sequence continues at coordinate 1,370,610 of JAXRJS010000004.1, forward strand.
CCCAGCATGCGTGATCCGAAAATCGCGAACGTTTTGCACGTAATGACAGACCCACCTCAAAAGGTGGAGGCATTCTTATTTATTATAAAAAGAATTTACACTGCGTACCATTAAATCCGCCTCCAGCCCTTGAAAACGTCGATGCGTCTATATTTCAGATATTTTTCACAGGCCATCAGCAAACGTCCCAAACTGCTCGAAGGTAGATTTGAGATCTCAGAGAAACTGAGGCGTTATTAATTATTTATTATTCGTCGTAAAAATAATTTAACGTCATAATATAAATAACCTTAGGAGAAGAGTAAAATCCCAATTTGAACAGCTCAGAGGCAAGTTTTGGGATGTTCAGCTCGAGGGGCTCACGTCAACGGCCCAGGCGTTCTGGGCGTTATCGACAACCTTTTGATCCAACACAGTGACGTCTTTGCCTCCTCTCACTAAGCCAGATTACACGATCGCGCCCCACGACAGAGCAAAAGCGGAATGCCTCGCCGATAGTTTAAACCGGTTCGCCCGACCGAAGTATATGAGGTCAAAACTATTCTGAAGGACCTTAATCCCAAGAATGCCCCGGGGCCTGACAGCCTCTCTCACAAGGTCCTGAAGAATCTCCAGATCCAATTCATGTCTTTATTGGTCCTTATAATTAACGCTCTTTTAGCAGGATGCTCCTTCCTTACCGAGTGGAAGGAAACCATAGTTGTAGGCATTCGCAAACCTAGAAAGCCCGCCAACCTTCCCTCTAGTTACAGACCTATCAGCTGCCTAGGGAAAGTATACGAGAGAATCGTCCTAGTTAGAATAGAAGAAATAGTAGAGGCGGAAAAACGGCTCATTTACGAGCAGTTTGGTTGACAACGACACTCGGCCATACATCAAGTTCACCGGCTAACCGAGCACATGGCCAAATGCCACGTCCACCGTACTGTCCGCAGTGGTACGGCTGCTATTTTCTTAGATATCGCCAATGCCTCCGTCGTATGACACTGCAAGTATCTCGTGCACACCATTCGAGAGTACTTATCGAATTGTACGTTCCGCTATCGTATATAAGGGACTTATACCACGAAGGGTTATATACCACGGACCGCTCCACTTGGGTCTGAGCCGAAAGACTGTAACTTGCGGCCAATACCCTAGGCACTTAGATTAGCAAGTGGCGGTTTGAGGTCTTCCCGAGTAAACGATACGAGACCGTATCTACTATATATTTGCAGAGTAAGCCAATCCCCTGGGAAAGCCAGGTTAAATATTTAGGCGGCATCTTAGATTCTCGTCTCACAAGTTCCGACCTCACATTACGCACATGAGAAATTAAGCCATGTTCATTCTGAACAGACTATATCCCCTTATCTGCAAGTGGAGTAAAATTTGATTTCGTAACAAGCTGACATTATTTAAAACTTGCATCGGCCCCGTTATGACATACGCTTGTGTGGTGTTCGCACACACCAAGATAGATCTCCTTCAGAGAGTCTAAAATAAATTTCTTAGAATGGCATTCGGATGCCCTTGGTATATTTGTAACGTGGACCGACATAAAGACTTCGAATTGGAATCGATAAAGGAGTTTTGCAAAGGTTTAGCCAAGCGCTACTACGTGCGCACAGACCCAATCCCCTCATTGTTGTAGCGTCTAAAAAAGCTCCCCACCCACACTCATTATTTCGACGCCTTTGTAGCGTCCCTCTAGACCCCGATGATCCCATCGCTGATGCCGACCGTCACTGCAATGGATGGTTACTCTTCTGGCCTTAAGACATGCTAACGTCCCACCTATGTGACGGCACGTCCGCGCATCGGCGCGGAGGGGCCCGCCGGCCAATGACTGTCCCATGTACAATCTTCTGAGCTGCCACAATGCTCATTTTATTCTTTGGGGACGGCTCACACTCGTCCTCGTACTCTAAATAGTTATCTCACAGAATATGCAGAAGAATATAGTTAGTAAGGACAAGTGATATCAATAAAAGACCCAACCAACGACGAAATAAATTATCCATCAAAAGTAAACCTTTCAACATTTGCTTGTTACCAGTACTGGCTGCCAAACATGGTCTCTTACTTAAAAAACTAGAAGTGGGTCAAAATAAAAAAGAAAGGAGCATGCTCGGCTTAAAACGTTCAGACTGCGTCAAACATACCAACATAAGACAGAAAACAAAACTAACAACATAACATACACGATAACAAAACTTAAATGGAAGTGGAATGGCCACATCTTACGAGGAGTGGAGTAAAGTCATCACTAACTGGTATCCTAGAGATGGACAAAGAATCAGAGGCCGCCAATTTAAGTGATAGGACGATCTTAAAACAACGGCCGGTACAACAAGGACTAATACTTAAAGAAAACATATAAAAATTTGTACGCACGCACGGCTTAGTGGTCCTCTGACCACTGACCACCCTCTGACAATTTTGAATTTTGAGAAAAAGCACTCTGCTTGGACGGTTTCCATGAAGCGGGGGTTCGAATCCCGCTGCGTTCAAATTTTTATGTTTTCTTTAAGTATTTTTCTCAAAATTCTAAATGTTCCCGGTTCAATATTAAATTTGAAAGTCTATAGTAAATAAAGTGACAAAACCATTCTGTGCTATAAAAATGTGCATTACTGTACCTGTAATTGGTCTATCAGTGTCAAGAAGCTTATGTTTTCACTTCGTTGGAAAGCTTTTCGTGCTACTTCAAAAGATAGCTCCTCTAATGCAGCAGTGCCGAGCCTTTCCCAATCTAAGGCAGTCACTCCGAGACAAGCAACTGCATATGCTTCACTATTAAATAAAAAAAATACGAATTTAAAAAAATCATATAAATTGTATTTTTTGGAACAAAGTCCTCTTTCATATAAAGCAATTAATTCTGTTAATATGATATTATAGTGTAAGAGACTTATAAACCTTATATTAATATTTATATATTTTTAATTACTAGTTTCTTGTTGTTCTAAATTCAAATATTTAATCATTAAAAATATTAATTATTAATTACTAATTAAATTTCTATGAATTCAGATTTTAATTTAAATATTTACAAAACATAAAACAATATTGGATAGATGTATACAAAAGATTATACAGTGCAGTTTCTTGAGTTATTATTGTAAATATATTCAACAGAATAAATTGGGCATTTATTGCCATTTACCAATAAGAATTAGATAATAAATTAATTAAATTGATATATGATTAGGTTTATAATCTATTTACTTGTCAAAGTCATTTTATATTAACACAAATCGTTTTATGGTAATTTCACAAGCTCACCATAGTAGCCTATGCTATTTATTTAATAAAACATAAGAAATTTCATACTTGAACAACTTTTGTTGAATGTACTGATGCACCGCATGCGACAGCGGCACCTTGATGGTTTGCATTGAGTTACTTTGTAAGCAAAACACTCGGCCACCCTAAAATGTTCAAAGAATTTTATTTATACATCTTGCTTGGTATTACAAAATATATGTCACGTTCAAATTGTTTCTGTTGTAGCTACATTAAGGCACACTGAAAGTAAAAGTAATATAATTGTTTAATAAAAGTAAATGCAACGTTTGTGGGTTTATATTTTAATTATAATCATTTCCACACTCTGGGGAGAACCAGTGCAGCATTGATTTGCACAAATATAACATAGGAAAGGATATCTGCCATGTGTTGAAAGTTAGTAGTTACAATAAAATTACACATATTTATTGTAGTAAAAAAACTGTTTTGAAAAAAAGAAATAATATTTCATGCTTTTAGTTTCCAATAAATATTTATGAGCGTATACGTTCGCACATACATGCCATCGCAATTGCAAAATATTACACAAATATTTAATTTAGCAATAAGATTATAAAACAATAAAACAATTTGTACTAAACAATGACATTAATATTTTTTCAATAAAATAATGAACACAACATAATGAAAAATTAGAGCTTTCGCAGCTAAACATTTTATATAAAAAAATCGCCACATAAAAAGAAAATATGTCATAAGATTCAGCGCTAGACACAATTGTCAGACATGTTTTTAAAATGAAACTGTTACATGTTCACTCATTGGTTTATGTGCATTGACTTTCCGCATTCTGTGGAAAGTTTTTAAAATGTGTTTCTTCAGCTTCTCGCTGTCAACATATTCGAGCCAACATATTCAGTCCTTCCTTTCCACTGGAGTTAATTTCCCTTCACGGGCTTGACCCAACAAGCACAGCGTTTACAGTCAAACATTGTCCCACTGCGTCGCATTAGCCATATTCTTAATATAAACAATAATGATAAAAAAGTCACATAATTCTATATCAAGTAAACTCAAATCAAATGTGAAACACATCTCATGCCAATTTTTATTTTATTGTCTACATAAATAATTTTTTGAACAAACATACTTGGAAGCCTACAACAGATCCGATAAGGGGTTGCGTAGCGGGCGGGAAGTGGCCCGCCTTGATAGACAGCACGCCAGCACCAGAGAAGCACAAAAGCTCATCGCACCAGGAGTTCCAAGATACGGATGATACATTTTCCTCCTGTAAGAATATACAAGCATAGGTTTGTTTTTGTCGTAATAATAGAGATTCACTTAATTAAAAAGCAGAAATAATAAGAAATATTGTATGTGATTTCCAAGTCACATATAATATTGAATTTTAGGTGTAAATACTGTTTTAACGAACATTAATTAAGATTACACAAGAAACAATAAATATGCTCTAATAATTGAATAATTAATTATTCCCGCCCCGGATTTGCATGGGTGCAATGCTGATACTATATATATCTAAAAATGCTGCTGATAATGTGTTTTCCCAGTGAGAATTTTCTTGCCCCATGGCATGTTTGATTAGTGTTGTAGCACCTTATACAGTTCTCAGGTGTACAAAGGATGTTGGGCATCCGCGGTTGTTGGGATGAATCACGTAAGCTCTGACGACAGCATCCGTTTGTTTTACTCCGGGGAAACTTTCGACGCTGTATCTAGTTTTCACCGTTGAAAGGTTTTAAAACCCTGGTTCAATGTATAGCAACTTGGAACTCTGTCATATGTCAGTGTTTTCGCGAATACATTTTGAGCTCATAACTTGAAGAATGCTGTTAAAGCCGTGCACGTCGAATGATAAAATACTTAAGATTTCGGATGGACACCCATAAAAAGAGAGTGCAGTGGAAGAATTTCTTCTTAATTTTCTAATAAAAAGTTTTTAGTTTGCCTTGTAAGAGGCCTATCTCAAACGGTTTGCAATATAAGCAGAAAAAAAATGTGTTTATTTACGACATGCTATTAGAAACCTCTAAAATTATCAGTGTTTTTCCACTATATTGTACATTTGTTATACATATAAACCTTTCTCTTGAATCATTCTATCTATTAAAAACCTGCATCAAAGTTCATTGCGTAGCTTTAAACATCTAAGCGTACATATGGACAGACAGCGGAAAGTGATTTTTTTATACTAAGTGAATTATCTTAAATTCAAAATCAAAATAATAAGCAGATTTTCCATACTGTGTACAATAATTTCCCATCGAGTAGGCTGTACACGCGGCACACAGAGGCTTCATCTACAACGGCGAGTCGACTACGTGACGCGCTCACGTCCAAACAGCGTACAATGTTGGGCGTTTGGAGAATAACCTTAGCGTCGCCATTAGTCGGTTGTACTTGCCAAATCTGAAAATATAACATAGATATATTACAATTTTTCTACCTTAAAATATTATAACAAACAGAGTGATTAACAAAAAAAGCAGAACCCAGGTTACTTCGCGTGATAAGGTAAAATTACTTATGCAGATAGGTAGTAGGCGTTGATGATTGTAAAGATTTCTCGAACTTCTAACAGGAACGAGAAAAAACTGGTAAAAAGACAAAGCGCGGCGATGAGCTCCGCCAATCCATACGTAATTTCATAAAAATTAGGCAGAAAGTGGGGAATGGAATGTCTTGACAGTCGATTTCTTTTGCTTACTATAATCCGAGAGCAAAATTAAATTTTGCATTTTATAGCTGACGCAAATGAAATGAAGTAATAAACTAGAAACCATGTATGTTTGATCGCCCATCGCCTAATATGACAATAACTGATCTTTATTCGGAGGATTGATTATACTTAATTTATTTTAATTTCTCAAATCTATAAACGACGACATTATGTTCAGACAATGTCTTAACATTGTATTATTTCTCCTTACGTTGCTATTAAAAAAGCATGATATTTAAATATGCAAACAATAATTAATGCATGTTATATGCTTTTATGTTTTATGTTTATGCCTGTCTATAAGGGTAGGCACAGGGATAATATTAGTAATTATAGACCTATTAGCGTGCTTAGAATATAGATTTCGATGTAATATTTTCGAAGATGACACCGTATGCATCCCATCGCTAGTCAGAAAGTTAGTTCACATTGGCATTTGTGGTGTTCCCACGTTAGTTGGCGAAAGACCTTCTTTCAAACTGGAAACAGAGGGTTAAGTTCCATCATTATATTAGTGGACGACATGTAAGCTCAGGAATATACAACTCAAGATCGCAACAATTTTTTTTATACGCTGTTGTGATTACTGACAATTCTTTTCATGTTTTTCAATGGAACATTGAACTTAGGTTAAAACTTGCAAACTTTAAATTTTACCAAAACGAACTAACTGTGTTTTAGTATTTGCAACCACATTTACTTACTTGTCCATTCATTAAGCCTAGCAGTAAAATTTCTTCAAAATAAAGCGAAGTCACTTTAACATAGCGAATGGGAGAAGGAACAGTCCAAGATTTTGCTATAGCAGCGCCGATCATCGACAACTTCGTGTCCTGGAAATACAGATATTATGAATGCACACAATGCTGACATAAAATATAATATCGATTTAACGACATATCAATATTTTCTTTTTCTTTCGATATAACTTAATCAGTAATATAGTAAAAAGTTCTATTTAAAGATTATACTACTACTATTTACTAGAAAATTTGAATTTTTTATAACAGTTATTGGGGGTATTGGGGGAGCTGAGTACGATCGGGTATGCGACGTCGAGCTATGGATTATCCTTCAAAGTCCTGCATACACGTCCACGTCGTCCTGCGTCTGCCGACCAACAGGTCCAGGCTGAACTCACTCTGTTTGGTCAGTGAGGTTTTGTCTTGGTTTAGTTTTGATGTTTGGTCTGAAATGCCACGGTCGTAACGGGCGTTGCATACCTTACCGTCTTACCCCGGACCGCTCAGTAGCTGTCCCTCCTTACAGGTATTCCCCTACCCAGTATCCCTCTAAATCCTCAAGAGCTCAATCCTTCAATATTCTACTCCCCTCCTGAGTCCCAATTATCATATCCTCTATCCTATAATCTAAGGTGTCATATGAACCGTGCCGAGGGATAAACGGTATCTCTCTGAAACCAGGGCGAATCGGAGAAGTATCTAGAATCCCTTCGGGCGGCAAGCGGGGCTCTGCCGTCTATGACTTTCTTTTTCGCTAGCTATTCATGGTAACTATATGGATAATGATAACGAACCAAATATTAATTTGAACCCTTTCTCTTCCGTCCTGGATGATATCCAAGACGGGATGAACCTTTTTGAGGCGAAGAGGACCAAGAAGGAGTCTGGACCGCCTGCAGTACCATCTACATTGGAGGAGAAAGTCGTGGTCGATGGAGGAAACTCCGGCCCGCCCGAAGAACCTCTCCAAGTAGAAGGCAATAGTACAGACAACAAGCGTAAGCGGTACCCAAAGCCACTGAGCTACAAGATGGTTGGGGCCTCCCGAGTGGGGATCCGTAACTCGGAACCCATGACGGAGGATCAAATGTCCCTGGTTCATCGCCAGGTGATTCTGTCCATTACGAAAATGGACAGAGCTGGTGACGGACCGGAGTTTGCAGGCTTCATCCACAAGACAGGATGGATACTGATCACCTGCGTAAACAGGTACAGTCATGACTTGCTTGTGGCTGAAATCTCAAAGATCAAACCTCCCCCTGGGAGGGGGCTGAACTTTTTGCTATGGCGGAAAGTGAACTGCCAAAACCAACCACGGCTTTTACTTTTGTACCCAAAACGGAGGCGGCTTCAGCGGCTGAGGCCATCGTCCTGTTGAAGGTACAAAATAAGGGACTAAACCCAGGTCTATGGAGGGTCCTTAACGAGAAGGAGGAAGAAGGAAGAAGGATTATTACTTTCTCCATCGACGAACCTTCCGCAGAGGCCCTCAAAGACCGGGACTATAAAGTCACCCTCATTTTTAAGAAGGTGTTCTTTAAGGTCAGGATAGAATTGAAAGCACCTGACCTTTCGTCTTCCGACCCCTCCTTCCTTCCGGAAAAGCATGACTGCAGGTGCAAAAACCCAGCGCCAGAGGAGCTCGGGCAAGGCTTCTGCAGGCAAATATACGCCCTAACGCTGCTGCAGCTGCACTAGTGGAGTGATGTCTTGCAGAAGGTAAAATCAACCTTGCCCTAATACAAGAGCCCTGGGTTAACAATTCAACTGTCCTGGGACTTAACGATACTAGTAAGGTATTGTACAATACCGGAGGCATTAAACCCAGAGCATGTATTGTCTTCAACAAAAGCATTAATTATTTGCCTGTTACAGAGTCATGTACTGGCGACTTAGTAGCAGCGTACGTCAATCTAAAGGGATGGAATGGGAAACATAACCGATCCGTAGACCGAGCTCACACCCGTGGTCGAATACGCCCGGAGTCATCATGCTGAGCTACTTGTGGGGTGTGACGCCAAGGCCCACCACACTGACTGGGGAAGCACGGATGTCAACGACAGAGGTGAGTCATTGAACAATTATCTCCTATCAAACTGTCTACAAACCTTAAACAATGCCTGTGAACCGACTTTTGTGACGAAGGTAAGACAAGAGGTACTAGATATCACTTTTGCCACTTCAAACCTTCCCAGGCATATAATAGACTGGAAGGTCAGTAATGAAAACTCGATGTCAGACCACAGACATATTTGCTTCGGGCTGTACACAGAACTTAGCACAGAGACTACAACATTTAGAGACCCTACGCGTACTGACTGGGAAAAGAACAGATACCTAGAGCGGAACTTAGAGGTAATACTGAAAACTGTAAAAACAATAGAGAAACTTGAACTAGCGGTCGAGGCTGTCTCGGAGAGCATCAAGAATGTCTTTGAGGAAAGCTGCACGCCGAGAGTCAAACAGTCTAAACGTAAAGTGCCGTGGTGAAACTCTAAGCTGAAAAAGCTAAGGGGGAAAACACGCAAGTTATTCAACAGGGCTAAGATCACCCAAGAGTAGGACATCTACAGGAAGGCCTTAACCGAATACAGTAAACAAATTAGGAAGGCCAAGCAGAAATCGTGGAGAAGTTTGGTGAGGAAGTAAGTAATACCCCTCAAGGAGCAAGACTTCACAGAATTCTTTCAAAGGCCAACACCAACCAGTTGGGACACCTAAAGAAAAAGTGAAAGGAAGACGCTACAATTACTGGCCAGCGTACACTTTCCTGGGGCAAATGAAACAGTGACAAAGCTGTACACTTCCAAAAAGCCTCAAATAGAGGACTGGAAAAGAGCAGCTCTTGTCATTAGACCAAAACTAGTGAAATGGGCCATTAACTCTTTTAAACCATATAAGACTCCCGGAACAGATGGTGTGCTTCTGCAACGAATTTCAGCTATCCTGATTCCATATCTGGTAAGTATCTTCAGAGCTAGTTATGCCTGGGGGCACATACAAGAATTTTACACTAAAGTAAGACTACACCACAGCGAAGTCTTTCAGCTCGTTTCTTCTGAAAACACTGGAGAAGGTATTAGATAACCATATAAGGCAGGGGAGTCTGGTGAACAGACTCATACACACCAACCAGCACGCTTATCGGCAGATCTACGGAAACTGCTCTACTAAATCTTGTAGATAAGATTGAAAAAGCGCTGGACGATAAAGAAATAGCACTTGTTGCTTTTATTAATGTGGAGGGAGCGTTTGATAACACGCCTACTCAAACATTAATTGGAGGCCTACTTCGTAAAGAAGTGGACCTCACTACTGTTAAATGGATACAATCCATGTTTGCGAGTAGGGTAGTAAAAATGGAACTATTCGATGACACACTTGAGCTAACCACGACAAGGGGATGCCCGCAAGGTGGAGTACTTTCTCCGCTTTTGTTGTCTCTTGCAGTGGACGAGCTACTCATTAGGATGGCTGAGCTCCGCTTTGACACCCAGGAATATGCGGACGACCTGGTAATCATAGTGAAAAGCAACTACAAAAGTACAATAACGTACCTAATGCAAAGGACTAACAGGATACAGTAAGCAATGGTTTAAAGAAAACGATCTGTCTGTTAATGCAGACAAGATGGTGTTAATACCCTTCACGAGGAAGAGAAAGCTGGAAAAGCTAATACCGCCTAAGATGAATGGGAAGATCATTCCGTTTTCCACAAAGACCAAGTATCTGGGAATCACTCTGGACCAGAAAACCAGGTACAGAAGGCCAAAAGGGCCATGGCAATATGCTGTCGGCTAGCAGGTAGCAGATGGGGACTAAAACCCAAAATTGTCATCGGGCTCTACACGATCATCGTAAGGCCGATGGTGTCTTATGCTTCGGTGGTCTGGTATTGATAAACGACAAAACTTACCAGTCTTCAGAGGACTGCGTGCATTATTGTGACGGGAGACATTTCTACATCTCCTGCTGCTGCCCTTAAAGCACTGCTTAACCTACCGCCCCTTCACTGTTTATGGGAAAGGAGGCGAAGGCAAGCATGTACAGGGTCACCAGCGCAGAGACAAAAACTTGGCTTTCACAGAATCTGAGATCTTTGCAAGACTCAGTGCACAATATACCAATACTGGGGATGCCGATTGACACCATGCCCCCCGGACTTGATCCTGACCTGATGACCTGGCGAAACGGTCGAATGAAGTGGAAAAATGGAGTGGTACACTGATGGCTGCAAATCCGGCTTAGGTAGGATGTGGAATATATGGAGAATCACCAAAAACGACAATAAGTCTGAATATGGGAAAGTATTCCTCGATATTCCAGGCAGAGGTATACGCCATTTCAGAATGTGCGACAACCAATCTGCAAAACAACTACCTTAATCATACTATCTATATCAACTCAGATAGTCAAGCTGCACTCTTGGCCCTAGCATCAGTTTTGACTCAATCACAGCTGGTCGAGAACTGCAAGCAGATCTTGAACGCTCTGGGGAACAACAACAGAGTAGTTTTAAGATGGGTACCAGGGCACGCTGGTATCGAGGGAAATGAACACGCGGATATACTGGCATGGAAGGGAGCCAAGAGCACCCAATTGGGACCAGAACCGTTCTGTGGTATCCCTCGTAGCTTAACACAGCTTACCCTGAAGACATACTGCCTCTATGAGGCCATTCAACTATGGAAAAATACTCCTGGCTTATACTAAGCTAAGGCTCATCAAGGCCTTCAACAAGAAGGCTGCCACTGAGGCCTTATTTGCAGCAAGAAACTGTCTCCGTACATTGGTGATGGTGCTGACTGGTCACTGTGGTCTGAACACACACATGCACAATTTAGGCATCAGCAGCACAAGGATATGTAGAAGAAACACCTCTCCATATTCTCACTGAAGGTCCACCACTTATGCAACGGCGTTAGACCATCCTGGGGAATCATCAAATTTACCCAGAAGAGGTGAAGACCCTCACAGCAAAGACAATCCTGCAATTTTTGCAGAAATCAATCTTGACTGTGAACTGTAGTGTGCGGAGATCACAATAGATCAGCAATGGTCGCAGTGATACTGTGTTGAACAGCCCTGCAAAGCCGCAGCTAGGAAGAATAAAAAGTTATTATATATTTCTATACAATAAAATAATTGACCAACCTGGCACATTAACAGGGCTTCACTTGTAGTCACTAGAAGTGAACATTCATTTTTCTGGATTAATTTCTCTTTGACTCTATACAGCATGCCTTCCAAATCTCCCTGCTCATATACCACTACTCTCTCTGGTAATTGCACCTATAAGTATATAATTTCATATATAGTATTTTTTTCTATAACCTATGTTTTGTCGATTTTTAGGTGGTTTTTCCCAATAAGAAAAGAAAAATGTTTCGCATACGTATGAAAAGTGGAATTTACTGGGATTCGAACTCGCACCTCTTAGAAATAGTAAAAGCACTTGTCGCTAATAAAACCACAAGGTACGTCAAAATACTTATGTGCATTTTAGTTGTTAGCATATCTGGAGGCTGATTTTATAAAATATTTTAAATTTATGCAGGTATATAATTTTCTGCAGGTAAGTAGATAGTACATATTATAATATGTGATTTCTAAAAATGTTCTATTTATTTTATATACTTTTATATTAGTATACATTCATGTCACATCAGATTCCTCTGCCATAGACTTTCTGAATAGCTATGATATGTAATAAAGTTATTAGTAAAAGAAAACATAAATATCAGTATATTACCGCAACTCTATTTTTATAAATGGCAATTTTTTGAACCCTGTCATGGCATTTGATTCGTACTTTGCTGCCAGTAGTCAAGTGTTGTATTATAACGTCAGTCATGTTCTCTCGATACGCATATTTTTCGCGGTATAAGCCATGCACTGTATTGTATGCAATTTGATAACACCAAAGGGAACCATCCTGGCATGCTACTGCCTGAAAAATAAATTTTTAAAATAATTAAAATTCAATTTGTTTTTCTAATAGCTAAGCATTTTGCAGCTTCATTTAATGATATTTATATGTCAGACTGTACATGATAAGTAAAAAAAATTGGTTTTGTTTGTTTCCTTTAACCCAAACAATGTTAACAAATCTTTTTTAATAATTAAAATCTATTTACAATTGTGTTTAACTTAGATGAAGGTGCCACACACCACACCCATTCCAGGGAAGTTGAAAGTATGGGCACTCCCTCATATGTAACAACTGTCCATCCACCTATGCCTCCAATCAAAACTAATGCACCAAGAACTGATATTGACATGGCTGATAATCCTGAAAGTTGATAATATATCATAATCGATATATAGAGAATGTAATATGCTATGTAAATTATAACAATTTTAAATTTAATTTTTATGTACAATTATAAATATTCTTATATTAATAATTGAGATATTTCTATCTCTCTTCTAGCTTTCGCTAGACATGCAAAAATTTAAGGTTCTTAATTTAAATGGATTGGTCCAAGCCTTTCGAGCATTAAATTAATGTAAAGCCACCAGTGGCTCCACAAGCAGTAGAGGCAAGCAAAACACTTATTTATATATATATATATATATATATATATATATATATATATATATATATATATATATATATATATATATATATATATATATATATATATATATATATATATATATTGAACAGAGTAATATTTTTTACTAATTAGTAAGATGTGAAAATCAAATTTCATATGTATTATTATGTAGGCATGTGTATATTAAACCTATTAAATTATAGTTAATCAACACAATTATTGCACATACTAAAGTATTTTCAATTTAAAAATATTATTACTAAGTTGTATCAAATCAACAAATGTCTTACCAATATTTCGCTCTTTTAAAACTTGTTGACCCTGAATGTCATAAAAGGAGAGAGTGTCATCCCAATCTGTCACTAATAAAGTTGATTTAGCAAAGGCCACAGCCCAAACAGCAGAATCTCGAATGATTTTTTGAACTTCATCACCAATCTATGCAACATAATTACCAATAAATGTAATATTAAGTGCTGTGAAATATTTAATACTATTATTATATTCATATTATTTTAGTAAAATATTTATAATTTACCCTGCATTGCCTTCCTAATTTTGAAAAAGTAATTAATCTTTTGGTCCATATCATATCATAAATTAATAATGGATTTTTATCTTGTATATAAGCAAAACATATGCAACATTATTATATTTTAATAATAAATTCCACAGTTACCTTATTCCTTAGAGACACAACTCCATTTGCTAACCCAATGGCTAAATATTGCCCTGTTGGTGCCCATGCACAACTTGTAATACGGCCTGACACTCTATATTTTTGTACAGCCTTTACATCCATTGACCAGAATGCAAAATCTGACAAGGCACAAGATGCTAAATGATAAGTTACTGGGTTATATTCTAAGCATTGAATAGGTTCACTGTGTCTGAGGATGGAAAATATTTAAAGATTAGCATTTACTTTTTACATTGTAGTACTTGTAATAATGGTGCTGGTACAGTATTAAAAAAAAAGTAAATTAATATTTTACGAGGGTTTTAAATTAATCTTTAAAAATAAATTTATGCTATGATTAAAATATTTATTTAATAAGAATAGGTAAGTTGTACTTACGAGTACTTAAGTACACCTTCCATTTTAGATGTCCAAATAATAACATTTTTATCTGCACTTCCACTGGCAAATTTTTTACCATCACCACAATATGCCACTGCATGTACTGGTCCCTTATGTGCCTGCAAAAGTTGCACAAGGGCTCCATCACTAGGATCATATACCATAACCTTTTCTCCTGCTCCAACTATGAGTTGTGTACCATCTGGGCTGAAGCATATTGTGTGTACACTGAAAAAATGGATATATTTTTTTATGTAAGCTTAATAATTAACTTTGAGGAAAATTTTAAGCTACACGTTTATTAAAAGCTATTTCAATTTGTTGTTATTACCTTGAAAATTGTGTTTTATCAGCTTCGTGAATTTTATTTACCCATTTAGGTACAGTCCTCATTTCAGAAAAAAATACTTTTAGTGAATTATAAAATACCAAATGATAATATGCAAATAGAACTCCACATGCTTATTAGAAGAGTTGGGAAATTAAGTACATTTATATTTATTGCGAAGCTAATAAGCTTTAAATAGCTTATTCGGTTGACATCGGTTTGTGGAAAGTGTAAACAAATATATAGGCGATTGATCTCTCTCTGTGAACAATCTAGTACGACGTAATAATCAGCTAACGTTATTTCTACTATTATATAATTTAATTCCACTTATAATATGTAATTTACGATGTTATTCGAATATTAATTTTAACATTTAGCCCAGCTCGCGCTAAAGTATTTGAAACAGTTTAAAACTTCAAATTTATACAAGCTATAGTAAATATCATAGACATAGAGCGTTAAATGTAAATTAGCAACAGACCACAGATAAAGCATACTACAAACAATATATTAAATTAGTACCATGTACGAATGTGCGTTTGTACTAAAGGAATAAGTCTTTAAATTGCTAATTAATATATAGAAAACTGTAAATTCAAAGTATTTACGGAAAAGTGATATTGATGAGGTTTTTGCAAAAATTCTTTCTGATTTGATCTTATAATACTTAGGGGCAAATACACTTATTTAGAGATATCTACAATTTTGGTTTTTTTTTTAGAAACAGCCGATATATTTATATATAAAATTTAAAAAGTATTGAACAAAATGTTACACTTTTGATACCATAAAAATAATAATAATAACTTTATTCACCGTCATTTATTACAGTTTTACTAGTCTAAATTAGCTTTTAGGATTAGCTTAATTTAAAATTTTGATATAGAATTATTGCAAA
This sequence comes from Dione juno, assembly GCA_037127375.1. Taxonomy (NCBI): domain Eukaryota; kingdom Metazoa; phylum Arthropoda; class Insecta; order Lepidoptera; family Nymphalidae; genus Dione; species Dione juno. The sequence goes on from JAXRJS010000004.1 coordinate 1,386,197, forward strand.
TCTTGTATTACGGCATACACCATCAACCCCTTAGAATTGGTAAACAATATACGTAATATCAAAACTGTTTTTTAATGCTTTGAACGAATGTAAGATGATGAGATGATTATGTTTATAAAAATATTTATACTGAGTAAGGACTAAGGACACACTAAGTTATTATTAGTACAAAAGATTTTCAGTACCCTCATATGACAAAATTATTAAATAATAAACAATTTGAGCCTTGCACGTTTTGTTATTAGCAGAGTAAATATCTCTTTTTCACTGTATTATAAAGGTGGGGGGCCCTAGATAATTAAAGAATTTATGTATAAACATAGTTTTACACTTTTCAGTGTTAATAATATAATTTCTACGTTTGTGTACTTCATAGAGCAGAGTTAAATTTTACCTCCATTCGAAGAACATAAATCTGTCCTACAGATAGGACTTGACAAAACTGATATAATTCATAAGTAGGAAATAGTAATGGCATGAAAGTGCAGTTTTTGAGTGCACAACAGTGTGTTGATCAACTTCAAGAGGTTAATTCCGAAGCATCACTCCGTGACAATATATAATAAGAAATACGATATTGTCGCAAAGCTAAATATATTCGTTTTAAAATAGTCGTTCCAATAAAGTGATAATAATAGTCGGTCCAATAAAGTGAAAGTAATAATTTCTAAATAGCATATATTAATATTCGAATATTACTACATACTACCGCAAGTATATGTGGCTTGAAGCTAAGGTGATTGTCTGTAATATCACCTAAATATTTAATTACATTTAATAATTCAATTGGCTTGAGTATTAATAATTTGGCTGGAGTGTGACACTGTGTGTTGGACAGGAGTGTGATATTAATGCATATCGTCCACTCAGTCTACTTGTTTCACGAAGCGAATAAGTAATTTTTAGTTTTGTCAGTATATTATGATGTAGCCAGTCATAAGCAATATCAAAGCCACTTTGAGCAGCAGCAAATACCTCAGACCAACTCTCAGCATTAAAAATAATAGACCTTGAGGTACTTCATACTTAATAGGAAGACTATCACTAACATAATCACGGACGTGAACGCATTAAAAAACTGCGAGATGTTTTTCAAATAGTTTTATTTGAACCAATCTTATTTGTATTGAAATGGTACCAGAAAGAAGCCTTAGCCAAAAACTAAATCTTAAAATATTCTTATTCCTTTATCTAAAGTAAATTTCAAGTTAATTGAATTGGTTATTTGTAAATATCGCCAAAATAATGGGAAAGAGGGACCTTACAATATTCCGACCGAAGCGTGGAAATCGCTCGGCTCACTTAATGATGAACATTAAGTGAGCCGAGCCGGCTAGCCTTTTTAACCGTATCTTGAACACTGGGATGATGTCAAATCAATGGCGGCATAGCTTCATTATCCAGAAGAATAGAATGATTATATTAGGAAAAAAATGAAGTACCCGTGTTGCGGCGTCAGCCTTAGCACGTTTTGCCCAATATGAATGTTCAAGTTGGTACCTGGTTGGTAGTTGGGTGGTATCGCTCTAGATTGTCACAACGTCACTGACGTTGACAGACTGTGCTGTCTACAACGTCATCCTGTTGTGAAAGGCGCAGAGGGTAATGGTCATCCGGGCGATACGAGGATACCGGACGATCTCCGGTGAGGTGGCGTGCGTGTTCGCTAGAGTCCTGACGTGGGACTTGGATGCAACTTCTCTGGCGTCAGGCTATTACGGGCGTCGGCACCTGGCGTCGGAGAACCAGGGATGTGAAAATCCGGCTGACAATCGCCAGCCGAAGATTGAAGCTGATCGTCCAGTGTTTTGCCAGAGGTTAGTGAGGCACCATGCCGTCCTAACTTTCCACACCACACAGATAATTACCAATATACTCTATGGTATGCAGTGCCTGAATATCTCAAAGTCGCGCTTAGCGCGACGTCATAGGGATCTTATCTCTTTCGGCCGTGGTCAAGGTCATGGCTGACGTCTTGCGACGCGGTCTCCTCCTTTTACGTTCTCCTCCTTTACGCAGTGATGCTCGAGAGTAGGCGGCAGAACGCGCGAGGGAAGTATCCGCCATTCTCGCTATTCCCTGGTTGAGACTCTTTGTGGATGGTTACACGACTGATTAGCGAGCTACTCAGAACAGGCCGTTGGGGTGATTCCTCCCGACGGCGTGATTCACGGAAGATTACAGTCCCCGTGTCTCACGGCTGATCCCAGTCAAGAAGGAACACCATGAGGTTTAAGTGGGTGTGTTGACTAGGCTTCATTTGTCGGTCCGCAAGTACCACGTAACCCACTAACTAGAGGTTTGTCTTTCTAGAAATCCTCTAGAAAGACTAACCTCTGAGGATGCTCCAGACCATGCAAAGTGTAGAAGAAGATCACTAAAAGATAAGAAAAAAGAAATATAGAGGATGATGTAGTAATATATAACAAATTTTGATTATAATTTTTTTTAGATTTACTTACAAGTGTGAAATCAAGAATATTACTTATAAGCATTAGTTTCCGGCTGAAACAAAGTATTCAGCCCAAACCAAAACAATGTGATTAAATTAAGGACGATCGACTCAGTTTCGGCCAAATTGGAAACTGAAATCAATTTATCCGTCTGTCAAGACCATTGTTCTCAAGATCGTGTGAAGGTATCAAGTTGAAATGAATATCAAGTACCTAACTCTACGAGACTACAGTCTCATGGAGCTTAGAAAACTACAAAATGAACGCAATCATAAATACGAGTGTTATGTTATTAGTTATGTAGTTTGTATGAAATACAAAGAGTAAATAAAAGTTGTGGGATACTTCCCATTGACCTAGAATTATGAAATTTGGCAAAGAGGTTAAAACTTACAGTAACTACATAATGTTTCAAATAAAATAAAACCCTTACAAGCTTATATTTGTAGTTAATTTTATAACATAACATAATGCTTTCATAACGGATTCATATTTTCCCTCTTTGAATAAGATATGATAAAACTTCCTTGTAAATACAAAATAATAATAAATTAGCTGGTTTCAAGCTATAAAGTTATATTTTACGGAGGGATATTTATCCAAACAGTACAGGCGCGCCATCTCTGTGTAGTTGGGTACATGTAATTTGCAAAATTAAAACACGAGTGACTCATGTCAGATACATCTGTCTTCATCATCTGTCTGCTAGATGGCATTGAATTATATCCAAAGTCTTTTAAAAATATGGCAACTTAAAAGTTTTTTTTATATTTGCTATATCAATAATTTTATTAAATTATTTTATGGCCTTTTATTAAGTTCAACTGTAAGTATGTACCTGCTAAAATTTAAGATTATTAAAATTTTATTCTTGAAACTTTCTTGAGCACTGGATCGACTGCTTAACCCTTGGATCTTGGGTTCATTATATTAATCTTAACAAATACATAGAAAGGAATTTTTAGTTATTCTGGGATTCATTTTCAGTTATTAAAATATAGGTTCCTGAAAATAAGCTCAATTACTTACCAAATTTCCTATTTCGTAAGCGTAACGATATTTAGATTACTTAGACGATTTATATTAATTTTTGAAATATCATCATTGTAAAAAATCTTAAAAAGGTTATATTTTTGGATAGGTCATCCTCAACCTCTACCAGTACCTACTGATTACGATACTATCTTATTCGTTGATGCCATTCCATAATAATTGAAAATGAAGCCACCGGCTAAGAGACAATATACAGTATATGGAGCTTCATTAAATGGCTATTATCGATTAAATTTTAAGGTTATTAGGAAAGCTTTGCAATGCTATCATTAAAGCAGGGTTGTGTGGGATGAATCTTGTTTCTCACAATAACCATAACTTTCTATATTTTGAAAATATATAAGATAAATAAAATTTATATATTATAAATACCTACGTAATTTATATATTATAAATACCTACGTAGTAGTTCAGAAAACCAGATGATTCTGGAGTGGGCACAGACCGGTTATCTACGCCGATGGCAGTTGATAATAAAAGCATCCATAGATATGGAACAAATAATAAACTTCTTGTGAAATTATCTATCTTATTAGACCTTTTTATCTTCTTATGGACCATCAATATTAATAATGTTGAAACTAAAATGTTACTCCTCTATCATATTCGTACCTACTCTTCGTACGTCTTGCAGATCAGTTGCAGATATAACGTTAAAAATTTTGTAACATTTAATCACTGTAAGAAATTAGTAACTTCAATAGCTTTCGAGATGATCCTCTAATTATATATATTGAAAAAGAAAAAATCCTTTAAAAGGAAAACCGAGCGAGAATTAAGAAAATTCGTGAATAAATGTATCTAAGTAATGTTTATGTGAAATAGATAGGTAAATATCGTTCAAGTGCGAGTAGTCACACGCACCGGGGGTTCCGTACATATTTCATGATTGCAGATATTGAACTGAGGAAAATACTACTTATATTTTAATATATTTACTTTAAAATTACAACACTACAGACCCTTTGCCCGTACCCTTTTTAACATACAATCATTTTATTTTCTTATCGTCAATATTAAGAAACTGATCATAAGAAACTATTATCTTTACATTTTTTTTTGTTAATTGTCACTTAGAATAACTAAACAAGGGCTATAACTAAGCGAGCTGTTCATAAAAATATGTGTATATTATACTATTTCACTATAACATACACTTACTTAATTACACATATATATTAGGAGCATACATCAACATTTATTTACATATTATAATCTGCAATTATTACAGGTTATATTCATATTTTAATTATTATTATTAATTTTAATTATTATTATTAAACAATCAATAAATAAGCTCAGGTACGAGGGACTAAGTGACCACGTCGTTTCGGTCTCTGAAGACCATCTTTAATTTATATTTTACGATAGTTCTTATCGATGTCTACGTATGAGCCCTTTGACCGCTTCATCTTTGCCCTCGCTGTAATACGTGCAACTGTTTGTATGTCGCAAGATTGTGCAGCTGCAGTTTAACCGACTTGCTGTTTACCAACAACGGTCGCGCTGGTCAGACCCTGACCTTTCAGATTCAGACTAACAGATTTTTTCCCATCCTGTGTGAAAGTAAGATATAGAGTGATTCTAAAATCTCTTGGCACCGGTGTCACTTTGATGTTATGTATAAAAAGGTAAAGTACTTCTCTTTTCGACTCAAATATCGAAAGGTATCTCCCGAATAGCGTAAGCATGGACGCCATGGGATTTCTTTGAGTACATAGCAGGTTTTCATTAATGCTGAGGAGTCGTAATAATCTGTGGTAAAACATTTCGAAGAAGTTTCTAAGAAGTCTCGGGTTATATAGGATAGCTGGTTTACATCTCCGATTAAAATAATTGCGTGTGCCCGGAGAGTCTGCTCGCCAGTACTATCACACCAAAGTGGTTCATCAAAGCTGCGTTGACTATCAGTAGGTATACACTTATCCAGTTCTCCCTGTGCTCCGTTTACTAAAATCGAAACCATAGTACGGATTTTGTTTTTAAGCATATTCCTATACGTCCAGACATTCTCTCTCGACTTCTTCCATCGCATCAACGACGGTCGTGTCCCTATCTAGATCAATTTGTTCCACTATCCATGTGGTTTAACCACCTCCGGGAACCATTTTCTCCACGCACCCAATGATGTGGATTCCAAAGTGCTATCTAAGTGTTATCTATTTCCATCATCCTTTCCTCCAAAATTATCCGCGTGCATTTGGCGGTAACCACTATAGCATCATTAGCAAGAGTGCTGACCTTGAGGAAACTTGTTCTTCTGGTTTCCTCTTCATTCAATTCTACAAAGCCAGGTGTTACGCTGTATGGTGCAATATATGTGCCCTTCATGCTTCTCGAAATAATCTGGCCATTATGATTGTCATATATAGTGGCTACTGCCTCTATGAGTTTAATTCCTATGAGTTTTTTTTTCCGAGTACCTAAGGGTCTCGGAAGGCAAGCATAATTTCCTCGCACATCCTGACCTTCACTAGTTTGGTAGCTTTTAGGAAAGAACAGCCTACAACCCTAAATTTGCGGTCTCCTCCATTTATTTTGTATGAAATGAACTACAAATATAAGTTTTTAATGGTTTCTTCATATTTTAAAGTTATAAATTATTAACTTTGAGATTTTCCCCTTTATATAAACAGTCCTCACTGCTTGTGAAATTTCATTAGTCTAGGTCAATGGAGTACAAGTTACATACAAAATGCAAAAAAATTAAGCATAATGGCTCATACTATTCGATTGCGTTGACTTAGAAGTTTGATATTTTCAATACGTTAAAGATTTGGATATAATTTGATATTAATTTCAGCTTGATTCCTCCACATGGTTTTGAGAAAATGGTCTTGATAGACGGATAGACGGACAACAAAGCCTATATATATATATATATATATATATATATATATATATATATATATATATATATATATATATGTATATATATATATATATGTATATATATATATATATATATATTATATATATATATATATATATATATATATATATATATATATATATATATATATATATATATATATATATATATATATATATATATATATATATATATATATATAATTTTTTTCCTTTTGAGGTACGGAACCCTAAAAATTGTACCTAATATTTAAGAATATTTACAACACAGAGTATCAATCTTTTTCACTTCCGGCCGTTCGTCGTTCTTAATTCTTTTCTTAGGTCAAATGATCCATTTATAAACAAATGTGCCGAACATAAGTAAAAGGAACAGACCTAATGATGAAAGACTTTAAAGTCCACGCACTTAATCTACTTATGAAATTAGGCTTTTCGTACATCATAATAAGGCATAAATTTGGTAATAAAAATTTAGGGAAACTGTAAAAAATTCGATGAGATTTTATTAATAACGTGTGACATTTTAAACGCTACTGTCCGCCCTTAACGACTCCTTTATCCATAAATTATTCTACAAACAAAAATCCTAGAACCTTCGGAACTTATCTTAAGAAACTTAAAATAAGGTCTAGTTTGAAGAATTTTACAGCATTTTTACGTGTGTATTATTTTAAAAATGACATTAGTAGTGTACTTTAAACTTAAGTTGTAAAATTCACTCATGCCTTTTTTGAATGTTACGACAGACAGCCTGTCGCCGAGGCCGGATGTATGGATGTAGGCAGGTAGAATTGTGTTAGTATTTTAATATTGGTCTTCTGATCCTCGTTAAAGTACCACGCAAGAAATATTCTTATCTGAATAATATATATACCTATATAATTCTTATCTTATTATTGCTATTATTATTTAGAAAGAACAACAATTTCAATGAACCGGAGCTCGAACCCACGCCTCTTGATAACCATCCAATAGGTATCGTGCCGTTCATACCGTGCTACTTCGAATTTTTCGTACTCTTGCATTTTTACAACTTATTTTTGTTATTAGAACTTTTGTAGAGCTGGCTATAGCGCTAGATTAGGTAAGTTCTTTTTGTAAAAACCACCTTAGATCTCATTAGTCATTAACATTTTAAAAGTATGTTATTTATCAAATAACAATTTAGAATTAAATAAAAATTCCTTTATTATACATACATACCTATAATATTTGCTAATAATATACATAATTGTTTGACTCTTCTCCTTCTCCTGAAATTTGACATTTTCGTTAATTTTTGTTATTATAGACAAAAAATAAATAAAATGTAAGGATAAATTTAAATAAATTAAGAAAAATATATATTATGAATAATAAACCACAACTAAACAAGTGGTTTTGCACATGTAGGATACCTACTTTGTTTTACAAGATTGTTGGTTATTGATCATTATGATCTATTAGGTAGTCAGCTTTATTTTACTTATTATTATCAAAAACGGATGGCCCGTCTTAAAGTCGGCGTAAATATCCTTAAATAATAAGTAGATAAGGAAGTTCTTTGTTCTGAATACAAAACATTTTTATCATTTTTACCTTTAAACAGGTGGGATAATACGGTCTGTTAACTTTATCTATCACGTACTGTGTCACCGGGAACACAATTAATTCATTTGGAAATTATCCGGTGCATTCCCCGAGGCTTTAATTAAAATGTAAATGCCGACTGGTCTTTATTGCCTAGTATCACATGAACACGGACCGCCGCAGAATTTTAGCGGTGAAAAGCTCTTGCTGAATTTATGAATTTAAATTGTCTTATTATAATTTAACTCTACGTGGCTCTCGAAAAATATAGGTACCTATTTGGTTTTTGAAACAGTACCTAGATAGGTATGTCGATTGTACGATTATTGTATGATATGGAATAAAAGATAAGAATTGAAAAACGTATTTTGTTGTTTTGTTGTTTTGTTTGTATGTATAATAAATTTAGCTACAACTACTCTAGGTTACAGTATTATTAGATAATTAGACGTGCGCACTTGTTTTAAAAATAGTAACCGTTTAATACCTATAGTTGTATATTTTGTCTAGAACTTGAATATCCCATCTCCCGGTGTAGTACAAATCAATACCGTGGTGTTAGAAAGGGACGCCTAACACAAAGGGGCGGGTCTGGTAGTCCCCCACTCGACTTGTAACAACCCTATAGCCACAACGGTTTTCAACAATTCAATTTAGGGGACAGGGTAGATAGATACATAATTTGTATAGATATTTCACAGCCAGGTGAAATTATATATATACGTACATAGGTCTAAGTATAAGTGAAAACCATTTCAAAATACTTGAAATGATCCCATGATATCTAGTACTGTCCTACAATTGTAATAAACTACATATACCCAAAAAACATAAAATATATTTTTAATTCATGATAAACAATATTACTATTTATAATATAACATTATTATTGTTTTACGTCGTCAAGTGCTGTCGGAAGGTCCTTAAAAACATATTACTATCACAAGCTCAAATTATATTGAAATAGTATTAGGAATTACGATTGTCCACAATTGTAAAATGTACTTATATATAGATGACCCATATTAGTGTTATCTTAATTCATGCACTATAATATTTTTTACAGAAATCCAGAAAAAACACGGGTAATGACAAATGGAAATAAAAATACAATACAACTGGATCATACAGAAATAAACACACACAACAAGATCGAATGTAAAAATAGTATTGGGGACTTCAAGAAGTTATGAAAGACAAAGAACTACATACAAGCACAAAAAGCAAACTATTTAATACATGTATACTACCTATTCTCGTGTACGCCTGCCAATCATGGACTCTAACTCGGGAAATGACAAACAAGTTAGCAACCTACCAATACTCAATGGAGAGTAGTACGCTCAACGTGAAGAAATCTGATAGAATGAAAAACAATGTGATCAGAAATAAGACAAAAGCCGTCGATATTACATTAAAAATTAAAAGATAAAAATGGAAGTGGGCAGGGCACATGATGAGAGGTCAAGACAAATGGAGTAAAAGAGTGAGTGTGTGGTACTCCAGAGAAGGTAAGCGAAAGAGAGGCAGACCACAGAAAAGATGGGATGACGACATCAGGCAAGTTTCAGGAGTATCATGGAGCAGAGTGGCTCAGGAACGAGCAGAATGAAAAAAGGTTGGAAGAGGCCTTTGCCAACTGGCAGACGGATCTGCAGAAAATAAAGAATCAAGAAATATTGGACTAGCTAGACTAAGATTTTTATGTTATTCTTGTCAAAATATAAGTTTAATTTTGTTAATAGATCATATTAAGATCCGAAAAAAGGGCTAAAATAATAGATAATATAATAAATATTATTTTTATTTTACATTTATAAAATAAATTTAAATTTAAAGAAGTTATAAAAAAAAAACGGGGCATTTCTTACTGCATATTGCATTTCTACACAATATAATACATTCGTATACATTTTCACTAATGGGATCGACTTATAAAATCATTCGTCAAATTACCTTATCTACGCAATTTACCCATAAAATATCCAGCTTACATTGTACCTAATACTTATACAAATTATATTATATTAAATTAAAGTAACATTATTATTGTAATAAAATCTTTAAATTTCACGATTTTTACACATTTTAAATGAAGCTCCTTTATTACCGGATTGGATTCTTGCAAAGTGTATCTTACCTCTGGTGTGGAGGGCTTGAGACTTCAACTCATTTAAACCCTCATTGCATGAGGACAGGCGGATGTCACCTCATCCTACATAACGGACTACTGTAAAATGTTAGAAACATCAAGTTTCCAAAAAATGTACATAACATACTAAAATACAGACGTTTAATCCGGTAAAAGAGTTTTATTGAAAACCACTTATTAATCTTAAACAAGTAGGTATGTATTCAGATATTTTATGTACATACATATCCATAAAAGTTTAATTATCCTCGTTATATGTTATTGTTATATATATATATAGAAAAGTATTTCGTAAGTTTTATAGTAAATTTAAAATTAATAATAGGTATAACAAAAATAACAAAATTTTTAACCACTTACAATGAAATATAATACAAAATAATAAATATATATAAAATTACAATAAAATGATACTTAATCGTCCAATTGAATAATGTAATTAATTATTACGAATGTGTAACTTAAATGTTTTAGGGCTATGACTTTATTTTATTCTATTTTTAAATTACTTTATTATTACAATTTCCATTTCTGTACACTATTTAAATAATTATCGAAATATTAAGTAAAAGATGGCGGAGTAAATGTAAGGACCGAATTAAACTACAACATCAAAAATAACGTAAACGATAAAACCGGCGTGAGGCGTTTATTCACTTTTATATAGCCATAGAAGTGCAGTACCACATAATGTTAATCGGTTTGAGTTTAATACTTTTTCAATTATTATGTAAGTAAGTACATTAGATACATTTTGACATGTTTATATGCATAATACAGATTTGCACTTACCCAGAAATCATACGTTATACTTATTTGTCTCTCACCGATATTGTTCCCTGCCTCCAATGGAGACACAAAATCCTGTTAGATTCAGTTTGTTGTCTGTCCATATGTCTATCCGCCATTTATAGTTCATCTAATCGTCTGACTGCTCGCCTCTCTGCAAAAGTACAAGTAAAAGGTATCATTAACAGAGCCGATTATCATCATCTATCTAACAAGCATACGTTAAGATTTTTCTTATAAGCTCAAACACGATCAATTTGTTATAAGTTAAAATTAAGCTGAAAGCTAGTTTCGCTCGATCATTTCAACTTCTCGTGGTCATAAAATGACATATTCAATTTGTCAGCTTTCTTTTAGAACCTGTGATGTCCTTCGTGGAGTCCGCTTAGAAAAGTATGTGAGCAAAGATAAGCTTCAATAAATGTACCCACAAGAGCAATGTTATAGCGAATAACTTGTAAAGCCTGCACGGCGGATAAACAAACTATAATCTTAACAATAATTCTAAAATAAAGGGACAATGCGATAAATATTTTGTAATTCAGCAGACAGTTTAAATTACTGTGTACATTGCACATAAAATATAGTATATAATACCCCTCGTTAGAAAATATTTATAAGAAAACAAAAGTTAGATATATTTAACAAGATTTACGTACATTATTAATACCTATGTGAATATTAAATTGAAAAGGGCAAATAGTCTGTTAGTTCGTTTCAAGTGCAGTACCAGTTGTGTGTATAAAATATTTGTGTTGATGTCTCGTTTTGTAAACTTTACTAAGAGTATTAAGAATAAGGAGGTACCTTCTTAAAAAACTGATTAATAAATAATTAATGGTATTTGTTTTATGTATTATTTATTTATTAGGCATGATCAAAAAATGCGATTCTATATATGTGGGAGATGTTCATAATAGAATGAAACTGAAATTACTGCAAATGGATCGAGAATTAGTGCTAAATGCAATTAAGGACGTCCAACGTGTGGAGCATTTCAAACCGTTTTACACAATGTCTGTTACATACGATATTGGTGAGATATTATATAAAATAAGAAGCAAATTTGCAAGAATGACAAGACTACTGATTTTATCACACGATAAACTTGACTTAGTATGGCACAATAAGGTAAGAGATTTAAATCTGGTAATGATTTCACTTATTTTGATGATGTCTCAATTAACTTATGGCGCGCCTATTATTAATATAGTATTAAAATTTACATATAATAAACTTGTAGAAAAAATATGCATATCAAAGAAAATACTAAATATTTCTATATAATTTATAAATTAACTTTTTGTCGTTTCTATTTTTGAATGTTTTAAAGCTGAAATTTTATTCTTTTACCACAGCACATCGAACATTTGTCTGAAATACAGAAACTTGCAATGGATATCTATGCCATGGGTGAAATCTTGGAAGATTGGGAAACATCTGGTAAACTTCAGAGTACTATGAAGCCTAAAAAGTCTCGGCGTCCCACGAATTTTAGTCAGTCATGGTCTAAGCCCCACGGTGGAAAATATTTGCGCCGTCTTACTAGTAGTTTGTTAGGAACTACAAAAGCAAGCTTAAAGAAAAGTGTCTTAAATTATGAAGGTTTTGATTCTGATTTATATTAAAAATATGATAGTGAAGTCTTGAACTTACTATATTTTCATTTTCAGTAGTAATATAAGATGCTGTAAATTTATTAATGAAAATGACATAAAAAATAATGGCAATATTTCAATATCCATGCAGAAATTAATTGAACAAAAAAATGCTAGTGCTAGCTAATGTGAGAGAGTCATGTAGATGTGACTAACAGTTCCCTCTGTTCTAGACGTAGGTGAACTCGTATCAACGAGTACCTTTTCTTTCATAACATGCTAATAAAAATCATACTAATTTAAAAAATAAAACGTTACTATTTTACTTTGCTAATATTATGTAATATATTTATATAAATAAAATATTATTGATTAGTACAAAATGTGATTATAAATGTGAAAATGTGTGTTACAGAATATACAGAGTGTTATTCTAAAAATATATAAAATAGTAGTAACAGTTGCACAAAATAAACGTCGCGTCGTCTAACCGAGAGTCGGTGAAAAAGTGAAATATACAACAATTTATTTGTTTAAAGTGAAGTCATTCGTAGTACTCGAATTCTGGATGAAACAAAAACACTCAACAACTTTATGCCATTTCGCCTGCGTACAAGCAGACTCCCTATAAACGGATCGCGGGGATACATTGGTTTACTTTTGGTTAAGAATTTGTTATTGTAAGCCATATGGGCGCAGAGCGGCGAAGCGCGGGATTTTTTCTGTTACGATGAATTTACAGCCACAGTTAAACAATAGGACACATGCTTACGTGGCCGTCCATCTGTGACGTGGATAACCTTCGATGCCATTGTCAGGTCACGTTGGACTGAGACCACTCTTTACTGACTATCGAAATATAGAAAAAAATGGGTTAAAATTCCCGTAAATTAATATGGACCATAACATTATGGACCTGGCAGTGCTAGTGGTAAATGAAAATGCATAGTGTTGCAAGGTTAGTTTCATCGAATATTAAGAAAGATAAAGCCGCCGTCACCACGTGGAAGTGCCTGCCTAGATTATATTGATTTATAGTTACATTATGACAGAAAAACGTCCATCAAAATTTTTGTTTAGGTGTCGTTTTCTCATAAGTATGCTGTTGTGTAAATTGTTGTTTTGCCGATGTTAAATTATCACATAAGAATAGGAATATTTCATATATACTTACATCGATACATAAATTTCACCAAATGCGTACAATAGCTACGATACATCGAAATTAATATAGTATATATATATATATAATATATATATATATATACTATAATATATATATATATATATATATATATATATATATATATTATATATATATATATATATATATATATATATATATATTATATATATTAAACTACGATATTTTCACTTACAAATCTACACGATGATAACGATAATATGCAAATTATATGCTTTTAAATGTAATGATAATGAATGGTAATATATATGATTTATCAACAAATACACTTTCATAATATCCATAATAAAATTTATTTAGCCCCTTGGGGCTATGACTAATAGAATAAATATCAAATAGTGTATTTATAGATTACTTACTACTTACTTTTATATTAGATCTTTGACACAAGATTCTCTCTCTTAGATTGACATGAGACTCTTAACCGATATTTACATTTTACTTTTTTTAAGTTTTGCCTGATGTTTAAACTGTACGTTTTCCGCTTTCCACCTTTTAAGGCATTGCGTGTTGAGTGGCGAAGGCGTGGAGTTGCCAGAGCGAAGAAAATGAAAATAATTCATTCTCGCCGAGTGGGAATCGAACACACAAACCGATTACAGGCAGACGATGGGCTTCTGCGCCACGACGTCCTCAATATCCTCCTTTGATATTAATTATCAATTACTAAACGAAGCTTGAAGTGTAATGGAGCTAATGTCAATATTATTTATAAAATAATCTGTTTTGTAAGCAGAATATAATCCTCGCGGCATGGCGAAGTTTGAGCATTCATTGAATATCGCATTATCAATATTCAGAGAAGTTCAGCCTGCGGTCATTGCGCCTCGACTCGACCGCCCCAAGGAATCCACTTAACGATGAACCGATACCTAATTATTATACGCAATACTCCTTCAGTCCAATTTAAAGAATTAAATTCTGTTCTTCTAGTATAACCAGTAGGTATCACTGCAATAGAAACGAAGAGTAAACATTTATTATTTTTAATATCTTCGTATGTAGAGAGAAACGGAAGACATTTTGTTATCTGCTTCCCTGATATAAAATACCCAGTATCTTGCGGAACCGAACTCACAACCACCGCGGTCACAATTATTCGAACTGTGTTATAATGTGGGTATACGTACCTATACTGTGTACTAGTACCTTCTACTTTTTCAATCGAAAAATTTGCACCAGGCTCTTAAAAATTGTAAGTTAGAGATAATGTAAGCTATGACGAATGACGCAGCTTCATAATTTCACAATACAAAAACGACTTTACGCACCATAATTTAAAGTTAAAATTGATTTAAAATAACCTGTGGTACTTTATAACCAACGTCATGGATTAAATCGACAATAAACGTGGAGTATTTACTTTACATTTACTCCTTAATTGTACTTAGTCGACTAGCGAGGACTGACAACTCACACGAATTCTTGCCATGACAGTGCACGTTTCAAAGTAGAGTCTACACTTTTATTTCATGTAAAAGTGCCTATAGTAGTTATTATATTACATTTTATATATTTTTGAATATTATATTTTATTACTAAAACGTATTTTACAAGTAACTATACGAATTTATATACGCATTAATTTAAAAGTAAAATAAATAACTTTATTCATTTTCAACATAATCAGGACGTGTTATGAATTTATTTAATCAACTAAAACTATTTTTATAATTTATCATTATAGAAATGTAAACGATATAATATCGAAGTATTATGTTTCTTCATTATGGACACCATAATGCTTGTTGAAGAACAAGGAAAGGGAAGCGTTCGATATTGTAGAGCAAAAGGCGCATGCGTCATCCCCTTACCGCCGACCTCAAGCCATGTATCTACTATATAATCATATACCTTAGCAATTATCGACTGCTTGGTGGTTGAGATATTTAATCTTTGCACAAATATAGCCCTAAAAAAATAATATGCTGTAATTAAAAATAACATTAATTAATTTCTGTTGTATAGTTGACACGGCTAGACAACACAAAAATTATAATTGACACTGAATTTAAACATTTTTCGTGAGACTAGGAGAAATAATTTATATAATAATTTATACAAAACAAGACCATAGGAACAAAACCATAGCAACTTTTTAACAAAACAAGACCATAGGAAAGTTTTTATCTGGCGTATTTATGAAAAAAAAGATGTAAAGCCTCTGTTGTGAAAAAAATAGATCAACTAAAGTATTCGTGAAAACTGCGGAGAAGTGTGGCAAAGGTCGAAATCTCTACATTGTCCGACTTATCTTGGACTATATTATTCTACTTTACTAATGATTACCCTACAATATAAAAAAGTATTTTTTTAAATTGAATTAACTTCATCATACCCCGGGGGGTCGTCTAGCAAAAGTGCTGCCGTACTCGACATCATTCATATTTAATTTGTAAATCGCAAGTTTTTATAACGAGTTTAATAATTATGACTCTTATCTCGTTCAAGTAAAAATGTATTTTTCAATGCAGAGTGCATTATAATTCAGAGGTTCCTAAGTAAATATATGATTTTTATTTATAGAGAGCACTACAATAGAAGCTTTTATTGGCCGTTTTGTAGATCAGATTCTGTCACAAAACGTTAAGTCATCGCCCCATCGGCTGAGTAAACATTTAAAATTAATATGAAACTGAATCCAAAAATGTATTTATATTATGTACTGACTAAACTAATTTATTTTATAAATTCAATCCAGTATGTTCAACATGTATACATATATCTCTAAGTTTACTGTAAATCAATAACTAGCAGATAAGTTATACGTTACTCTGTTATTTAATTTATATCTACAATAAATATAATAACTATTAACAAATATTTTTACGAAAAAAAGGTACAGGGCGATGTATACACTAACAGAATATGAATATATGACTTCTAATTTTATTGTCTGTATGTTTGTCTGCTTCATCACGCACAACTTCAGATCTGTTAGACGGATCGTATTTGAATGAAACTTTATTGTTGTATATATGTTAGGTCAGGGCAGGATCTAGTCTATAATAGACTTAGAAGACTAACATGAGCGTAATGAGCGGTTTTCGTTGTCATGTAAAATTCTATCAATTTAAAATTCATCAATCAATCAATTCATCAATTCAAAATAATTCAATTTCAGCATTTCATTATTTCTTATAATACAGCTAGTCTACTTTGGTTCTGTATGTTAGTCCTCAAAATTATATATAATTTTACATATGTATACAAACAAAATACAGTAAGTTTATTTTCCATTTTCATTTTCCCGTTTTGGTAAGTTGAGTTCCTTCTCAACGCGATAAGCAATGTGAAAAGGGAGAAACGGAACACTCTGGAGAATAAAATACATATCATCTATTAATATGTTTCTATCTCGAATTTAGGCGGAGATAAAAGTGAAAAAACGTATAAAATTCTTCTAAACGTGTAGCTGAGAGCATGAAGCTCAATCTCATTCTCAACAAAGATTCATAGGAATTGTCACACATTTAGTATCGCTTTATATGCTTTTATAGTCATTGTAGGATCTCGTATTATAAAATAATAGAACCTATATATTCCTGCAGGTTAGACCGAAAGTACGCATTAGTCATTCTACACTTTCCAACAGAATTCGAGTTGGGTGAAGGTATGTAATGTGAATAAAAAAAACAATGAATGTTTATTAGGGCATATTTTATGAGTGACAATTTCAAGTAGGTAGCCTATTGTCGCTTATGAAATGTGTACAAAACTCCTTGTTTTGTAGCAAGTATGGCGATGTGTGATTTTAGTTGCAATTGTCAAATAAGATGTCTTAAAATTTATACTGTTGTTGAAATTATGACTATATTATATTTAATTTTATTATCTAGTATAGTGGAATAATACCCTTTAGGATCAATGAAGAGGCTTTTCAAATTGAAAAAAAGCGAAGTTAACGACAGTAAATGCCATAAAATAAAGTGAGCTTCAAAATTCATAATAGGTTTAACCTTAGCTTAAACTTATATATAAAATAACTTATATATAGAATAAATTATAATTTAAATAAGAGATTTTTTTATCTTAGTCCCTTTATAGATCTATGTATCTATACTGTGTCTATAAAAAAATGTGTCTCTATATTGAATATTTTTACGAAAAAATGATGCAGTAAGATGTTAAAGTAATAATTAAATAAGAATCTATGATTTAAGAAAAAAAACACTCTGTCTGTTTGTATAGAATTTTAATAATCTTTTTTGTCGTATATCTGTTACATCTGGGATCTAAGCTATAATTGATTTTGAATACTGGCACGCCTGGTGTATAATCATAGTAGTTCAGCTGTACTATAAGAAATGAAGATAACAAAAATGATCGAACATGATAAGCTCTTTCCATTGACAAATCTGGAATACCTAATATACAATAGAGAAGGAATAATATCTTTGGTGGGATTTTTTGGAAATTACAATAAATCCGTAAATGGAACTTAGGTTAGGTTAGGTTATTAGCAAGCAAGCATCATAAAGTGCACGCTAGCAAAGTTTTGGGCGTCTATTAGTTATGAAATAAAATAAAAAAATAACTATTAGTTATGAAATTAGCTCTACATAATTGTGCGATATAAAACAAATAAACTATAATGGATATGTAATATTATTGTCTATTCTTACCACGTAAGGTTAAAGTCATTTGAACAAATAAGTCTTAATCCTCATTGTGGCGTAAGTCGCAATAACACTGACTCGTACATTCGTAACCAGCACAATAGGAATTAGAAGTACGCTCTATTGTCGCAAATTGGAAAGTTCCTCGTCCGTAAAATTATCATGGAACTATTGACAACGGGCGTTAATAAAAACATGACGACATGTCAAAACTGACCAGATTTAGTAGGCGACAAGTGACGAGCATTATTCGAGGCCTATTGAAATCGGTGTGGGCCTCCTCGACGCCTACGTGGTGGCACAGACATGACGGGAATGTAGTGACAATGTTTGCGCATCGGATTGTCCGAAGATTTAATCGCTGACTCTTAATACTAAGCACGCCCTTCATTCATAAAATCTAAACCCATATTTAAAAAGAATATATATATAAGTCTAAAAGTTCGGAAACAAGTGTAGCTGCGCGTAATTATTAAGATTTAATTATTTGATATTATCAGCAACAAAAGTGGGTAAGAAAATATAACAATGATCAAATACGTTAAACAAAATGAATAAATAAATAAATACAACACAAAGTCAATAAATAAATCAGAGGGTCTTTATTACTAAAGATTTATCGGATTTCTGTTTGAGATTAAAGAGCATACGGTACACATTGAGACAGAGCAGTCAGCACCTACGTGATATGTTATTACAGTGTCGCCACGGCTAATTACTGTCTAATACTATAATTATCTAATACTGAATTATTTATAACTACTATGTTATTTTCAATTTTTCGCTGTATCGTGAAAATAATATCAGTCAATATTTTTAAGACATTTTGTTATCCTTTTGTCCGCCCGATCTCAATATATTGTTAAGTGATAGAATACATATATATATATATATATATATATATATATATATATATATATATATATATATATATATATATATATATATATATATATATATATATATATATATATATATATATATATATATATATATATATATATATATATATATATATATATATATATATATATATATATATATATATATATATATATATATATATATATATTGCAAATATTTATATATTAAAAACACGTTTTAAAATGTAAAGCAACCTATCTTCAAAAAAATAATAATCATCTTTAAGCTTTATTTAAAAAAAAAAATTAAATATTTCATAATGGTTTCTTGATGTAAATTTTTAGCATTAACAAAAAAATCAGGCACACAGTTTTTGTAGAGAAGGTGCAGCACATCATTTTCGTCACAGTCTCTCTCGTCATTATTCATGACTTTATAACTAATATAGCGAGACCAGAGCCCAGAGTAAAACTTTTATTATGCTTCACTTCACTTTATCCCTAGATCTTGAGTAACGTGACAACTGTACATAAAAACTATCTTCCTGAAATGATATCTTCCTAAAATGATCGGCTTGACCGATTAATCGACTTTTTCACAACCGACTAATCATGCGGCAATATGGAAGAATATTTTTTATTTAGAAAATTTCAGTTACCTCGGTTTGCTAGCAAGAAGCGCGGTGGTTGGTTCTGCCAACTGACATATATGGGTGTTTGTCTATCTATGTCTAGAGTGCGTTTTGTTAAAAAATATTCAAATAGCTTTTAATGACCACTAAATAAAAAAAATATGTTATAAATAATAAAAGGAAATTTCTAATACATTTGCTGTTATATTAATAGATATCAAATAAATAAAAATATTATTCCACTCCGAAAGTATTTAAACAAATAAACTTGTGTCAGAGTCCGAGAGTGACTCGACGCGGCCGTGTTTGTCTTTGTATATTATCCATGTGGTCTAGGAAATCCTACTTAAATTTCATGTTAAGAAAAAAAATGACTTCAGTTGTAGTAAAGATTTGTTATTTTTCAATTTATCACTTATTATTGTAAAATGATATTATTGTAATCTTTCCCGAAAATAAATTGTGTATTCAACACAAAATGTAGAGCTTTAAAAAAATACAATTACCTTTATAACAAGATTGATTTACATGAGATGTAACATATCTCATAATAAATAGACAAACATATGCAAGATATAATTTAATCTTTAGATTTTACAATACATCATTTTTAGTATTAAAGTTGTATAATCTATTGAAGTAGCATTCTAGCCGCGGTGGGCACTCAACAGAATCTTTAAGGTTAAACGTTAAGGAATGTCGGATGACGTCCAGTCCATGTGCTCGCCACATTGCACTCCTGTGGTTACTTTAACACAATACTGATGTTTGCTTTAAAAAGGTCATGTTGGTAAAGTATATTTTTTTTAAAATAATTAAAAAAATTTAACTATAAGCGTTTCATACTTACTAGTTTTTACAAAAAACTTCAACATATTCAATATTGGCATTTATATATATATATATATATATATATATATATATATATATATATATATATATATATATATATATATATATATATATATATATATATATATATATATATATATATATATATATATATATATATATATATATATATATATATATAATATATATATATATATATATACGCAATTGGTAGAAAACTTTGAATGACTGACTTGAAACAATTGAGGGGTAACAAAATAAATAATTAATTTATAAAATTCACAAAAGTAATTCAATTTTATTATGCACTATTTATTGTAGTTAATATATAAATTTACTCAATGACTTTGAAATAGCGTCGTTATTTCTATATGCACCCAAACAGATAAGCTCTTCTTTTCCTCAATTTCTGTATTAGGGGAGTTGTGTTTATGCAGGGGATATTTGTGTGTGTGTATTTAATGTTAAAATAAGTCTACCGACCGAAATTAGGCGTGGAGGCTAAATCCAAATTGCAGCTGTTTGCTCTGAGCCGACGGTGTATCGATTAAATATATTGAACTTGGTAATTTTTGATAGATTTAAATTGAAATAATAATATTTTGTTTGTTAATAGACATATTATTATATAAAATATAAAAATTCCAGATTAGTTTAGTTAAGTTTAGTTAAGATTATTCTCTCCAGATATATAACTGTGAAATATAAATTTTCCTCAAAGTATTATCTATAATATGTAGGTTTGTACGTAACTCATTTTCGGAGTTTCAATATTTGTTTAATAATAAAAACTAAATATTAGAATATATAAGTGATTCATATCAAAGTTACTATTAAACACTAGTGTAATATGATGATATCTAAATATCATATATCGTCCCCAACGTTAGTTAGTAAAATTCTGTATTTGCTCAATAAGAGGAACATAACATAAGTGTTACGGTAAATCATGCGCGATAATGCAAGTGTCTGTGAAGAAGTGCACACTTTAGTGTATAATTTTTTTTCGAAATGCTCAATTGATTACGATGTCTTTGATGTTATTCATGTTACATATAATTTCAAAGAAATCTAATTTAAATTTATATAGAGAGAAATAAATTCAAACGTAAAATTTGTGATTATATCAAATGAACTCTCAAATTAAAATGAATTCTTGAAATGAAAAGTCCAGTTCAAATTGACTTCCAAATGAAAATATAGAATATGCATAATAAGTGAAGGCGCCGACTATGACTTCAATTGCAAAGCAGCCGACTAGTCGGCAGACTAATCGGCCAACGCTATCATTTGTAATGATATATGAATAACTGAAAAATCCCATGAGTGATGACGAGAGCAATAGAATCGAAAATAGTCTCAGAGTACCTGCATCGAAATTAATGGCAAAGCTGCCAAAAATTTATATTAAGAATAATAATAAAATATTCATAGGGGTAAGTCTTTACTGTTCTGCTATCTGTGAGTGTGTGGCTATTCTTAGAGGACACGAAATTTTATCCAAAGAAAAAGAAAAAATGTATGTTGACGATATCATTATTTTTTCTTTACAAGAAATTCTATAAATTGATTGTTAAAGAAATTTGCTTTGTTTTACATCTAAAAATGTGTATGACTTTTAATAAAATCATAATATACATATATAAGCAACCGAAGCTTTTATTTAAGTAATACATTTTATTTTAAAACAGGTAACACGTTGGCGGCTTCGCTCGCGTAATCGATATTCGCGGACTTACTCTAATGTAATAATCTAATATATTTTCCTTTCGTATCACTTTGTCTATAATATATATACTCGCGCAATCGGTATCGGTGAAAAACGATTTACGTGCATAAATTTCGATCCCACTTGTTTGCTTGCTTCACAGCCTCTTCTATTTTCTAATGAGAGTTTCATGAAAATCGGTTTAGCTGTTGTGTTTAGAGGTTAGCCTGGACAAACAGAAAGACAAATAGACACAAACATTTTAAAAATATTGTTTTATGTTTGTGTAAACGTGTAAATAACTATACGCACTCGAAAAATCTCCGTTATTTTGAAATTTCAAACAGGCACTCTAATTATATTTTCATATATGTAGTAAGATGTATAGATCAAGATACAAACAAAGTAAGTAGCTTGTTTTATTGTACTATCATATATTAAATAAGAAAGTTAAAAAAGTGCACGGAGTCGATAGTTGTGGATTTACTCGATTTCCACTCGAGAGTATTAATTATTATCATTTTCCTTGCTGTAGCAGTAGTAACAAGGCAAAGCGCGGCGTTGAGTTCGGCCACTTAACACGCAATGTCTTGAAAGGCGGAAAGCGGGAAACGGACTGTCTTAACACTAGGGTCCATCTGTTTACCCTGGTATAGTATACATGTATCCTGGTATGTATCTCACATACAGAGTGAGCCTTAAAAATGGAGATTAAGAATTTATATTTAAAAAGCTTAAGAATTGATATATATATATACATATATATATATATATATATATATATATATATATATATATATATATATATATATATATATATATATATATATATATATATATATATATATATATATAATAAGGATAAATTATAACACAATCTTAACCGCAATACTACTTTGCGCAAGAAATTCGTGGTATTCCTGCTATATGATTTCAATAGCGTATTGAGTCAGGTGTCATCGATTCAAGCGCTGACGGGCTGTGATAAGCTTTTGATCTGTTCAAAAAAGATGACAGATAGATTGCCAAGTCGCAGAATTTAGTCTCACACATCCGTCTAAAACGTTTGATAAAGAAAGATTGACGCAACACGGACATCCGTTACAACTAACCCACTACTCTAGGATAACAATTACCAGTAATATTGCGTAATAATATCTATTTGTACATTTTTTGATTTTTCATTATAATTAAATGTTTCATTAGTAATTAAAAATTAGAATATTAATTACAATAATTAATATTCTAATTCTTAATTAAGTAATTAGAATATTAATTCACGTTGAAAAAAATCACTTCAAAATTTAGTTCAGAAAACCTCTACAAATATAATAAAATTGTTTATAATTATATTAAATTGTTTAACATCATTTTTATGATGAACAAAAGTTAGAATATGCTACAACTATATACAATAACACTATTCTACACTATACTATACACCTCCATATTTACACATAGCAAATAACGATATTTTTTTAAAAATAACAAAGCAATTTTTGTAAAAATCTAAGAGTCCATATTACACAATGTCTTATTATAAAGGCCATTGTGGCGTAGTGGTCCAGCGTCTGACTGTTGGGACGCGATGGTTGGGAATTTGATTTGCAATAGTGGAAATGCATTATTTTCATTTCAACAAACACGAAGTCCAGCGTTGAGTTCTACTGACTACTACTCAAAAAGCGATGTTTTGAATTCGAACGGAAGCCAGAGTGTCATGGACGCTTCACTTTCCCTACCTAACCTGCTAATACTGCTGTATGTGAGATATATCATAAAACTGAAGAAATGTTTATATTACACGTACTTATTTATTACAAATTAAAGGCAAACCCCAATTTTATTATGGCCGACCAAATTCTTGCAGTAATGCCTATAAAGTCAAACCAAAAAAATTAAAATATAAATCCATAGCTGGCAAGAGTAAAGATATGAACTATAAAAAATAAAATAAAACTTAGACTTTCTCAATCGAATATGAACTGACGGCTCATCCCCTTTCAATATAGTGATAGTGGACTCAATTGAACATCATTACAAAGACCGCACTGTTAAATATGCTGATCCGCGAACAGTTTCGAATTAAAACCACCACTGAGTATATAATTGAAAGGGGTTGCGGGCCGTGGCGAGGCGCGATAACGCGGCGCCGCCGACGCGTGAGCGCTGATCCTCAGTTGCATGCGCTTTGAACAAACCGTGAAAAGCGAACAATGTGAACAAAGTGAACGAACCTGCACTAATCCCCGCATTGAAAACAGACGCGGGCGCCCGCGACAGTCGTACGCGACCTACCGCCGCTTTTGGTTTCTCTCAATTAATAAACTTAATTGCATCCTAACTACGTACACGTAATTTTTTTTAGGTTTATGTATTTTTTCATGAAATTTCGTGTTAGGGAACTCCCTTCTCATGTCTCAATGACGCGTTGTACTTGTGTCTACCACAGTGGGGAAACGAAAACTATTTAAATATGCCTGATCATTCTTCCCAGTACGGGTCGACTAAACAACCATAGAGTGTATAGTATTTTAAGTGTTAAAAATATATATTTAAAATTTGAAAGATGATTTTTTTTATTAAAAACTACAAGAAATATTTTAATTGATATTAACTTATTGCTAACAGTATAACTCTTAAATTGATTTATTTTCAACTTTTAACTCTGTTAGGTAATTTCAAGACATCTACAAAAAAATGCTGTTGTCAAAAATTATTGTTTACTTTACAAATGTCATGAATGGTGGCCTCCGAGTCATCAAGAAATTTGTTAGAAAAAATAATGATACTAATTTTATGCTTTAACATCATAGAAATAAAGGCGTTTTAAAGTGATTTTTATGCGCCTTGGAAAAAAGGGCTGTACGGACGGGATGAATGATGTCAAAATGACATGTCAGCTTTAATTTTTTTGCAATTTTTAGACATCACCGTCCTGTTGACAAGATCAGTATGGATTTAAATATGGGATAGTAGTTAGTAATACACATCTTACAAGATTTCCATTTTACTTTACTTCTATTTTCTAGCAAATAAATAATTTTTCTTTAGGATGTAGTCACTTTGTAATAATATTAATTTGAAAATTTTAATAGTAAGTATATTAGTGAACTTTATCTCCATTACTTTAGATATATAGATATATAGTAGGATATTATTTTGTTTGAATGAATACTTAGAAATTATTCCGTTTTAGAGAGAGTTCGTAGTAAAAGGAATAACAAATATAGGTAACTAATGGCACTAACAAAATCATTAAGTTATTAATATAATTGACCATATAGGTCAATTATATTAATAACTTAATGATTTTTCATCATATTTAAAACGTTAGTTAGTGTGGTACCACTGTGACGTCACTAAAGAAAGAAAAATATTTTTTATGTTTTCTAAAAGGCATTTAACTTAATTATTTTTAGCAAGAGTTCAATAAAAAACACTAGGTACCTGCAATCTTTGGCTACAAATTAAATCGTGCGGGACAAAGTAACTGCTACCTGAGAAGATAAGACCACCAACAATACATAAAAATAGTATCTTCATTGTAGTAAATTGAATTAAAATTATCGTCTCGCGTGGTCGTCTAAAGGCTGGGAAAAAATGTAACGAATCTTTAAACTATTGATATCTATGTTTTAAGACGCACAAAGAAATATAAAGCGAGTCAACAAAGAGAATATTGATAATTGTAATATTGTGAGTTTTTGCCGGATTACGTTGAGCCTGGTATTGTGCCGAGAGCCGCTGGCGGAACGCGAGGTGGATTATTCGCCACATTAGGCGATGGGATATCTATCCGAGCCCCACAATTGCGCATTTCACTCCTATTTATCTATACAATCTTTTTTTATTTGTTATCACATATCAATAAAAACTTATGATAGAGACGTCTTAGATAGTTCACGTCTTAAATGTAATGAGATTATTGACATTTCGATAATTAGGTACCCATAATCACAGAGTAACTTGCACGAATAATTTCTCTCGAAAATCGAAAATGGAAAAACTATGATGGTAGAGGATCTAATATTGTGGGAGAAACATATTCCACGAATTACTCATTGGCCATTAGCGGTCACCCTGCCCTGGCCACCGCCATTGAACGTTAGTTTGTTATGAGTGACGCGCCGCAAGTATGAGCCGCAAGTTTAATAATTTCACTCGCTTTACTGCCTATAACCCTGTTGTTGTGAAAGGGTAATTTTGAACAAATATTGTTTTTCTTTCTTTTAATTATGAAATCAATCAATCAATCTAGGCTCTAATATATTACCGCTATTACTGCTGAAATTTAAAAAAAAAAATATTTTTGTGGTCCATGTATCGAGGATAGCTGTATCTGCTGTCAGAGTTACCTCGAGCACTTTAAATGTGTGTAAGCAACAGCTAAAAAGTGGCTATACATATGTATAGCCACTTTTTAGCTGTTGCTTACACCTGTACAGGTCTTTACGATCTATAGCTTTAAATTATATGATTTTTTTTTAAATCTACTAATCCTAATAAAATAATAATAATACTAATTTAAGTTAATTACTAATCCTAATAAGACATTAGTGACATATACATAAGATA
The DNA here is from genome assembly GCA_037127375.1 of Dione juno. Lineage (NCBI taxonomy): Eukaryota > Metazoa > Arthropoda > Insecta > Lepidoptera > Nymphalidae > Dione > Dione juno. The sequence continues at coordinate 1,413,141 of JAXRJS010000004.1, forward strand.
GTATATATTAATAGATAACTATTAAATATTATTTATAATTTATATTCTATAATATAAATATTGTACATAATGACATAATGTAATACAGTAATATGATTGTATTTAAAAAATATACATACTAAGTACTGATGTATTGATAATGATATACAAAGTGTAGAATACCTTCACTTTGGTAAACGACATAATTTGGTGTATACGATTTACGACTTCCAGATTGCGTAAAAACACGTCTATAACTAACTAAACAAACACAGGCGCGCGCGCAGCCGTCTATAAAGCGCAAGTTATCTACATTTAATTACATTTGGTATTTTTGTAAGTATGGTCCGGACCGCCGGCGTCGCGCGCTTTGGTGGCCACCTTCCGCTACGTTGCGGTTTTTTTATTAATTGTAATTTCTTAAGAAAATTAATTTCACACCTAATAATACATGTGTATATATGCAGTACGTATTTTACTATAAAATATTAAAAAAAAAACAATTTTCATTCTCATAATAGCTAAAAATATCCAACGAGCTATGTAATAAATAAGAAAAAGTATTGAAAACTTGAAAAATCTCGCAACTAACAGACAACTACGAGCACCTTCCATAAAGTGTGACGATGAAGATGAAAAGATGATATCTGAGTCAGCCATTAAGGTTTTACATAAGCCCACCATAATATGATGCTACGATATATTCATATTCATTGTAATGATTTTGGTACTACTTGTCATTTTAATCATTTTTACCATGATTTTCGTATCAGTGTAATTCTACAAATATACAAGCTGTCAAAAATAAAATAAATTAATATATATTATTTTATCTACATCAAAACTGCGAGTATTAAATAGGTTACTCTTAAAGTACTGTGCTCATATTAGTGACGAGGAGCAAGTAGGTAATACGTTTAGAGTAACTACGATATTACAACTTATGGTGGCCCAGTTTTATAAGTATCTATTAATATTAGCGGAATTAAACCAGAAAATAAAAAATATATAAAAAAATATTTAAATTCATTCATTCAATTCATCAAGATTCCCGCTTCTTCAATCCCGCTTTACACTAAAATTTTAATTTATTAATTTTATTGTAAATTAGTCATAAATGTGCAACTCTGAAAATTATTAAAAAAAATGTACTATTAAATAAAATAAAGTTAAATCCAAAATGAAAACAATCGGCTTATGATCGAGATTAACTTTAGTATTGTAAAATTAGGTGGACTACCTTGTTATTTTTTAGATGACACATTTTCTTTTTCTAATCATATGATGAGATAATTGGTGAAGTTGCTATAAGGGGGCTTGTATATGTTAGTAGGTATATAAGGGAGACTGGGCAAACATCAAGTTATAAACCTTTTTCACAGAACGCCCAGGGCGGCATTGGCTATAAGAGGGTTGGCGGGAATAGGCTAATATTTGTCCTAAGGGCTGAGAGCAGCCGACTAATTGTTCTTTAAATACCTCAAACCCACCCTTCAGCAAACAGTTCTAAAATCAATTTACAAAAGCCGCTTCCTAGATTTACTCCTTTTTTTCAAAGCAGCATCGTCTTTTCGTTTAGGATAACTTACTACATAAACAGTTTCCATTTGATAAACATAAACTGAATTTGTTGTTTTTGTACTTATGTCATAAAACAGGCAAAACGTAATTTAATATGGATAAATAACAAAGGTTGCCCTCCGTACTGTACCTATATAGTATAGGTATATTACAATTTTTGTCATAGTGGTACCTACAATACTTACTACTACAACTCTTTAAATAACCTTTAATGATGTACAACTCACCTATAGTAAAAATCTTAGTTCGTTTGGCTGTATAGAACTGATCCCAGTAACATAATGTTATAAATGTTACTCTATTTTTAAATTAAAATGAAAAATGGAATGTAAAACCATTAGGTCGGGGCTGATCGACGTTTGTTTCACTGTCAGCGTTTCTATTTCTGTAGCGTCTATTTGTCACGCTTGTCTAATTTGTGTTCATGTTGAAGTAAAGATTTATTGTAACACATCGGGTAAAATGTTATCGTTTATGTCATTTAGATCTTGTCAGTGTCATTTAGATTAAAAATATGATCAAATTATAATGAAATCAATAAATGGCAAGAAATATTATTCATACGGCCTACGAAAAGCTTTAAAAATTGCGTTTTATCTTTACGCAATAAACAAAAATATTTATTATAACAATATCTACGTTTCAATAAGTTACTAAGCACTAATCCCTAGTAATATCTAATAAATGAGCGATTTATTGTTACAAATTACACAATTATTTTACCAGTATGTATTTCGGACGACGAAAAGAAAGAAATGAAAATAACTAGCAGCGTGCCAGCCCGGCTGGGTCCATATGGGCCATGTCTTGGCCTACCCTTTCTGGGGCCACTATTTTTGTAATGACAGTTTGCAGGCGGCCGGCTCCGACGCGACCGTTCCCGGGAAACACCTAATTGTGCCGCTTGGCTCAGATTCGATGAATGAATCGTTATTAAAATCAATTTATTGCACAAGTTTAACATTCTAGTCAGATTTATTGGCGTGGAAGTATAAATCTATTCACACAATATATCGTCAAGTCCATTTTCATTCGCCGACACGAATTTGTGGATACATATATCCAGTGAGTCCTGCACGAATTATAAAGCAATGCTTGCTACTTTTTTTAATAAAATACAATCATTTAATATATATAAATATATATATATATATATATATATATATATATATATATATATATATATATATATATATATATATATATATATATATATATATATATATATTTGTAAACATAGATATATTGTTTTATATTATTTATATATTATACAAATGTAAGCCAAATGCGTCACATGTAATTATATTTTTTAAAATCAATGTCGTGTAAAGGTCTCACGGTTACGTAAACGTTACTAAGTCAAGGATTAATAGAAGAGTTTATTTTAAAACGTCTTTATTTATTTACTTAACAAGTGCTAAGTAGTAAAACGTAAACTAAACTTAAACGAAAACGTGTGCGGCGACTCGAGAAACAAACTAGACAAATGGCTTGAACAATTATATATATAATAGATACTGAATATTTTATTGTTACAAATAATTTCTAAATATTTCAATCTCCTTAGGTATATCTTTCGGAGTCATCCAGTAAATTAATCTCGAATTCAAAACGTCACATATAAAATGTACTTTGTTGCCTTATCACATAAATAAAATAGAAAAAATATTATCAAAAATACCTTTCGTTTTACATCTTATAGTATCGTCGGCCAAAAGGAAGGCATCCGCAGTACGGTGGCCGGTTCCGTGCCAAATTAGACTCGATAAAGTAAATATTTATCTAAGTTTCAATATAAACGTAGGAGGTGAGATAACCGTCAAATTAAATTGCTTTTTCGAATCGGCTGCGGGTGGCAGCGTAGTTTCTCGGATTTCCAATAAGCTTTTAAAGTTTTAATCTATCAAGAAACTTACTACTGAATTTATGCGGTAGAAAGCTGTCTTTACTTAAACTTTTAATGAATACTTACTTCAATGAAATGTTAAGGATATGCTTTTATTTCATATACCTACCTATGACTAAAATTGGAATCCGGCATTCTTATTTTTGTCTAAATTTAGACAATTATTATTGTATTATAAACTTGTTATAGATAAAAAATATATAAATTAATATCCGGTTGATTTTAGTTATTGATACTTTGTTTGATTGTGAGAGTGAGCGTAGAATATTTATGAATATTAATAAGTTAAAATATCAATACAAAGTTTTATTAAATTGTTGAGGTCAATATAAACTTTGTAACTGAAATGTTTAAGATTTTATTTATTTGAAATAAAATAAATATAGTATTATATAAACGAAATATAAAATAATAGCTTTAGTGTGTGGTAATCAGTAAAGTGACAGTTGTGACGGAGCAGGGCTGGGGCGTATCCGGGGGAACAATAAGGGCGTGGGGTCGTTTTGACAGCCTATTTGCTAGGGGCTGTATCCTGCTTCACATGTCGATGGTAAAACTGGACAGCGTTTCAAAAAACTATTATTAGAACTGTAAAAAAAGAGCGACGAAATCGAAATTTAATTTCATTGAAATATAATATATACAGATAAATTATATAGTGCATATAAATGCTTTATTTTTAATACATATTGCAAGGTGTATTACATTAGAAACGTTCGGAGACTAATACATAGGTACACTGTGATTATTCCAGTATTTAATATGCCGATATCATAAAATGTTATTGTACTTTTAAGTCAAACATTGAAGTACCGTCGGTCGTAGGCTTGCCTAGTCACGCCTCAGGTTCCAGTGTTTTTTTTTTTGACACTTGTTAATAATGCTTCAACAAAAATATTTTTAATATTATCTCATTTTTAATATTACCTTAAACCTCCTTCGTGTGTTCTCCATACAATGTGACATTGGCGAAGTGAATAGTGTTCAATTGGCGCGATCGAAACGCCATAAACAAATGAATTGAATTTAATTGAATAAAACTTTTGACGAAGAACGTTCTAAATAGTTTTGTCTAACCTAATGAGACTGGTAAAAAGATTTAATAAATGTATTCCTATTCATCCGATCTTAATCCAAACGATACATCACAGATGACTCTTCTGCTATGAAGTTAATCTGCAAATTTAAAACTATAATATTTTCAATACTATTAGTAGTAAAGCGCACGGAATTTCAGACATTTAGGGCTATGTTCATTATTATTTCTTATTATGAATAAATAGCTGTGGAACTTGAATATATATCGAATAAAAGAGTCCTCTTAAAATGTAACCTACATGCTTGACACACGTAAAAATCGAATGATATTCATCAAATGCATCTTTTTCTCAAGATATTATATTATTAATATTATTATTTGTAATGATACCTACTATACTATAGCAAAATATATGAAGGCTATTGTATATTTTATAATTTATTTGTTAATCGAGTTCTACCTCAAATATTAAAGCTCGTCATTGCCCCGTCGGTCATAATTTACGCGCGGATTATTTTCTTATACGTATGATACATGACTGCGCTCAGATGCTTTCCATTCCGTTGCGCCGAGACTATTAGAAGCATTGGATAAACAAAGGATTAAATTATCGCGTTAAGACGGAGATAATCCATACAGATGAGGTGGTTGTTGACCTTCGATCCTCCAAGAAAAGCTGTGTGAATCATTTTGATTATTTTCCTTATATTTTTATAAGTTTGACATGGAAATTAAGGATTAACTTCATGTAAGCCGTGTAAACGTTGTGTCGTTTTCTTTAACTCTAATAAAATTAAGCTTTCTACATAATATACAGTACAGATAATATATAGCTAGTAAGATTAAAATATTGATGAAACTGATTACAAATTATAAAGTCACAAAATAGTTATAGTATAAAATGAAAGTAATGTAAATAATTTCTTGTTATCCCAAAAAAAAAACTGATATTCTTCTTGTCACCAAAATCAGACACTCGTGTTAATTATTATGATTTCAGACGGCAAGAAGTTGGTCAAAATACTGTTGCACGATCTTGATATTTGCTAGATAGATAAGATAGACAAACAAATATAGATTTACAAATAAAGTAAATAAAAGCACAATTAAAAACATGAAAGTGTATATTTGTATACTTAACACAATCTATATATGTAGCTATACGGTCTACCTATACATGCAATTTTTAAAACATATGTAAAAACCCCACTAAACATCCATCGACACACTTATTAAACAGCAACCATAGCACACATTCTATAAATCAAATGTAATCCGTATCGATATATTTAGTTTACAGTACTTTCATACACAATTCGATTTTATTTCTCAATTTTATCGACGAGTAACTTTGAAGTTTATTCAAGCTTAGAAACAAAGTGGAAATAAAATTGAATTAGTTTTTTACCATAAATTATGGGTGGTTACCTACTTACAACATGTTTACGTTGGAAAAAATATATAATCATCAACATTGTCGTAAACCAGACGTGAAGTTGCGTAGGCGCACGCGTTCGGGTACGTTCATATTCACAATATAAGCGTATGGAGATTTTCGTCCTAAGAGTAGTACGTTTTTCACTATTTAACAAGCCGAAAACTATAAAAGTGTCATTTTGCATGTCATTGGCAGGTATGTATTGATATTAATAATACACAAGTAACAATATATATATACTGATAAAAACGGTAATATCAAGTACCTAAAGATGATTGCAAACCGCATATAAAGTGTATTAAGTAATACTAAATAATACATATTTCACGTCAAGGTAAATGATGCATTTCCCAATTTTTCATAGATTTACAGCAAGTGTTTTTTTTCTGTCAAATTTGTTTTGTACTTTGTATTATAAGGTATTTATCGATAGTTCATAATTTGTCTCAAGTCAACTCAACTCAAGTCATGTTTTTTTAGTTACAAGTAAGGGAAAGTAAGGATCAAGGAAAATGGTAAGGTGCAATAAATTGTTGTGACATAATTTCACCTGACTGACCTAAATTTGATAGATACCATACGAACCATTTAAAACAAATAGTAAAAGTGCCAATATCAACATACCGTTGCAGAAAAACAACAAACATGAAGTAGTTCAGTGACCGGTGTAGTCTGCCAAAATAAGCACCCTTGCCACACATAATGAGCTCCAATACTAATAGTACTTAAAAACTAAATAATTGATAATTTATTAATACTAAGCAATTAGACAAAATTAGGCCTTTAAAATAAAATTAAAACTTCGAATAATAATCGAATAATAAAAAAAATTATTTATACTTTTAGTAGAAATATTCAGTACAAGCAAAGTATAAGTACATTTTAATAAAATAAATCCTGAAATGAAGTTGACGACAGTGGGTGGTGTGTGTCAATTGAAGAATCCAACGATGAACGACAGAAAGATACTCTCGACTAACGTATCTACCAATTCAAGTAGAGCCATTCTTTTTATCAAATATCTTTCGAATAAGCCAAATAAGAAGATCTTTAATATTGGTGAGTGTCCGAACATTACAATGAACCTTAGCTCCTTGAATCGCCACTTGTATTTTTTAGTTAGCATTGGAATTCGAGGTCTAAATTAATGCTGAAGTACCTCTACTTGATGTATAGGAGTGACTGTGATGACGACATTTAAGCTTACTCGTTTAGTTTGAAACCTTAACTACGATGATGATACTCTTTAGTTTGTGATGATAGAATTATAATATAAATGTGCATGTGATTTTTTAAATATATTTAGTGCGTACATTTTTTTTTGAAAATGATAATATATCTTCACTCCGATGGAAAATTATGTAAATTTTCAAGATCAATAGGTATTTCTTATTTTATTAATTTCTTTCTATTTGTCTGATTCGTAAATAAATAAGGTGACCTGTAATATATTGTATGTAATTAAGACTCATTTGTATCGTCTAAATCTAAAAGAAATCAGTTTCGATCCTTTTAAGAAAAAAAAGGCTATTAATATTGGCTTTTTCAAATATTATCGATTTGGATATAGATATTTTGATTAACCCTTAAATGGATGATTTTTTTTTCACGTTTAAAAAAATTATATTTGTGTAAAAGACGTGTATTACTGTCTAGGAAAAATTAGTAAAAAAATCTAGACATGAATTTACTATACTTTTTTTGAAACAAGAACTAGTTGTCCAAAATAACAAAACATTAATAGAAGGTCAATTCTATCTGTGATGCTTAGTATGTTGTTTAAAAACAACATTATCCATTTAAGGGTTAAAAAATAAAACAATTTTGTAATAGCACTAAGCTTATGGTGTACTACATAGTAGTACACGCGTAATTACGCCTGATTGTAATTTACTGACAATTTAACATTTTTTTAATAATAATACTAGTAATGTCCATAACTTCGTCAGAGTGGACTTTATGATCATTGCCACCCGATTTTAATTTAACGATCAATAACTTTTGTTAAGGCACCATTTCCTTATTTCAAATAATTTAGCTGGACATGACATATTCCAGATCTAAAATCTTGTCAATGAAAAATGCTCGTCACGTAAGGAGATAATTTCTTATTTGTTATAGTTCAGCTTATCATTTGTAGTTCTACATCAGGTGTTCTAGATCCTTAATTTTATATGTCAATGGAAATGCTTTTCATGTTCAATAAATAGCTTTTGCTTTGGCACCATTTCAGTATTTCCTATGATTTAGCTAGGCTGTATTGGTATTGTATCAGGTGTACTAGTCTTCAAAAGAACTTACTATCTCGATCCTCCCTAGACCTGACAATAAAAATTTATTCCAAAACTGTGCAGTAGGTAGACAAGCGTGTACAAACGGACAGACAGGCAGACAAAAAAAAATGCGTGCCAAAACAGTATATAAGTGAAACTTCTTTGGCAAGCAAAATTTTAAATCTCGTCTTTATTTATACTAATCTAAAGCTTTAGATTTCCGAGACTTAGAGAAAGTGAAGAAGGATGATACGTTAGGAATTTAATGAATTTAATTGTAATATATTTTCACTTTAAAAATTTATTAAATCATTGATTCATATTCTTTTAGTTTTTTCACTTCGCCCTGCATAACTTGTTCGCATTTTTCTACTGTTTTATGGACTTGTGTGTTTAAAGAACGAAACAAATGATCTACCCACATTTCCTCCTACACTATAAATTTGGTCTCGGAGGCGTCAAGTAATAAATATATATATATATATATATATATATATATATATATATATATATATATATATATATATATATATATATATATATATATATATTTATATATATATATATATATATATATATATATATATATATATATATATATATATATATATATATATATATATATATATATATATATTTATCATTTGTCAAGTTTAAATTAGACTTTTATATTAAAACGATTTAGCAATTTGTGTTTTTTAATAATTCTCTCAAGCTGGCTGGCTCCTCGTTTATACCTATACCATACCATAAAATACCTATACCATAAAATACCTATACCATAAAAATCAGAAAAGGAAATAATTTTCAAATGTTTCATAATATGAGGTGGTCCATTCAGGAACGACCACATGATGTCTAAGTAGTACTGTAAAGAGAAGGAGGTCTTTTTAAAATAGAAATAAATAAGACTAGTAGTTATGCTAAATACAAATAACCATTTATTATGTAAATACATATTTACACACAATTAAGACAATTATCACAAAGTCATTAATTCAAATAATCGAAACTTTACCATGACATGACATTTACAATTAAACTTAATATAAACATTTTTGAAAAATAATGTTTTTATTTTTACTTTATGGCAACGGAAACAATATTTATGGTGTGCGGAAATACAATGGATATTACTTTAATATTTATTATATATTTATTTAATATGTACATATTGTGTTGTTAGTAATTATATGGATAAAATTGCTTATCAAATATTAAGTATATGAACTTATAGTAACACACAATGGTACTCCAAACTGTGTTTTGAAAAATGCTATAGGTATTTTCAAATCACTTTTTATTACCATTTTAAATAACTATAGTTACAAATAATACTGATGAACTAGTAATTATTAGATACTCGTAAATTATCAGATAAAAAGATAAGACCTACACCAACTTGTAAATGTGCTGTATGTTTTTATAAATACATATATTCAACAGCTTTCAATACGGCTTTTAGTACCTTATAATCTACAAGTAAAATTTTTTTAACAAACTGAATAAAAAGCATATTTCAAAAAATCACTGTAGGCACATATTATATAAACAATAATGCTTATATAAACAATAATATATACTTCTTATAAAATTATGACTTCATTATACTGAAAATTATGATTTTTGTCAACTACTTAGGTAACAGGTAGCATTATGGATAGTGTTCTTCTGGGAATTTTATTTTAATAATTTAAATAAAACTTAAACAATTAATAACTAATTCGATGCATTCTATTTAATATAAATAGAATGCACATTATTAATGCTAAAACTCAATTTATGAAGGCAAACAGGATACATTTTTTTAAAAGAAATTAATACATATGAGATCCTTAAGTAAACAATATTGTATTATGATTGTTTTTTTTTATATCAAATTGTAGTCTACTAATCTAATCTTGTTTCTGTAAATTGTAGAAGCTTAATACTAAATGAGCTATAACGCTATTAAAACTACTTTTACTTCAACATTTATTCTAGTCCTCATAAAATTCTAATTATGTTACTATTTTTTATACAACACACTCGACAGTTAATGATGAAACCTCTTTGCCGTATGTTGCAATTTTATGATACTTTTTAAATTCCTTTCTTCACTAAATAGTTATTCTCTACGTAGGAATTAATGTTTGCGGTACTAATAAATTGAATATAAAGAAATAAAGCATACATTTCACATTATATTAAAAAATATTCAAAACATTTTTTATCGACTTCTAGATAAAGATCTACCAACATAAAGACTAGAAAAAAATAATTAGATCTATAAATTTGTATAGCTAGTTTAAATGTGTTTAATAATAAATCATATTTACAGTATACATAATAAATACCTACATTAATATTAAAACTCTACATAAAAAGCTAATGTAGTCTTTCACTCACAAGATGCTACCTGCTGGTCGCCGATTGGAGATAAATGATACCTATATATATTCGATGCGTTCGCGTTCGTAATTCGTTTTTCTAATTGAAAGATTTTGATATTGTGTGTGTTTTTAGTTTCCAAGTAATAGTAGTTTGCGACTGCACTTTACCATCGCGTACACTTAATAATTTATGGTAGCTTCCGTAGAGCGGAAACTGTCTTACGAAAACATAGCTTCAAAATAACGTTTGTCGGATTACTATTAAATTTAACTTGTAATTTAATATTTTACTTTATGTTGTTCCCCTGCTATGCACCTCCCGCTGACTTCGTTCCATTTTACCTAGGGACAAGAATAAAATGAATGAATATAAATGAAAATATTGGAAAAATAATTGTAAATGATTATTACCAAAAGTTATATTAATAAGTCGGAATAAATATATTTGTTATATGTATATATTTGAGAGAAAACAAATCAATATTAAATTGATATTTTGAGCAAATGCAATACCTACTATAATCAAAATTGTACAATTCAATTTACGCTACGCAAATTATTTAAGTTGTTCGAAATAAAATAACATATCGGAAGGAAATTACTGGGACTGCGTTTGAAATAGTCAGTGTAGTTGTAACAAAGTTACCTTCATTGTGGATGGAATTTGGAGTCCAATTTGAAAGTAATAAAATATATAAAACAAACCGGTAATGTAATAAATTATATTACATGTAAACACCATGTCATTATTAACAAGCCATTCGGAAATCCCATCAGGTTACTGGCCCAAGACATGGGCCCCATACAAAGTACCTATTTTAAAGGCAATAACAACGATCTGGGACGCGAAATGATATAGCTCACTTTCATATAGAAAAATTCTGCACCTCTATTCTTCTCTTCACGTATGTATTAAAGTTACGACAGTTCATATATATACTTATAAATAGTGTTCTTGAAAAATATAAAAAAAAATACAATACATTTAAAACTTTAAAATAATAATTATGGTACATAGGTATAATCGTTATTGAGTTATATGTTATAGACTCGATCTAAAAGGAAAAATTACAATAATTATATAAATAATATATAAAAAAGATGTTACATATGTAAAAAAAATATAAAAATATGACAGTTAAATTAATTAATATATAATCTATTGTGTGTTCCTGGAGATAAAATTATACAGTAAGTATCTAATGTATAAACACAAATAAAATTGACAAGTACATTTTTTTTTATTTCACTTTAGAATGCAAATAGTTTTTATTTCCTTCAGTTCTCCTCACTTGGTCACCAGATGGTCAGTTCATTTGTTTCTTATAACAATGTACCTATACTGTGTCATTTTGGCTTGGTAAGCACGACACTGTATTAATGTGTTCTTCAATTATAAGTACGAAATACATGTAAAATTCTTAAATATATTTTATTTTTTCATAATATATAATAAATACACTTATAAATAAAAAATATTTCGTATACCTTATGTTAATATGCCATATATATATCTACAAATACAGAAATTGTTCATGATATTTGATACAACCACCTATAGATACATTTAGATAACTATAAGATAAAGGTAAATGATGTAATGTAAAGCAAAATAATCTTATACATAGTCTTCTGTTCGAGTCGCAGTGCTGCTGATGCTGCATAGGCACCCACACTACTCCAAATACGCACACCCTGACAATATTAATACTCATTGTTATGAACAATATCAAACACATGCTATGTTTCGACATACCTATAGGTGTGAACAGAGCGGGAGGCAGCAGGGTCGGCCGCCGATCTGTAAACAGTGGTTATCGACGCGCCGCCACTTGGATCACAGTATCGTCGGCTACTGCGCTATATTTATCCGCTCTGGAACTGACGCGTATGGCTAAATCTGTTCGGCGCCGTATAATGCCGGACTCCTGTAACCACAACCACGTAACGATACCATCTACCCCACGGCCGTTGGGGTTGATGACGAACGGTTCTCGCACGGCAGTATTCGCTTTGCTAAAAGATATCAAAATTCGCAAAGCGCTAGCAAAAAGTTAATTAATGTTTGTCTTACCTGAGCGCATTATCTCAGTAGGACTTATGCGCAGTGGAAGGTGCAGCGGCAACGCAGGCTTGATGATGGTAGTAAGATGGTGCTGGGGTGCGGTAATGATGGTGCGGAGGAGGAGAGGCACGGTATGCATCAGGTACTGGTGAACCTCCACGGAATCCTGCTAGCTGACAACTTGGAGGTTCAAAGAGATCTCGAAAGGCTGGTGGTAATTGTTCAGCAGGTGGTTCTGGAGCTGCATACCATCCGGTCGTGGCTGCCCGGAATTCTTCAGCTGCTAGTGAATAAGGCTGAGGTGAACAATAAACAGCCGATGGTGGCAATCGTGGCTCATTGAACTCGTCCATGGGCTCTGCCAATTTATCATATCTGGAACACTCGGAACCTGGTTCCCGTTTGGGTCTACATTCAAAAATACGTGGTTTTACATCAGGCTTAACATCTCGACCTTGCCCCAAAGCGTCAGCACCATTCAGTGCCTCCTGCGCTGCCAAAGCCTCTTGAGCTTGTTGCAACTGTTGTTGACGTTTGATTGCTTCTTCTTTTTCCTTAAGAGCATCTTTTTTCTTAAAACGACGTCGTCTTCTTAAGTAAGATCCATTATCGAACATATTATAGGAATCAGGATCTAAAGTCCAGTAGCTTCCTTTACCTGGTTTTTTATCGTCTCTCGCTACTTTGACAAAACATTCATTTAAACTTAAATTATGTCTTATTGAATTCTGCCACCCTTGTTTGTTTTCTCTGTAATATGGAAAACGTTCCATTATAAACTGATAAATACCATTGAGTGTAATTCGTCGATCTGGTGCGTTTTGTATCGCCATAGCAATGAGAGCAATGTAAGAATATGGTGGTTTAACCATATCTTTCGGCGTACCAACGTGCTGTTGGTGAGGATGCAGATAGGGTGGCCCATAGCCGTACCGATACTGTTCATATGCATAAGGAGTTACACCTGCTGTATAGCCTCCTGTGGCTCCACTGCGATACGCATAATGGCTCTGTTCGCCGAACAACGCGTGCATCGTGTCGAATTACGTTCACAAGCACAACATACTCAAACCCGAACGCGATACCTCGACGCGTTTCCCTCACGGCAACAAAACGATGACTGACTGATTTTGTTTAGATTCACAACAAGACCCGTTTACATAGCGGACGCTAAACGAGAGACGAATGAACGGAATTGTGGGCGACACCGTTCAATGGTGTGCGCCACAGAGCGAACCGCCTCCAACAAGAAAATGTTTGTCTCTTTTCAGCATATTTATAATTAGTATGTGCGTCTCGTTCTTTTTGTGTCAGATTGCGTCAAGTGGGACGCACAGTGGCCTGGGCGCGACGCGGGGCGGCGACACCCCGTCTTTAACGACACTTTCCGATGAGAACCCTGCCCAGTGCTATAGCCCTTTAGGACCCTTTGAGTGTAACCATTGTCAATTTTATATTTACTAATGCAATTCAGAGCAGGCTAAAACATGATATATTTTTCCATTAACGAAATGTACGAGTTTATGACATCCAATGTTATAGTTTGTTTATATTTAATAAATACCTAAATTTAAAAATAAAAATATCTTTTTAAAAATAATTTACTACGTTTTAAATGAAGTTGTTGTAATGTGATTAGGTATCTATATCATATACCATAGAAGTGTACCTATTATTATTAAAATAAAGTAGGTGAGTAAAGTATCGAGTACCTACCTACCTATTTCGTTATTAGGTACTTAAAGTAACTTTAATCTTTGAATATCATGATCTTCTTTAAGTTAGGTTAAGTTAAGCTAGGAATTTGATTTTTTAAATTTTTAAAAAAAGTATATAAGTATAGTAGATAAAAAAATGCCTATTCATACCAACTATATACCTATTTATGTAATGTTTATCTAATAAAGTGGCTGTATTCAGTATTACGGTGGCCTTATTATTACTCTTCTATTAATCTTCTTAGTCTTCTATTAACGATTAGTATCTAGTACCAACAACTTTAAGAAAATAAGAATTGGGAATTCAATTATGTTAATATTTAACAAGAAACTCAATGCCTATAGACAATTAAAAGTGGAACAAAGAGAAAAGGTTAAAAAAATATTTTTGATCCCATTTTTTTTTCTGTATTTAAAAATATCTACCTATAAAAGATCATTGTACCTATAGGTACCTATAGTAGGTACCTACTGATAGAACTAGAACTAGATGTTTTCTAATTGTTTTACTTAAAATAGGTAAAATAAAAGATGCTAATAATTATTAGAATGAATAACTGTAAGTAAAAATTGTATAATATTCATATTTTTATCTGATATATGTGCATACTTTTTTGGATGTGAAGACTCGAAGATCGACTTCAGTGGTTTGTCTTTTGAGAAGCCTATGTCTACCAGTCGATGAGAACAGGATGATGATGATATCAATATACCTATTAATGTTATATTTAAAAATTGTAATACCTACAGGTTTTTAATACTAATATATATTCACAATAACTTATATATAAAGTTACTGAAAAGCATTATATAATTTTTTTGTACTGTGTACCCATTGTTTAAGTATCTACTTATTTTACGTACAGGCAATCTAATCTGACGCAACATGCAAATATTTGAATACAACACGATTTTGACATAAGTAGGTATATAATGAACGTGTTTAATCTGTAGATACCGACATATTATTATTCCTAAATTATGTAAAACATATAAAATAGCTTTTTACAAATAAGACTTGGCTAATATAAAAAAAATATACATAAATACCTTGTGAAGTGATTAACTATATCCATCGGAAGTCGTAACAGACAGTATTGACTCAAGCAAACGTGCGGGGGATTTCAGCGGCAAAAAAAGGACTCATTCATTCAGCCTATTATTTAACAAATGCAGTTTTCGGATTAGCACATTTCCGTTTGTCATATTTTAATTCACAATGAATCAAATATTTAATAAGACAAACAGAAAAATGAGAAATAATACATTACTTCAGGTTTTATACAGTACTGAATAGAAAATCAGTAGGTAAATTTTTTACAGTTTCTTGAATAAACCATTGATATAATGTACATGTTCGTACATAGGCACGTTTACAGGTAGATATTTAACGAACTAACTTTAATAAGTAATAAGTATCTACTTATTACAGGTTATACAGATGTTTTTGTTTTTTTTTATTTATTTATCATAAATTTAAATTTTAAGCAAAAAACAACATCCTAACTAAAGATGATAAAAAAGATAATCCAAAATAAAATGTTCAAGACAAAAAAACACCAATAACTTAAATATTATTTTTATTTTTTATAAATTCATAAAAAAAATTCTTTTTAATTTTATTAGAATACAAGGAATTATTAACTACATCAAAATGAGATGTTTTTCCTAATTTATTATAAAGAGTTCCAGTGTTCAGAAATGCGCCATTTCGAGTTCACTTCTGTTCAGTGGTGCATTTAAGCCTAAACTGGTTCTAGAGAATCTTGTTTTAAAATTTTGCGTATACAATTTAGCATTTGACCTAGGAGTGAAAATATTAAGTTCCTTTGAAACTTTTGGACAGTGCATATTTCTTGACACTAATTTATGTAAAAACAATAAGTCTACATAGGTTCAGTAGGTACGCTATAGTGCTTTAACAGATCATCATAATTTCTTAGATCATTAGTGATTTGATTTTTATATGACAAATATTTTAAAGCTTTTTTGAATTCGTTCTAATCTATTGTTGTGCGTTTCGTAATATTGGTTCCAGACTGTTGGACAATATTCTAATTGACTTCTTATTCATTAATAAAATGTTAACTGTATTAGATTTTTTAAAAGCTTTAGTCGATCGTGTAATAAGCCTCAGTGTTTTCAATGATTTTTCAATAAAATTCATAATATCTAATTGTGGAATAAAACTCATTTTAGCGTCTAAAGTGATGCCCAAATCCCGTAGTTGCATAACTTTTTTTATCATATGACTATTTATGTTATACTAGCTAGCTATATACTAGCGACCCGCTCGCGGCTTCGCCCGCTTATGTTAGCTAGGTCGCGTTCGTTATAAAATTTTATACCTACATCATAATGCAATTCTTCGATTTTCTTTTTTTAATCACTCTTCTTGTCTATTATTAAAAATCGTGATCAATGTACTTACATGTTTCTTACATTAACATATTTAAAAAGTAAACGTGTATGTAATTAACATATAGTCTGTAGGCAGATTATATTCTAGCTTTATTATGCATATCGTAAAAAACCACTATACACTTCCCACAATTGATTTTTAATATCAAGATCATACTAACACTATTTATTTTTTATTTATTGGTACCCAATGATTAAAAGAATTAAATTAATTTTTATTTTTAAAAATCCCAATTCTTTGGCGTTCTTTATTCTGTTCTTGACAATTATACTACTAATATCTTTTATTTGAAATATGTTTAAAATAATATTAATATTATACTAACAAAAGTTATTTGAACTTAAATAATTTCTTCGACAAAATCTATTATAGGTATAATTTATCTCTGTTTTTATTCTACGGAACACCTCATTGAATGCCAGGACGAGAACTATTCTATTCTATACCTTAGAGCAGTAATCAAAGTAATTCGACTTTATGGTCACCACACACAATCCACAATTTCATCAATGGTCTGTTGATGGATTTAAGCTATATCGACATTAGTAGTAAAAATAAAAAAATCCTGCCATGCAGAAAATTTATTTCCATGAATAACGACAACTGTTAGATGACAGATATTATTTAAATATTACTGTAGATTTTTAAACACATTATATTGGTTTTCGAAAATGATTTTATGTTATCTTCCAATAGATGGTATTCCTTTAAAAAAGACTACTAAATTACCTTCTGATCGCTAAATGTCACTTTATAAATTGTAAATTAAATGATTTACTATTACTGTGACAAAATCTTTTACCATTTGCCACTACGTTACTAAGTGAGAATGCCAAATCTAGATCACTTCTGTGTAGTAATTTAAATACTTTTATTTTATTACTATTTCATTTATTTTCCGGGATCTGCATGGAATACGGGGATAAAAACTATAATTTATGCGGGTCCTGACTGTATGCTATGACTATACAAAAAATCATTCATTTCTATCTGGTATTTTTTGCGTGATTGGAAGACAAATAAACAGACAGGCCGACAGACAAAAACTCTGCTGAGTGGATTTTTAGCTTCTATTATCGATATATTAATCGACCTAATTAATATATTTTTAAATCTTTAATGTACATAATTATATTTGTATCCTTTTATTATATATATATATAGAAAATAGATTTAACATAACATTTAGTAGAAAGATAATTTAAATAAGTTATCTTTCTATTAAATGTTATACTCTGGCATTTCTTGATATTTAAAATCATACGATTCATAGAACACTACAAAGAAAATCTATCTAAATCTTGTAACAAAACAAAACAATCATTTACTGATTCAATCTTTCTATAAATTTATAGATCATCTGTAGATGTAGACCATCTAGATGTTGTAGCGCAATAATAAATTATTTATTTGAAGATAACATATTTTATTACATTTTTTTTTAAAAATTACTTTGGTAAACTATGTTATGTAACTTCTACTTAAATTTATCGTTTCTCAAATTTTTTCTATTTTGAATTTTTTTATTATTTTGTTACAACACTGTAAAATTTTGTGAAAGAAACTTATAAAAGACTTACCTATAACTATTTTAATTGCTTCTACAGTGTAGAGCCGCTTAATCTACACGCACTCTACCAACACTACCTTCACCAAGTCTACATCACAGTCAATATTGGCTTGGCCGTTTCGTTACTTTGAATACTCTTCCTTTGAATTTATCTTTTGTAATTTTTAAATGAGTATCTAATATTATGGTTCTAATTATGATAAACTTGGATGTACTTTAAATTTCAATTCTTTTTTATGTACAAGAACTTGGGACCCTTTTAGGTAAAAGACCTTCATTTTTACATGTATGTTTTTGGAAGGATTTCATTTAGTCTTTAGTCAAATTTCAGGTTTCTAGGTCTTATAGAAGTATCACCAACATTTTTATATATAAGTACTGAGGTGTCGTTATATATGTAAAGTTTGATACCATTGATTACGTACAAAGATATAGTGGGGTCAAAAGTTGCTTGAAGCGGTTCTGGCAAATAGTGCACGGTATGCGCGCGGCCTGTGCTTAGAACTTGGCCGACGCACTGCCGTGCAAGTTATATATAAGCATAGACAAAAGAAATTTGTGTTTCATTAAAATCTCTCACATTTTTGAATAAGAGGATTACCTATAATCGTTGAAATAGGCAATAATGAACAACAGCATCGGAATATCTTATCGCAACATATACCTAAATGAAAATCATTTTAATTGGATCTCAAATATAATCATAGTTTTAAATTCAATTACTATTTCATCATCGCTATAACCATTTCTTCAGACACATTTTTATTATTGATATATCTTTTTAGAGACAAACACTAACAGTGATTGTCCTAAAGTCAATTTTTGTAGCACACCCAGACGTAAAAACAACCGGTTGACTTTATGTTACTTACTTAAACAACGAGCTACTTATTTTAAATATCTCTAGCAAAACTGTGTAGAGCCATTTTACTTTTATTGCACACTTTATATTTAAGTACGAGTACATTAAAAATATATATATATATATATATATATATATATATATATATATATATATATATATATATATATATATATATATATATATATATACATATATATATATATAAATATATATATATATATATATATATATATATATATATATATATATATATATATATATATATATATATATATATATACATATATATATATATATATATATATATATATATATATATATATATATATATATATATACTGAACGAAGAACTGCAAAGAAGATTGTGTTAATGTAACATATTTAAAAAGCAGTTCAATTGTTACCTAAAAATATATTAACTGTTGAATGATTCCCTGTAAGTGATTGCCAATATGGGGGTGGCGTAAAGCGTTGAAGAATGAGTTTAAGGGGCATTTAAAAAGGACCATTGACTAGGGTATCCACTGTCCAATATGAGCTCTTCCAACTATTACCTGTCTTCGTAATATTATTTATTAAATTAATTAATGATAAATTTGAATAGATCGATATCTTTTAATAAATTATAGAGATATTTCGCTATTACCAATAGGTAAGAACTACCTGAAAGCGATAGATTTTACTTCTACCGCGTACAAAACGGTCCACACATTCTTAGCCAATTTGTTAGCAAAATTAAAGTACCTTGAAATAACAATATATTTTTTTAGTGACTCCAGACTGAGCGTTTGTTTTGTTTCTATTAATTAGTGTGCCTTTACGTATGATTTCTAATACTTAAACGGCTTAACATGGCGAGGCGAATATTGACCGCTAAATATGAGTACACAAAACCATACCGTTAAATGTTAAATAATTCTCATTGCCTTCCTATACAACCTTTTTCTTTACCCCATCTTATCAAACTACTTTGATCTGGAATGGATGGACTTTTTTTTATAGTATTATTATGAACTATTAGGTTTTTTTCTAAGCTCATTACGTACTTTATATTGATCTTCTTTTCAAATAAAATATATTATGTATGAGTGTGCCTGTACTTTCCATTCCGACACTTCTTTGATCAATTAGGTGCCCTAT
The DNA here is from genome assembly GCA_037127375.1 of Dione juno. Lineage (NCBI taxonomy): Eukaryota > Metazoa > Arthropoda > Insecta > Lepidoptera > Nymphalidae > Dione > Dione juno. The sequence goes on from JAXRJS010000004.1 coordinate 1,433,509, forward strand.
TATACCTAGTCTGTTAATAAAATTGATACCTTAACCCGAGCTTTGAAACCTTTCTGTCATTCGAAAGTGATGTAACAAATCATATTATAATTTTCCCACAATATTAGCTTTTAGGTTGATCATAATTTAAAAAAATATAGCTTTTCGCTATATCCGGCATACAGCAGTGTAGGCAGAGCGAACAAGGTGTTAAGACACTCCGTTCCCTACTTTACGTCTTACTGTCGAGACGTTACCAGAGCAACGAAAATGAAAATAGTTATCTCTCTCCGAGGGGGAATCGAACCCGCTACTGCCGTATTTACAATGTGGACTCGCGCACCGCGGGTTCCGTACTAATTTCATGAAGTATATACTATAGTTGAACAGAAATTTGACAAACTAAATTTTGCGGTCACACACACACACAGTTTGCACACATTTTGTATCAATTTAACAACACATATAAATTTTCCTTAACTCAAACTGGAAATATCCAATATATATCCATGGACCTGAATATTTAATATTAATTTCAGTTTGATATCTCCACGTGATCTTGAGGCCTTGCCAGATAGACAGAGGGACAACAAGGATACCCTATGAGGGTTCCATATCTAGGATTCCGTACCTCAATTGGAAAAAGCTTAGTTCGTCTATCAAGACCATATCCTCAAATCACGTAGAGGAATCAAGCTGAAATTAATATCAAATATCTAAGCCAAACCTCCTACCTCTTGTAGCACCATAAAAATCAAGCTTCTAAATCAACGCAATCAAAGGCTTAACTTTTTTGCATTTTGTATGAAAATCAAAATTTATTTAAAAGAAAGAAACTAGAACCAGAAAAAAACTATTACAAACTTAAATATCGTAGTTCATTTCATTCGAACGCAAATTAAGTGTGTCGACTCTTATTAATTGACTTAAACTTATAAAAGTTTACAACAACTGTACCCTGACTGAGAACTGAAGTTCCTAACTGAGAACTTACTGTACCCATATATATAAAGAGGATAATCACAAAGAAATCACAAAGTATGGATACCGCCACAAATTTAAGTTTGTCAATTTTCATAAGTAGTTTTTTTCTCAGCGAAATGCCTCCAATCATGAAATGGGTATGGAACCCTCGTTGGTACTGGCACTTGACCGATATTTATCCTTTTCATGTAGGTACACAATAAGTTAGAACTTATAGTACAAACAAATGGAAAAGTCCGAAAATTGGAAATCTATGTTGGATATATCCCAGAAAGAGCCATTACAAACTTATACTGTAGTTCATACAAAATGAGTGCAAACGGAAAATTGGATAATAATAATAATCTTTATTTCCAGAATAAACATTCCAATACACAATAAAATAAATAAAAAATAAGAAATAGAGAAACGACTAATTATATTCAACTTTGCCTCGTCCCCAGAGCATAAAATAAATATAATAAAACGGCAGCCCTTATATACAAACTTATATAATACACTACAAGTGGCGGTATGCCTGCCTTAATTGTCTATAGCTTGCAATGCCGTCTATTTGTATTATAGGAAATGTAGTACATATGTACGTAAATATCTAGTGGTGCAGTACATTAAAACTTCAAATTGAAGCAAATATCTTCTACGATGAATTTACATTATTAGTTATTACTTATTATTAGAAAATAAGCTATGTACTTAGTATTCCATGGATTCATTGTGCAGTTGTCGGAGCCAACGCGTTGTAGGAAGTGGAGCTCAGATTAGCTCCTGGGGCTTGCGAGCCAAGTGTAGGTTGAAAGGGGCTCCTTTAAAATTCATCATCCCCACTATTCAAGCTCTTTTCATTACCTAACCAAATTTTAAATTATTGTACTAGTGCCGCCTTCTAAGTACGTTCTAGAAATAAATTGGTTCTAGACAGGCCAAGATCATTTAGCAAACTATGGAGATTTCACTGTTATACCTCTCGCTCGTACTTCAACCGCATATAAATTAACCCTAAACTTATTCCTGGGCAGCTCGTTAGTAACTTTGAAGTACTTGTTAAGTTTGAAGTTATGATTTTTAGAAATATTCGTTTCCCATGTAACTGTAAATTTTAACAGTATTACGCGTTATAGGCTAGAGTAAAGGAAGTTATCCGGTCTGGATGACTAAACTTCAATATCCTCAGGGATTTTATACTGTTTCTCACACGTATGCGTTATAAGATTCCAATCAGGAGCTGGAATTGAGAAAGGTTTTTCACAAACTCAATTGAATGTTTACTGTCTGTTATGTTTCTCTGTGCTCTTGCTACTGAAAGACTAACTGCTTCACATAGTATGAGTTCTAGTACTTTTCCATGGCACCGCGAGTATAGTAGTAACAATATCATCATATGATTTTCTCAGTATATATGTTTTGGTGACTGTTAGCGATCTCTTGGGGATTTCGATGGTTTCGTTCTCAACCCAAAATTATTTTTGTCCCTAAACAGAATGAGATGTCCGCTAGCCATAACTTCAATGTGTTTATCCTCAGATGGTTTAATTAATATCGTGTATGAGGAAACGCCAATTTAGATGTGATGTTAGAAAATTGTCATAAATACAAGCTTTTTACATGAACATATACATATACTTATAGGTTGATGGTCTATCTTTTAAAGATATTTTAAAAAAGCTATCGACTAGTGCATTAAAGATGGAGAGCGGCGTTTGTAATTTATTTTCTTACGAAGAAATTTAAAAGGTGCCGTTCGGAAATCAAAGCATTCATATAATAGAGGGCTTAGTGAATTATACATCGCCTATATTAAATTAAAGACATTTAAAATTTGATCATTGACTATTATAAAAATTTTATTTAGTTACAATTAAGAAAAAATCACATCACATCATATTTAAAAAAAAAAATTCTCTATTTGTGGGTTGCAAATCGCGTATAATTATTATTGTTGAGCTGCCATCTAGAGCTTTTGCGTTTCATCGTATCCTTTGTAGTATCCTTAATTTTATGGTAGATGGCAGTTGTAACTCGTTAGTACAAAATTTCACAATTCAATGCCCATTGGAAGGAAACGATTATAATATACTAAAATATGGCTTATCTGATAGTATTTTCTAATAATATGTGTCACATCTCCTCAATTAAAACATTTCAAAGTGTACTCGTAACATAGCATTTATTTAATTAATTGTTAACTAGTTCTTTATTTCATAGACTAAACGTACTCGTAGGCTATTATTATCTATGGATGGTAGACCTACGCTCTACATACATCTACGTTCCATATTTTTACTGACTACTGACACAGCATAGATAACATAAATTTCGTTTTTCTTTATTTACTTCTTGAGATCTTCAATATTGTTTTAGATCCCAGATTCCAGCATTTTAAGGAATAGCTCCTATAAAAACCACATGTTATTCAAGAATAATTATACTAAAAAAGGCGTACTAACATCTCATAATTGTGAAGGAGAAGGGTTATATCTTCAGGTTCACTTGCCCGTATAAATCAATGTTCAATACGACGCATATACATATAGATTTAAAAAATAAGCCCATATTGATTATAACAAAAAGCACAATAACAAGAAAAAACAAATAGTGACATAATATGCTTAAATTAACCTACATTATAAAGATGTGTTAATGCAGAATTCATTATACCGGAAAAGTAGATAAATTTATTTTCACTCAGTATATAATGATATAAACTACTCCCAAGGCCCACATACATTTTTCAAAACGTAATAAATGTCTACTACAATTATATAATTTTGTTAGCCTATCATGTATATAAAAATGAACTGCCTCATATTTTTTTTCTGTTGGAATCGAACAGTGATGGGCTATATACTGCTGTTGATATCAATGGTCTCTACACTGTGCGGGGAGTGACATCATGTAGGTCTTAAACCGTCGTCGCGGGCGGTAGGTAAAAGGAGCCGCGTCGCGCCGACGTGTATGTGAGGAAGAACAGAGGAGTGGATCCTTCCTTCCTATTGGCAATTGAATAACGTAATGGAGTCATCGGTGTATAGCAGGACGCTGCTAAGGCGTCAAAGAATTTAGAATCTATAGTAACACTTGGCTGATCCTTTGCTTTTTTAAGTGATTCTAATTTTAGTGATTCTAATTTCGTGTAAGTCCACATTGCGAATGTACCAGGTACATGTGGTTGCTATTCAGACAAATTCTCAAGCTCAAAGAAATACACAAGTATAGGTCATAATTGGAAAGATGTAGATAAAATAAGGCAGTATATATACAAGAACAGTTTTATATATATATATATATATATATATATATATATATATATATATATATATATATATATATATATATATATATATATTGTTTTGAGGATTTGGTCAGGTTTATTTGAAGAAAAAACAAGACTTATTTATTTGGCTCATCGACAATTTATCATTTAATTCACTTTAATTGATAAGCTTAATACAAACACTAAAACTTCTACATTTTTAATGTACACATATATACTACACCAACAATTAGACAAATTTTGTAATAAATATTGTAGGTATATAAAGTTTAAAAAACTACCTATCAAAATAGTATAATAATAGAAAAAAATATTTAATTATTGACAATTTAAAGTCTTAAATATAAAGTCATTTTGTTCTTAAAATTAAAAAGTTATTTCAATACATATTTGTGCGTTTTTGGAACAGACTTACAAGACTGATGTTTTCTGATGCAGTCAGCTAATTAAACTCCTAATATGGTTAAATAAATTTAACTTAATTGCATATTGATTTGAAATAATTTAATAATTACTTTTCTCTAAAAGATTATATATTTTTTTTAAATATGGTTTTGATTAAACAATGTATATCATTCTATCATTATTCATACCAATTCTACTTACAATAATACTTAGTATTTAATAGTCATCACAATAAATATTTGGTAGTTATTTCATAAAAAAAACATACATAAAACATTTCCTTTACTTAAAAGTAAAGGACAAAAATGTATTGGAAAATTTATTCTTAAATTAGATGATACTTAAGATTTGGATTTTTTGTAGGCTATTATGAAATATATTATGCAGTTTGTTGCACATGCTGTGTGTGCTGTAAGTACTAGCATAGTGCTGGAGTAAATTTCAAATAATATCTTCAGTAAATTCTATTGTTATAATGATATAAGACATTATTCTCTTATTATGACTAATATATAACTTATGTATATATGTATACTAAATTAGTCAACACATTTTAAATATGTAAAAATTGGGCACTGTTATATAGCAGTACTGATTCTGTACATTATGACTAGTTTTATCTGATTACAGAATGCTGCTTTTAACTTAAATTTAATTAGGCCTATTCATTCATCTCTAATTACAACTCATATTATGCAGTTTTTTTTAATAGAACAAAATGTTAAATCATTTTCATAATTGTATTTTTGCTGTAGTATAACAATATTCCTGATCCAGTTTTGTTATTAAAAATAAAATTGAAAGTTAAATATTCAATATAATAAAGGAATGGCAGCTGCTAGAAGAATTCAAATTGGCATGATAAGAAGTTTTTAAGAAACAATTACAATACCAATGAGTTAAAAATCTCAATGAGCTGGTTTACTTTTTTCCATTTCTTCTTTTAATTTATCATAATCTCCTTTCACTTTTTTACATTGGATTTGCAGGTCTTCAAATTGGCTCTGTAATAATCAATATTTGTTATTATATAAAAAGTTACCTCACAAATTGAGTACTAAGATTTTTTTCTGAAAATACGCAGCTATTTGAATACAGATGTAATATTTTAGTTCTTATTTTCTTTATTTATTTTACAAATTTTACTTTATATATTACTTAATTGTAGAATGCACTAACATAACTCATCATGTAGCAATATCTAAAATAATGGTGTTTGTAAAATTTATTTTTTGTTTGAAATAATTAAACAAACAGTCACTTCAAGCTGGCTTTGGTTGAATCTGCATTTGTTTTATGCAGATATATGTACATAAATATATCTAAATGAAATGATAAAATGTGAAGTCTTAAAAATCAGTTAAGCATTAAAATTTTCTAAAGTATAATAGTCAATTTAAACTGTTTAACAGAGCAGACTACTGCTAACTAATAGACAGCTTCCAATTTAAGGTTAATGTTTGAAGTCTTACCTGGCATATAAGAGACTGTTGCTTCATAGCAAAACAACTTTCCATTATTTCTTTAAACCTCTCTTTGTCTAACTTGTGCTGTTTTTCATTTTCTGTTAGAAGTTTGTCTATTCTGTTTTTATATTCAGTTACAACTGCAAAAGAATGAGAATTTGTTCGTTTAATTTTAGTCATTTTCATATTTATGATTGTTGTCACACATTTAAAGAACAACCATACCATTAAGTTGATATTTTATAGATGTCAATTCAGTTAAACATCGATCGCTGGACCATTGGCCAGGTCCATAATATGTCTGGTGTATGTAATTCATATTGTAATAAAGCAAGCTAACCATTGCCACAAGTACGACAAATCCAACAAAAAGCCTTTGTTTGGTTATTAGACGCAGAAACATTTTAAAGTATTAATAATGCTATTTATATATTTTTTAAATACGTAAATATAGAAAATGTAAATATTTATTCACTATTAAAAATCAGACTTAAGTTGAAAAAAATCAAGCAAATTTGCTCAAATCACAATGTTACTAAAGACAGGATCCCTCCCTCTGTAATACTAATATGCAAAAAAAATCTTCTCATTTCCCTAGATGTCTAGCTAGACTGTTTATGTTACATGACATTACGCATGCGTCAACACTTAACACTCATATCAACAGTCTTGTACCAAAGACAAGAGTTTATTGATTAGTACTAACAGATAATGAATTTTTATTTGTTAGATACTTGACGCACTATGGAGTATGCATATGTCATAAAATACCTTACGTTGCAGTAAAACCAATTCTATTTAATTTTTATTTCTAATTTTATAACATCTTATCACTGATGTCAAAAAAGAAACGGTAATATAAATATTTTATAAAACATAAATCAAAATAAAACATCATATAATATAAATAGGTGACATCTACTAAGTCATTTGGGAACTGTAAATAAATTTGAAATATTACGAGTCATTTTAGCTAGATGGCGTAATTATCGTTAGACATACTGTATAATATTATAATATGTTTATGTTGCTTATTATAATATGTAGATTAATTCTAATTATTATTATTATGATTAATTAAATTTTAATTTTGGAATAAAAATATGGCATTTAAGATATTAATTTATTTTGTGAATACACAAATATTTTGACTACATAATTTATATTAAAATTCTAATGGTGACTGCTGTATTCACATTGGCTTTTGTTTTCAGCAGCAGCATATTAATTAATAATGTAATAATTACACTAAATATAATATTGTCAAGTACGCTGACTAGAGTGTGATACTAGATTTCGTATTATAGTTTATAATGCTGTGAAAAATATATTACTATAGTTTGCTAAGGAGCAATATTTTTTTAATTTCTATTTGTGTGCATGATATAGCTACAGTGTGTCTCCTCGCTTTTAAATTTCCATTTAAATTTTTAATAGTGTAAAAATTCTTATTGATTAACATATTTAGCTGTATCTACTGAATATAAATGCTTGGTATGAAATATATATATATATATATATATATATATATATATATATATATATATATATATATATATATATATATATATATATATATATATATATATATATATATATATATATATATATATATATATATATATATATATATATATATATATATATATATATATATATATATTCAGGGTGAATTATAAGAAAAATGTTATTTTTTAAATAATTTCAAATATTTATTATCTTTATTTAATATCTAAATATTTAATGAATCTATGGATTTAGTCATTTGTCATGTATGACTAGGTGGATAGTATCTAAATTTAAAATAAATAAAAGTGGGTTTACTTGTTAAATAAATTAATTTACTGTAAGTGCCGGACAAATTATAGAAAAATAAATAACATGGAATCAATAACACCTCTAGATCAAAAAGATGTTGTACCAAATGACTTTACTTTTTCATCTTGTCAGGTAAAATTAAATTACCTACACAGTTTTATTTATTTATATATCTTTGTATTGGTTTAATTCAAAGTAAAGTGATACACCGTAATATTTATAATTTTAAATATATTAGGTACTACTACCTACTTAATAAGCTAACATATTTTTTTGATTAATTATAAACACATAATAGTAAATCTTAAATCAAATATTTATTAGATATGAACTGGAACTGACAAATGCAAACCTATTATCGAGTATAGGTCAAACCTATTATCGAACATGAGTATTGAACCACATTTGAAATAGGCTAATTGGCAAGATTTTTAAAATCATGTTTTATTTTTTATTTTGTTAAGTATATGCCTTGCTAATTTTAATTTAAATTTTGATATCCCACGTAGACGATTCAAGATGGCGTCGCATCAGTTATTGTGACGTAACATGCTTGTCGAAGTAAATTAACATCAAATTTTGTGTACCTGATTGACCGTTCTGCGATTTTTGCAAATTATAACAGAGATTTCTGTAGTTAATATGAATTACTAAAGGTGTGCAGTGTTATAATGTACCAATAGGCCCATGAAATGCCCGAAATAAATATTCCAGAGAGTGTCAAAATGCATTTTTCCCGGATAAATTGTGATGATACAAAGCCGTGTTCAAATATTTATATCTGTTAACACCGCCTCAATTTGGGGAACATACATTATTATTACTAAATTTATCGTTATAATTTGTTAAGTTAGGAATTTGAGGATATCCATCGTTGTGTTACGGCCATAAGATAAGAAATATGGAGGCTTGGTAGGGCCTGCCAATCTAGTGTTCTCTCGTCTGGTGAACAATTCTTAGTAATACAAACTCAACTTAACTACACTAGTTATTAACATTATTTACACGAAAAGTTATTTAAAGAGGTCACGAAAGTTTCATTTAAGGTTCCGTACCGCAAAAAGAAAAAAGAAACCGATGTCAGATCACTTTGCTGTCCAAATTTCTGTCTCTCCATCTGTGAAAACCATTTTTCTCAAACCACCTGGAGTTTTTTATTAATATATACATATAGTCCCTTAAAGCACGGACGAAATCAAATTTCTAAGTAAGTTAAATGTTACCCGCCGCGTAATCAAAACTACACCCATTGACATTGATTATGAAATTTGGCCAGGGATTACAACTTACAGTACAAATAAAAAAGAAATGTATGTACACATATAAAATAGAAACAAATCATTACAAAGTTATATGTGTTGTTCATTTACGTTGACCGACAATTATGAAATTGATACGGAACTATGAGTGAGTGAGTCCGCCAACTCCCACTTGACCAATATATTTTTTAGAATTACGCTATGTATCGTATATAATATTTAAAATTTGAAAATATTTTCTTTTCTAGGGTTCCGTACCACAAAAGGAAAAAACGGAACCTTTATAGGATCACTTCACTGTCCATTTGTCTGTCTTTCTGTCAGTCAAATCAAATTTCTAAGTCAACGATATCAAAATCAATCAAAAGATATGAGCTTAATTTTTTTTGCTTAATTTTATCTTTGCTTAATTTTTTTGCATTTTATATGAAAATCGCCGCTTTATCAAAACCTGCAGGGTTACAAAATCTTCTTCCCGTTGTTAGAAACTTATAAGTGTGTGTGTGTATACATTTCATATAAAATTAGTGCATACGACCGCATATTTAAGTTTGCTAATTTTTATAAGTAGTATCTTCCCCAGCGTAATACCTACAATCATGAAATAGGTACGGAACCCTCGGTGCGCGAGTTCTACTTGTTCTTGGCCGATATTTTGTGTTACTTAACCACTAAACCACAGTGGGACATGGATCTCTATGTTGTATTGTATCTGACAGTTAATAAACTCATCCATCAAAATGTAAACACCAAAATATGAGTAGTCGAAGACATGAAATTATCGACAAGCATGTTACGTCATCAAGGAATTTTATGATAAATTAATGATTATTTTACTCCTACTATAATAGTGTATAGAGTTGTCAGTCATTTTACTTTTATGTATTATACTATAAAATATCTCTACTATTATCTTATTTACAACATTTCTATAATATTATATAAATATTTTTTTTTATATTATAAATGTTGTCAGCTCTGGTAGCTTTTATTAACGTTGCTTTTACCCTTTACATATATATCTCTCTACCTAAAACACAATAACGTTATCAAAATAAGAATTAAATTATGCCACATTTTTTTTTTTTAATTTCGTTTAAAAATATTTATGTTATTAAGGAAATTTCTTACAAATTTCACCATTCTTCTGGGCTGTAGGTCGATGTACACAAAGTCTTGTTATGTTTCTTTTTAAGTATTAAATAGCATTTATATTTATTAATATCAATATGTATATATTAAGACAATAAAGAATCTAGAATTTGTTTAAGTATTTGTTTTGCTTGAACGCTATAATCTCTGGAACTACGACTCGAATTTGAACAATTATTTATCTACATACGTTACATTACGAATTTATCAAATTATAATTTTCACATTATTAAGAATCAATATTATAAATTCATGATTGCAGATACGTTTGTACATAAGTATACAGTACGATATTAGCGGTTTGTTGTCGTTTAATATTGCTAGAAGTAGGTACAATAATCTTCTACCTCTTTGTCAAAGCCCTCTATTGACAATTAATTTTTTTAAGAATCTATAATTCTACAACAACAATATAAGTCCAAACCGCTCCAATTCATAGAATTTCAGGCATTCAGCAAATTTACCTTTTAAAGTATGATGAAGTATACACGATACTAATAAAATATTAATGAATAAAAATATTTATAATACTTACTATTCTTTCCCATTAAAGGAATCCTTTACTTTTACGTAAATACTTTCAGGTATAATAGTATTAGATTTAATATGGCATGCCAAGAGCACTTGATCATAATATTTAGCCCTACTCAATGTATTGGTTAATATTATATAACATTTTAATTATTTAGTATTTCTAATAAATTTCGTTAAACGATTGCTATCGCGAATATTAAACACATCATTTGCGATATTACACTCTAGTAGATTCATAATATTGTTTTGGTATTAGAGTTATTATTTATCATAGCTAAAATATATAAAATTAATTATGAAAATTTATACAGGAAAGTAATAATTACACCGATGAGCAAGATATAGCCGATTTTATATGTCATATCTGTAAGAAGTCGTTCTACAACACAAAAGCTCTACAAAATCACAAATCGACCCAGCACGACTCGAACGGCACTGGTTCGGATGACGATCCTGCGGACACTTCTTATACTTGTGACCAGGTGACAAAATCTGTACTATTAAAAACTAATAAAAAAACATAATATTTTACGAAAGACAAAAGTTCTAAATAAGAACAATTGAATATTCTCTCTGTCTGTACATATTTCCAGAACTTTTTTATTGTATATGTTATGAATTCGGTCTCCGTCCAGAGGCATAATTTTATTTTTATTTCCCCGAATAAAAACTCCTCGTCCTCCGCCTTCCTCTCAGCAACGAAGATCTTTAATATGGTTGGAAAACGAAAAACAAATTATCTTGATACTAGGTTCTATTTACATTATACTACAATTTCTATTAAAACTGACAGTGATCGGAAATAGCATAGTATATTACACATATAGTTCTTTATTCGATTTTGTATACGATGTTTGTTATTTGTTTTTGTATAGTAGCTTATCTTTACCGATTATATTATCGTACTTTTTGTGAATAAAAAAAATCTATATATTTCTCGTCTATACAGATTTTTGATGGTCTTTGCGATTTTAAATTTATACCATTGAAAAAGCTATTAGAAGATCCAACAATTGAACAAGATGGTATAATTAGAAGAACATTCAGTACTGATACTAGTTACATTATTGTAAAATACGAGAACAGTGAAAGTGTTCGGGAAAAGCGTTCCCGATTGGATAATATGATTAAAAAAATTCAATCGAAACCTGATAAAAAGCCTGTTGACTTAAGGTAAACATACTATTATGGATAATAATTCAACAAATTCATAATGCTGTCAGTTGATAAAATTATTGTATTCAATTTTAGGGGACCATTTACATGCACTAGTGTGCAATGTAGGCAAATATTTTTTAATTGCTGTGAGTACTCCTTACACTATCGGGAAGAGCATACGAAGAGACGCAAAGCGGCATTGCGGTGCCAAGTATGCGAGAAGCCTCTAGATAGAACCTTGTATTCGACAATAAGAAATCAATTAGAATGTAATAATTCGTTCACATGCCGCACTTGTGGATATAAATTCTTAGACAGTTTCCAATTCGACGAGCACAATCGTATAGTACACGCAAAATTGAAGCCCCATCAATGTAACATTTGCGCGAAACGTTTTACTCAACTTGGTGGCTTACAGCAACACATGAGGATGCATTCCGGTATTCGTCCATTTGTATGTCAATTTTGTAATAAGGCATTCACACAAAAGGCTGGATTAGATCAGCACCTGCGAACCCACACTAAAGTTAAACCATTTAAATGCATTATTTGTTATAAAAGCTTCTCGCAATCTGTTCATCTTAGGCAGCATATGCGCACTCATACCAATATACAACCATTTGGTTGTCCAATTTGTAAAAGGAGATTTAAACAGAGCAGCCATTTAAATTTTCATATGCGTTCTCATATAGGAGTCGCCAATGCATTTTTGATGGACCAATATTCTCAGGGCTTGCAACAAGACAACGATATGCCCTTGGATTTCCTCACACTGTCGAACGTTCAGCCGGTGCACGACGGTGAGACTATTTACTACGCCGCCCAATTGACTTCCACGCCATCTGAAGCTTCGAACTTATTTCCGTCGTAACAATTGCAATTGAAATTTCCAATAAGTGTACTGGACCGATTGTTTTTTTATTTAATTTGAATATAGATAAAATGTAGAAAATATATATATATTTTTTTATCTCTTTATTTTTGTTTATTAGCTTCACGTTGTGATGCGTCATATCCCACATATACAGGCCTAGGGAAACTAGTGTCCTTTCTTTCTTTCCGTTCAATTTTCAGGACATTGCGTGTTGTTGCGGCGCAACTCAACGCCGCGCTTTGTCTAGTTTCTAGAGCTAGAAAATGAAAACCATTATTTTTCTTGTATGAAAATCGAACCCACAATCGTAGCATGTACAGTCAGTCAGTCAGACGCTGTGCCGCTGCGATTCTAAAGTAAAAACTGCAACATCACGTGCAAGTAGTACCAGGAAAGCATAACAACGTAGGAGTCATCGATGCAGTGCAAGTGCAGTTCGTCAATATGCGAGAAAGGGTAGGAAATTGGAAAGGAGCTAACAATTAGTGCTTTCCCGCTTGCAATGCCTGAAGTTCTACGCAGGCGCTTTGGGAAGTAGTAACGGATCAATGCCTAAGTTTCGCGCCTAATTTACTAGCACTATAAACTGGCATAAACTTATAGCAAGCCTTCTTAATAATGCGGTAACTTCAAAATGTTTGGAATTATTATTTTTTCTTTATTCATCTTACCACTAACTAATTGCTGCCATATGGAAATGCTTATGCTTCGCAACGAAACTGAACACTTTTTCCTTAAAAAATTATGTTAATGCTAATTATTATTATTATTTTTCAGCTTCACGCTGTATCTAGAATCTAGTGTCAATACACTCTACTCTTTATTTTCCACCGCACTTCCATTTTATCAGAGCGGGGAAATGAAAATAATTAATTACCTCGAGTAGGGACCGAACGTTGACCCACTGTGCCAAGGTAGCATAGTACGACTGAAGGCATTTATTTTATATATGTATTGTTCGAAAATCTTATATGTGTATCTATATATACGTACGAGCACTCTGCTGTTACTTCAGTTTACACATAAATGTGGACTATTGATTTATATTTGTAGTATATAGGTAAAATAAAAATTTATTATTATGATGTCAATCTCTTCCAAAAATTAAAATAAAAAAAAATTGTACATTCAACCAGAAAATTTCTTTAGAAAATACGCCGCACACGTTGCGCAGGTCAGATAATGCAACGCTGCTGTTTAGTGCAACAATATATACGACGTGCATTCTGATTACCAGGAGAACATTTTCAGGTAGGAGTACTCTCAGAAATAGCATTTTCTCTCCTGTACTATCGCAATTGTTTTGAAGCTGCATGTCCTACTCGCACATACGATGCATTTGCGATTGCGCGTTATTGCCCATGTTATGCAATTTCATTTTACTGTATTTCAGTCGCCTGAAAGATTCGAAAATGACACACGTATGTTCATAGTTAGCTGGAGCTTTGTAAATTGCTACGGTTGTTCACGTCAATTATATCATATATCCACAGTGTATTGTACCTAGTGTATAAATAAAAATCCACCAAAGTAAAATATAATATATACCTATATATTTGTTAAAGGTATTTATATGTACCTCCCGTCTCGTTACATGTTTTTGAATTAATGCAGCTAGATGTTGTCTCATTTTGAAAAATAATTATAAAATCAAGTTTTTATATGTCAATGGAAAGTACTCATCATGTTCGATCAGTTGTATTGTTTTGTTCATGATTTCTTATAGTTCAGCCACACTAATCTGATTCTACATCAGGCGTACCAGTCTTTAAAATCAATTATAACCTAGATCCTAATAGCTATACAACAAAAAAGTTTTATTCAAACAAACAACACAAATAATTAAAAGAGATTCATAATCTATTAGAGTTTATTTACATTGCTCTGTACAAATTTTCGTAAAAAATATACAATGTATAAATACATTTTTTCACAATTCTACTGATTTGTTATAGTAAAGATAGATTATAAAGACAGGTAGGGTATATTATTATGTCTGTACTTACGCAGTCTTACTATTATTATATTGAATTAATAATGCGAAATAATTAAAGTGCACTTTCATGTTTCATTGAATCATATTTGGTTTATAGTTCACCTACAATATATTCTTACGAATTTGAACAACGAGTAATGTGTAGTCAAAATATGAAAGGAACGCGTGGGCGCGACGCGGTTACATTTTGGTCGTTTGTATATTTTCTTAGAGCCGCGCATGGCGGTACATGGAAAACAAAGGGTATGCGCTGATGGCTGTATCCTGAACAATAGACGGTGCTTTTTTCTTATTTTGACCTTTCAAACATTTTTATTATGTAAAAGAAAATATATTACTTCTTTTAAGTAAAAAGGCAATTTAATATTAACTTAGTTGTGGAACAAAAGTGACTGGTTTTGTGCTGATGAATAGGAAATATGCATTTAGCAATTCGATTTACATTGAAATAAAAATAAACAGCTAAATAAATTTTAAAATTATTTGTGGTAAATTTCATAATTCCCACTTCAATTTATCATTTAAATCATCAGCTTCGTGTTCTGGGATGTTTCTGCGTAGTTCGCACCCATATCGTTTCTGTAGTTATCTTACCAGACATGTTGTAAAACATCGTTTTTTTTGTTAGCATCATATACTCACTGGCAAGTTTTTTAACCTCGGTTAACGCACATGTGGCCGAATGCGCCAGGCGTGATTTACTTTTGTTTACATCCGCCGTCCGAGGGTTAATTTACCTATGCGATGCAAGGGTTGGATCCTAAAATGGCACACAAAAAATTAATAGTATTTAAAACATTCTACACACATTTATTATATCTTGTACCTAATATCAAAACACAGAATGTTAATTTTAGTTTTATAATTAAGGTATTTCGACAAATAATGAATAACTAGCATTTAAATGTAAATACTTTTGTGCTTTTCAGCATCATAATTGATACATGCTAGTGATAAGTTGACTACAACATAGTAAACTATGACTAAAGTCTAATCCGCTTTCTAATGAAAATAGCAAAAGGAATGAAAATCTCCGTATAGTAAAAACTAATTGGACAAAAAGTGTGACACGTAGGAAGAGAGGGCGAATTTAATAATTCTAATATTGTTCATATTATTTTCTTTTTATACGGCGGTGGTTTGTAGAACTGAAACCACACGGGCCCAAACGTTCTTTAATCTCTGAAACTATCCTACACATATGTATGTACGAGTAAAGGTACCTATCAGCTAGCACGTATGTGAGATAATACACACGAATATGTATGTGTGAGATTGTCTCACATTTACATTGACCCGTAAATATTACAACATATTCGTATATATTTTACAAATTATAAATAATAATTATTAATTTCTAAAATTCTGATATATCATAGTAACAATGTACAGTTACCTATTTTTTATCTAAAAAATAAGCAACGTTTTGCATGTAGACATTTTATGTAAACAATATTTTACAAAGCAGTCAGGAAGATAAAAGATATAACACTATCATTTTTTAAAGTCTGACATTTTGTAAATACTTCATTCATAAGATTTTTCGTATTGCATAAGCTGTAGGTACAAGTGTTTACATTAACAATTTTTAAATTTTGTTTTTATTTTAATTATTTTCCTACAGTCTATAGTACTTTTGTGCTTAGTACCTACATTGTAAATAATAAATTAATGACGAACAGGATAAAAATCAAAAGAAACCTTGATAAATTAATGAATAGCCGTGTTGGTTGTTCTAAAAGTGATTCAATACATAGGAAATTTTTGTTTATTTAGACTAGCTACTTTTGTCTTTTATTATTATTCTGTTTTAGAAATATCAGTATAGACTGTAGGATATTATTATTGACAAAATCTTTTTGAATAAATTTTTAATTATGTTACTAAGCTCGTATATGTTATATGTACCTATTTATATATGACCTAATCACATCGCATTCACATACACGTACCTATTTATAGTTTGATATACTCTGTGTATTCTATAGTGGTATCGTAAAGTTGTTTGTTTTACGTTTAATCAGTAAAAGTAGTAGCTGCCAAATATCATGGTGTAAAGTAATGCATCATATCATTTTTTCTTTCATAAAGAGAGAACGTATAAGCGCGTTTGATGTAGGTACAGCCACTAATGAATTTAACTTTATTTTTAGATCTAATTTGCGTTTATTTCTTTGATCTTAAGTAAGTAAGCAATATTAATTGCTTCAGAGAATGTTTTTAAAATGTATAATACTTTTAAATCAATCGGCATAGTAGAAATAAAACAAGCACATCTAATAAAACAATTTACACAAATTCAGTAGGTGTTCGAAATTTGAATTGTTATACAGATTATGCCAATTCAATCTAGATCCTTTCCGCCAAATCATTGAATTCGATACACGCTGTTTATTGATTTCCTCCGCCTTCCTCTGAGTAATCAAAATACCTATCTAATAAAATATAATGTCTACTCTATGATAAAGTAATATCAATAGTATTTAACAGAAGTAAAGTAGTAATGATAAACATATCCTTTATATAATAGAATTTTGTTTAGGTATATAATAATTTATATATATATTCCAAGTAAGCTTTTGCGAAGTTAGTTATTAAATTACGCTTATAGATTAATATTTAGATGACTAGAAACTTTAATACAACATCAAAACTAATATGAAAAGACTTCTGGTGATATTTTCATATAGAGCTTGTTATTTATATAGGAAAAGTAATTTGATTCGCGATATCATAAGTTGTATGATATAATATAGGTAAATTTATAGAACCCTTTTATCTTTATCTATGAAATAAGACACACGATTTAATTTTAATCTTCTTGTGCGGCACATATAAAAAACGTTCCGAAGTCTTGGCTGTCCTGCAATGCCTTTTAAGTCGCCGTACGAGCGTTTTGTTTACATTTGCCGTCTCGTAATGGATGCTCTATGCGAATGTAGGTGTAGCAATAAATTTGTACAATACAATCTATGTAGTGTGTAGTTTAATCTTTTTATTTAATAATAACTGACCAGATGAAATTATTACAAATATTTAAATGATTACAAAATTATAAAACTATTTATTTTTTGCTAGGATAATAAATAAAAATCATCTACTATGTATTTTAATGACGTGCCTACAAGACATTTGCTTTTTTGACATTTGGATTTTAGTGCATGGGTTACTCTGTTCCACTGAAGGGGGCTTCACTTGTGAGACTGTGAGACATTTTTGTGCAGGTACTTTTCGACGCAATATTGCTGAAGCAATTAAACGAAATCGCCGCAAATAGCTTAGTGTCAGTATTTTGATGAATAAACGAACGATGTGCATTATATTTCATCGAGCTTAGATTCTGGTTTGCTTGTTAGTTTTCTCACCAGAAGTTAAACAGTAGAATTTGTATTTTGTAACGGCACATGCGTATTTTTAACTTATATAAAAAGGGTAAAGATAAATGATTTCAAAACGGTTACCAACCCTTTGTAATTTGTTTCTAAATTAATATTTAACCTCCAATTTTTTATTTTTTATTTAATTCTTAAAACATTTTTGGTAATAAAAATAATAAGTAAAATTATATTTTTTTCAAAACCAAACAAATTAAAATTGAAATCAAAACGACTTCACAGTTACCTATTTTGATATTGAAATAATATCCATCTCCTCCTTGTCAAAAAACCAGCGGGTATTTAACGTGTTAGATAAACTATGTGTTTCTGTGGGCACAATCAGGATTCTATTATTTATAATAGAACTCCATTTATTGATGGAGCATTAAACCGCGTTTGTGTGCCAGCTGGTCTTGCCAGCTTATCATCTCATATCTTCATGGAGTAGATGCTGCAAATCTTGAAGAACTGCTTATTTGCTATGTTGATCACGTAATATCAATGAAGCTGTTTCTCCATATTGCAAAAATTTATGTAGTGCATCTTCTAGAGGTTCCAACGATCCGATTCCATGATATTTTTGATATTTTTGAAGTCAATTAAGTTATTAATGATTAAAGTTTTTTTACATACAGTGTATGAAATAAATGGAATGATTGATAATTTAATTTAAGTGCAATATCTATTATTTAATATTTTCAATATGAGTAAATATTATTTATATAAATGTTTAGTAACTATATAGTATGTTATTCTTTTAATGTAGTTAGGTATGTTTGTTTGTACAGAGATAATAAATAATACCTCGAATGGATTAAACTGAGGTTATCGATAATATTTGCCACAAATGAAGGAAGTTATAATTTGGATGCTTTTAATCTAATTAATATATATTTTTTAAATGAATATCCTGACAGTTCCTGGCAGAGACATGTCCAAAAACACAATAGTGATAAAAATAGGTCCAGCCGTTCTCAAGGTATTGTAATGTAATTTACACCACTTGGTAGTGTAACTACGTGTACGTGATCTATCTACATATACTATTTTATTTCTTATAGTTTAGTTTAGCTGAAATTAAAGCTAAGCTTAATAATAAGGAAATGCATTTTTAAGTATGGTTAGCAGTTTTAATTAACAAAAATATAAATCATTTTAATTTTATCTTAGTTTATGTTAATATTTTGATCTCCACTCAATGACAACACAAAATGGAATATCTTGGAAGTGGAGAATGAAATTTTTTGGATGTTAAATGGTAAGTAGCATAGCAAGGGCAATAAAGAAAAACATAATAATTTATAGTTTTACTGGTTCGTTCATATACATAAATATAGTGGACGCCCGCCACTTCGTCGACGTGGACTTTATCATCCTTATCACCCTTTGGATTGATATACCTAGATAAAAACCTAGCCTATTATAGACTAGATCCTGCCCTGAACAGGTATACAAAAAAAAAATTCAAATCCATCCATGATAAGCACGATAAATATAATAACGAATATATTTTTTATTAATATTAGACATTACTATGTCTTAAGTTTGCCTATTTTTCTACTCTCATCTTCTCATAATTTATTGATTTAGCTAATATTTATTACTGAACAAATGTTAAGGGAATCATCAGACGAAATTTCTCTTGCCTAATGCTTCATATACATTAATATATCATTTTGCTGTATATTATTTTTGTTCAGATCCTAGCTATCTATATTAATAGGTATATATTAATAGACATATTTGTGATAGTTGTTATATTTTGTAGATTTTTTTTAAATTTACTTCTATGCTGAGGACGAGCCTTTTTATAACACGCACCTGCAATTAGCCTAACCTCACCTTCTTACAAATATTTTACTTAAACACTGACGCTTTTAATTAAAAAGTATATGAGAACGAAAACGACGATTTTAATTAATATTTCAACTTAAGTTGCAATAGTTACAATTCATATTTTATTTCATTTCATTTTACCTATTTATTAATACATCGTTGCATGGTTTTCTCATATATAAATGCTTAGTAAGTAGGTACCATGAATTAAATTATTTAAATAAATCTATTGAAAGCTTCCTAAAATCTGTTTTATATTAAACAATTGTTCACAAAGCGGCGCTGGGCGTTAGCCGTTAGGCGTCGCGAATTGCACGGCTCGGGACTGGTGCGTCGTCGATGGACGTAATGCACATGGCCACGTCGTCATAAAACGTAATTTACGGTCTTGTTTTACTTGTACAGAGCATACGCCTTTTGTACCGTCACTGCGTCGACTTTTGGAGATCAAATGATGGACGCTATTTTCAACACGTGAACGTTCTTCTCGAGCGCTGTTATGTTAATCATAGGATGACTTTATTCACATACAACTAATTTTAATATATTGAATAAAAATATACTGAAATTTCTATCTACCTATATGACAGTGCCGATGTAGGTAGGTACTTAGTTATTGTTATCCATGCATGACATGGTAGTGGTATGCCTGTTTATAGGTTATAAATAAGTAAATAATATAATAAGCAATACATTATAACAAAAGTTTACTTTCTATATTTTAAGTAAAGATGATATCATCCCAATATGTTAAACAACAAAAGAGCCCTAACCACATATTTATACATACGAATGCAATAAAAATGTTATAAGTTATAAATACTGCAAATTATTATAGTCATCATAAATTTTTAACTGACAAGGCTGAAAGAGATTTCTCATTAATTTTGTCAAAGAATTTCAACCGTTCAACAAATTCGAATTCGACAATCAATTTATATGAAACATCTATAAATGTCTAATTACACACCAATTTTAAAGCGAAACCATAAAAACCTCAAAGCAAACAGATCTGGCTCGTAAATGGTGATGAATGGAGGGTTCAAGATCATACAGTGGTTAGCACTCTGCGCGCGCGCCGTTCTAGCGCGCCATCTTGTAGGCGGAGCTTCACTTTGCAGAACACGTCGTAGACGTCTCTCTCATGTTATTCTATTAAATTAATTATTAGACAGAGGGAGACGCATATTGCACTTTGATTTATTATTTTTTAGAGAAATTGTATTTTAGGGTCTATGTTAAGATACTTTCAAATAACTGTCTCCTATTATTAGAGTGTAGTAGGATTTAAAGTCTTGTTGAAAATGATTAAATACTCCTAATAGTATTATAATTAAATATATTCGGTAAAATTCTAACAGATAAAGTAGTTTAGAACAAATGTATACTTTATTTATGCTAAATATTTCTTTTTAATAAAATCCAAACATCAATGTGTATGCTGGTTACAATGACTTCCTCAATATCGTTAGCTTGAATCGCTACTTTCGTTTAGATGGTAAAATAAATTTAGCTTTACACTGTTAGCTTTAAAGTTGAATTTTCCGTGTTAAGTATCGTTTACTCTGGCGTGTGTAAATAAATCGGGCTAGTTTAATGCAAAACTTTTGGTTTACGCTTTATGGTAAATATTTGGTATACGTCGTATAACTGTTTTATAGATCTAGTAAAATGTTTGGTTTAATTGTGCTAGGTCAAGAGCGGGCGTTCGACAGGCGTCCTTGCGACGAGTAAATATTATTGTCTAAGCGGGTTTTCCGCTGTTTAGTGTTTGTACAAACTCATAGAGTGATCCAGGCAGTAAGAGCCACCACAACTACATTGTAAGGGGTGAATTAACTTTATAACATACAAAAAGTTCCTAATAAACACGAAGAAGTTTAGAAAATAATCATCTAGGAACTTTCCTTATATTATTCTATTTTATTTGTTACTATTCTCATTTGTTATTTCTTATAGCTTGACTAAAAATATGCAATGTCCATCAACCTATAATCTTGTATTAGTATCTATTCTCATTTAAACAATAAATTTTCTTAAACCTTACCTTACTCCAAACGTATAATATGTGAATAGTAATTTACTACTTTATATGAAGTAAATGATACAAACGTGTAGAAAGAGTAAGCGTGTAATCTTTGTGGGAGTGGATTTCAATGCGCGGCAGAGGAGTGCGGGCGCGGGGTGCGTGATGGGCGGCGCGGGCGCACTGCGTGCGGTGGGCGGCGCGCACTGTTCTCCGGCTAGCGTTCTGACGCGCACGCATGAAGACCGAGGACCAGACAACTGAGGAGGCGGCGCGGCGGGCGCCTGCCACGCGTCGTCAGGAAAAGCCACCTTTCTCCTACATAGCACTTATTGTTATGGCCATTCGACACTCACCTAACAAACGTCTCACCCTCAGTGAAATATACGCGTTTCTTCAACAACAGTTTCCATTTTTTCGAAGTTCCTATCAAGGTTGGAAGAACTCAGTAAGACACAATCTTAGCTTAAACGAATGTTTTGTAAAATTACCAAAAGGTCTTGGAAGACCTGGAAAGGGACACTATTGGACAATAGACCCTTCATCAGAGTTCATGTTTGAAGAAGGATCATTCCGAAGGCGACCACGTGGCTTCCGGCGCAAATGCCAAGCTCTTAAGCCACAATTTGGTGGTGGTGGATACTTATGTGGTAGTGGAGTAGGCTCTCTACCACCTTCTCAGCCAACTGGCTATGAGTTGGCGAGTGGAAGTGGAGTGGGAGCAAGTACACCATCAATTGACTATGGCGCATGTGCATACTCCCACACAGGTTCTAGCCAGCAACTAAGTTACGGTGGAGAGTATTGTACTTACAGCAGCATGGGAGATCGTGAATGGCCATTAGCATATGGAAGCGTAGAACCGGCGTACAGACCTCCTCCATCATCTCCACCTTCACGACACGATCTGCCTGACCTTATACCGAATTACCAGTATGCCGTCGCTAATGACCACGGTAAGTTTTATTACTTGTATTCTTTAGAAAACTATATTCACTCTAATTTAAATTGCAGTTAAATAATTCTTTTATATTAAACTATTATAGTAACTTATTATGCAATTCCTCTTAAATTCGATAAATTACAAACTTAAATACTTAATAAGTCATTGTGTCTAAATGAAATGTTTAAATTTTTAGGTATCGGAATTATACGAAATTAATAAAAATCCGGGGATTCGTATACATTTTTTATATACTTTATTTTATTCAATGAAAAATAGTTTTTATAATTACTTTACCAGAAGGGAAACCACTACGTCTGACTTTAAGCGCGACGGTTATGGGTTTGATTCCCACTTGAGGGAATGAATTATTTTATTTTCTTCGTTCTGTCTGTTTGTCTGTCCGTCCGTCTGACACGACCATTTTTATCAAGATTGCTTGGATATATTTAGTTCAAATTAATATCATACACATCCTACCTGGATGTATGATATTAATTTGAACTAAATATATCCAAGCAATGGTAATCCCTTAGAGTACAGAAAAAATCAAACTTCTAAGTCAATGCAATCAAAAATACAAGTGTTTCTGCTTTGCATGTAATTCGCCACGTAATCAAAATTTATACCTGTTGTTGATCTGGAATTATGAAATTTGGCAAGTAGTAGTTGACAACTTACAGTACAAAGAAAAGGACAAATTTGATAATTAGTATTTTGTAAGTCTATCACAGAAAAAAATCCATTACAAACTTACATCTGTGGTCCATTTCATACAAAATGAGTAATATGTTAAATTTTTTGTAGTTTTATACATTGTGATTTCCGTTTACACGTTGAATCATGATTTTGGTACGGAACCCTCAGTGTACTAGTCAGATTCGCACTTGATCGATATTTTAATGATACTTATAAAATATTTATAAATAGTGTGACATTGTTTTATTATTATGTTGTTTGCACAAATGGGTCTCATATTTATGGGCATCATATAATTTGTAGTGTGAATTGGAGTAATTACGTCAAAAATCTATTTAAATTGAAAGCTAACGACATATATTTAATTAATAATTATTTTTCTATCAAACGTCCACTTTATTATGTCTTTACATATATATTATACATATATAAATACAGTTTATAAAATAAAAATATCGATCAAGGGCGAGTAGCACTCGCGCATCGGGGGACGCAAGTTTTTTTTTTGACATGCAAATGATTTATCAATTCTTTTATCGGCGAAGTCGATAGCCGCGCATATTCATATTATTGGTGACGTACCTATTACTAGGTATCTATTGAAAATGCGTTTAAAATACGTTTTTTTTTCAAAGAATATAATGAATAAATTAAAAAAATATCGGTTAAGTGCGACTAGTAGGTACTCGCGCACCGAGGGTTCTGCATCGATTTCGTGATTGTAGTTTTTCCGTCGAGGTAAAAACAACTTATACAAATTAGCAAACTTAAATTTACATAGTATCATAATTTCATAAGTCTGAGTCAATGAACTACAATTTTTAAGTGTCGAAATACTTAAAAAAATGCAAAATTACAAAGAAAATTAAGCATAAATATTCATATCTTTCGATTGTGCTGACTTAGAAGTTTAACTATTTCTGTGCTTTTAGAGCCCACTGATCTGTAAATTTATTAAGTAAAAAAAATATATATATGTATATATTTTTCATTATATATATATATATATATATATATATATATATATATATATATATATATATATATATATATATATATATATATATATATATATATATATATATATATATATATATATATATATATATATATATATATATGTATATATATATACATAATGAAAAGTTCATAAAACGACAATTCTGACCATATTTGATCTGCATATGAAAAAGTGATCATAATACAAACAAATTAGCTGTGGATAACAGACACATTTAAACCTTAAGTTATTACACTTGTGAATGATTTACGATGCATTTTAAGAGCGAGGGACATAGAGCATTCCTTATCGTTTAAAACGGCAGTTTTCTCTCACACGTAGCTACTGTTAATCAGCATTCAGCGCTTTCGATAAGTTGACTCTCAAGAGCTCTTGATCCGGACCAGAGGCGAGAGCGATTGCTGTCGTCACCACAACCAAGTTGGTTGTAAATTTATTACATAGCATTCCATAATGATTAAACTGTAGTTTAGTTTCTTTCTTGCTTTTTATAGCATACAAAATATAATTTTATCAATTTTCAAAGTAATCTTTAGAATTTTGAATATTAATTTATATGAGGCTACCTAATTACAAGGGGCAAAGTAAAATGTTTCAACTATTTAACATTTAACTCATGTGGAAGTCATACAGGATCACTTTATTACCTTATATACTATTACTACTAGACGCTAAGAGGTATCAAGTTGAAATTAATATCAAATAAAATCTGGTATTTTGAAGCCCAGAAAATATCAAACTTCTAAGTCAATAACATCATCAGTCACGATCGTTATGCTTCTTTTTTTCCGCATTTGTATGAAATTGTAAACATTGTTATATGAAATTTATACATATGTACTTCCCGTTAACATTTGAAGTTTTGAGGGTTACGAACCTCAAAAATAAAAAGAGCCCTTATAGGATCACTTTGTTGTCCATCTTTTATGTCACCACAATCAGAAGATATGAACATTTATGCTTAATTTTTTTGCATTTTGTATGAAAATCGTCGTGTAATTAGTCTGGGTACTTCCCATTGACCTAGAGTTATGAATTTTGGCAATAAGTTAGACTTATACTTCAAACAAAGGAAAACATCCTAACATTGAAAATTTATTGGTACATCACAATAAAAAACCATTACTTATATCTGTTATTACAAACTTTTAGTACAGAACCCTCGGTGTACGAGTACCACTCGCACTTTACCGATATTTTTTATTTAATAATAATTACCAAAGCAAAAAAAGAATTAGCAAAATTGTTCCATCCGTTAACGCGTGGTGCGATCAACAAGGGTAGAGATTCATTTATATATATATATATATATATATATATATATATATATATATATATATATATATATATATATATATATATATATATATATATATATATATGATGCATAAACATTAGAAATTATAATATCACTGCACTTTATTACTATATAACAAGCAAAAGTGACTTACAGTGCTCCAATAACGACAGGGCAACACATACGTACAATAATCTAGTGCTCGAGCACGAGAACTCGTCTCCTGCAAACACATGGTCTCCTAGTAATTGGCACGAAATTTTCACTTTGGGCACGTCGATTGAAGTTTATCTGTGACGTCAACATTGGACCACTACTATTGGTTACAAAAACTTCCGTAGTTACGTATTGAAGAGGTTATCAGTTGCAATTTCATAATATTTACCTAAGATAATCTATGTAGACTTCCAAGCACGTGTGCTAAATTAATGAAATTTGTATGTATGAATGTCCGTATTTCTTGGAAAGTAAAATTTACAACGACATGACCCTTTTTAATTTACATCAGGTCTACTATACAAATTTCCAACTAAGGAAATAGGCCAAGCTTTATCTTTACGTAGTTTTTGAGATATAAGGCAGCCACGTATTCGCTGTAATTTATATATTAATACTACCGTTAAATAATTATACTATTAATGAATAATTAAGTTAAAGTTACCTATTTCACCTAGTTTATTACGTTTTCATTTTCATCGACGAAAATATTGATACTGTGCTGGCTTAAGAAATTATATAATGTAAAATTATTTTTTAATAATTTCCACCCTACTATTAGAATGCCAATAATCATAATAAATTGTGTGTTGCCCGGTTAACATGTCTTGAATTTGTCTGTAAGATTTACAATTTGACTGACCTGACCTCGTTCATTCAGTACACTTTATAGCTATTGTATTTATGCTAAATTACAAGACAAAATGTGAAGCAGCCCAAAGACGTGTACGTATGTTTTAAAAGTATTATTAAATATAAATTTAGGAAGAGAAATGAGGAACTTTTTGTTGCAAAAGATATTTTTGGTGCTGGTAATAAAGCTGTTATTGGTTGTAGATGTGGTGTTTTATATATTTAAGTTAATTTCTCTTTTATCTATGGTTACTGAAATATGTACGCTAATATAATCTTGCGCCATTGTCGCTTCCGTTGGGCTATACTTCAAATTAATTGATATAATTGCAGAGAATTGGAAAAAAAATATTTTTTATTATCGACATTTTTACGTCATCAATCAATATGGCGCGACATATTCATCCTAGTAAATCAAGAAGTGATTTTAGCGCAGTAAGACATCTTATGTCAGATTGTAAGTTAGAAAGTTACATCGTTTCAATAATATATACCACTTGGGGAAATGATTTTTTAAATCTATTTTCATTTTCAATGACGGTGAGACAAAATCCCTCGTTGGGTTTCATTATTCAACATGCAATGCGGGATTTGGAAATCAGACGGATAATGGACAGAAAAGTGTTATTTTTTAGAACCAGATTTTTTTCACCATAAAATTGCTAAAGTAGTTATCTCCAAAGGAGGAGGAAAAAGTACGAATCTGAAGGTAAAAAAGGTCAATAATATTTTTAGTCAACTCAATATAATAAATAACCGTTGATAAATTTATTAAATAAAAGATTATATGTCCTCGTTAAATAAAGCAACAATAAAAACATAAAATTTAACTCAAAAAAAATTTTCGCCGCCTATAAGATGTCTGAGATGACTAGATTATAAAAAATCTTTAACTATAATATAAGTTGAATATTTTAAGTAATATTTCTATTGGAAAACTTGATAGGGGAATTTTGTATGATTTCGCAATGGAGCCTAACTTAGGTTATGTTACTAGGACAGCATAAGCTTTAAATGGTATCATAGCTCTAGATTGTAGTACGCAATTGTAGCTCCGCCCAGACAGCTGATATTGCGAAATCAATACACGGATTTTCATTCATAAGACCATAATACTATACAAGTTTTATATTTACTACCACTACTACCTGTACTAAATAAATACTAAAATATATATTATATATTATAGTATATTATATTATAGTAAATAATATAATATATAAATACTATAGAAAATATATTTCTGTTTGTATATGTATTTAATTGTCACATTTTAATGTACTATAATATATATTACTATAATATATTATAGTAATATATATTATAGTACATTAAAATGTGACAATTAAATACAAATACATACAGAAGTATATTTTCTTTAGTATTTTTATATATCACACAAATTTGTTGTACACATCGTAAACATTTGATATATAAAAATTTATTTGTTTATGTAAAAATATATGTCGGCTTTGGATCAATTCATAGTGTGTGTGTGTGTGTGTGTGTACTATGACGTACTACGCTCACGTCACTGTTACGTTATAAAAAGGAGCGCCACTTTGTAGCTGCGCCTTGAGGAGGAGGAGGCCACAATTACTGATCCTTTCTGTATACACGTGATTTTGATACTAGGATAGCATATTGTTAAAAGAGATTTTATATCCTGAACAAATTAGAGATTTTTTTTTGATTTAGACATTGTTCAAAAAATACTTAATTAACAAAATCGCCACTTAGGGCATGAAAATTATCAAGATACAAAAAATGTGATAAATGGTCAAGAAAAATGTAGCAAATTAATTTCATAATTAGACAAGGGCCAAGAAATGTGACGACAAGTATACTTTCAAAAAATTATAAGCTATTGGGTAGTTATCATCATAAGATTTTGAAATAATTTTACATTTTATAAAATATATATCTTAATGAGGCTTATTAGAAATCTGTTAAAACAATGACTATGCATATAAAAAGAAACAAACAGAGAATGAATATTAGAAAATGGATTCAATAAATTCCGGTAGTAAATAAATTCACGTAGATAAAATTGTGCTTAATTTTCATGGCGATGTCTTTATTATACATTAAATTTCGTAATCGTACAGATCAAAAATGATTGGATACAAAAAAGTTTTTATTTATATTATAATATAAGGTAGAGTAGGTACATCCGAGAATTTCAAAGATTTCTAATGTGATGTGACGCAGCCGCGGGCGAGTTGTTAGTGAGTAATATATTTTTTATTCTTTCCACGTTACAACCAACACCATAGACGTACTGAGCAGTAAATGGCATTATTTAGTAAAAAAAAAATACGTCTTTAAAGCGCATGGTTCTAGATATTGATTTATTATAGAACTTAGGAACACGGAATACTAGAAGTTCATAAACTTGTAGAAGTCTACTCTCTCGTGTCGATAACAAACCCTTAGTAGAAATTTTTTAAAAACTTTTACTCACCTACACAACAACTATCGTTTTCTACCATGTGAAACGTGCCTATATCAAGTAAAATTTCATTTTCCATTATTACTATAGCTTAACTTTTAAGGAATATTACCAAAAAAATAACGGCGCAGATTGCTTTTTATTAAAATATTAGGTATTTAGTGTTTTAATGTGTTACAGTTAGACGATTTAAATAAAGCAGCATTGAGGCAATCTGATTGTTTGACAAAATAATTAAATTATGAAAAGATAGATAGTAATAAAGCCTTAAATAATATTTTAATATTACTTAAGGCTTAATTAGTAGTTTAATCACTTACTTCTAGAAACGGACATTAATTTTTAGTATATTACATCTACAAAAAGTATAAAGTGTGACCGATAAGTAACTATCACTTTAATTTCAATTATAATATTTCATTTTGGATCTTCGTAAGAATTACGACGGCGTCTAAATCCATTTCTGAAATATGGAGTTAGTTAGCGACTTTCATACTCCACCAGATCTGTCATATTAATATATTAAATTATTGTGACGTGACTTCTTGTAGTAACTAATGAGTGAAAACTTTACACTACTACATGAATGCATGTGTATATGTATTGGAATGAGAAAGCACAAATTTCCATACGGAAATTTCATGTGCATGAAGAAAACAACAGTATCAATGTGTGCCTGCAGCGGGAATGGTCAGTTTCAACCGATACGCTCCTCCTCTGTAAGCTCGTACAGTGCACTTTCATTTTGCATTGACATCGCTTCACGCTTCATGTTACCCTAGTCCAGTTGCAACGTCATGTTAACCTATATGCACCTACTATACATTCACTTTTTAGGTGACACTCGTGGTTTCGACGATAGGCTTTCATTGTCTTAATAATTCTTACTAATATTACATTATATAATATATAATGAAAACATGGTACTGCAGAAAATTAGTGATGTCTTTTAACGCACTAAGCTCTACTTTGTGCCTTTAAACACACGGAATTGATACAGTTTAAGTTAAATATAATTTTTAATATTATATTATTAACTAGAAAATAGGACCGTCGTGGCGCAGATGCATAGCCTCTGCCTGTAAACGCGACTGTTTGTAGGTGCGATTCCCACTCGGAGAGAATGAATGATTTTCATTTTCTTCGCTCTTGTAACATGGCAAAAAGCGCGGCGTTGAGAGGCGGAAAGTGGCGAACGGAGTGTCTTAACACTAGGTTCCTACGGTTCTCTCTACCCTGCCATGAGCGGGATACAGCGTGAAGCTAATTTAATTAATTTTTTTTAATTTAAATTTTATCCTGGAAATAATCTTTATATACGCAATAGTCTATATCATATAGAAAAAGGATTTAAAATTTTTACGAAATTCATGCCTCGACGGTTGTGGGTTCTATTTCTACTAATTAAACGAATTATTTTATTTTTAGCTCTGATATTAAAACAAAGCGTGGTGTTGAGTTTCGCCTATCCTGTCATATGCGGGATACGTTCTTATTGCATTATTTTTTCTCCCGGCACTATTATATGTTAAACGTCTCTCTATGATATATTTCAAAACGGTGTAAATGCAGTATAGCAGTCTGTGACTAGGCTAGCAGAAATATTGTGGAGCTTATAATAAGTGTCCATTATCCCACGTTAGTGTGACGGGTTACGTGACTCTTAATAGAATTACTCATATGTCGTGTACCTACTATAGTTATTACCTATAATACATAAAAAAAAAAGTTCTCACATTCCTTTTGCTTTATGCAAACTCAGACAAAGAGTGTTAAATGTGGCAGACTTGATATAAGTTTGTCTTTAATATTTAAGACAGACAAGAAAAATAAAATTATATATTTATACATTTATAGAAATAAAGGAATTATTGTCACCCAAAAAGATGTAGAGTTTAGGTACTTGTTGTTGTAATTGTTAACGCTTTACAAAATTCATATTATAAAGTCTGGCATTATTTATGTTTTTAATAGCCCTGGCGATTTAGTTGCCATTAGCTGGGCCCTTTTCAACAATTTCAATTTCCAATTTTTTTTTTTTAGTTTTTTCAGCTTGAAATGGAAAATAGTTTTTTTTGTTGTTGGAATTATAAATCTGTAATTAAATAAAAGAATCAAAAATAGAAAAATTAAGATTATATTATTTTACAAATATTCATAAAAATATGTAACATTCGCCCCCAGTCTGTAAAAATACCCTTGTCGTAAGTAAGCATTTAGTAGAATTGTGAAATTGATAAACTGAGCTGTGTTCATATTTTAATATACATACATATGCTTACAGTGCGTTTATAAGAGACTTTTAATAACTTGGGTTACATCATCGTTATTTCCATATAGATCATTGATCGTTTTTGGAATAAAAATACTATTTCATAATTCACGTGCATTACACATACACTTTGAGCATGACTATAAACGATATGCTACTTATAAAAGTTAATAAATTTACGGCGATTGCGGTGGTGCGGACAATTTTTAGTGTTCTGCTAAACTTAATTTTTATTTATTTCTTTCTATTCCCGACAATTTTATTGATACAATAAAAAAAATAGCGAAATTGTTCCATCCGTTCAATAGGTATATCTAAATAGATTATATTAAACATTTTACTTAATTTCAATACAATGGAAACTCGCTGTGATACAACGTACAATTACCACAGGCGCAGCCTGTTATTGATTTCACCCCACCTACCTAGTGCATTGACATAAAACCTAGGGGGATGAGATAGGGAGGATTCTGGACCGAATGCAATATAACCTTCATCCTTTCTACTTATGCTATCCTAGTACCAGAATCTATAAATAGCCCATGAGATGCACTTCCTGATGCCTTTGCATGATTATTTTATAGTTTATAAAATTATTTAATACGTCATATCTTTATATGACTACTAAACTGTCATTGACGTGTTCAAAAAAATCTATTAAATTGTTATACATTTTGGAAGTAAAAAGGAAAACTATGGGAGAGTGGTGACGTGCCAGTCATCGCAAAATATAGTATATAGACTGATAAAGAGCACGTATATGTATTATGGCCGATAAATACTTATAGATCAGGGCCGGATAATCGACAGTTTATTACCTCCCATGTGCGCAGCCCGTTTCTCAGAAGCTGCACTCCCTTATGACGGCCATAAAAGTTGTGGTAACATGTGCATTTGTGCAATGGATGCCACAGTTGGCTGTCAGTCAGTGCGCTGCAAGTATAAAACTGCAGTTCTATTTATTCTATAACAAGTAGATACCTAACTTTGTGCTTCTATTTTATTTGGTAGTTTATTTTGTTTTGTTCTTTTAATCATATTGTCAACAAAGCGTCCACAATTACTTCAGTAAATTTATTATGAGTTAATCAAATATTTATTTAAAAGTCTGAAAAAAGGCGCGAAAAGAATAATAATAGCCATTAATAGCTGAGTACAAAATTAATGAAGGAACAAAGTAAATAGGTACAATATATAAAGTACCCTGTGCCCTATGTTGGCACAGTACGTTTCCTGTTGGACTATAATTATCTCTTATGTTGCTTCCGGTATAACATCGGTTTAGATACGCTAATGAAATTGATGCAGTGAAACTGAATTTATCGGCACCGAAACAAAATTTTGATTGGCAACTTCGCAAGCTTCTGCACTTCCCTAAATTAACTCTGTTTATAAAATGTACTGAAACTTTAGAATACATTTCTATGCGAACATAATATACAAATTTCGAATTTGTTTTAATACATTTTCTCATGGATTTTACATACAATCATCGGTTTGGGATCGATGATACCCTAGAATTTGCTTTAATTCTTAAAAGTAAGTATGTAAATATGAATTACATTGAAAAATTTATTTAGTTTATAATTAACGTAACATTACTTAATTATAAATTCCAAAAAATCTTTTACTTTTTCATAATATGCATTTGACCTGAGTAATTTTAAAAGAAGAAGGCTTTTTGCATGTGAAGGAAATATAATGGATAATAAAATTTTAAGCTTTTATAGTATATCTTAGAGTTGTCGTCCCGTCCCCACGTTCTAGGAATTATGACAAAATGAAATTAAATTACACATTTTTTTGAGCTTTGCAATTCAATCCAGATAAGAGAACTTTTTCGCCACCCGCAAATTTTTCTACGTGAGAAAATAAGATTGAAGTTTAAGCCACTTCAGTTTCATCGTACAAAAGACTTGAAATTGCTATAACTTTTTATTCTTGAACCGATTGAAATAAAATAGTCTAAATATTAAGTAAGGTTTCCACAATACAATGATGAAAACTGCAAACATGAAGTGGACAGACAAACACACAAAAGAGTGAAAAAACATTGCTTTAGTTTTATTGCATTTTTATAAATGACAAAAATAGATTTTTTAATATATCTTCGATATATATACATATCATCGATATGTATAGATGGTTTTGTTTTTATTTTTTTTTTTAAATTTCTACCCTTTTCTAATGTTAAATTATATATTTGATTTAATCGAAAATTTAGAAATTACACTTGCCAACAACTTCGATAACAGAAGCTGGTGAATTCTATCATTTAACGCACTGTATGTAGAATTGGTTTGATGGTGAAGATTCCTTTTGAGTTTAAACAACGTTTTTATTATCAAGCCATATCTTAGCAATTACGGCTTGCACATGGAAACATGTATTGTTTTTTTTTTTATGTAACAACAAAATTACCACAGATATACAGTGAATCTTAAATTTTGATTTTAATATGCATAAAATGATATATAATAATTACGATTTTTATATATAATTATTAATTATACTATTTTCTATAACTACATTACATAGACACTACGTTACAACTCTTACAGTATGGACAGCATCCATCAAAATAGCTATATTATTAGGTAGAGTTTTATTTGAAACATGCAAGCATGCATTTAAACTCCCATTTATTTATATTTATATTCCAAAAGTAGACATAGGTTAGCAAAATAAATTGTCTCGTTGCTTTTTCAAATGTACAATAAATTTCATTTGCAATATACATTTTACAATGGAAAATGTGATGATTTTGTTTTATATATAGGCTTCACACATTTCTATTTTCTAGCCCAGTTTATTTTAAGATAAATAAGTAATGTACCTATCTTAAGAATAAACATAGTATAATAGTAAATACTTTTTAAATCTATATACTTTTAATATTACAAAATTATATGCAGTACTAATTTAGTAAATCTATTTTAAAATTGAATCTGTAGTGGTGATGTATTTCAGTTTACGCATCGATAATGGCGTTAGGCTGCGGATGGGAAGACGGGCACTCGCCCCGTGCCTACGAGTGTTCAGACGGTTGTTTACATGAACTCGCGTATGTTCCACTCGTTTGATCTTTATAAATGCAATAGGTATTTTTAAGAATAACCCACCTGAAAGCTGGCCGGCGTCCGTTTTGATAAAAAAGAGAATGATTTTAAGAACGACAACCTTGATACACTGTTTATGCTTCCCGGTGCTCCGTTTATGAACATTTTTGATTAAACGTAGATAACAGACATTTGTTTGAAAGTTTTAATTTAGATTTGGATCATATTAATATAGTACAGCTACAGTATAGCATATATCCAAACGTGTCTTGTGATAACTCTTCCTGAATTTTTCTCTAATCCTGAAATAATAATAATAAAATGTTAAAAATATTTATGAGCTGTTACTAATCCTTGGTTAGCAAGGATACGAATCTTTACCAAAAAAGGTGTATACAGACAGTATTGAAAGGAAGGAAGTGGCTTTACATACGATGATATAAAAAAACAAAAATATAATTTTGCACAATATTTACGACTACAACCCCTTGATAGCTCTTTAGATAGTCAATCTTCAAGTCTAAAATTTTTGAAAAAGTTGGAAATACAAAATTATTATTTTTGTATTTTTTTACTTAATACGTGATTTTTATGACGTTTCTATTTCATTAAGGAAATTAAAAATATTTAATTTCCTTATTAACTTACTACTTTACCCATTATGTGCATCCTTAAAATAATAGCATACTTATAAATCATATGTAGGTACAAATCCGAATAGCTCGCTAGTGTTCACCAAACAAGTCAATGCTTAGTATCTGCATTAATAAATCAATGTTTATATTGAAATAGGTAGATGTGCTGTGTAAATATCGTTATACACTTTTTACAGATAAAAAATGTAATATAGAAAATGTATATGTGATTTTAAGAAATGAATGTTTGCTTTATCTAGGATGGATCGAAGGCGCAATACCAGATAATCTACGAAATTATTCGTCATCCAGGACATGAATTATTTCAGATTTTGAATACGATCAGTATTCATTCGTTCTACGTCAATAATTTAGAATCAGGTATAGATTCAAATGAATTTTAGCTTACGCGAACTGAACAAAAAACCCAGGAACGTGACATTTTACATTTGTATTTTGTAAAATATAACCTTTTTGGTAAATTTTCATGTTTTGCTTGGTGTTTTATAACTTTTGTGTTTCAAATATTGCGTCCTCGTGAATCCTTAATGCCAAACACTCATTTCAAGTTAACATATTATTATTTCTATATGAAATTGTTAGGATTTCTTAATATGTTATGGTGGCATTAGATTGTCTATTATAATTAATGACTTTGGAAAGTAACTAGAAATATACTATAAACATTTATATTTACAGCCGAAATCATACTAAACTAATCTTTTACCGCCTAAAATGCCAAGCATTCAGGATTCACATAAATCGCTGGCGAAATCATATTCCTTTAATATATTTTTATTTATTTAGCTTTGCGAATTATGCGAATTCTACAAATATTCAAAAAATCTGCCCTGATTTTGTTTAATAATCTTTATTTGTTTCTATGAAGGCTCGGGTAGGTACTTCCCAACTAGCGTCTGTCATCAATAACAGACTTGAAAGTAATTTAATCCGTCGGCAAGCTTTCCGGTTAATCAAAGTGTTGTAAAGTGTTGAAAGGTCTGAGACGAGACGAGAGTGTGAAACGCAAACGCACTTAGTGCATGATGTAAGAAGGATTTTTATAATATTACATATATTAATAATAAAAAAATATATTCATACAATAACGTTTAATTTGAGAAATTATTTCACGTGATAATTCCGTTACAAGTTCGAAATAATTTTAAAACACGTGTACGCATATACTTAGAAAATAGAAGCTCCCAGTAAGAATTTATTTCCAAAATCATCCAATTGGGTGGTTTGTTTAAGTTAAAGCGATTAGGTACTGAGGCGTGCACGTGGGCGACAACAGACGAGCGGCAGGCCAGCCGGAATCGATGGGAACTTACAACGTGCAATTATAGCTTCACAGCAACAAATTTAAATCCGAACATATCAGAAATTTTACACCCGCCGGCCGCCGCCTCGTTACATGAATCAACGCTTTGTCGGCCACATACTGTGTGCAGACTCCGACGCGGTTGATATCAGAATGCAGAGAGATTAGAGGAAATAGACGAATAGATGAAGTCTCGTTATCGTCGCTTTTACATTCATCTATAGTTGTAGTAGACACTCGTGCAAAATATAACTAGTAACATTCATGGATTAATCGAATCCTTTATCGGTGTATATCAGTGTTTAACAGAACAGTACTTTTAGTTGATCTTATAATTGACTTGCTTATACTTATATTGTATTTTTTTAAAACACAAAGTGTCAATCAACTGAGCGTAGAAAATAACAATATAAATTAAATAGATTTATTTCTTTAATGTTGAAACTCACTTTTTTTGTTCTATTATGGTTAAATGATAATTTATGTATATGTTATTATTATGTATTATTTTATGTTAACGATTCTTCAAAATCTTCTGTCACAACTTTTATAAAATGAGTCAACCAGTACGGAGATAAATGTACATATGTTGATACTTTCCATAAATTATAGCATCAGCTTTTTTAACATTTTCTTAGTGTTATTTCAATCTAGGAACCTAAACTTTGTTCATGAGAGTAGGTACATTGATAAGTTAAAAAATAATATTTATTTTTTGTGTGTATTAAGGTGCGGCGACCATGTTTGCTGGTATGCGAGGTGTGCACGGCCAAATGTTGTCAGGAGGAGCATTGGGGGGTTCATCCATAAGTAGCTTAGGAGGTTTCGGTCATCATTTATCTTCGCCACTGCCAGCTTTGCAAGACCGCAAGCCTCCCACACCGCTGCCGACGTTACCGCCTCCAACACCATTAGTGTCGGCATCTTCTACGCCGTCTACTTCTACGCCTGTGCATTCTTACTACGATCACATCCTATGAAATGGAAACGTATTGGTAATTTTAAATAAAATTTTTTTTCATGCTTTCACAATATAGTTTTGGAGGAATTTTGTCATAGAATGCAATATTAATTTCAGATTGGAGAATTCCTTTGTCTCAGCAACGAAGAAGAAGAAAGAAGCATTGAAGAAAAAACATAGTTCTTTATTAATTGAATGATGTTATACAAACTTATTATTCACTTTAATTATATAGAACTATAATATAGAAACTATAATAAAAAGAAATACTCTTATAGGATTATTTCTGACATTTCTTTTTTTCAGTAACAGTAATTCAGTAACAGGTGATCAATATGTACTCTATTCATTGGAGCTGTAATATACAGTAAATATATATTTAAAAAAAAAATATATTCCAGCGTTCTACAAATATGATATAAAATGTGTTATAAATAGAAACCTTTGTACTTTGTGTCATGTTTGTGTCTATTGTGATTTGAATTCTCTAATTACAATAAAATAAGTTTTGGTTGGGTTGGTGCCAAAGACAATTGACCGAATATTTCTATCCTTATCATAGATATTATAAAGTTTTCATTATTAATATCGAACAAAAATATATATTTAAATATATCGTATTATTATTATATATCGTGTCCACAACGTAGAATTGACGATTCTATGATCTCATTGAGAACCAATTCTTGATTGGTCAAGTCATGATATTAAATAAATCCAGATCAGTGAGAAAATACCGCTTCATAATAGCTTTAAATAATCGCGCGACTACTTCCTGATATTGTCAATTATATTCGACCGAATCGTGAAATAATTTGCATTATCTACCGATAGATGAGCTAGAGCCGCCTCTCTTGCATCTCATGGCAGCCGTTAGTTACAAAGCTAAAACTCTGTTTATATCTAATATTCTTTTATTCAAATCATAATTCATATGCCAATCAAAATACTACGTTTCGATTTTAAGTAAAATTCATTTTAATGTTAATTGAACTATTTCTGTAAACCCTAAAAATAATTATAACAAACATATTGCGATTGAAATTATGTTTAAAAATATATTTTGGCGAACCCTTGTATACATCGATGATGAAATCGTTAAGAGTTCACTCAATGATTAGGTCAAATTCAGTTTGTAATTTCATGAAGTTACCAGTGACCAGTGACCAGTTCGTGAAATGCTCGGTGATATCATGAAATCGTCAATTCTAAGAGACGGACCCGACAAATATATTATTATTTGTACTTAAATAGATAAATATAATATAAGGCGAATAATTAAATACTGATTAATAAAACTATAAAGTAAATATTATATGACAAGATAGTAAACTTGTTAGCACTCCTTGAATGCAGTTCTTTTAATTTAGTCAAGGAACGATTATTACTGATAATAAATACATTTTAGTGCATAAAGTCGTTAAATATACGATGTGATTAGTCAAATGCTAGAATAAGACATTATGACGAACTTAATTTCAAACATAGATATATTGTAGGTTAAAAGTTAAAACTATTGTATGTAGGAGCCTAGAAGGTAAACTTAAACAATTTGTGTTAAGATTAAAATGTATAGGTACCATATAGTATTGTAATTTTAAGCTGTTTCTTTTTAAATAAATCTACAATGTATTTCGATTATTATTTACCCTAAGTTAAACTAAATTTATTAACTTTATGACAGTCCCTCATCCAACATCATGAACTGCAGAAACATAAAATTTGCTTATTCATATTTGGTTAATGTCAAGGTCGATTGAGGCTACTCTGGTCCCTTTTGATGCACCATGCCCTTCACTGCGTAGGTTATCTCTTTGAGTCAGTTCTTCATTAAGCATTAGCAGCTAGTGTCGGACTCACTTCCAGTAATCTGACACTGACTGACTGACAGATTTCACGCTGAGATTACCAGACAAGCCAACAATAGATTAATCATGTTCAGGTCGAGTTGCTGATCCAGTATGTACTCCTGTTTCATCATGACATTGTTGTAATTAACAAATTTGAATAGATGTTTGTTCTTCTGTTTACTTTAGGTTTTATTTTTTTTTGTTTAAGCTTGCTTTCGGGAGCATATTTTCATATCATGCAGGATATATCATCCTATAAGTGTTTGTTACACCCAGCCTAAGTAAATAATTATTGAGTTTAACCTGAAACTCCATAAGTAAGTGTTAAGTTAAAATACAATACTTGAAATTGTAAGAAAACTGAAAAAAATAAAATGAAGCTACTATAAACATTTTATAATTAGTAGCTTCCATATTACCACTTATCTATACCTAAACCCATCAAAGATATATTTTAAAGCAAGATGTAAATTGTTTAGAAAAACCGTTTATATTAAATAGAATAAACAGAGAGACTTCTAAAAATTCTAGAAATCTAAAAGAAAATATATAAAAAAATTGTTATTTGGAATATTTATAAAATATGTAATAGAACTCAAAAGAATTATTTTAAAATGTTTTGGCTGTTTGTCTGTTTGTCAGTGC
Organism: Dione juno; assembly: GCA_037127375.1. Lineage (NCBI taxonomy): Eukaryota > Metazoa > Arthropoda > Insecta > Lepidoptera > Nymphalidae > Dione > Dione juno. The sequence continues at coordinate 1,473,651 of JAXRJS010000004.1, forward strand.
ATTTGTGCTCGCTAATCTCAGGAAAATCTTAACCGATTCAAATGCAGTTTTCACCATTGCATTCGATAAGCTTCACTTAATATTTATTTTAGTTCAATCGGTTCAAATTTAAATAATTTAAAGTATTTAGTATGGACGAAACTGCTGTAAAATAACAGTTTTAGTAAAGTGGCCGAAATTTCGAATTTACTTTCCCAAGTTGACATACCCGGTCCAAGTATATCCAGGTACGGTCTTCAACCGGATATCTTGGCGTGTTTTTTTTTGTGTAGGAGCGGGCGGGCGGTTTGTTTTGTCCCCGTTTTTGTCCTTGTTCCATGAGTCTGTAGCCTCAGCCTCGAGCTTGTGACTTACCTTTTCTATCGCCTCATTAAATCTTGCCTTGATACGGGTATCACGTGCGATCTGCCAGGAAAATAGTAGGTGCCTCTTCTTTTGGAGTAGTAGATAGTGGCATATGGTGCATATATAACAGCTCTGACACTCACATCTTTGGTTTAATGTTTAATTAATCTGACTCAGAATCGGTAGTATTACAGATAATAACATTTTTAATTAAATCCTGCAGAAAGTAATGTTAACATTTGTAAATTATAAAATCTTGTGCTCTTTGAAACAAGAACACTTCAAAGATTGTAAAAAATATTTGGTACTAAAATAAGTTACGAGCTCTTAGAGAGTAATCTGTATAATCTCCTAACTTTAAAAAAATATATATGATCGGTATTCTTAGGTCAGTAATTCTAAGTAACTTTATCAATAAAATGAAACATAATACGAGTACATTTAATTTAAAATTTAATTAAAAAGACACAAAAATATGAATGTGTATGAGTGGGTAGGTGCCTTATACCAGATTATGTCAATCAGGAAATAAAGTTTATAAGTTTAAAGGGACTAAACACAAACATTAAGAGGACGAGGGCCTTTGAGAGGAAGGACATCACTTATGGGAAGAATTTATTTAGGGCAGGAGAAAAGCATGTGGGAAGGGGAACCGTCACCAGGCCACAATGAATGGTCCCTGACCCTGATCTTAGCCAGATGAATAGGTGTACTTGTAAGGCCAAGGTGTTAACGATTTATTATTTTGTTTGTTGTTGATATGACCCTCCGTTCTGTAAATCTTTGAGATTAACACCAAGGACGCTTTGGAAGCATAATATTTACCTTTCTGAAATTTTGATGAATCGCACAATTTCGACTAAGACTTATTCAAATTAGTACTTGCAAGGGACAATAGATCCTGGGCCGAATTAAAAATGAATCCAAGATGTTGCACTGGATGGCTAATTTACGGTGGCTAAGTCTGCAGATTCATTATCACTAATTCCAGAATGGCCTTGAATCCATACCAGAGCAACATCCAAACCCTTTAGATGACATCAGTATAATTTTTCACGAATCCTTACAACAATTGAAGATCTAAATTAAATTTGAAACGGACTACCCTTTATAAAGCCTTTATTAAGCAGCTTAGTGAGTCAGTAAACATAACTGTATGATTATGGTACAGTGTGAACAGGATTGCTTTTAATATAGTATCCTCAACCACCTTACCTGTAAACACTGAAGGCTCGGGAGGACATTTAAATTGTAAAATAAATTTGAATTTTTGAATCCAGCAAGCTGCATCAACACAGCCTTCTTTTGAAAGTTTTGTAAAAACTTAAAATCTAGCTGATTAAAACCCAGGTAGTGTCAGCTGTCAAATAGTGAAATAACTGTCATAATATGTCAAACTGTACACAAATAATATAATTTTAGTTAATTTTTGTAAGTTTAACTGCATAGTATTACAATGATCCCATTTAATTTCACTACACCACGAGTTCTATGGAAATAACTTTTTAGTAGTTCAATTTAAATTTATTATTAAATTGATAATCTGCCTCTAACCTAGCAATAGGTATACAAATATATTAATATGAGCCTGCAAGACCGCTTGAGCCCTATTTTAAAACATTTTAAAGTGGGTAGTCTTATTGGAGGCATATTGGTGGTAGTAGCTTATCATTTAAAAGAAATTAATAAAAGCGTTCGTAAAATCGTAAACACCAATGTCCTGAATTTAGAAAAGAAAGTAGCCGTGGAATATATATACATTGATGATCCATCTTACAACGATGCTATGAAAATTGAATACGATAAGAAAGTTTCAAATAATGTGGGCTTTTCTCGTATATGGAAAAGTTTAAAACATTCATTAGCTTGGAGGTTACTGTGGGTTTGTCGTAATGGTAATAAAGAGCAACAAAATTTAGCCTTGGAACAATTAGCTGCGTTTAAAAATAATAAGCACTGGAATTGCCTTAAAATTGCACAAGCACTTGATAAAACTACTGCAGTATTACTTGCCCGTACACATGGTGTGGATCTTCGTTATTTTCTGCCACCACCTATACATATACGAAGAGCAGCATCAACATCAGAACTATTGTCGTATAAATTTAAAGATATGTTGAGTACAGTACAAAATCTCAACCCTCACAGTTGCATTCAACATTTTCTTTCAAAATATTTTATCAACATTCAAGAACAATTACCTGAAGTTGATAGTATTCCTACAAAACCAGATAGTATTAGTGAGAAGCAACTTTGTATTTTGTGTCTTGATGCTATCCATCATCATATATCTTTATTTCATGAAAAAACTTTTTCCAAAGATATTTCTACATCTACATTAATCAAATTGGGCATGTTGCCATTATTAGCAGAGTTAATGTTAAGATACAAATATGATCCAGAAGTAGAGTTTGCAATTTTAAGAATACTTTCAATTGTTAGCCTACATGTCAATCTTTTAACTGATTTTTTCCAAAATGGACTTGTTGGCGACCTAGCACGTCTTTTAAAATCAAAAGATATCAGATTAGCCAGTTCTGCCGCTGTGTCTTTGGCAAATTTATCAGGTGAATATTGTTACAGACCTGGACTATTTTTGCTATATCCATTGTTTAGAACAAAAGATATTCAACTGTGTGACACTCTTCTTGTTCATGGCTTAAGAGGTGGTGTTTTTGTCACATGGCGTCAAAGAGACAGAAAGTGTTCTGAACCCCTTGGTGTTATAGAAGTCACAGCATCTCAAAATGATACTCAAAATGGTACTCAAAATGACTTATGTGAAGAAAGCTTTATAAATAATACTAACAGATTTTTAGATCCTGATCTTCAACAAGTAATTGAAGATATGAAAGAGTTAGAAGAAGAATCACTTTTGAACAATATAGAAGTTGTTCTACATGATATACCAATCGATGCAAAAAGGGAAACTGTTGATAGTAATGAGTACACAGCAAACAAAAAAATTATAGCTTTAGCCCAAGAGAAGCAAGATAAATGTAATTACACACAATGTTGGCCAAAAGATTGGCTACCTAAAGATTGTAATAATTTAAGAATATTAGGGTTCAACTATTGGAGTAAATTATCAGACTGGTTAGAAGGATGTCCTTTACAAAATGCTGATATTGAATCTAGAGCTCACGAACTTGCTTCTGCTCTGTTAGATGCTGATGTAGGTTTAAAAAATATTGTATGGCTAGCTCACTCAATGGGTGGACTTATTGTTAAACAGTTATTAGTAGAGGTTGCTCAAAGCAATGACCCCACATTAAGGAAATTGTGTATCAATACTAGGGCTGTCTTATTTTATAGCACTCCTCATAAGGGCAGCTCTTTAGCAACTATGCCACGTGCAGCTGCTGCTATCCTTTGGCCATCCCATGATGTCAAACAATTACAAGAAAACTCACCAATGTTACTTGAAATGCATAATTTATTTTTAAAATACGCTGATTTATATAAATGGGAAACAATTAGTTTTGCAGAGACATTACCTACTCTTGTCACTGCATTTAAAGTCCCAGTGAATTTTGTTGACCCATTTTCAGCAGATTTAGGTCATGGTGTTTTTTATCAACTACCACTTGATCATTTATCCATTTGCAAACCGGCAACAAGACAGTCTATTTTATACACTACAGTATTAGATGTTTTACAAAGAACAACAACCTGTGATGTTAAACTAAAAAGATCTAATCCATTTTTGCAAAAAATAGCAGATGTACTTTGGTTCATCTTAGATAGGAGGGCCAAAGAAATAAAGAAATCTCATGATAGTCATATTCTAAGTAGACAAGGCATTGAAGAAATATTATTAGATGCTTTTACAGATGATTTTGTTTCATAAACTTTTCTCTATATTTAATAATATTTGTAGATAAATTTGTGATAAAAAATATTTTTTCCTAAATAGATTTAGACTCATTTAGACTGTTTAAATTCAATAATAACAACAAAATAAGTATTAAAAGGTAAATAAATTCTTTAATTAAAATATATTTGAATATAACTGATATTTTCATTTATTATACGATTCCATGACCAGCCTTGACTTATATTTTTTGTTTTTTTTTTTTTTTTTAAATTATTAAATGTTTATAAATATCTACTAATGCACAACTAATAAACCCTTGAGAATCAATTTTCATTGCCCACATGAAATTTTCTAAATTTTACATTTTATTGTTACTATCCATAGCCAAGTTTTACCAGAGAGAAAAGAAAATTATTTGGACCATCATTTAGACTGTGAGTCCCTGCCGAATGGCACCACAATGGTGTTAATGTAAATAAATAAATTGTACAAACAGTAAATATATTCATTGTACAGACATACTAGTTTTATTACTATTGCATGTATTGATTTTATGATTAAAATGAAAAACTTTTAAGCTCAATAGCTCAATTTTAACAAATTGGAGTGAAACCCAATTTTTCACTTCGTCACTGTGGGGTAGGAAGTTCTTAAAATATTTAACAGTTGGTTATTTACCAAAAAAAAATTAAAATATATAAACATAATAAAAAAACTAAATTAAAATTCATTTTCATACAAATTTTTCTTTTTATTACTTTTACTGATTTCGCAAAATCCTATCTCGTCTGACATTGACATGTCCGTTCCAAATAACACAGATTTTGTAAATTTGAGATTAATGATTTAAATTTTTTGAAAGGTAAAACTACCTTTGTATTTTTTTAAACAATAATAATTATTCTCTAAAATTTTGAAAATAACTTTAAAACGGAATACGTAATCTAGAACAACATTAGTCATTGTAAATAGCTGTATTTTTGCGTACGCAGCCCTGTGGGAAAAATGTGTAACTAAAAAAATACAAAAATCCTCTAGAGATGGCATTAGTTGTTTTGAGTACGTACTTAATATGGTACTTTATACTTGCTAATACACTCGATAGATGGCGTATACGAATTATGAAAGGATATACTTAGGCCGCGCTAATAGTTTAATATATAATAATTATATTACGATCGGCTTTACAAATTGATTATAGATTTGAAGTAAACAAGATTATATTTAAATAAATTACACATTTTGAAATTATAAAGTGCCAGCTTCCCAAAATCAAAGAACTCGTTGATTTTAGTATTAAATACTTATAAATCTGAGGCCACGATGCCCTGCCAAGACGAGCCTGATGCTCAGCGTAAGATAAATTTTTGGACACTTGGTTTGAATTATACCAAATAAGCAAGATTTGTTGAATATGATGTTAATAGTATATTTATTAAATATACTATGTTCCATTATCATGCCTTAGATTTTTATGATATCTAAAATTACCCGCTTTCGACTATATGACTGATGAATATCAAAATTCATATGCTAAAATTTGGTATGTAAGCTAGTATTAGTACACAAATAAAAAAACATTACAAAATTTTGATTAGGCGGTGGGAATACCTATATTTGAATTTCGACACTTGGTGTTTAGGTAAATTTATTTAAGGACACACACACGTCTCTTTCTGTCATATAATTTCTTACACAGTTCAATAATCTCTTCTTTGGCCTTCTTAATGTCCTTAGTCTATCTAATTTCATAATAATAATTATTATTATCAGATCAAAAAAGCATGACATGGCTACGCATGGCTTAGTATTCAGAGTCTTGGACGGTTTCCATGAGGCGCGGGTACAAATCCCGCGGTGTTAAATTTTTTATATGTTTTTTTAAGCATAAAATATCTCGTACTGTCAAAAAAATATGAGTCCTCATGTAGAGCTAAAATTGTAACGAAACGGCAAAAACCACTCATTATCACTAAGGTGTCGATATTGTGTAGTTAGGTTTTGTACATAAAGTTAGGGCGTGTTGAGGTAGATGCTTGGCTCTAAATGAGATTTGTTAACGTTTTGATATATGATATAACGTTTTGGTATGGTGTGATATTTAATACTATATTTGGAATACTTTCAATTTTATTTAATGCAATAAATTAGATATGATTTATTTAGCATTGAGATTTTGACGCTGAAATAACTTAACAATACAAGGTCTTATAAATGGATACAGTAGCATAAAAAAATTTAACATCAATCCTTACTTTATTGTTGTGACTCGTTTAGCAGTTAGAAGTTAAATTATATAAACGCCAACGTCCGTTGCTACAACAGGAGCTAGAAGATCATACGTAGCCATATTACTCACTTTCAATGTATAGGCTGTTAAGTTTGTGCCGCCTGACGTCTGCAATTGTCAGTTTCTACATGATTGTCGTATTTGTTGATAAATATATTTCTTATCCTAGTTATGCACTAAAAAAACAAATTTGAGACTCAAAAAAAAGATCTGCCGCCCTAGGCTCAAGCCGAGTAGGCTAGCCCTAGGTAAAAAAACATCATAAATGCATTGCATTGCAGCGACATGCCTCGTACAAAATTAGTCCACCTGGCGATGAACGCCGATGATGCCGCCCTATACACTACTTCTCGCTATTCTCGCCTGTTGACTGAAAGACTCCAGACTGCGGCCGAGCCCTCGCCGATTCGTACCGTTTATGGAGGATCCAAGTTAATCTGGATAAGGTTGAAGCGATCCTGTTTCCTCGTGGCAAACATGAAACGGCCTTCACCGTATACATGTTAAACCGACCTATTCCCTGGAAACCACAGGCAAACTATCTAGGAGTAATCCTAGATTCCAGACTCTCTTTTATCTCTCACGTCAAGAGAGCCAGAAAAAAAGCTCTCTTTATTCTCAGTTGGCTTTATCCTGTTATCTGCAAGCAGAGTAAATTGTTACTTAGACATAAGCTGACACTATACAAAACTTGTGTAAGACCTGTCCTCACTTATGCTAGTGTCGTGTTCGCGCACATCCTTCAAATTGTTCAGAATAAATTCTTGCGAATCGCGTCAGGTTGCAACTGGTTCGTTCGTAATGTCGACCTACATTGAGGCTTGGACCTGCAAAGGCCTATCCAGGCGCTACTTTGAGCGCGCAGCTACTCACGCGAATCTCCTTATGGTACAGGCGTGTGACTACACCCCGTACGCTAAAACTAAGCTCAGACGCCCACGTAGCGTTCTATTAGAACCAGATGATCCCATTACAGCTGCTAATGCCCTATACGTAGGTAGGAAGCACAAAACACATACACGACACTCACACCGCCAACGACGGAAACGACGACGAAGTCCAGCATATTTGACAGCCCGACCGGCGCGTTGGCGTGGCTGGGCCCAGCGGTAAGGGACTCCTAGGTCCCTGCAGATTAGTCTAAGTTTCTCCAGCCGCGACCTGAAGACGCGTTTGCTAAGAATAGGGAACATTCCCCAGCCCGCTCGTCGGCCGCAAGCCGAGGCTTGAGTCCCGCAGAGGACGCCTTGCCGCCGACGTTTCCTCTCAAGCAGACACGATAGTGCTTGCTACTTCTCAGGGACAGAGTAACCTCTTCCCTCCCCAACCGGTGTCGCTGTCAAGGCCAATAGGGCTAACAGCATTTAACTCACAACAAAAAAAAAATTATATATATATATATATATATATATATATATATATATATATATATATATATATATATATATATATATATATATATATATATATATATATATATATATATATATATATATAATCAGTAGTTGCATCAATTTAACTTTAAAGCATACCATATTATGCATGCATAGCATATTATGTGAAATATTATGATTACGCAATGAATTTTGGCCAGGAGGCATACTGGTAATTGTGAATGACTATGGACGCATTCTACTCTATTCTTCTATACATAAATTACAAGTGTCATGTTCCCCGTATACAGGAGTAAATTGGGGTACTCTGTTGTATAATGTAGACTGCTTAACATTAAAATAAAAGTTGTTTCTAATATAAGGTTTACCTTAAAAAATATATAGTTTTGGTGAACATGAAATAAGTTCAGTCTGTCTCAATTTAGTACCTGAATTTAATAATATATACTTATAATTAAAATTGTACCTAGTGTACAATGAAAATATAGATAAAACTATTTTCGAAAATTGACAGTAAATATGTTTTGTAACCAATTTGTAAAATAAATATTAATCTAAACTAATATTATAAAGACGAAACATTTGTGATTTTTTATATGTTTGTAATGTTATCACACAAAAATCAAATTCAAAAATTGTTGTTGCGACATAGGCTATATCACATTTTCAAAAAAAATGCGATCGCTAATATGCGATGTTATAATATGTGGAGAATAGAAAAGAGCTGAAATATATAAAAATAGATAAATAAATTCTCATGTTTTACCGTACGCGTTATATACAAGCGCCCAGGGTTGATAAAGTCTGAAGTGACGAGGTGATGTTAGTAGGCACCTACCCAAGTAGGTACTTGGTTAGATGTACCTACTAATATATTCCACTATTTTACATAAATAATTATGATTTGTACACTTTCGAGTAAAAGAAAGTCAAAACAGTGATACTTAATATAAAATAAAGTTCCTCTTTAATATTGTATCTCACAAATATGAAAAGTATTGAAATGCATATATTTTTTTATTATGCAGCATGATTATTTTCATAAGCACTTAGTTACAATACATATAATTAAAATACCTCGAAAATCTAAAGCTCTATAAATTAAATCATTGCGCACATTTATCAAAACTATGGAATACATAGGCGGAAATACACCATAGGGTCCGCATTCATGAGACAAGTTAGAAAATCGATATGGAGCACACTGAGTGGTTGCCATGGTGATAAAGCCTTGGTGACCGACTTTCTGCCGACGCCGAATACGTCAATTAGACCACAGAAAATTATTTAAGTTTCACCTTACAATCTCTAAGGATTTTTTATGAAGATTTAGAATAAATTGTAAGAAAACTGTTGTTGTCACTTGTTATTATAAATAAATATATTCTCGTCTCGTGACAAAATACTTTGAATTATACTTAGTCATGTACCTAAATAAAATTTTGAGTGTCTGTTTGTGATTTCGAAATAACTGAGCTTTTTCCAGAGCTACACATTACTAAAACATCAACAAACATATTTTATATTTTTGTTTGTATGTATTTCCTTTTGTACGATCTAATCTTTGGAACGAATGATTTAAAGAAACTTTCATTAGAAGATAAAGGAGGCTGTGGAGAAAAATGTTTCTTAAACTTTACGAAATACTACCTGCTACTTTACCCCGTAGTGTAGTGAAAATAACTAAGGGTGTAATATGATGATAGGGTGCAAGATAAATTCGTAGTGCCCGAGGTAACCTTTACCGCCGTAGGTACCTACATTAGGTTATAATAGAGCAGTACATAGGTCCTAACATTATTTTAATATATAAGTAAAGATTAAAGTACAATTAGGAATAATAGAAATTACATAATTTAAACGACGCTTACAATAAAAAAGATAATGTTAACTTATATAATAAAATAATATGCAGATATAATATGTTTTTTAATGTATATTTTGTCAGTGTCTTTCGTATCACAGAAACGGAAAAACAGATGGATATGGTTCGAGTTGTGCTGCCATTCACATATTTTATTGCCCATGCCTAGATATATGTAAGTTGAAATAGGTTTTACTCGAATTGAAAGTCAGGCTAATGGAAAACGATTGTTATTAATTTATTCTATAATAACCTTTTATCTTTTGCTTTAAGCTGGTGTCAAACCTAGGTATACATCCTGTAAATCGATCGTAAAGAGATCTATTTAACCTCAATCCATTTAACCTCCATGTTCAATGATTTTCAGGGGTACAGTGGTCATTTGTGATACTTACTGCAATCGATTTTTTTATAAAAATAAGCACAGCCTTACTTTTAAGTCTGGGCTTGTGATTTTTTTTTAATTCATAAATATACCTATAGATAGATTGATGGGTATCACATAACCGAGTTAAATCATCGCTTAAAAACATCAAAATAATTTTTTGCCTCAAATTATTGTTGAAACTAATTGATATCCATGCTAAAAAAGTTGAATAATTTTTATTGAGCTAGACAAACGACAACATATTATAAAAACACTTCAAGTAATAGCATACATTTGTTATTGCGAAAATTGCCTACCTTAATCGATTTATTTCAGATTAGGATTACGGTATCTAATATTTACATTTCTTACCAGTCAATCAATTTCAGAGAATATTTAAAAGAGATAAAACTTTGAGATTGAAATTTTATACTACTAGTGGAAATGAACACTAATTTTTAAAGACACTAAAAATATGAAAATTAATTGGGAAACCAAAAAGCGAACCAAAAGCATATCAGTTAAAAAAAAAAGCGTCAGTAAAAAAAAGGTTTCCTATACTATATACGAGTATGTTAAAATAAAACCAATTATCTCTTCATCGTCATCGAACAGCCAGTACCGGTAGCTATGTTGCTAACTGAAATTTCCCTTTGTTCTCTGACATTCTACTGTCTGTACATCGTGCTCGGATTAACGATACACTACATCCATACTCATACTTATAATTTATAACTTTAATTCAGATTAAGTTTATAAAATCCATTTACTCGGTTTTTTTAGCCTAATTCCTTGAAATGAGTCTCCATAGATTACTATTTTATAAGTCAATCGGTTATCTTTGTCAACGAAAGTAGTACATTTCTAGTATCGAAGAGTTTCTATATAACAAGAGTCGTGAATATTGCAATCAGGTCTTAACCTGAACTAAATTAGGTCATCGATCAATAATATCAGCAGCAGTGCGATGTGAAACAAAATGAAATAAAGGATTTGGATCTGAACGTTTAATTCATGTCACTTTTATAAAAGACTATAAAACTATACTATAAAACTATACTATAAAACTTTTACAAACGTATGTATACATATATATTATAGACAAAATGAAATTATGGGCAGCTTTAAAAGGTATATATAATAATAGCTAGGTACATATGTTAGTATTTAGGTATGTATAATTATTGATTATGCAACCATAATCTTATAAATAAATAATTATAATAAATAGGTATTTGTGATGAAAATCTTCGTAGGTACAACAACAACACTATGAAGAAAGAGTTCGGTTATAATACGAAATTTGAATTCGTATTAAAATATTAAATGTTCAGTGAGCTGTTATTTAATAAGATTATGTTAACGAACATATGCCTGTTGGTTTTGTAGGTACCTTCTAGCTGACGTAACTAGCTGATGTCATGAGGCCAAGCTTACAGTAGCACCGCATTCTAGCGCAGCGATATCGGGAAACGATACTGATGTAGCTATAATTTATTATAATATATTATAGAATTTTATTTTAAATAACATTTGCCTTATACACCTTTTACACCGCCGACCATAAACTAAATTGATGCCCAATTTTACCAATAAAACGAAAATAGCTTCACCAAATCAAATTAATAAATCAATATAATTAATAATAATACTTACAGCAAGTATAATTTTTAATTTAAAAAAGTTATGATGATGAGATGGGATGGGATGTGAGTACATGATATCGTCAAACAAAAGATACGTATAATGTGTGCCGCTGAAAGTAATATCTAACTCTACTTACAACATAATTTAACAAGTCACATCTAAAACATTTATAATATATTCTTCAGAAATTATTATTTAAATATAATGGAGCATTTGATTCTTAATATTTTATCTATACCTATCTACATAATGCGGTACTCGCCGCCAGTATGCTTGCACGGCCGTCACTCGGTCGACAGTATGCTATTGATCCAAGAATCCTCGTGGCCTACTTTCGCCTCGACACAGTTCATACCAGGGACGCTACTAGTTTTAACAGAAATTTCATTTAGAATTTCACTGTGATTTTGAAATCTGTGTTTCATGGTACTTAGTTATTAATAAAATTATGCGTATATACAGGTAGTAATAGGTATACCTATATAAGAGAATAACAAGTGAAAACGAGGTAAGCTAAACATAAAAAAATTTGCAAGTATATCTGAAGATTGATTATGCATTACAAGCGGAGTATGTACCCACGACGAACCCAAATAATTAAAATATAATTGGAAGTTTTATTTCTATGTGTGTTGTATGGTGTGATTTTTCAATATGTTACAAAGGATAAAGGTGGTCTAGCGCCAATAGTATAAACCATTGATTTATCGTTTTAATATTTAATAGGTGCAGATAAAAAGTCGGTAACATGTTATTCTCTTTATAGTATTATTATTAGCGTTGGTAAAAATAACAAAAGTGTTTATAGCCAAAATATAATCTAATACTTTCAAATTAATAAATTCGCCAAACAAATTTTAACAGCCTCATTGTCTTGGTATAGTAGGTACATAGGCACTACTTAAGAAATGCTCTATCGGTTAAAACTTAAAAGTGTCACACAGATCCCAAGCCGTAGGGCTAAAAAGATGCAAGACACTTCTTGTGTTTTAACAAAGCAACACATTCCTATGCAGCAACATAATGTAAAACTGACCAGTCAAAGGCTGACCATGGGCTTTACTACAGTTGTTTTCCAAAGGCCCTGACCCCTGTAATCATAATTCTAAAACAAAAATATCGGTCAAGTGCGAGCAATACTCGCACCCCAAGGACTCCGTACCAATTCCGTGATTGTAGGCTAAGGAAAATACAAGCTATAAAAATGAACAAACTTATTTTTGTGGTCGTATCCACTAACTTTTAAGCGAAATTAACTACATATTTAAGTTTGCAATAGCTTATTTATCCGTTAAATTTATTATTATATTATTTCGAATCTGCTTGTAAATTCCGAATAACTATGGTATTTCGTGTGTAGTATATAGTTATTTTCAGTTTGTCTGTCGTTCAGTTTGTTCGGGCTAATCTCCAGAAAAGGTGAACTTTTGCTTTAAGACACAGGAGGTTTTGAAGCAACATATATGTTACATTTTATCCTGAAATTCTAACGAGATCCGATTTTCGCAGAAAAAGCTGCGGTTACCGCGGGCGATAGAAAATATTGCTTGTAAAATGATAACTTTCATTTATACACTTTTGTCATAATTTGAAATAGGTTCTAAAGTAAAAAATAAATGAACTTATATGTATAGTACATACCTATAATATTACAGTAAATCTGAGAAAACCGATCAAGCAGATGAAACCGACAATGGGTCGCTAAAAAATCGGTCAAGTGCGAGTAATACTCGCGCACCAAGGGTTCCGTACCTATTTCATGATGAAAATACTACTTATAAAAATTAACAAACTTAAATTTACGATTGTATCCCCTCATTTTGTATGAAACGAAATACAATTGTAAATTTGTAATAGTTTCTTTGTGCTAAACATAAAAAATATATATTTTTTCGATTTTCCCGTTTATATATACTGTAAGTTCTTACTTGTCAAATTTCATAAGCTTAGGTAAATGAAGTACAACTAATAAGAGTCGATCAAGTTTAATTTGCCGTCATATATCGTCTAAAGTCTTTCCTAAGTTCCTTAAGTTAGGTTTCGATTGCGCGGCGATTTACATACAGAATGCAAAATAATCTAGCATAAACGGTCATATCTTTTGATTACGTTGAATTATGAGTTTGTTTCAAGTGTTCTTCAATTTCTATATTCGATATTAAATTCAGCTTGATTCCGCCACTCGATTTTGAGAAAACTGCCTTGACAGACGGACAGACAGACAGACCGACGTACAACAAAGGTTTCGTTTTTTTTGTGATACGAAACCATAAAAATCAGATACGTTGTTGACTCTTGTTTAAGTTTTTATCACATCATCTTATCACAATTTAAATTAAAATAGGCAAAACCAGGAGAGTCGGTGCTTTGGTGTTTGCCGGTGATAAGAATCATGACTACTTAGGTTAGTAGATGCAAGTTAAAGTAGGTAATTCTTGCAATTGGAATATCCGATTTTCGCTGCTTGTTGATTTATATTACCTTGACCCTATTACATATTAGCTCACCCGGCAGACTTCGTACTGCCTCAATAGATGAATTAAAAGGTAATTTTTTGGATAAAATAAAATTAAAATAAATAAAAGGAATTTGTAATTAAAAAAACCCCGATATGAATGAGGTCTTATATTTATTTTCAATTAATTACACATATTATTGGTTGAAAAACAAAGTTTGCCTAATAATCTGGTTATTTATAAGGTTTGAGTTTGATATTGACAGACACACACAGTTCCGATAAATCTGTAAATCAATTTAAAGCTATCTGATAAACTATATTTTTCGTTTTATTTTACGGTGTGTAAATAAGCAAAAATGACAGTTTTCCGACGCGTGAACACGCGACATATAATTGTCCATGCGCGATACAAGGTAACTCCAAGTTGGTTCCGCAGACTTGCAACGACTGGTCTTGCAATTTATTTATTCACGGGAAAATCAATAAAATCAATAATATCAATTGTCAATAAAAAATATCAATAATATCAATAATCAATAAAATCTATTATTGCCTCAATAACGTTATTCATTAGCTTTTTCACAGCCAGTCTTGTTCAGTTGCACAGTCGAGATTGATTAATGATTGGTAGCATGATGACAACTGATCCTACTTTTAACTGCAAATTGTGTGGATATTTGACTTATAACAGTGTCAATTGAAGGAAACTAACTGTCCTGCTAGAAAATTCTAAATGGTCGCATTAAGATCATCTTTATTTTTCGCCGCCAGTACTGTTTTAAAACCTAACCAATTATGATTAATGAACTGTTGCGCTGTATCTGGAAAAACACACTGAATAAGCTCCTGTTCGAGTTTGTCGTGTGACAGAAATCTGTGGGCAATATGACAACATATGACGGTTGGGTGAAGTTTGACGATACACACGATGCAAAACATCTTTAGACAAGTCAGTCATCTCTAAACTTAACCCACAAATCTTTTGGATTCGAGGGGAAATATGTCGATATGATAATCGCAAATAATTAACGCATTTAATGCGGCGATGCAGATATTACGGAATCCTTGAGCGTATCATCCCAGTGCGAATCATTTTCAAGTAAATGTAATACTTGACATGCCATGGTAAGTCTCACACAGATGTTCATTAACTATGCTCAGTTGATTAAATGATGTCGGACCACGAACATTCACCAACCAAAGTCGCAGATAATAATATTCATTGGTATTTGGATGTACTGTGTTATTTGGATTCAACCCAGAGCATCTGAAGGAAATAAATTTGGATGTCCTTTAACTGGAGTTAGATGTTTTCGACGCTGAAACGATTTCGAAGATGCATTCCATGTGTAAAAGCGTGACATATCAGCGTAAAGGAATGTGCGAGTAAAATCATCAGAATCATCAGTTTGACAAATTGTGAAGAAACTTGTTAATGTTGTCGATGGTGGTGATGCCGCTCTCACTGCGGGACTTTCACGGATCACAAATAAAAAATACACCGAATCGCTTTGTTGCTACTTACATAGCCACCATTTTCATCTGTAATTGGTTACAGCAAACACGGTCGTGTTAACATATTTATATGGTTAACATATTTATATACGTATTTTGACCTTTTACCCTCACAACTACTGACTGACTGAACTACTGCCGACGATACAATGGGTATCCATCATTTCCCGTGATGGTTTCAGAAATCAGATCTCTTGGGTATCGCTTGGTACACTTGTCGTCGATCATACAGGGTGAATTGTAGTTGAAAACTCCGTAAGGTTCATGTATCATGTGTTTGGTAACTACAGCATGCAAATTCGTGTCAACTATTTCATCAGGAATTTCAGCTGAAATTATGGAATCAATCTCATCTGGCCTGATTTTGTCCCTTAACCAGAGCCAAATATGCCACGCTTTTTCCATTCTACAGAGTACATGCAACAACAGACTTGATCATAAACGCATGTGATAACCGTTCGTGTTAACAGTGCCCCCAAGAAATGATACATTTGTTCTTGTATCTGTAATTCTTGAACATTTATTAAATAATTATTTTAATGGAAACTTGAATATTATAAAGAACTATTATGTCTTGTACAATATGTGTTGCACCAAACGATGTCTTAAGGAAACATCTGCTATATTTTTGAATGTTGGCTAAGAGGTGCTTAGAATCATTTTCCTTCTCAGAAACTAAAGAGCGTAAGGGATCTCGTGGTGGGACCAATTTTGGTAATTTTACTTTAACTCCAGCACAATATAATCCAGTAGAATCACCACTGTAATTTAATGCTTTACAATATTCAGAAATTAGTGTCATTTCACCAATTGTTACCGATTTGTCGGTACAGTAATCTATTGTCGTATCATAGTGGAATGTAGCTTGTTCCAGGACCACAGAAGCACTGCGTCTGCGGGATCGCTCAATTTCATTATGTCGTGCTCGCTGCTGTTGTGCTTGATGTGCGGGAACTCGTTGCGTTTTAAGCTTATCTACTTCATTGTCACTCACTAAAGAACGCAACTCGGACATAGCAATACGACTATTTTCTGGATCTGCCTCTATCTGGTCATCAGCGTGGTTAGAACGTGAGGTAGCTCTTCACACTTTTGATTAATTGCGACGACCTAAGTCAGGTCGACGTTTCGTCGGCATCGTAAATTGCTAATAAGCAATTTGAATATTTTCAAAGTTAAAAAGTTATCGGACAATTAACGGTAAAGTGTCACTATCGCAAAGGATCACCGAACTAAAGAAAGTCCTCAAGCACTCATAAGCTCACAAACATAGAAAGATACACTCTTTAGCTATTTGTCATTATATGTCGAATGTCAAATAGTAAGGTTGCGTTCAAAATTTTACACCACCCATGGAAAAACATGAAAAAGAATCGATAATGTCATCGATAGCCGAACATACATAATACTCGATGTTTATTGAACACTAAACATCTATGTTAATAGATAATAATTAATCGACCATCCCTATTACTCAGGAAAAATTAAATGGTTGTATTTTTTAAATTCTTGTACTTTTACCTTCCCTAGACTTTCACAAATAATTTAAAAACAAAATTAGCCTAATTGGTCCCATCTTCGAGTTTTAGTGAGGGTAACGAACAGTAATTCATTTATTTATATATATATATATATACGTGGTACCAATAAAATATAATCTAGATGGATACCCTCTTCTTCTTGCCCTCCCGGTAGTTCCGTTTTATATAGAATTTATATTTAAACAAAAACCTAATTGGTGCGTTAAAATTATTACTACTCATAAAATTCCTTTTAAGAACATTTTAAAAGAAATATTTCTTCTTTAAAGAAATATTTCTTCTTATTAGTTGTAAAATATTAACATAGAGTAAATTTTAAGAATATTAAGACTTTAAATCTATATGCCGAACGTGAAATGGAACGCGAACATAATATTATCATTCGAACATTGACATAATATTGTGATGAATTTCCTAACGTTTATTTTGATTGAGACACTTCTTATTGAAAGTTTCTTGTTGTAGTGATGAAATGAACGAAAAATGATGATGAATGAAATAGTAAAAACAATATATAATTGTGTAAAAAGATTCATATTAATGAGGTTATTAGTTGTAGTAAGTATTTGTGTTGTCCTTTAGGTTTAAGTAGCTCTATTTGTAAATAGTTTTATGAGTTGACACAGAGAGTAATTCCAAATTTCAAAATTCTGTGTGAAAATATTTCTACACTTTTAATAGGAAGTGTTAAATTCTTATTCATGATACTCGAGAAAAGACTGATTGGAATTTCTCATGCTGAATTAATCAGCAAAAAACTGTGAATAGTAACTTCTTGCTTTAAGAGCTGTATCTGGTGCGTGATGGGGTGCGCATCCTTACTCTTAAAAACTCCTGTACAATGTTATAGTAGCCGTAGCCATATCGGCTACTGTTTCAAATAAAACATTTTGGACCTTTTCAATAAAGTAGCTACAGAAAGAATCAATCGTATACGTATCATATACAAATGCCTTTTAAGATCATTATAGGTGCAATGCATACTCACAGAAAGTGTAGTGTGTGGAGGTGGGTACCTCTCCCTATTCGTCGAAAATTCCTATCTTTTTTCTTTGTCTTCCCATCCCTTGAGGTCTAAGCTATTTAAATTCCTAGATGTAAAATTACCATTCTTGTTTGGTAGCTTTATCAGATTCACCTTGTCCTTTGTTTTGTTTTCCATCTAACTCATTATGCTGTATTTCTTATAATACCCTACTTTATTTTCCTCGTATCATCACAATCTTGGCCTAACTAAAGGAGATCCTAGCAACAAAACAAAATTTCTAGTGTTAGTTTGTAAAAATTCAATTCAATTCAAATCATGTCCTCATCTTCACAGATACTTTGAAGCTTTCAAACGTAGGTCGGATTGGTCCAGCTTGCTAGATCCGACAATTCATATTTTACAATTTAAATGCCTTCCCGAATCATCAGTGTATACAGCTAAGGCTGTTGCTTTGTTAGTAGCAATCCTGTTTATACTTTCCCACGGTTTTAAACGGAAGCTCGTTTGGCTGTCTTATTAAACCCGTTTCATAGTAGAGCTTAATTTTAAATTATTTTAACGGTTCGTGATTTCGAATTCGATTCGAATTCTACTCATGTCGCCAAAATCAATTGGACGTTACTTTGGTGTAGATTCCAGGTCAGGTGGTATTCTTGATCACTTCTCAAACTCGGCCTAGAATCTGCTGACCCTCGCAGACATTCATTTATACAAGTCCTGGAATAATTTCTGGGCTTACTCTAAAGAATTTTTTTTTGTTGTGAGTTTAAAGCTGTTAGCCCTATTGGCCTTGACAACGACACTGGTTGGGGAGGGAAGAGGGTACTCTGTCCCTGAGAAGTAGCAAGTCTATCGTGTCTGCTTGAGAGGAAACGTCGGCGGCAAGGGCGTCCTCTGCGGAACTCGAGCCTCGGCTTGCGGCCGACGAGAGGGCTGGGGGATGTTCCCTATTATTAGCAAACCAGCCGCGACCTGAAGACACGGCTGGAGAAACTTAGACTAATTTGCAGGGACCTAGCAGTCCCTCACTGCTGGGCCCAGCCATACCAACGTGCGGTCGGGCCGTCAAATATGCTGGACTTCGTCGTCGTTTGCGTCGACGGCGGTGTCAGTGTCGTGTATATGTTTTGTGCATCCTATCTACATATGGGGCATTAGCAACTGCAATGGAATCATCTGGGCCTAATAGAACGCTACGCGGGCGTCTGAGCTTAGTTTTAGCGTACAGGGTGTAGTCACATGCCTGTACGATAAGGTGGTTCGCGTGAGTAGCTGCGCGCTCGAAGTAGCGCCTGGATAGGCCTTTGCAGTACTCTTGAATCGATTCCAGTTCCAAGCCTCAATGTAGGTCGACATTGCGAACGAACCAGTTGCAACCTGACGCGATTCGCAAGAATTTATTCTGAACAATTTGAAGGGCGTTCAGCTTAGTGTGTGCGAACACGACACTAGCATAAGTAAGGACAGGTAAAAAAAAAATAAAAAAATCCAAAATCACTTAAAGGCACAACTACTACGAAACTAATCTACTAATAAACTAATGATCTAACCTAATATTACAAAGCGACCATAGTTTTTTTCTCAAAAGCATATCGAACGGAGGAATATATCAATAAACTAGTGATATAATCCGTTCGATATGTATTGGGACTGGTGAAAGTCACTGTGTGAATGTGGCCTACACCATGGTTCTCCTTCTCATATCCTTTTCTTTTGTCCTAACTTAACTCGTTACTATATATATGATCTTCTTCTTTATAAAATTCTTCGTCCTCTTAATTTTCCGTTTGTGTTTATAAAAAAATCTATTTAATTCATTAAGTACAGCAATATTAGATTATAATGTAAAATATTATTTAGTACTAATCTATTGTATTGTGTCTAGATATAGTAATTATGGAGTCAGACTGTTTTAGGTGAAGGTCGGATTTTTATTTGATCTCTTTTCACATTCTATTTTTTTTTACCGTACAATCTTCTTCGTGTATTCTCCATACAACGTGACATTGACGACGTAAATTGTGCACAACTGGGACGCTCGATACGTCCTTCTCTTAGAACAGAATAGAATATTGTGTTTTTGAATAGTTATATTGCTTTTATGAAGAATTTTTAGATATTAATATCACTATCTATTGTATTCTTTGTTTTATTTATGAATTATTTAATTACGACCGCTTTTTCTTAGTACCTAGCGACCAATTTTCGTTCCATTATGATAATAATTAATATCTGGTCGGTAAAGTAAAGATAAGCCACTAACAAGTAAAGCTATTGTTCTCATCATAAAGACTATCAACGCGACAAATTTTCAAAAAATCCTACAATAGTTGCGGAACACAGAGGTTTAGTTTAAAAAAGAAATAAATTATAAATGAAAAATCAAATAATTAAAAAGTCTAGTAGTAGTAGTCTTTTTAGTTTAGTTTTCTTTTTATAATAAATATTTCACTACAAATATAACTTTACTTGTAACATTTTAAATTAAAATATTTAAATAAATTAAAAATATAATTTATTAACAATCTTGTAACTTATTTTTTACTTAATAGAATACAAATAACAATTTGTCGTAAAAAAGTAATTATATATGAGAGATGTCCTTTCTCTAATATCTTCTAATACTATGCTGTCTTGATTATCTATCATATCATGTTTTATTTAGATACTCCCAGTTCTAAAGGAACCTCCAGATTAAAATATATCCAATATTAAATAATACGCAGAACTGCCGTAGCCAATATAATTGCTTGAAATATGTTAGACCTAATTAAATTAATTATAATTTTGATTTTAAAAATTCTATCCCTGGTATTGTATAATATGCGCTTAATTCCTAGATTCTGTGATTTATTTATATTTTAAAAAATCACCCATAACTTCCATAATCTCTGATTCCACAATCTGGTGAAAGATTACTGTAGATACTTAAGTGTGCATTGACACTTTAAAAATAATAAAAATAGCATTCTCTCTTGCCTAGTGATTGTATACAAAAAAATATATGTTTTCTTTAGGTATTATTTAATTTTCTGTACACGAAGTTAATGAAAGTTGATGTTAAGATTAAATTATCTAGAAATTCTCCTATATCTCCCAAGTAATTCTCATAACTTCGATTATTATAAAACGATGACTGACAGTAGTTACTAGAATATAGATAAAACAGACTAAATTTGACATAATTGAATGTCCAATAATCTTTAAAAAATACATATTTAAAATAATACTCTTAACAGTAATTTGTACACACACGTGGGAGTTAAACTTGTCACCACGCTAACAAATAAGCACACTATCTGTACATGAGCTATATTGATAATATGAAACTATCTCTATAATTAAATCTATACTTAAATACAATAAGACGATTATAATAATGTTTAATTTTAGGTTACAACAGTTTAAAGTCCTAGCTAGTAGATCTAGAAAAAAATAAAAAAAGATACATGTTAGTGCGGTATATTTGTCTTTATATATATATATATATATATATATATATATATATATATATATATATATATTGTTTAGTGCGCACCTCCGGTAGCTGCACACTAAATTGGCGTAGTGATGGACAGACAGATACATGGTGAAATCTGGAGCATTTCAATCAAATTCAATTTAACGTTTAACCCATGCTAAACTACAAATACCGCTAGGTATATTTACTAAATTCGAACTTTATTAAAATTGCATAGAGTTCAAATTTCTATGCTGTAATACTTACTCGTACGTAGACCGGGAGCACAGTGAATTAGATGTTAAACATATTGTGCATACACTTGAACCTGTATGAAAATAACGTAGGTAATAATCTATAGTAGTGATTGTCGCTTCTAGCTTATTAGGTTTTAATTAGTTGTTATTTTTTTCATCACAAACGTGTTTTATTTTAAGAAAGTAGTAAAGAAAGCCTTGTGAATAGTGACTCCGTTGTATTTAATTGTGTACTTCCTGTGTGGATGGTGGTCTGCGTCACCACTCACCCCATTCACATAACCCACCAGGGAAAAAGATACTTAATTTTTTCAAACATTCCAATATGAAAATTAAATTACGTACTAACTACGCGCTGACTAGATTTTAAATATAAAAACCAATAGAAGTATAATTTCTTGTAAAATGTGACAAATATCGGCGTTACCTAATTTCTATAGATATGAGTTTTTGTATGAAATGTTGCGTAATCTAGGCCAAGGCTATGCTGCAGCCTGGTGGACGATTAGTTGTTTATCTTAACACTTCATATTTGACTTAGAAAATATTTCATTTTCAGTTTTCAGTTCAAAAATACAAATAAAATAATAGAAAGTTAACTAATTAATTAGATTAGATTAGGTTAATTTTAATAAACATATAATATATTCCATATGTATATATCTATGTATGTATAACTAATGAAATTATGCATATCTTTCCCATGGCAACGTATATATTCAATTCCATTATAATTTACACTGAAATAAGTCGCCAGCCATCGTAATTAAAACAAAAATTGTATTTATATTGCTCTTTGAAATAAGTTGTCAGCATTATTTATATTTATATACTAGTAAATGTAATAAATCCATGTGCTAGTACTATATACTACACAGTATATTATATCACGATAATAATGAAATATAAACGTATATGTACATATAATACATATTCTAGTATATCTATTAAAGTCAATCATTTTACCAATAATTAATATTCATGTATTTTTGTAAAAAAATATTTGTAAAAAGTTCATGTATTTTTTTTAAACAGTACATTAAGTAAAAAGAAATATTACAACTAAACAATTTAAACCTTGCCTAGAGGCTTTCTATTTAAAAGAAAGGCTTTTAGAAGTATAACGAGGTCATATGTTTTATGAATGCGCAGAAGTTGACACGGCAAATTGGACACTTTTATGCTCTATATTCATTTTTGCCCAAATGTTTTGTACCTCTATATAAGGCACTTCATATACTAACTGCAAACTATTTATTTGAAATAAAAATACGGGTCAAGTGCGAGTCACACACCGAGGATACCATATAATTTAATAATAATATGATGATTTATGTCCGTGGGTGATATGTATGATTATAGTATGTATGATTATGTATAACTAATAAAAATTGACAAACTTAAATTTACGGTCATATGCCGTGTGGATGCCGGCTTAGAATAGCACCATTCCTTCTCATCATAGGGAATCAAATCAAATCAAAGGGAATACAGCCAGCATGAGAAGGGCAGCAGCTTTTCCAGAAATCTAGGCCAAACTGCGATCGCCAACCCGCATGCTAAGAGTGGCGATTATGGCAAATACCCCTCAATGAATAAGTGCATACAGAAACGGCTCCCAGTCCCCGGCAGCCCTGCTATCCCTAGCTACGGTAGCGGCTACGGTCGACGATTCGACCTGGCAACATATAACACGCGCACACTGAGGACCGACGCGAAGTTAGCAGAGTTGGAAGAAGCAGTTAGTAAGTTACATTGTGATATTATTGGGCTATCTGAAGTCCGAAGAGAGGAGGACACGGTAATCTTGAATTCCGGTAACTTGCTATACTACCGGGATGGTGACCAACAGTCCCTTTTTTTTTTTTTTTGACGCTGGGAAAAATGGCATTACGCATACCCTCCCCGCCGGGGGGCGGGAGAGGGGTGGGACTCCCCGGTAAAGTCGTTCCCGGTATACCTACTAAAAATACCCAGCGACACTCCGACCTCACCTAAGTGGAGAGGGCCTGGGAGTCCATAGCGTCCAGGCCCTCGCCGGTGACTGCCCGCCCTACGGCAGGCCCTTCACACCCCTTCCACGTGGGAAGGGGTCTTTACAATGGCCGGAGTGCACGGCCATTGTGGTCCGACGAGTGGGGTGATCCTCGAGGTGCGGGCGGTGGCGCCCCCGCGCCAGTCGCCCGCTGATCACCCCCTGGGGCGGACGAGGACGGACCTTGAGTCCACCGCCTTCCACCCCTTCTTCGTCTGCGAAGCGGCGCTGCGAGAGGGTCATCCTCCCGCATGCGCTCCGCCGCCTCCTTCTGTGACATGACGTCCTCACAGAAGGAGGCTACCGCCGCCCATGCCTCCTCCCTCCTGAGCATGGCGGCGATCACGCTGGGGAGCGTGAGGTCCTCCCCGACGGCTGCCACCAGGGCGCGGCGGGGTTCAGCCCACGAGGGGCACACCACCAGGGTGTGCTCCGCCGTATCCACTGCGGCCCCGCAGTGGTGGCACGCTGGCGACTCCTCCCTCCCGATCCGGTGCAGGTACGATCCGAAGCACCCATGCCCGGACAGCACCTGCACAAGACGTAGGGAGAGGGAGCCATGTCGTCGATCGAGACGTGCCACGGGGGAGATTGCCCCGCAAGAGCCAGTCAAATCCGATGTTCCACAGGAGCGGTCCTAGAACCAAACCCTGTGGGACACCGGACTCGACGCTGTATCTGCGGAGCTCGCCCGACTTGGTGGACCAACAGTCCCTAGGTGGTGTCGGGTATATCGTCCACAAGACCATTGTCAACAACGTGGTTACTGTCGGAAGTGTGTCGAATAGGGTAGCGTACCTGATACTCAGATTATCGAAACGATATTTGTTGAATGTCATACAGGTTTACGTTCGACCTCGGCACACCCAGATGACAAAGTGGGGGCTATGTATGAGGATATTTCTAAAGCCATGCATAGCTACAAAAATTCACTTCACAGTTGTGATGGGGGACTTCAACGCAAGGTTGGGGAAACGTTGCGGCGACGAGTTAAGAAGGGGACAATTTGGGCAACGGAAAGCCAAAGGCCAAATGTTGATCGATTTCATGGAGAAGGACGGTCTCTGCATGATTAATTCCTTCATCAGAAAATCTCTACATCGGAAGTGGACCTGGATGAGTTAGGATGGTAATGTCAAAAACGAGGTAGATTTTATCATGTCGACGAAGAGGCAAATATTCAATGATGTTTCTGTGATCAATAACGTTAAAACAACGAGCGATCACCGACTTGTTCGAGGCACATGGAATATTAATATTAAGCTCGAAAGGTCTCGAATGATAAAGTCTGCGCTCCGGCCAGTACCCGCCCAAGTCCAAAACTCCGAGAGCTTTCAACTCGAACTTCAAAACCGCTTTGAAGCCCTTGCGAACAACGTAGATGCGAACGATTTAAACAACAAGATGTTAGATATAATTCGTACAGTGGGGTCGAAATTTGTCAAAACCCACCGTACTAAAATAGAAAAAACTCTCAGACGAGACACTCCGACTCATGGAACAGAGACGCGAGATGTAGCTACAGGACTCAGAAGATGCCAATCGTTATAGGCAGCTAAATAGGCAGATCTCTTAGTCCTTAACACGCGACCTTCGCCGGCTTAATACAAATCGTATTAAAGAGGCTATTGAGCGAAACCAGGGCTCTAAGGTGTTCACAAAAGATCTGTCTATTGGGCAAAGCCAACTGACGAGACTGAAAACTGATGACGGTAGCATAGTTTCGAGTAGGTCTGAAATCTTGAGGGAGATAGAGAGCTTCTATGAAAAATTGTACTCCACGCTAGCACCAGTTGATATCTTGGCTAAAGATCCCAGAACTAAACTACCCGACACTACACCGAAAATATCCCGGACGTCAACCTGTCTGAGATTAGTATGGCTCTTAAACAACTTAAAAACATCAAGGCGCCAGGTAGAGACGGAATCACTACAGAACTTCTGAGAGTGGGTAGCAGGCCGATACTTAAAGTCCTCTAGAATCTCTTTAATTCCACCATTTTTGAAGGGAAAACGTCTAAAGCATGGAGTGAAGGTGAGGTTGTTCTGTTTTTCAAAAAGGGTCATGAAACTCTCTTAAAGAACTATAGACCCATCTCACTTTTGAGCCATGTTTACAAGTTGTTTTCAAGGGTCATCATGAATCGTCTCTCCAGCAGGTTTGACGACTTCCAACCTCCCGAACAAGCCGGTTTTCAAAAAGGCTATATCACCTTAGATCACATTCATACGCTGCGGTAAATTATACAGAAGTCCGAAGAGTATAACTTGCCACTTTGCTTGGCGTTCGTGGACTATGAGAAAGCTTTAGATTCGGCCGAGACTTGGGCAGTGCTACAGTCTCTCCACAGGTGCCAAGTAGACTAAAGGTACATCGAAGTGTTAAGGTATCTATACGAAAACGCCACTATGTCTGTCCGATTACAGAACCAGAGCTCTAATCCTATCGAACTACAGCGCGGTGTGAGACAGGAAGATGTTATTTCTCCGAAACTGTTCACTGCCACGATGGATGGTTTGGATTGGAAAAGATACGGCTTAAACATCAACGGCGAGAACCTTACACACCTTCGTTTTGCCGATGATATAGTATTACTGACTGAGATCATTGAAGACTTGAACACAATTCTCGAAGATCTCAGTAGTGTTTCCAAAGAGTTGGTCTTGAGATTAACTTGGAAAAAACTAAAATTATGTTAAACACTCATGTTGTACCTGCTCCAGTCAATATTGGGAACACTATACTTGAAGTTGGGAAACTATAAAATATCTTCG
This sequence comes from Dione juno, assembly GCA_037127375.1. Lineage (NCBI taxonomy): Eukaryota > Metazoa > Arthropoda > Insecta > Lepidoptera > Nymphalidae > Dione > Dione juno. The sequence continues at coordinate 1,500,404 of JAXRJS010000004.1, forward strand.
TATTCAAATTACCGCAATGTCTCATGACGAAAGTCTTTGACCATTGTGTGTTGCTAGTGAAGACCTACGGAAGCGAGATGTGGCCGCTAACTGTGTGTCCCATAAAAAAGCTCAAGGTCACACAGCGTACAATTGAGTGATAGAATCAGAAATGATGACATCCGTTGGAGAACAAGAGTTACCGACATTGCTAGAAGAATTGCGCAGCTGAAGTGGCAGTGGGCGGGACACATAGCAAGCGAGAACCGATGGCCGTTGGGGCGAAAAGGTTCTTGAGTAGCGGCCACGAACTGGACTACGCTCGGTGGGCAGGCCTCCTACTAGGTGCACCGACGATTTGGTCAAGGTCGCCGGAAGCCACTGGATGTGGGTAGCTCGGGACCGATCGTCATGGAGATTCTTGTGGGAGGCCTATGTCCAGCAGTGGGCGGAACAACGGCTGTGATGATGATGATGATGATGAATGTAAGTTCTCACTTCTCTTTAAATTAAATAAGTACTAGGTCAATGAAGAACGGCTACGTAAAGTCGAAAAACTAAAATTTGTTATCTATTAATATAAATCTATATCTAATAATAATATAATCTAATATAAATCTATTAATAAATTTTCTGGTTTTCTGATCTGATTCCTTTGTTTTTACTGTAACTTCTAAGTTATTGGTAAATTAAGGTTGCGATTACACGGTAATTTTTATACAAAATAGATAAAAAATAGTCATTAACGCTCATATTCTTTGATAGCGTTGACTTAGAAGTTAAATAGGTTATTGGCTTGGATATTTTATTTTTATTAATTTTAGCTTGAGTTCCTGTGTCTTGACAGACGAATAGACAGACTTACAGACATACAACAAAGTGATTCTATTAGGGTTTTTTTTTTCTTTTGAGGTACAGAATCCTACAATTTAAAGATGCCACCATATCTTTTTATGTCGTCATATGTTCACTGGTTCAGGCCTTAATAAAATATATTAGCCTTAATAAGGTGAAGTCCGTAAAAAAGGGAAATATTTTTTTGTTTGTAAAACAGCACAGTACAACAAAAATAATTCTAGATAAATGTTATGTAAAACACTGATTGAACGTAAGCTATGAGTTTTTCATTATAATAATAATTTGTTACTATATTATTGTAATAAATGATGATAATACTTATTACAATAATACAATTAATCTAGTTAGATGTCATTTCATTGAGATCAGGTTTCTATAATTTAATTACTATACAAAATTAATCCGCCATTATAACCACTCGGCTTCTTGTCCCAAGGGCTTTACATGTACTAATATTTTTAAGCATAATTCATATATATTATTTTGTTATCATACAAATATGAATTAATATTTGAGGTTCATTAACATATTAACTTTAGTGCTAAAGTTAGTTATATGATATCGGTATATTATTCAACTGATTTATATATTTTTAGTTTTACGAGTGGCAAGATAGAGTCGAGTGTACATTCTAACAAATTCCTTATATAACAATAAAGTTATATGATTTCCAAGAAATATACTTACTGATGGGTATATATAAAGCCGACATCCATGTGGCAGCTAAGGGAGTTACATAGCTTAAGCTGTTTGTTCCTAACATTTGTCTAACCTAGTGAGGTCGAGTGTATTTCACCCAGACTATGATAATTCGCTCGATATTTTGAAGGTTACTTGAAGAAGAACAAAGTGCGCCTGAGTTATTTAACAGCAGGAGCCATGGAAACGTTGAATACATACAAACAATGAATATTTAACTATCATGAATCAGATATGTTCTATGAGTTATGTAATAAATATGTCGTAGCTGCATGCAATAATTGCAATATTAAAGTACAAGTACTACATAAAAGTTTCTATTCCTTTTTATGAACATGAATAAATGAAATGGAAGGAAGAAAACCGTTTACAGGAGCAAAACGTAATGCATATCAATCGAATATAATTCATATGGAAAGGATTGATTATTATGATTAATATTTTTTTATAACTGTATTTTTTCAGAATAAATTAAAACAAAGGAAAACTACATTACATATAGACATTTTGCACGTATACATCTATACATCTATAAATTTATACATGTATACATCAGTCCATCTATATATCTATCCATCTATATATCGACATTACAAAATATTATTCCAATATTAAGTAAATACCTAAAAAAAGAAAGAAATTTAAACTTTTATTTTATACATGTAACATCTAAATTCACGTCGTGAATTTATCTAGATTAAATAATGCGTGATATCGTATTACATGGAATAAGACTGTAATTTTTATTAGTGTGGACTCTATGCATGAAATAATTAGTGATGTGGCAAGCGAGGCGAACTAGAATCTCGACAACATTCAGTTGGAGCCGACGCCGGTGGGCGAGTGGGCTGACAAGGTCACTATATACTTCGCCTAAGTCTAACGTTCCACACGATGAATAGAGCTGCTTCTCATTATAAGACTGTACCAAAACGTGTCGAGATAAATATAAATACATTACACAAATCGCGTTATTCCAGTAATGTTCAAAATGTGGCAGAGTAGAGACGATTTTTATTTAAAATGAATTCGACATTTGAGTAAAAAAAATCAGTCAAGTGCGAGTAATACTCGCTCACCGCTCACCAATTTCATGATCGTAGGTTAGTGAAATATATAATTTATAAGAATTGACAACATATATTATTAAACAATTACAACATATTACAATATATTATACAACATATTATAAACAACATATTATTAAATATTTAGTTACAATATGATAACAAATGAACATTTCACATCACAAATACTTATTTATTAAACGTTGAAGTAAAATTAATTATCACACAGCTTCTCTGCATATCCCATTTAGGATGTCTAATATCATGGCGGTTATGCTAAATGTATAGAAGTTCACATACTGTATAGATATTATGTTATTTTATGAATTTTCATATTTTAACAATAAGCTTCAGGAAATCTCATGGAGTCATCATGGAGTTATCATACCTCAGTAAAAATATGTCCTGTCCAATTCATAGGTGTCACACATACACTAATAACATGGACTTTTTGTCCTGTATGTCATAGAATGTTTCGTAACACATAGCTAAAGCGTATATTCACGTCTTTGATTTGGTGGAAGACTAACTCAAGTGACGACATGGTAGCCTCGGGTATAGTTAAAAAATATCAGTCAAGTGCGAGTAGTACTCGCAGGTCGAGGGTTCTGTACCAATTTCATGTTTCAAAATTTTTCGCTGAGGAAAATACACTTTATTTATCCACAAAATTTTTATGAAATAAATTATAAATATAAATTTGTGATACTTTCTTTTTGTGTTAAATTAATAAATTACTTATTTGCAAACATTTTCCTTTATTTATACTGCCAGTTCTCACTTTTTATCAAATTCCATAATCTAGGTCAATGAAGTACAACTAATAAGAGTCGACAAAATTAAATTTGCGGTCGTATACACATGTATGAAATGAAATACAGTATAAGCTTGTGATAGTTTTTTTTCTGGGATATTTCTATGAACTTCCAAGTTTCGGACTTATTTATTATTTTATATTTATATTTTATTAATATTTATATTTATATTATTATATGTTATTGCCAAATTTTATAGCTCTAGTTCAATGGGAAGTACCCTGTAGGTTTTGAATATGCGGTGGTACGTTGATTTAGAAGCTTGAGATTTTCTGTGCTTTAAGAGTTATTGGTATATTTTATGAAAATGGTATTTACAGACAGACAGATGGATAACAAAGTGATCTTATATCTAAGGGTTCAATATTTTCCGCTAGAGGTTGAAGCCCTAAAAATTTCTGTCAAATTGATTGTTCATTACGTTGGTATCTATTATAAAATAGTTTTGCGAAGTCTTCACCAATACAGAAATACTGAAAGTAAGCGACAGAGAAAAGAAAGAAGAAATGCGATCGAAACTCAAATTGTTACAATATGTGCCAAAATGTTATTGTATATTTTTTTAATCAAAATGTACCGCATGTACAAAAAATTTAAAAAATATATAAATCTATTCATAAAATATATTATAACCAGTCAATGGATTCAAAAACTCCATACACATACAGTAAACTTTTTTTTTAGTCCATAATATTTATTATGAATCGTAACTATTTTTATAAAATGATCATAATGGCATACCATTATAATAATTTTATACATACCCCATACACCATACACCATACACCATAGTGTCGCTGTAGCCGATGTAAGGTCATATTTGTTCATACATCTATGTACTCGTACATATATAATAGATTGAAGTGCCATTTCCAACTTTAATCCTTTGTAATGAAGTCGGCCTCATAACGGCACATTTCTACACAGATAAGTAGTTAGACTGTTCAAGGCTAGTTCATTTATGTAGTAAAAACTTGGTCAAGGTTTGGTTTCGTAGTGGCATTTGAATGGTATATTATGGTTCTTGTTTCTAATATTATTTGAGTAATTCATAACACAATCTATTCGCTATCGTAGAAAAGGTATCGTAAAATATACAATAGTTATTCAATGATTGAACATTATTGCAATTCATAAAATTTCGGAAAAAACATACATTAAAAATTGATAATAGAGAATATATTTTGATATAAATGAAAGCTACAAGATATAACTGATAAGTTAGCCCATAATGTGATTGTTGTTATAAATATCACGTATTTTTATGTGCGGTACGAATTTATTAATATATATTAATAACCTAAATAGGCCATACCTATTATAAAAAGTTACTTCAATTGTTCAACTCTACATATTATGTAATAACTAGAGACGTCCCGACTACGACTTTAGCTGACTAGCCGACTACTTGAGTTTAAAAAGTCGTCGACCGCCTAATCAGCCAAGCCAATGATTTGTAAAATTCCGTCCAATGTTCGTGTAAATAGGTAACGTATAGGCTCGAGTCGAGCTCAAGGGACCTCAATATTCTTGTATTTCGATAGGCGAGACAATTGTACTTGACACCCTGGCAAGTCGCTGCTAATTTCCAAAACTTTGCTTTAGAAACTTGTTTAAAAGTTGACACAAAAATATGACTTTGAAGGTAGAAAATATTCACATCGAACTCTCTGGAATACACGTACCAATCCGTTTGAAAATTGGTATTTCAGCTCAACTGAAAACTATATATATAGTTTTGCTTGTATTGTTTATACTTTATATAAATTTTACGATCATTAAAAACGATATATTATGACAAAGAATGGTGAACTGTTGAACGTTAAGCATAACAAAGTCTTCCCTCCGGCTACATTACACCGGTTAACACGATTTCTGGATCTGGCTCCTGAAATGTGAAATTTTGGTTTCTCCTATGTTACAAATAAATTAAAAAATATCTGTTCCGATCAAAATTTCAATATATTTTCTCTGCAATTTCAGTTAAAATTATGATAAATAAGTTATTAATGAACGAAAAAGTACTTTTTATAGTAGAATTATAACTAATAATAGCAAACAAATAGAAAATAACAAAAAATCAAGTTCAAAAATAAATATTTTTAATGGATCTTTTGTGAAGTATGTACTCGTTTTACTACCCTTAACCTCCAAAGTCCATCACATATTGGTGAAAATGTTCTGCCTGCTCCTCTGAATAGGCATAACCCATATTATCTTAATATTTGTCCAGCTGAGCACGTAGCATATAAACTACCTATGGGACATTCTGCAGCCCATTAATTTAAAACTTTCAGGTTTCTATCTACTCGTCACAGTTGTCGGCTCTGTGGTTTCCAAGAAAACCACTGACTACTGCTTTCAGACTCGTCCAGGCTTGTTTTTCATGAGCATTAAGGAATTTTGTGAAATCATTGCTGCTCAATATTTGTTTTATTTGTGGTCCAACGAAAATACCAGCTTTAACTTTAGCTTCAGATAATTTGGAACAAAACCGGTTTAAAGCATATCAGAATATACTACCGGAAGACTAGGAAGAGCTATCGATGAAAAGCTGTCAGTCAGAAAGTATGCATGGTATTCCGATTTCCTTGAACAAATCAGTCATGCTATTACAGTAATAAATTCCGGCTTCTTTTGTAAAAAATACTTATAGCGTTCTATTTAATCATTTATATTCATTTAATCTTCAAATAATTTTCATTGTTTCAATTGTGAACTTAAAATCTCTGCTTTACTCTTGTGTGTGTGCTGATGAAATGTGGTTCAAAGCTCTGCGATATTTTCATAAACTCATTACCGTGTGTGTTATTAAGAGCTGTATTGGTTTCTGTTGAAGTGTGCGACGATTGAATTCTAAGTACATCTCGATCTGAATGAGATAGAACGGGAAAAATTTCGTCCTGAAGTATTGGAGAAAACGTTAAAGTATGGTCAGGATAAAAAGTATTTTTATCATTTTCACCAGATCAACGCTTATTCGGATTAACGATACAAATATAACAATCTTCGATATGATCACCAGCTCCAGAGTATTGATACTGCAAACTTCATGTGTAGTTTTTATCCTCGATACCAGACTAGAAATAAGAAAACAAATTGAGTTTTACAAATTTAGAATTTTTTGTCTTATTATCTCTCTCTATATCTCTAATAAATGATTTTATAAATGATTGGGAATGAAAATTTCAAACGTTTCATTGTCAACAATGAATAATTGTACAACTGTAAATGACCAGTTCTTCTCAGGTCTGAGGACTTGAGTGGACCGGTGGTAAAGTTTATGACTTTCCAAAAATGATATTTTTAAATTAAATCAATTAAAATCTTCAAAGATTACTTAACAACATAAATCGGATAAAAGCAAACTTTAGGAGTTAAAAATCTATATCCGTGTGTTTTCGATGCTTGGAATCAGAATTCAAGCATTAGAACAGAAACCAAAAAATATATATTTTTCGGTAGACCTGTGTGTGTGGATCCACAATATAACCAATATTTTTTGAGATATCTTATCATCATTGCGTTTAAATTCGTACTAGAATAATTGAAAAATCGCATCAGTGACAACGAGAGCAATAGGAGCGAAAATGGCCTCAGAGTACCTTAGAGTAGATTGATAAAGTCAAAGAATTTTTTGGACTTTACTGTCCACTGTGTGTTCTTAGAGACCACGCACATATCTACAAAAAGTTATTGTTGACGTCACCAATATGTTTTCTTTTTAACGAATTCTAGAAACTTAAAAGAAAAGTGGCTTTGTTTTACATATCAAAATGTGTACGATTTTTAATAAAATTATAAATGAGCAATCAAAGTTTATATTTAAGTAATACATTTTAATGAGAAATACAAACAAAGTAACAAGCCGGATATTCGACGGTCTTGGCCGACTATTCGCTGCTAAGTCGGTTATACCGACTGGCCAAGTACAAATTTAATTTCTTACTCCTAATATTTTTTAGCCTTATGATGTCTTCTTCTTCTTCTTGGCATTAGTCCCGGCTTTTGCCAGGGTCTGCCTTCCGACTAAGCCTACTCCACTTTGCACGGTCTTTAACATCCTCAGTGGACAATCTATTGGCTCTCATGTCTTGCGTCACGACATCCAGCCATCGCTTCCTTGGGCGTCCGGGTGATCTAACTCCAGGGACAGACATGTCAAGGCACTTCCTTCCGACATAGTTCTCAGATCGGCGCATAACATGGCCATACCATCTCAGGCGACGCTCTTGGAACTTACCCGCTACGTCACGGACCCCAAGACTACCTCGAATGAATGTGTTGCGTATGCAGTCGGACCGCGTAACGCCACACATCCATTTCAGCATCTTCATCTTCGTGACGTGAAGCTCCTGAGTGTGCCGAGATCATGTTGGCCAACATTCGCTGCCGTATATAAGAACCGGTCGGATAATGCTCTTGTATATCAGTCCCTTGAGCTTGGGCGGTATTCTGCTATCGCAGACTACACCAGTGACCTCCCGCCATTTGGCCCAGGCTGTGTTTATACGGGCATGGATGTCGTGGTCGATGCCTCCAGACTCATGCATAACGGCTCCAAGGTACCTGAACTTCTCCGACTTAACGGCCGGCTCAGGCCCGATATGGATGGTGCTCGAGTCCGGGTTCCCGCAAGCCATGTACTCGGTCTTCGACACATTTAGTTTGAGACCACCGTTCTCAAGCGCACCCCTCCAGGCGTTCACTTTACGCACCAGCATCAGTCGGTTCTCGTCGATGAGTACTATGTCATCGGCATACATCATCAGTCACGGAGGCTGGCATCGGATGTGAGCCGAGACAGTATCCAGCACTACATTGAATAAGAACGGACTAAGAGCTGAGCCCTGGTGAACCCCTACTGTAATCGGGAAGGGCTTGGTGTCGCCAACACTGAAGCGGAGTCGTTGTACATATCTCTGATAACCTCAATATAGGCTTCAGGGATCTCCTTGGATCGCAATGCCCACCAGATACACTGACGTGGCACACAGTCAAAGGCCTTCTGCAGGTCCAAAAAGGCCACATGCAGAGCTCTCCTTTTTTCCCTGTAAGCCTTCATCAAAGTTCTGAGGGCAAAAATGGCGTCCATAATGCCTGATCCTGGTTGAAACCCATACTGAGACTCAGAGACAGTACATTCTTGGCAGAGCCTGAGGCCGATCATGCGCTCGAAGAGCTTCATGGTGTGGCTCATAATCTTACTGCCCCTATAACTACCGCAATCTTGAACACTGCCCCTTCCTTTGTAAATAGGGATAATAAAGCTTTGCCGCCACTGATGTGGCATCTTTCCAGTATTCAAGATACGGTTAAACAGGTCAGTAAGTATAAGCACACCAAAAGAGCCCAACGATTTCCACGCCTCGATTGGGATGTCGTCAGGTCCTACCGCTTTTCCGTTCTTCATGCGTCGAAGACAATTACGAGTTTCGTCACGGGTTATTGGAGCAACAAGTCCGAGGTTAGGAGATAATTCAGGAGGAAGACTACAAGACTGCTGAGTGTTCAGCAGCTCCTTAAAGTAGCTTCTCCATCTCTCCTTCACAGAGGCATGACTACAAAGCAACGTGCCCCGAGAATCTCTGACGCAAAGACATTTTGTAATATCCTGCGTCGCTTTATCTCGAGCACGAGCCAGTTTGTATATGAGCTTCTGCCCCTCGACAGTTTCAAGTTTATCGTACAATGGCGACAAACTTTCTCTGCGGGCTCTGGCTACAGCTCTTTTGCTGGCCCGTTTCGCTGCTATGTACTCCAGTCTGTCTTCAGGAGAGTTGGAATGCTGCCACTCTTTAAACGCAGCCTTCTTTTCCTGAATCACCCCCTGCACCTGGTCATTCCACCACCATGTCTCCCTGTCGATGACACGCCCACCCTTAGTAACACCAAGAACTCGCTTGCCCGCCGCAATGATTGCTGAATGAGCTCGATCCCATGCAGTCTGAGCGGTCTCCGTGTTAGTCAGTAGATTTTGACTCTCCACCTCCGCCAAGAAGTCGGTCTGCATCGGCCCATTCAACAACCACCACTTAATCCTAGGCTTGCGTTTCTCAGCTACTTTCTTTTTCGGAGTAACATTATAGTCCATGACAAGGAGACGATGTTGGGCCGTCAGACTTTCGCCGGGAATGACCTTATAGTCGGTCACCCTGCCTATATGACACCGTCTAGTCAGCAAATAATCAATTTAAGTTGAGTGGGACCCGTTCTTATACGTTATAAGGTGCTGAGGTTTCTTCTGGAAGAAAGTGTTCACGATAGCCAGATCAGACGCAATGCAGGTTCTTAGAATATTTTCTCCCTCTGCATTGCGAAGACCATATTCAAAACCCCCGTGAACACGTTCATACACCTCAGCGGCCTTACCCACGTGGCCGTTCAAGTCCCCCCCAACTAAGACTGATTCGGTAGACGGTATAGCGAGTAGTACCTCTTCATACTGCTCCCAGAAAGTCTCCTTTTCAGCCGCGCTACAACCCACCTGGGGAGTATAAGCACTGATTAAGTTTGTGATAACGCCCTCGATCAGTACCTCTTCAGAAAGCGCTACCGCCACACCGTTTTTGCCTGTAGGTGACCCAGTGTATATAAGGCGGTAACCCTGCCCGATGTTATGAGACTTATTGCCCTTCCAGCGAGTTTCCTGAAGGAAAGCACACTGGACCCGACGTCTCATGAATACATCTGCGAGTTCTCTGCATCATCCGGTTAGAGAGCCAATATTCCATGTTGCAAAGCGGAGTTTCCGTCTGCGTACTGACTGTTTTTAGCCTTATGATGTATCCTACATATATAGAAGGGTAGGCGGTAGAGGTCAACGCCTCTGCTATCAGAGTGGTGTTCACAATCAGAACTGTCAAATTGCGCCACGAGGTTCATGGTAATTAATACTAAATCCGAATCAGACATTTTTAGATTCAGTCTATGAAGAAGTAATACCAAAACATTTTAACCATAATTTTATATGAACCATGTAAGTGCACATATTTCTATATTATTTTGGTAAAACTACCATAATTAATAGAAAATGATTAGAATAAAATTAACAAAGTTAAATAAGGGACGCGATTACATGTATTTCAAACTTTTTAATCTTTCGAAACATCTTCATAAAATGTCAGTTGGTGCTGTTCCGTTTATATATAAAACTGGAGAATAGCCAACATGTTGAGTGACACACACGTATTCCCGTGAAAATTATAATTAGGAAATTTATTATCACAGTCTTATAGTAGTGCGCTTAATAGCTACATTTTTCGTTATAGTCTATTGGCAGCTTGTTGATGATAAATGATATGAATGATGGTAAACTCAATCTGTAGGACAAAATGTTGTACCTTATATGATAATAGTTACTTATATGATAATAAGAAACAATAAATAATAAAACGCTAAAACCCCTCATTTGAAGCGTAACTACACATAATGAAAGACTTCGCCACATACTTCTCTTGTCACGGAGTTTGCAAAGCATGACCATGATGTGACTTCAACGGTTGTTTTGTTTGCGCTTCCGGTGTCTAATAACGGTCTCATGTAATGGAATAAAATTATAGATTGCGATATGTGTACTTCTAGCACGTTATTCTATTTAGGTAGTACAATAAATTAACAAAAATAAAAGTAGCACATAGGGTACGTGCCATCTATACGTCGTAACCTTGATTGTGGGCCTTGGATTACTTATTATAATTTTATAGCTAAAGTCAAATTAATTTTATTAAGGATTGGAGACTATATGTAACTTAATTTTACCTCTTAGCAATTGGGACGATTATTAATTTGACGTTTATAATATAAAAGTAAATTTAAAAGACGCTTACAGTTTTAAATGTAACAACAGTTAAGTATAAAGTACATATTGCCCTTTAACAATGACAAGGCGCACATATTATGACAACATATTGTATTTAAAAAAATTGTAAACTAAAATCATAATATATTATTTATATTGTACGAATATAGAAGACGAGACGAGGATTGAAATAAAACTAATATCTATCGTATGCTCAGTTAAAGTTTTATCTGAGAAATGTCTGCTCTACAGCTCGCCTTTATTGTATAAAATATGTATGAAAATTGTCGAGAATATTTTGAGTCTAGACTCCAGTCTATTCCTAAAATAAAAGCTAAAGCGGAATAGTAGATTAGTCTTTAAATAATGTGATATTAGTTATATTCTTACGAAACTCTTAATTTATAATAATCCATCATTTGCCACTAGCTCTGGAACCAAATTCCTGTCATAATTAAAACGAGAAAGATATATATGAAAAATAAATCAATGTTGGCTTGTCAAATAGAGATCATTTTTTTTTGTATTTTCTAAAAACGAAAACTTTTGACTTTTGTTTAATGCTTGAACCCGATTATCTCGAATGTAAGTATTTTTTTTAATTTCTTTTTACTGCCAATAATTTCTGTTAAAAATATCGGTCAAGTGAGCGTATAACTTGGGTGTCGAGGGTTCCTTACCTATTTCGTGTTGTAGGTATTCCGTTGAGAAAATTACTAGATTTCGATTACGCGCCGATTTTCATACAAAAGGCAAAAAAATTAAACATAAGCTTATCGTTTGACTACGTAGACTTAGAATGTTATTTATTTGGATTTTTTGATATTAATTTCAGCTTCATTCCTGCATTTTTTTTTCAAAAAGGTTTCGAGAGATGGACAGACAGACAGACTGACAACAAAGTGATCGTATTAGGGTTCCTTCTGACGTACGGAACCCTATAAATGGTGGGTGCCGATATATTTAAGGAGCAGTATTTAAAAATTATAACAGCCGATTGGTAACCGCATTCTAATTCTACCAATAAAAGAAATAATTATTAGCACGCTGTAGTACTAAAAACTATGTCCTTGATAGAACAGAACAAAACATAAAATAAAAACGGCAAAATAGCGCGAGATGGAGAGGTGCGAGGGGGCTGCGAGGGGACAGCGAGGGAGCGGCCGTGGCCACTTATATCGCTGTAACTAGGCCACTCAAGTGCGATGACACCGACGATTTTCGGCGCAAGCGACTGGTTCGCGAGCGATAAAGAATAAAGAGCGTCACTATCCCGCGCCCTGTTCCAATGGTGCCGACTGCCGACCAGTTGTCATTGTATGTACTAGCATAGTTTAACTTCGCTGCATTTATAATATGCATATAATTAATAAACTTCTATTATATTTATGAACTGGAAGCAATTTTTTTAAAGAACATATTGTTGCAGTTTTATTCTTGTATTGTCATTTCAATTAGTTATCTTTTCTTAACAATTTTTTACTACCTATTGTGCATTCTTGTACGACTAAAAAGATGTTATAATCCGTAAATCATAAATAGCCCACGAGAATACCTTAACAATATGAAACGTTTGCTGTCTCCTCATTAAGTTATTACGAAATGTAAACAGTTAGTAGATATAAGTAATCATAACAAAGTTTTATTAAAAAATATTAGAATATTTCTTATGTAAATGCAGTCATCACATATATGTAGATAATTGTGTAATATTTAAATATATAAATATAACCATAGTAAAATCATGGAGTGTATGATCTCTTTTTTGAACGAAGTAAAATTTGTACTAGCCCAAGTACCATACTAGAAAATAGTCCAAAATAACTAACTAACTTGGATTGTAGTAGGTAGGTACTACTTGTTTAATATGACGTAGAGGTAAACGGCATTATAATTGCCTATGCCTTTAGTGCCAGTTATATAAGTAATTACTAGATAAAGTAATGTAAAATAGGCTTATGTATCTAAATATATTGAATATATGTGATTTACATGTAATACTAAAATTTTATTTTAATTTATTCACTAACGTTCAACAGCTAAGATTGTATTATTTAACGCCAGCAAGCGTGCTCGCTCGCGTCCGATAACCACGCCATATTAAACAGGATAAATTTCGGCATAGCAACAGCATTGGCACTCATTGATATGAGCGAGCAAAAAGCGCGATCCTTGATTCGCTTTAAAAATCTTTTAGTAGATGTAATGAGAACATTCCACAAGCGGATTCACCGACTACTTATTGAATATAGATAAAAAATAAATCTACACTTACTGGTAAGTATAGATTTATTCAAGTACATTTTTTTCTATAGTTTTAAGAATAAGTAAGTTGTGTCAAGTGTGTTAACATCTGTACTGTGACATATGTGCCTATAAAGAGTTAATATTTAATAGCATTGTCTGCTTTGCATGTTGCATTATTAACATAATTAAAAACTGTTAATGATTGATTATATTCTGCTATAATTTGAGAATTATCGGTTAACGCAAAGGGTAGGTAGCTAACCTCATCATTTTATGAAAACGCTATAAATAATCTGTCGCCAAGGGCAACATCATTTCTATTGATCGTAGAAATTGTTTTCCTGGTAGGTACGTACGTCTATTCACTACCATGGAGGTAATTTCCTCGGTAGTTTTCCATCTTTGTTTCATTATCAATATTATAACAAGAACCGAGAATTTATTACGCTTGCTGTTTCTAATTGAGTACATTTTTTATTTGCAAAATTGTAATAAAGTGGCTAGAGCCTATCCAGAGCATATTTAGAATATTATTGTAACTGAAGTCTAATTTTATTTGTGTTTTTTTTAAGATAAGAAAAATGTTTATGTATATTAAATACCAAAGTGTCGTTAGTGGGTCGTGATAGCTCATGTCATTAGAAATCGAGCCGCGGGTGGCGGTTGCGACACAATAGTTGCACGAGCTGACTTGTTAGAAAGGTCGGTACATTTTTTCACGGGTGTGAAAGTCGATGTTGAGGTGGCGGGCATTATTTTGGCATTGCCTAAAACAGCTTGGATTGGTTAAGAGTGGCCATAGAGCGATTTATTTATCGGTGCCGTGCGCGTTAAGTAGAACCTCATACAAGCGTTATAGTATTATTTATTATTACAATAATATAAATTACAAAAAAATGTTGTAATATTATTATTTATAAGTATAATCAGCAATTTTATTTCAATCACGAGAAAAGCAACATGCGATATTCTGGGAGTCAAAGAACCCTTGAAATCACATTGTAATAGGCAAATGACGAAGAATACGTTGTGTGTAGTTTTTTAACAGTTAGCATTTGGTCAAAGGGGCGTGCACCTTGGACCGACCACAACGAATATTGACATGCAAGAATTTAGCCCATCACCCATCCTTCTTCTGCTTTCTTAGAGCAATTACTTTGTCTCCCTCCGACACGTTTCACCTCCAAATGCTATTTGGTACTCGGCTATTCCAGACAGACCTGGACTTGTTAGACAGGTTTCTAAAAATAGCGAAATCAGGCGACTTTTTTTGAGAATTTCTTAACTTACGAGTAGGTCCATCGCCATGTGTAATATAGGTACATATATACGCGGTTATATTGTTATTCTAAAAAATAAAATAGACTCTTGAAACCTATATGAGAATTAAAATTATAATTATATGCAATATATTATCAGTAGTGTAAATATATAAAGTGGTATGTTTTATGTTAAAATAAAGTAACAATAATTTTTATTAAGTTCATGTTTATTTCTGGTTACTATAGTATGTCTACCGCTGTTTAAAAAAAAACACTGCATATATATATATATATATATATATATATATATATATATATATATATATATATATATATATATATATAAGTTCATGTTTATTTCTGGTTACTATAGTATGTCTACCGCTGTTTTAAAAAAAAAACACTGCATATATATATATATATATATATATATATATATATATATATATATATATATATATATATATATATATACATATATATATATATATATATACATATATATATATATATATACATATATATATATATATATATATATATATATATATATATATATATATATATATATATATATATATATATATATATATATATATATATATATATATATGTGTTTAACCAACATAATGTAAAGCTGTAAGGATACCTTTTTTGTTTGAAAACTAAGCTCTAAGCTATAACTCGAGCTCTAAGATTATAAATTGGTCTCATGACTTTCTTTTCGAGAACAAATATTGAATTAATATCTGTGGCGTTCCCCATAATAGAATCCTATAAGAAAAAATATTATGAGAACAACTACATTAAAAATGTCTGTCAGTATCAAACTTACTTTTTTAATTGCGAACGCGGCAGAGCTTAGTTTATCTGCGAGTGTTTCTCGGTGGGCATTCCACTGAAATTTAGAATCTATGGTTATACCCAAGAACATTGTTGATTCCGTAACGCTAAGGGTGTCATCTTTAATAGGATGATTAAAATTTTAACAAATGCAATACAATTACTTTTTTTTGGCATTAAGCACAAAGTTCAACCAAGTTACAAGTGCTAGTAACTAATAAGGAAAGTCTTCAATGACTGTCCTTAACTTCTCTCATACTATAAAAAAAACGTTTTCTATAATTTAGCTCACCGTAAACCTCACCGTAAAAAATACGGGACCTTTTAAAAGTACTTTATATTTTATTTTTAAGAAACGATTTCAATCAAATCAAATCAACGATTTCAACAGTATCCAATGAAATGCACAACATTTTGTTTAAACGACTTGGTTTATAAATAAACAATACCCGCATTTCACAGGTATCACTTGCGATTTAGTTTATATTTTGTATTTCTTAACTTCTTATTTCGCAATGCAGACCAATGGATTTCAAGATATAAAACTGTTTATTTGTGTATGTAAGATCTTCATTTTTGTATGAACTGTTCATTGCTATCCCCAATACAACGGTTAGATTTTTAGAAAGAATACTACTATAAGATTACGAACGGAAACTTCTAAAAGTAATATTTTATTTTTAATATATGGTTTAACAATAACATTAAATCAAATGTACGACATTTTCTAAAAAAAATAAGTTAAATGTGTAATGCATATGCGTATTATATTAGAATAAAGCTAAGATTTGTGATTACGTAGAAAATATTTACAGCACCAAAGCGCGAAATAATGTACTAATCATTATCGTGTAGATCTGTAGAGTGTAGACCATGGGGGTGAAGCCGCTAGTAGCAGCATATGTATATATTTTATTATTAAAATACTCAAATTTTGATATACCTATATAACAAACGCAAAGTAGGGATAAAAGTTGTTTCACTCTTTGTAGCATATCAATAAAATTGATATTTTATAAGATATTAAAGTTTTAAAATAGGGGAGCGGAGTTATCGTCATGTCGTTTTCTATAAGGAGCGTCTATCTACAGTACTTACTATTTATATTATAAAGTGATTTCAGGAATTACTGGTTCGAATTCTTTTTATATTGAATTTCCTATCTATCGACGAATGATAATGTTTATTAGAATTACAATAGGTATGAAAAATTTTCTTTTGTATGGTATAAGCAAGTATAGGAACTTAAAGACATTATTTATAGTGTGGAGAACCTCAAGAAATGAAAGGTTAGGAAAACCAGCTATGGTGAATAGTAATGGAGTAACAGTAAAAAATATTGCGAAAACGGGAGAGCTTGAGAGATTCCGGTGCGTGCGCTGCGGAAACGGCTTAAGTGAGGCAAAAACCATGTTTGACGGAATTGTTCCCTTTAAATAGTTCTTATTAACGTCCGCTCCAGCACGTAATTTACGCCTAAGTATAATCCTCAGTAAATTTATTGATATTTCACAAAAAATAAACGGTTGTTAACGAAAATATTGGAAACACTAGATGCGTAGTGTAGGTCATAATTGCATTTTAGTGTATGTGGTTTAGGTATCGTGATATCCTAAAAGTTATCAACGATTTAAAATGTAGGGTCAGCGCCTACATCGTCGCAATGCTTTATACATTATATATAAAATTATGTATTGTCTGTTACTATCGATGTGCTCCTGTGCATGTATACATATATATACTAATGTGGAGTAAGTGTACAGTCTTCTACCATCTTCTACTTATACGAAGAGAGAAAAATTTTATAATATGAAACGTATTCTGATAATATCTAATACTGATAGTTACAAAAAGCTGCCTAAAACATGCTTTGAACATGCATTCATAGTAACTATTGATAAAGTAATCTAAAAATAGGACACGAGATTATATATTATTATTATAATTATATCATAATGTGCACAAAACACTTTTCTTAACGTAAGTGCACTAAAATACGAATGTGAAAAGTCTGGTTATGTCCATATACTAAATACATTATTTATACGAATTTCAATAATAGCTTGCCTAATATGAAGGAATGTATTAATTACGCATATAATATTATTATAATATATCACAGTGAATCAGAGTATATTGATGATGTACAATTTTGTTTACTTAAGCGACGAAGCCTCCAGCGGGTTGCTAGTATTTTTAATATTTCGTTAGCATTTACGTTTCCTTAAATTTTCTTGTCATCAAAATTACTTAAATAGCAAAAACGCGAGGTTTAAATCTACGTAACCATTTTCTGAAACCTACCATTCTGTGCTAAGGCTATGCCACTATAGTTACTAAGCCTGATTACATATTAAAGTACACTTAGAACTTAGAATTAAGGAATTTTCTAATGGAGATTTATTTTTTACGGTTAATTGTTAGTTTTTTTAGTTCTGCTGCATTCTGATTATACAGATATATGTATACAAATAAATTTGTTCTACTGACAAGCGTATTTTGATCTGTGATGTTAAAGTGAATGTTGCAAAATAACACGGTGTCATTAACACCTAACTTATTTAGCAAGTAGACTAAATATTATAATAAAAATTATATATTAAAAAAATATACGACTCGGCTTAGTTCGTTATCCAAATTAAATGTTAAGTTAAAATGTCGAAGGAATTCGGTTTACGATTCAGGTGCTTTCTTTCGGATGTCGACAACTATGTTAATTTAATATTTTAATTAAGTTTCGGTGTTTGTTATAAAATGCTTGCATTATTTAAATATTATTATATTTATGAGGATTAAACTCTCAACGTCTTGAATACTGGCCGAAAGTAAATAACGGTGTCTCTTGACACTAAGCGAAGCTGAAAACAAAATATTTAGCACGTATGACAACGTGACAAAGTTTTTTATATAAAAAAAATAACCACATATCTAATATTATTGTTATTTAACAATATTATTTATTTGTCAAATATAAAATACTGTATAAGTTTATAATTATATAGTTTAGTACGATTAATAATAATCTTATAACTATATGTTTTTTATAGTTTGATAAAAACATTAGTTATCATAAATATATTAGATTAATTATTAAATAATCTCGTTAATAAGGTATTTATTCTTCATCGAGGACGTCGTGTCGGAAATAACACTGACAGTTGTGGGTTCAATTTCCACTTGGGGGAATCAATTTCTTTTCCTCGCTCTGGTAAGCCTTCTGTACTAAAGTACCGACAAAGGTAATAATACAGTAAAGATGATTACATGGACTTACAATTTTGATTTTTTCTGTGCTTCAAGGAATACCGACTACATTAATTTCTGCCTTATACCTACATCATACAATTTTGAAAAAATGTACATACTAATGTATAGACAGACAGATAGCAAACTACAAATATAACTACAACTACAAGGGTTCCATTTTTTACTTTTGTGATACCTTACAAATCGGTTAATTCTTGGTTGGATCTGAAATAATGATAAATTGAAAAATAAAGATATTTATTGGATGAAAAATCCACTGAGTAGCTAGTACAGAGCTAGAGATAAATATGTACGAGTATAATATAATTTTGCTACTCTATGTATTGCACATCTCTTGCGGGCATAATATAATATTCCATTGCGTGGACTTTATGGAACTTGCCATGCTTCAATGGTTTTCATTTGTCAAAGCAAACTGTCTACTATACTGAACAAGTTTTGCTAAATCAACAATTCAATTTTTTATAATTTTAGCTGTTCTATTACAGGTTTTCATCGGATGTTCTAGATCTCAAACTCTTGAATTTATAATGTCACACTAAAGAACTTTTGCTAAAGCAGAATTTCAAATCAATTATAGCCCATTTTCTGTCGAGACTTAATAGCTATACAACAATTGGTTCATTGAAATCCGTCCAGTAGGTGCAAAGAAGTGCATGTACCAACAGACAAGCAAACAGACAGACAAAATTCATCGGTTCATCTGTTCCATAGATTAGCCGGAACAAACGGAGACAGATTGACAGACATACATTTAAAAAAATTTTTTTTTGCTTTAGTAACGTTTAACTAACTATACTCACTCGGAAAAACTCAGTTATTTTGAAATCACAAACAGACATTCCAATTTTATTTATATGTTTAGTTTCAGTCAAGTAAATTCAATAATTTCTTGGAGTAGACACGCGTTTAGTTGGTTATATCACGAAACGGTATGTTATCTGATTAACCCACATCAAGATTTGATCATTAGATAATTGAGAATATCATGAAATGCACCCACCTAATAAAATATAATATATCAAACAACTTCATACATTTGTCTTACTAATTTGTTATTTTATTGGAGTTTGCGACACTTGCTATATTTCCATTTTGGAACCAAAAATTATACCGCCTTTACCACGTGAAGGTACTTCTAGCTTAAGCTAACTAAAAGTATATTGAAAAATGTCCGTCTAGCTGAACAAAGCTGCTAAGACGCCATTGTCAAATAGAATGTAGCTGATATTTTTAGTTCAGCATCACATTACAGGTCTTTGACTCTTAAAGAAAATAAAAAAAATACTCACTAGCCAATTTATGGTAAAAAGTAATTTTGCTTGTCTTTTAGATAAGATGTTTCAGGTGGCTGTAATTTTCTTCAGCTCCATGTTCTGTTCTGGATCATTATTACCAGAAATCTTTATCTTACAAAAGTGAATACATTCAGACGTTGTTTCACTGCCAGGATATTTTAATGATTTGAAAATTTTGTTTGCCACATTTTTACCAGCAGCAACTATTCAACACAAAAATATAATAAAAGTAATTTCTGAGACCAAATAAACTATTTGACTTAACTTTATGACATTAGTATTTATATGTTGCCTATCATACTTATCAATATTTGCTAACGCACTTTTCGTTATTTTGAGGGTTTCGTACCTCTAAAGGAAAAAACGGAACTCTAATAGGGTCACATTGTTGTCCGCCGGTTTATCTGTCCGTCTGTCAATACCATTTTCTCTTAACTGCGTGGAGGTATCAAGCTGAAATATTTATGCCGGTAATGTCGTGAAGCACAGAAAACATCAAAATTTTTAAGTCGCAATCAAGGATACAATCGTTTATGCTTAATTTTTTGCATTTTGTATGAAAATCGCCGCGTAATCAAAACCTACATAGTACTTCCCGCTAACCCAGAGTTATGAAATTAGAAGAAGAAGGCAAGACAAGAAGGTAGATTTTATAGTACTATAAAAGTAAAAAACTCTAAAATTAGAAATTTGTAGGTAGGTAAAGTTGTACTACGGTGTCCTACAATCGTGAAGTTATTGTGGAACCTCCAATGCGCAAGTACTCGAACAGCACTTGCGCACTGGAGCTTCCACTCACACTTGAACAATATTTTTTTTTATATTTTAACGTTTCTTTTATGGTTAGATTTTCCAAATATTTAGTTATAATAGTTGTATCAATGGCAAAATCGTATTTTCCGTTGGGTTACTTTTGTATAGGCGGCACTTCCTTATTTCTTATAGTTGAACTGGTGTATTATGATTTATGGTAAATCAGGTGTTCAGTCAGTTCCGTATTCAAATTCAGCCATAATATGTGTTTTACCTAAGCTTACAACAAAATGTCCACTATTCCAGTATTTCTAAGATACATCAGACATACATATGTGTGATATTTCCAAACACACAAATAGATAGAAAAAAAAATTATAGGCTCATGTTTTGTTATTATATTATTTCATTATCTACATTAATTTATTTAATGTAGAAACATATTTTCTACTATTTTATTACAGTAACATAGATAAGTTTTTAATAAATATTTTATTTTTAAGAATAAAGTACTTGTTTCATATATCTACTAGTATCTTCTCATTCTCATACAGAGAAAGGAGCTGATAAGTGCAAGATATGCACATTTACTGAGATGCGATGTATTGTTAGCCTACATGTGCGTCACAAAGGATTTAGGTGGCAATAAGTGATGTATTCACTCTTAATATGAAGCAGGATATTGTCACTCAAAAGTTAATCAGGTCGGTCTGCAGTAACGTGCAACATGACGTTCTGTTCACGCCACAAGTCTACCTACCTACGAATGACGACGATATGTATACGATACAAAAATATCGTTATATTAATTATACAACACATTGTATACATGTATGTATAATGTGATACATTGTTAATTTAAATTTAATCTAATCTGATATGAAATTGAAATATCTAATAAAATACAATAATTAAAGAAATCGTGAGAATTAACTTTAATACGTTACAATATAGAGGCAATTTTAGGTTTGTCTGTTGTCGAAAATTAAATGCAACGGTAATTGTTGTATTGTACATTGGCGACGCTGGAAGCATAAAATCTCGTAATATAATCAAAAAATCATGCAGCTAGCCAAAAGATAAAGCGATTGTGCATTTTAATTACAACAAAATTAATCCAACGAGTTCCTGATAATGTATTAAGTATTACTTATAAAGAAATAATATATGAAAACTAAACTGTAGTCTGTAATTAGATGTGTTTACTACTTAATTATTTTCCTGTTACTTGTATAGCTACAGGATATACTAATGAAAGTCAAATATTGAAAATATCCTTGTAAAGTTTAACGCTATATTCACATCTTGTATATTTATATAGTTCATAATTCTCCTGTTCGTATGCTTCGCTCCTACGTCCTATTTCCCTTAAATGGCGCGACCAATTTAGATAATATGTTTTGTATAAGATATTTGTATTTTTTTAATATACTATAGAGATTTGATGTCAAGCACTTAAGATTATTATTTTTTTTTTTAAATTAGTATAGACTTACATAATATATTATACTGGAAGTAGGTACTTTACACAAGTGTTTTTTGTTTTCATTTCAGTCTAATATAAGCCAAACTGTAATTGGTGCAGAAATTACCAGATTCTTTAATTAAAAAATTAAAACATTTTGAATATCTTCAGTTATGTTAATATACAAATGTTTACCTTTTCGTACTAAGTGATCTTGTCTTATCTTGAAAATGAAATTCTGAATCTTTGACATATTATACTCAATTTAACGATAATTCAATAACATACTAATTTATATGTGGCACGATAAATATGTATGTAGGTATACAGGTACAGGCGACAGCTGCTATATTAGCTAAATTGACCGTATAAAACCTTCACCTGCACGAAATCATATCACCTGCGCCTAGAAATGTAAGTAAATAATTTAGGTTAAATTATAATCAAATTTTTATCATACCAATTACAAATTTCGAATATTATTAAATACAAGCCACCCATCAAGACGCATCCTTATTTTTAATTAAATAAAAGGGTTACAATTGTAAGAATATTTATTAAATATCTTAAAGGAATAAGGTATAGGTTTACTCAATCAGTCGATAGATAAGAGGAGTCAATTATCTATACATTGAATATAAACTAAAAGAACATCGGTCAAGTGCGAGTAACACTCACGCAAATAAAACTAACAAGAGATCACAAAATTAAATTTGCGGTTGTATGCACTCATTTTCTATGCAGTGAACTACGTTATAAGTTTGTAATGGGATATCTCTAAAAATTTCCATTGTTCGGATTTTTTCTTTTGTTTTTACTGTAAACTCTAGCATATAGCCAAATTTCATAACTCTAGGTCAACGGGAAGTTAGTTGACTGTAGGTTTTGATTACGCGGTGATTTTAATATGCTATATAAACAATTCAAAGGAATTAAACATAGTCGCTCATATTTTTTAATTGCGTTGACATAGGAGTTTGATTTTTGCTGTGCTCCAAGAAGTCATCGACTTGGATATTTGACATTAATTTAAGCTTGATTCCTTTACGTGATTTAGGGAAGGAAAATGGTCTTGACAGTTAGACTGACACGCAGACAGGCAAATAGACAAACAGACAACAAAGTGATCGTATAAGAATTTTGTTCTTTTTTTGTGGTACGAAACCCTAAGAATATTTATTTTTTGTCAGTCTGTCCGTGTGTTGTTCGCCTTTCGTACAAATACTAGGTATAGGACAGCTATTGATGGTTTTTTTTGTTAAATAACAAATAGTCATGGGCAACATACAGATTATGATTTATTTTAAAGGTTGATTTAAGACCCTGCCTAATATATAAGAGATATCAATATACCGCCTCGAGAAAATTGGTCAACATCATGAGCACTTTCTGATCACATAAAAAAAGGACTGTCTGACCTCAATTGCCCAGTTAAGACATATAAATGAATCGCCTTAGAACAAATTGTTTCAACGTGATGGGCACTTTCTGATAACGTTGGAAACTTGACTTAGTCCAAGTGTACATATTATTTATCATCCCTCTATTTTACACCTTTAGGGGAGAATTTTATCCATGTTGCCTAAACAGATAATTTTTATTTCTAATCATGACCCTGTATATCAATTTTTATACTGTTAAGTCCAGAAATGAGAAATTTTTCATACAAGAGAGAGAATTTGTTCATTTCGTCTACACAGATCATAATTAATTATTTATGTTCCATTTACCAAAAGTTATGTACCTATTTTCATACTTCTAAGCCTAAATGAGAAAATTCCATGTAAACTTTACACCCTCTTAGGGGTGGAATTTCTAAAAATTCTTGGCTATGCGTTGATATATGTCTGTCAGGTTTGCCTTTTATATATTAAGTATTAGATCTTATATATTAATAAATGCCTGTACATTCAATATATTTATGTTAAATTTGTTTCGGCAATGAGATAAGACCATGCTTATGTTGTACAGATTCCAAAAAATTAAGGGATATTTATGGACCGATGCCTTACCCAGTTCAATAGGCTGTGCACTTTATATAGCTCAAATAAGATCTATACCTTATATCCATACTTATATTATAAAAGCACGTAAGCCGAGAAGTAACTGGTTCGAATTTATAGTTCGTTCGATTGAGGTTTGAGGAATGTTTTCCCTCATAACTATTTCTAAACTGATATAATAATTTGAGATAATAAGGAATTATGATTGTTATGTTGCAATAAATATTAGATTTTCAATGATTCCTCTAAAACACGAATGCAGAGACGAGGGAGTAAATTACTTCAATTATTGAAATCGGTACGTTTAATTGAACAATACATTTATATTAGATACGTAAGAAGAAAGTAATATTATAAAATATAAGAATAATGATATAAAGCACATATAAACTATTGAACCGATCGTATAAACGAACAGGTTGTATTTTTTATTAACAAACAAAAATCCTTATTCAGATAACGATATTTACTTGCAATCCAAGGTATCAAAATTTTCATATTAGTAGTCACTACAAGTGCGCTACAAGCATACTATACTAAAACGTTTTTCGTTTATTAAATGAAAAATCATGTAGTTCATGCGGGCGATGACGCGGTAGAGTCACTAGTCTATATTTTATAATTTTGTGGGAAAAGATTTATTTAGACTTTAAATTTTTTTTTATTTAGTTACATACTTAATTACCAAATGTAATCAATTAACTTCTAATATTATATTAAATCATCTGTATAACTTAGGCTTGTATTTTTATTGTGCTAGGTCTTAAGCCATCGTGATTACAACTTAGCTCTTAAAAGATCGCAATTACAAGTAAAATGTATAAACAGGACGTGTTGCATTCGGAGTGTGTTTTTGGAATAGTAATGTCTTCGTAATGTTTTTTAAATTATTATTTTAGTTAATTATTACACGCGAAGTTGTATGGTGCGTTGTTTTCGATTTTCCCATGAAATATATTTTCCTCTTCACTCTATCTTCGAGAATCAAAAAATTTTCTTTATTGTTTTATTAACTAAGGGATTCAATTTTGAATTATACTTGTCTCTATCTTTGAAAATTGCAATATTCCATATTCATTTTTATGAGCTATTTTATGCCGTTTACATTAGGGGTGGGTTTTCCAACATTCAAGTTCTATAGCTTGCGTTGTGCGCTGATCTCTAGGGAAGTTACTAAGTAACCTTTCAGTATCCAGCCGTCAAATTATTATAAATTAATGGTGTGTTCATTTTTTATATAACGATTTGTATGTATATTATGTTTTGTATCTATATGAATTTTTAATATTTCGTTATTGCTATTTTTATTTTAAGGATTATTATTTTTGTATGAGAATATCTAATTTAATAAAATATTTTAAGATAATATTTCCTTATCTAGGGTTTTGTACCTCTATCGGTCAAGTGCGAGTAGTTCTCTATTTTTGTAGGATTTTCGCAGAAGAATCAAATTATAAAAATTCACAAATAAATTTGCAATTGTTTCTTTATACTATACTATAAGTTCAGTGTTGTTTATACTATAAGTTCTAATTTATTGATAAATCTTATGACTCTTTGTCAACGGAAAGCACACTTTTTCATGCTAAATGCAAATAATTAAGCATAGATGCTCATATCTTTTGTTTGTATTGACTAAGGAGTTTGAATTTTTCTAGGTTTCAAGAGACCCTCGATTTTAATATTTGGTATTAACAGACAGAAAGACAGACAGATGTATAACATAGTGATCTTATAAGGGTTTTGTTTTTATGTTGAGGTAAGGGACCCTAAGAATGGAACCATTACAGGATAACATGTTGTCCGTCTATCAAGATGAAATGAATTTCAATCGATGTTCCTGTATATTTTTGGTAGAGCCAATAATAAAATGAAAGACTAGTTATTTGAGTGATTTACTTGAATTATATATTTTTTTATTATTATTGTGTTTAATATTAATAAGGTGTCAGTAGGAAACGGAAAATATTATAAAGTAAGTATCCTTAGTAATTTCACATGTTGTATCAAGTTAATTTAATAAAAATACAATAATATATTTATATCTCATTGGTTATTGGTAATTTATTTAGAAAAAATTATGATAATTAGTTTATTCGCCTAGCCGTTGCCAATAAATCGTTAGTAAATTATCAAAAAAATGTAAGCCCATAAAATACTGGAATGCGGCACGCCGTTGGGCGGAGCGTGCGAGGGCGGGCCAGGGGTGTAACCTGTAGGGCCTCATTTTTGTGGGTCTAAGAACATAATTTAAAGTATTATTTCTAGTCAATTGTTGAGAAATGAAAGAAAATGTGAAATAGTCTCATTAAAATATTTTTATTTATAAAAAGTACAAGGAAACTGAAATAATTATTCGCAATGCATACAATTTTCATCGCAAATGCAGAACTATTTTATCAATCGCAACGCTGAAATTACAATCAATTAAAGAACGTTGCAGAACGTGGCGGCCGTGTAGACGTCAGAGACCAAGGGCTGTAATGAAATAAAGACAATTAATAGGTGGCCGTCACAATTGTTTAACTCGTTCTAACCGTTGTAAGTTAAAATTTTAGGCAAGGTGAATGAGTACGGAAAGGTATGAGGTGGGGGGCGCGGCGCGGCGCGGGCGCACATCCGCTCGCTCGCGGATTGCCCAATTCCAGCCGTAGAAACGAATATTTCATCATAAACCGCTATTTCTAAACTAATAATTTATAAATTTTAATTATAATTATAAAACAATTATTATAACGAAAGTAACTACATGCTATGTCACTTGCAGAAAATTCAGCGATTTCGCATCTGAAATATTAACAGGCTGCGTAATCTCCGACGTCACTGCGGACATAACTAGATGACAGGTTTTGACGAGTTCAATGATTCTTCTGTTCAGCTTCTGTGATGATATTTAATGTCAATCATATAGGAGAGAGAAAAAGACTGACTGACGTTACAAAGTCGAGTCAATTCCTCCCGCCGACACGACTGACATAATTCTTCATGTTTCTCTTCATATTTCTTCTTAAATTATAATTCTGTTAAAATAAAATGAAATTTACACGTAATAAATTTTCCCGCCAATTCATTGCTGCTGACTTCCGCAGTCACATGACGTATTTAATGAGAAGATGACTAATTATAAGTAAGCGCAAATTTAAGTAAAACTACAAAAAAATTCTAAATATTATTTACTAGATTACAAAAATATTAAAACTGAAATTATCAACACAATGAAAATTTAAATATTAAGGCCAATAACACTTCCTAAACGAAACTTAAAACGTCACTAGAATTTCCTATATTCAATTACGTCAACCACGCTATCAGTCCGATGTGAAACTAACAAAAAATTGTTGAATATAGATAAACTTCCATTGAGGCATAGTTCGAGTTCGGATACGAGCGTGTCGGACCAGGATCAAATAGCGAATGGAAGCACGTAACGGAGAGCGATGGCGTAATGACGATCGCTACGGGAGGGGCAGAGGTGGGGGAAGTGCGGGGTGCGGCGATGGGGGGAGGTGAGGTCGAGGGGTGACGACGCGGGGCGTGCTGCGCGCGCAGAGAAAGGACATAAGTGGTGATGTAATCGCGATCGATGCACTCTGTACCGTGCGAAGCAACCGCTACGGCTAATACTGCGATCCACAACTCTATTCACGAAGGTTATCAAAGTTTTATTTCTAATGCCAACGATGTTTATTGATGACGTTCTTAACTACGAGGGAAGTCAAAACTGATACGTGATTTTTTCAAAACAACAGCTTAAAAAAGAATTATGTCGCAGGTCACTGACCTGATCGTGCGACACGTGCAGTTTTAAGCCACGTGCAGATGCTGCTAAATTTTTAAAAGCACAAGTACTTAAATCAGCAAGGGAATGTGAATTTGTTATGAGAAATTATTTTGAAATGGAACGTTAGTTGATTTGCTAATCTAGTATTCCGTATTGATCAAAGAATAGCTAATAGCGAGCGCTCGGGGGCCGTCGGCTCGGTCCGTGGCTGTTCGGAGTCTAAGTAGGTCACACGTGTAAACGCTATCCCCTCCAAGTCGGCCTTGGCTTACTTTGAATCAAATGGCACCTCCCCTTCGCCGTTTGTTTCGCACTACTCCTATGCTGCAGTATAGGAGTAGTAAACTTTATTTTTAAATATTTGAATTTGAAATATCATTTCTCTAACGTGATAAATAAGTTCCCTTCAAACATAATAATGTTTCAGATAACACAATAAAATAATATTCTGTTTTATTATCACGTAAAACACGTGCTCTACCAACACAACAATATATTGTACGTATCTAATTTGGAATTAAACCGTTATATAATATAGACAAATCATTTTAAGCAACATATAACGAACAAGTTAGCATGGTAATAGCTATCTAACTTGGACATATCTTCGAGGTCGGACCGCCCGACGCGGCCCCATCGAATAAAGCACTCTGCTGATGATGAAAACCGCGCTTCTGGTGACCTCGTTCGGATCTAGGACAGCACCCGAAATAACTAGAGCACCGTCACTGCGCAGTCGCTAACAAAATTCATAGCCGAGTATATTAACAACCGCTTTACCGAGACCCCCGGGTGGAGGAGTACACTATGCTGCAAAACGGTCGATATAAATATTCCAAAAAGCAGCAAACGTTCAGGCCGTATTGGACATGTAAGGCTCGAAATCGACCTCATACGCCACCAGTTGTACCTACTGTACGTAGGTACAACTGGTGGCGTATGAGGTCGATTTCGTTCCTAGACTATAATTTCTTAAATGATGAAAAAAACAATTTGGTACACAAGTAAATGACCCAGATTTTGTATGAATAAAATGGCTAGAGTAACGGATGCTGTTGCACAAGCAAATAGTCAAAACTAGAGCGGCTATGAATGATAACATTTGTTAGGAACAAATGATGCAAACGAGACAAAAAACAACGGTGTACGTAGTCAAGAAACACACACGTTCTTTTTGAAATGAATTATTAATAAAATGATAAAATTTACATTGACATATTATGTAAAATTCTTAAATATGTATATATTTGTTAGTAACATAATTCTCGTCACATAGTGTTCAGTGTTCAACATATTGAAAATGAAATACTCATACATACATTAAATTAGTTGATTCATATAAATGTAATTATGAATACTTTCATAGTGTTAATAATTTACAAATACGTAGATTCTTTCTTTTTCATACTTTACTGCTGCACATGCTATTATAATAATTTTTCATATTACCTACAGGACATACTTTTCTTTTCTTAGGTCTTTTAATTTTAATAGTGCTTTGTATAATAACGATGCAATAATGATTTGTCTAGCATCTGTTAATCATTGTTACAATAGTGTAAAAAGGTTAAGGCTTATAAGTTATTTAAAAACAAGACTGAACTTAAGGTTGCTAATGTTTTTTAAATTATTTTCTTATTATTTTAATCATAATATAAAATAAATTATAAGAATTTTCTTTGTTAATACGTTCCTATCATCTAATTACAACAACAACAAAATTAAACATGAAAATGTAAGTTTTAAGGTCACTTGAAATCCTTATCATATCCGGTTGTTATTTCAGCATAATCATGTTTATTCAGTTGTGATAAAATGAAGTTAAACATCTTCACGAATTTTGTAAAATTATAAGAATAAAACATGGTGCACACACACACATACACACACACACGTACGCTATATGTATGCATATGTAGGTAATACTATTAATTATTCATGTCTATGATGAACAGCAGCAGCACCCGCTCGAATCGTAGTATTAACCTGGTAAATGTTATATATCAACATATATACGAATTATATCTATAATTTTCGAGGCCAATGAATTATACACACTGGAGACGGCACATCAAAAGTGTTAATGATTGATAACACAAATAGTAGGAATGTCGCCAGCATAATAAAGACGTCGTTGGAGAAATCGCTGATACAGTGAAGGCACAGGAAAACAGTGGAAAATATCGCTTGCGTCACTTACCTGGAGTATAGGTGTACAGGAGTACGGGAAGCGGCAGCTGGCGGACGACAACGGCCACGGCGTCTCTGGCTTCGGTCGGCGGTGGTATGCCTATGGCGGCCGCTGTGTTATATGTATTTATGAGTATTGTGGTGGCTAGTACGCTGGCGCGCGGGCCCACGTCGACGCAGAGCGATGCCGCATTGTGTTCTATACAAGTATACGTATGCGCGGAAGAAGTTCTGGCTTCATCGCCCCCCCAACCCCTTCGCCCCGCAACTGCGTCGCATCGGATGCTCAAACGCTAACGCTCTATCCTCAAACGGAAACGCTACAATCGCTTTGTTCCATTACAACTGTTAAAATGTAACTTCGCCAATTACTCTGAATTAATTTTATTTTTATTTCATATTCAATTTCTTAATCGCATATTAGTAATATGGCATAATTTTTGAAAGAAAAAGATTAAGAAATCATCAATAAAAGCTTAAAATTAAAATTTTTGATTTGATCTTTTACACAATTTTAAGTCGTTGTCTAAACATAAAGCGAAACTACTTGTAAAATTTAAATCATTTTTCAAAATGGAATATTTTTATAGAAATAGGCATCATACATTTTGATATACATACATAATTTTTTTTTGATATAATAATAATAATAGTACCTATTGCTTTAGATATATAAATTTAACACGATACATTTTAAAAAGTAAAATAATAATATCTAAAACTCATACTTTCTTTACGTTCATAACTATACTTCTTGTTTTTATTTTAAAATTATTAATATTCAAAGTAAAGATAACCCAATAAGATTTTATTAATGATAAGACTTATAAACGTAGTTTATAAAACTCATAAGTATAATAACTCTGGCGAAGAACTGCTCTTTGTTTTGTTTCGTTATAATAGAGTTTTATATTATCTCGTTTATACAAAAGTATACTATAAAAGTTTACTTTCATTTGAATTAGAAATTTGTACAAATATGCAGTGTATGGTAAAATTATTTTAAAATTTAACTATAATTCAAGCAATATATTAAAAGAAGTGGAAAGTTATGGGAGATACGGCTCAAATGATTAAAAGTAAATTTTCCAGTGGCACATCGCTACATACGGCCATCATAACCGTGGAGCCACACCGTACTGCACGTAGTAAACGTATATATTTTTCAGTTTACCGTAATCTTTTGATAAATAATTTATTCAATACTCATCTCTATCAAAATAAATCAAGTAAGCGCTACTTCTATGTACTATAAAGAAAATCTTTATAGTTATTATTTGAAAACAATCAACAAAATAGGCTACATATATAATAACAAGGATAGGCTGATGATGATGGTACAGTCTTAGGGTCCATATAGAGGCATACAGTTATTTGAGTCATAAAGCTTTCTTTCAAGTGGATTATGGAAATAGAAATAATATGTACCTAATAAGTAAATTATAAAATGTATCCTTATCATAAAGGACAGAATATACTGGTATAAGTATGATATGTCAGTATAGGAATACAAAAACAAAACTACACTGTTTGTTTTAAATTTATATTAAAATATTTTTGCGTGTACACACATACTTTTCAATTACGAATTTACTACATATTTGCAATTTTATTTGCGTAAATTACATGCATAATTATTACAACAATGTTTCATATTCTATATGTTCGTATAGTCAATTTTTTTCTCATGCAAGAACAGCTACTACAGCGCATTTGGGTCAATACTAATTTTATTTTGTAACGCTCGCTCCGTGCGTGAAAGGGAAAGTTTCAATCAGTAGAGTATTTGGAATTTTAGCTCAAATCAAAATAAATCTACTTTCCCATTTTATTAAGTTTTAAATATAACATACTAGTAACTCGTATTACTTGCTTCGTTTGTTGTTAGTTAAATAGAGTTGGACTTAAGAGTTGTGTATGACACATTCTAAGTGCCCCGAGGTAACTGACTGCAGCTACAATAGGTTACATCGACACGAATAATATATCCGATCTAACAGTACATCGCCTTCCCCTATAAATGGACTACCCAACATACAATTTAATTATAAATTCAGACTAGTAATTCCTGAAATTAACGGCTGTAGCTTTATAATATTAAGTCTCGATTATATTTTATTTTTCAGTAGTACCTGCTTAAAATTTGAAGGTACAAAAAAAATTTGACTTGTCTTGTAAAATATATGAAAACTGTCGGCTAAAGATAAGATAAGAAACAAATTATACTACTTAATGTTAAGTTTCATGATCATTACGAATAATTTATTTTCAATGTTTTAGTTATAATGAAGCCATAAAGCCCTTGTGGCGCAGTTAGTAATTCTATTGATATTCATGCATATTCATATTTTCTGGTTCCATTTACTGATTTTTAATGGTCCGTACCTTAAAAGGATAAAATCCTTTATAGGAGTTATACTTGATCCGTCTGTCCGTCTGTCTATCAAAGCAAAAGGTAAAATCCGAAACATGGAATTTATATATATATATATATATAATATATATATATATATATATATATATATATATATATATATATATATATATATATATATATATATATAATATATATATATATATATATATATATATTATATTGTATGTTATTTCGTAAATAATGAGAGCATATATAGTTTGTCGTCTCTTATTAGTTACTTCATTGACCTAGATTATCGAATTTGCCAAAAAGTATAAAGAAAGGAAAAGTTTGAAAATTGGTAATTTAAAAGTTTAACACAAAAATAAAATATAACAAATTTATAATTATAGTTAATTTCACACAAAATTAGTGGAAAAGTAAAGTGCATGTTCCTCAGCGAAAAATCTGGAATCATGAAATTGATACGGAGCTCTTGGTGTGCGAATACTACATACACTTGACCGATATTTTTCTTCAATCTTTATTTTACTTGCTTAAGTATTTCGGTACTTTTTCTTTTTTATTACGGCTTACGATGGCAAACTTAATTATTACTATTGTTTCCGAACAATAAAGTTTTACTCTATTTTAATAAAAAGTATTTTTAAAGACGTGAGTGAGATATTAAAGGAAGGGTGAACCTGAGGAGTTATGTTAAGTGGAGGAGTGCAGTCATTAAGCATAACGTGAAAAAATATGTTATCATCTTACATATTTTTCTTTAATTTACTATTACCTACAAATTTTAAAAAAATAATTCCTAAGATTAGATCTTTCATTTTTATATGAGAAGAACAAAAGCAATCATAGTCATATTTAGACTGTACCAAGGCCGGTTCAGCCTTACGTAAAGCAGGAAACAAATAGGTCGGCACTCCCTTCTGGCGAGGGGAGGAGGGATAAACTGGGTGCCCTAGTTCCGAACCCCGGTGCACGGCCCGTTTTTTCATCGCGCTGCAAATGTAATATCCAACGATAGCAGGCATTGCTTTGTTATTTGTTGAATAAATGTAGTAGACTTTTATTTTACAAACAGTAGTTCTTGCTGTGAAAAATGTGTTAATTAACGTGTTCTCATTATGATTCTTTTAGGGCTACACGATCAATATCGTGTTAACATTTATGCATATATAACACAGACGTAAATGTTGTTTATTTTTTTTAATAAAAATGACAAACTGCAGTGAAAAATATGTATTCATTCATAAATTAATATAATATTCATTCAATGAGAACTCTTTAAAATATATAAGTAAATTACTTAAGGGACTTACTTCTAGTAATCAAAAAAATTAAATTAAGCTTAGAATTGAGGAGAAGGTTTGTTTTTATTATGTTAAATATATACGTATCGTAGATATCGCTACCTAATACCTACTTATAACTAACTTGTATTATAAATGTGTCCACATGAGCTTATTTTTTACATAATAAAAAATTGGTACCTACTTATTATTTGAACGAGAGCTTTTGCATTATTTTGCACTTAGTAGCAAAGTCTTTTGCTCGGCTTTTGTAACAATAATATTTCAGCCATTCTCAAAGACCTGTATTAACTTCGAATACTTATTGATATATCCGGTTTTATGGAATAAATATAGGTACTTCAATGGGAGCCAGTCAACACTGAAACTCGTATAACGGGTACTGGTAAATTTCAGGTTTCAATATTCTTTGTTCATCCGTAGCGTAATAAAAGCTAAAACATCGTGTCCCAAAGTTCATGAAACTACATTTTGATAAATATCATATTATATAGTGACCTATCTACCTAATGTATATTTTAAAATTAAGATATGCTATTTGTTTTAATAAAAAAAACAGGCAATCATAACTGTCCCAAGGTAATAAAAAACTCTGCCTACGCTACACCATTCTTTTGTGTTAGCGGTTTTCTTTAAAAATAGGTAATATCTCTTTTGTCCTCATCCTCATTTAGATATTTCCCATTATGCAGCATGTGCATTACAATTACAAAAATTTTCTTTCGAGCGACAATGTTATTTCAAAATATTTTAGATTAGACATTGACAATTGTGTGCCTAACTACATGTAAGAATGGGGAATCGACTGACTAATTTGGCTGATGAATATTTCCAGTGTTGGCTAAAGTATGTGTATATTTAATTTTTATTATTTGGAGTATTAAATTGGTATGATACCAGATACCAGTTTTGGGTCAATCACGTTGTAGCACAGTCAAAGATTTTCACATTAAGTTTTAAATAAGTTAATGTTAAGAGTATATTGTATCACTATTCTATCAGTCACCCGTTACAAATTTCCTCCGTATATGTGGTTGACATGAAGGTAAAATTTTCCGTATATAAAAGGAAACTAGGTTGCATCATGTTATATAAGTGAGTAAGCTGTGGCTCAGCAATGTCCCAAATGAAATGTGTCATTTTCATAACCCATTTAAGTACTAAACATAATACTGCCGAGGTTACATATCATTTTCAAATATGTATATAACTTTATATCTTACATATTCAAATATGTATTGTATTAATTATCAAATATCAAATATGTATTGTAATTATATGTATTGTAATATTTAATTTTATCTATACGTTTATGAATTATTTATCAAAATTCTATTATTCTACGCTGAGAATGGGAAGTATGCTATAACTTATTTTCTTTTACTTATTTATTTCAATTGACATAATGAAACGAACAGAAAATAAATATAAGAAAACAAATAGGTCTAGGCTCGTAGAAAGTACTATAAATGTATTATGTAAAAAAACAAACAAAGAGTACCTATATACATTATAGTATTATCCCAAGCTCATCAAACCGCTCGCGAACTTATCCGTTATATAAAATGTCTGTATAAGCGGTGTTCAACGTATCTAGGTCGAGAGCCGCGTCCTACGTGCCAAGCGCACACTTGCAGAAGGACCTACTATCATACACATTCTATACACACGCGGACACCGGCCTCGTCCGAGAACTAGGCCGAAAAACTCGCGCATGCGTCTTTAGGCGTGTATCTACCGCTATTAAGATAATATTATATGTATTACTAATACTTGGGCAGCTTTACATAAATATACTCCTGGATTACTTCCATTATGCAAAATACTTATTTATACTAAACATAGGGGGGTAGGTACATAACACGAACTATTAAAAAGGTATGTATATTAAATAGTAGGTACTATAGTTAATTATAATGACATTATATTGTGTCCACGTTTACTTAAGTGATCACCTTTGACCTACACTTGGGTTGGAAGTCTCAGGCAGTTCCAAGTTCCTATCCCTGTAACGCGAGGTTATTCATCTCATTCCAATTAGTTCTCGTCAAAGCTTTAAAGTAATTTAAATAGTAAATTTTTAGTTAAGTGCTACTTTTCTGTTTCAATTTTATGGCTGCTAAGTTACGCACATAACAAGTGCCTAAATACGGAATTTGAGGTCATCGTGGCGCAGTAAGACAGTCTTACTCTAAACACAATGATTGTGGATTTGGTCCACACTTGGAGGAATGAAGTATTTTAATTTCCTCGCTCTGGTAACACATGTGAGGCGTTAAGATTCACCTCAGTAAAGTTTAAACGAAATGTCTCGTTAAAAAAATTGAAATCCCATAAATATAATTACGAGATTCGTATAAATAAATACCTATTGAGAGTCGAAATACGCAGGATACCAATAGTAGTACATATATTTATTATAAATATTTTTATTTTTATAAGACGGTACTAAATGACAAAGCAGATAAATTTCACGCTGCCCCTAGTCTTCCTATTGCTACATTTTTCACTTCACGGCAGACGAACAAGTTTTTAAAGAATATCAATGCACACTGCCAGCACCATGAGAGGTGCTTGACGATAAAAATATGAGTTTTTGAGAGGCTTGGATCAGGATCAGATTCCGGGTGAGTCCTTCAACGCCATGAATGCCCTGAATTGTCGGTCATTGGCTGCGAAAGTGCTTAATGTAGTTAACGATTGTAGCAGTTGCCGTTTGAAACGTTAAGGGATGCACTCTTTAGTGAATTGCTAGTGTTTTCGCCTTCGGCTTAACGCGCGGCTCAATACTTTTTACTAATATCAGAGTTAGTATAAAGCTATGTTCGCCAACCTAATCTTAACATAGTGATGTGATATCTTTTGTTATCTTAGTTACAAAGGTATTAATAATTTCACACTTTACTTTGTAATTATGTATGTACGTAAAGAATTATACTAACATAAACATATTTTGTATATCACAATTCACCGCATAAGTATAAGGTACTTCGCCCTTCATTTGATTACCCAGCCTAGCCTTTATTAAACGGCGCCGCTCAACAAGCTGCCTGCATAATATTCAGCTTTATCTGAACTGGCTAGTGTGGTCTTACATAGTTTTGTACGTGTCGCAATAAAGATAAAATAATATATAAAATATTTTTTAACTACTTACATATAAATACTCGAAAACTTGTCATATTAAAAAAGTGTAACATGACCCAATTCTGTTTACAAGTACCTGAACGAAGCGACGAACCTTTAGAACTTTAGAGGGTTCTTCAACTGCAGTTATTACGTAGCCGCGTACAACAACTCTTGCAAAATTCACATTTCACCCGAGTGGCTTTTCTATCCTAATAATTAATTTAAATATTTAGACTAGGCTAGACTAGACTAGCAATAGAATGACTAATTAAGATTGTCTTGATTCGACATAAACATGATACATATCAATTCAATGCAATATAACACAATATGAAAAATTAAACAATAAAATATTTTTGTTTATCTTTATTAGATAGAACAAGGACAGCAGATGCTTTAACTATATCGCCGTCGGCAACTTCCAATTCTCTTTGACAATCTTCGAAAGAGACTTCCGTGTCTTCACCGACGGCGATCTTGACTCTTAGCAGCTTTATAGCTATATGGACATTCCAACCGCTAAATTCCAAAGCTTCGAGGCATCCTTCAGGCGTAACCTAAAAAATAATCCTTTTCTCAATATATTTAATACAAAAGATTTTTTTGTAAGCATTTTGTTTTTGAGAAATAATTTAAATATTTTCAAAGATGTGTCTTTCACAATGAACGTGATTAACTTTAAATTTAAATAAAATATAGAACAGTTTATTAGCATATTATTTTATAATTAGTATTTATAACTAATGGACGCCCGCAACTTTATTGGCATGGACTTTATGATCCTTGCCACCCTACGGACTAATATCCTATATCATTGAGATTCAGGATATAGTGTTCTATACATGTAAAATTTAATATGACAGTGAAAACTGCTCATTAATTATATTTTTTCTTATCTTTTACCTTAGCTTTTCTATCAGATAAAATAAAAATGTCAATGGAACATGTTTATCACGTTAAATAACTTTTATTAAGACGCCATTTCCGTATTTCATGTAGTTTAGCTGGACATAATGGTTCTTCATGAGATGTTCTAGATCTTGGATTTTTATGTGAAAACGAAAAATCCTCATCACGCTCAGCATTTTATACTAAAGAATTGTTTTCTGGTTTCTTATAGTTAAGATGTTCTATTGTTTGTGTAGTTTACAAGTTCTACATCAGGTGTGATCATTGATTTTATAAACCACTGGAAAGTGTTTATCACGTTCAATCATTATTGTTATGGCAGCATTTCATTATTTCTTATAATTCAGCTGGTTACTATGGTTTTGCATCAGATATTAGCATATCTTCAAAACCTATAATAACCTAGATCCTGCTCTGATCCGACAGATATACAACAAAAAAATCATTCAAATCCATCTAGTACATCCAAAGATGTTCATGTATAAACAGACAAACAGACAAGACAAAAATGAAAAAAATTATAAATTCATATTATGCTAGTGTTTTGACACCAGCCTTCACTGTGTTTTAGTAAAAATATTCAATGTCCAAACGCAATTTATTTACTGTATTTATTATAGTATAGATTATACCTGTTGTTTGAGAACTTTACTCATAATTCTGACTTCATCAGACTCTACTCCGCGTTGCCTAGCTGATGGTTTTTGATCAGCAAATTCTAGTAAATCTTCAACTGAAACGTGATCTGTAAAACAAGAAAACTGCTAAACGTGGTTTTCTTTTTTAAACTTATTTCGTAACCTCTGAATAGGGGAATTATTACGCAATATCTACAGATATTCGTTATAATTTATATACTTATTCTAGCAATAACTAGCGTTAAATTTTAAATGTGTTAAAAACTACTGATTTTATCTCAAACAGAGTATTTACCTGTTATAAAGTATAAAAAACCAACCTTTATTCAACGGAACTTCTGTAAAATTTTCTGCAGTAGCGCCATCTACAGATTTAACTGTATTATTATCAAATGTGTTGTCTTCTAAATAGCATTTGAATGGATTTACTGAGCTTGGTCCAGGTTCGATAGTTTCATTGGGTATTGCTATAAATGGGTTAGTGTCGGCCTTTGCAGGTCCCGAAGGACCGTCAAAAACATCAATACCTACTTCACGCTCTTCTTTGACCCTGTTCCTCGATATTGTACAACTGACTGTATTTTGATATATAATTGGCTGTGGCTTGACTTGAGTCACAACTGCGTGTGTTTTAATATCATATATATTAGAATCTGGTAAACGTAGAGGATATTTTCTAAAATGTCTCGGTTTGTCCACTAATTTTGGCTTGCTTCCTCTCGGTGGCAGTGGAATTGTATTAGATTGGCTTACATTCTGAAATTTTTTGTACGACATATGTGAATATTCATAAATGTTATCTTAGCTTCGGTCATTTCGTAATATCTTATGTTTTTCTAACCATTTTTTATAACCATAGTTAAGATAAAAAATTCGGAAATGTATAAAAATTTTGTAGCGGGAATCAAACCACGACTTGGAAACTATCCAAGCAATCTAGATAATTAAGCTTAACATCATCGTTTTTTGGTACAGAAAATATGTCAAGTGAATATAAATAAAGCAAAATAAGACTTTTGTGACCATTCAGTTGCATATAAAATGTGAGTAAGGAGTACATTTTATAGATAAATTATAATTTTATGTTAATTTTACCTCATGAATTTCACTTTTGAAGTCTTTAAGCATTTCTGTTGTCTTATTCCTGCAATAGTATAAAACTATATAATATATACTTAATTATAAAACCTACTAACATATAAATATAATAAGGCAGTTAAATTAATATCCAATGTAAGAAAACATAAAAAATAAATGTACCTATGATTTTACAAGTACACTTTTAATTGTTTAATTTCAAATTTGCAAATAATCTTTAGCTGTAAAATTTATGCTTGTCAATAAAACTTGATTTGTTACAAGACAAATTAAAAGCTATGGCCTATAGAGTATATCATAGAGTGACAACATGTCACACCATCTGTTATCATATTATGGACTGATTGCCTTGTAGCATAAGCCACGGATGTGTGCGAGTAGCTACTAGCTAATGCGAAATAATTACCAGACAAAAACAATATTGTTCAATCTAAGCGTCACAATACATTTAAGAAATATAATTAAGTGATAATAATAAACGTTTCATAAGAGCCGTATCGTCTTTTAACGAGTCAAGATAAACTGATCACTTATCAGTTATCGAATGTTTATATGGTTAGATATTTATAATATATGTTTGTGATACATGTTTCTGACTACCGATGTCTGTTGGGAAATATATTTTAATAAGGAAAATAATCATATATTCTGTAAGTTATCCCCATACGTCTCAGCCCCTATGGTACTTACTGACATGACATATTTCCGCTTTCTGTAATGGGTTACTTCAGCAGGGTGTTCTCAGTCAGTAAGTTTACACATTATTTCAGCTACACGATCTTCCCCTCATGGGAAAAGGCAGGGTTGGCAGAGAGTATAACAGGCTATTTGTATTAACAGAGCGCAGTAATGAAAGTTCTTGGAATATAAACATTTCTCCGAGTGGAGACCGAACCCACAACCATCTTTACAATATTATTCTCAGAAAATACTACAGTTTCTAATTCAAAAAAAGGTTTATTCATTGAGGTTATAGTTTTATTATTACTATTGTATATATTATATAGACGATAGTTTCCAATACCTATGAGTATATGTATTTTTTTGCAGAGAATGGAACTGCTGCAACATCTGTCTGGGCGCTGGTTTCGGTATAGTAGAAGGCTTGGGTAAAGTTGCGTTCGGCATATCCTGGTTCATGTGTGA
Source organism: Dione juno (assembly GCA_037127375.1). Lineage (NCBI taxonomy): Eukaryota > Metazoa > Arthropoda > Insecta > Lepidoptera > Nymphalidae > Dione > Dione juno. Next base: position 1,541,336 of record JAXRJS010000004.1, read on the forward strand.
GATGAGCGACGATGATGGAGTGGGCTGTTCTATGAGACTGGCGTACGCCTGCTTGCTTTCTTCTGTTAGGGTTGCCTGTGGAATATTTGTAAGGGATTCAATTTTAAGATATGGTTTTTTGTGCACTAAATATTTAAGTGAGTTTGAAGTGTTTCACAAAGTATGTGTTTTATTAAATATTGACTTGAATTTATTTTATCAAATAAAGTATATTGAATAAAATTTTCAACAATTTTTAGGTTTACTCTTAGTATAAGTTTACTAAGAGTAAACCTAAAAATTGTTAATTGATACCTTTCGAATAAAACAAAATTCGCAGTTAAACATCCTATTAGTCCATCAAGTCGTAACTTTTACAATTTGGAATAAATTTACATACCTGTATATCTGGAACGCTTTTGGCTTCTTCACTAAAGTTGCGTCGTTCGGCTTTATCTATAGCATTATATTATGTTTATGTTACATACAAATGTTTATTAGTAAAATAAATTTTCTTTGATACAAATATAACTAGAAAACATTTATAGATCTTACTATTAGGATCTCTATCTGTGTCATGATGTGTAGAGTGTAATGAAGACACCAGTGGAAATTTGAAGTGGAATTTTGACTTTTCGCAAGGCGAGCTTAATGGTTTCTGTTCACACTCCAAATCGTTCATGGACCTATGGCGTAAAATAATTTTAAAATATAGACATTATTTGTCTAATTATTTTTGTCTAATATTTTAAATATATGTCTAATTATTTTTGTTATAAGTACGTGAACTATTTTTTTAAATTATAAAATTGAACCAATAATTTTTTTTAAATTAAATATAAATACAGCACAAATTATTATATTTTTATGACAACACTATTATATTTTCTCAACTACAACGCAATAAATGTTAATTTCATTGCAAATTTAAATCTTACCTGTTAAATGTTATATGACCAACTCGTTGAAGAGATTAACTATGAAAACAAAAAATAAATAATTTTCATACTATATCTATAGCTAATATCTCGTACCAACTAATTAAAATTCTTGAACTGTTTTATAATAACAGATAGTTTTAGTATATTAAAAATATACAATAGAATGGAATTACTTAGTGGTAATTTCATTTGCCATAGCAACGGCTGTGTTGAGCGTCTTCTCATCGTGCGCCGACATCAGCTTCATAGTTCCTGTGTTCGAGCCCTTCTTTTTATCCATCTTGCTTAAAGTGTGAGCTCTACAAATAAATGGTTTTGATCTATACTTGTTTTTTATTTACACTACAGCACTACTACCAGCTTGACACTAGATCCTAGTGTCAACTAGAACCTAGTGTTACCATAACAGGGAAATAAAAATAAAACTTAACAGTCAGGATACAACCGTAGCTATCGCATTTACATCTAGACGATGATCCTAGATGGCCTTATTATACAATGTCCTATTAAAATATTTTAAGAAGAAATTATAAAGCTTAAATAATGGCGCAATACTTGTACTACAATTTTTTACGACAAGCTCATGTTTAGTACCACGTATACTATATATGTTTTAATATTTTTGTAGGATTTTGCACGAATTTTAAGTGTTGTCTTATGAAACATTTCTATTTGAAACGAATAGGAAGAATTACTCTGATCTGAATTCGAGACACATCGTGTTAACTAGCGTAAGTCAAAAAGTCGTCGAAAAGATAAAATCAGTAAATTGGAAATAATAGGTATGTATATTAAAGAAAAAAAAAACAATACAAACTAATCCATATTCTGTAACATGTGCATATGATCGCAAATTTAACTTTCATACTTCATCTTGTCTTAAAATAGAAACGCAACGCTCTCTGATGTGAAACAGTAACAGACTACACACTACTACTCACATGTAATTAAATCTACGCTAACGAAGTTGCTTACACCAATTAGTTATTTAATAATAAGCAAATAAAAGTAACACTCACCTTAAAGCGGCTTCCACTTCGCTTTGCATAGTCCTAACCTGAAAATATACATTATAATATTATTTTAAAGTATATAATACCTATAGAACATATGAAAAACAGTTCGGAACAAACAAACAACTGAAATAAAGATGAACAATAGTGATCTTCACAAATGCTAATGTGAACAATGGCTATGATCCATGCGTCACGTAAAAATATTGGGTTGCTAAACACATATATACATAGATGCAAATTATATAATAAACACACATGCAATAAATAAATGAGATTTGAATAATTAAAATGAAGAAGTTATTGTTTTTTTAAATTTAAGTCAAAGCGACGACAAGCTTACTAGAAAGAAATATGTATATTGAAAAATAATAATATAATTGTACTATTACAGTGACGAATTCAAAAAATATCAAAATCTGTTTACTCTATAGCTAATCTTTGACAATGCCAAATAAAAAAAAACCTTTAAAACCATACATACAATAATAAAAAGAATGTCAAAGGAAAGGAAAATAAGCACGAAACCATCTTCCATTGATTGAATGTGTGAGTGCCCTCTTTAAATATAATTAATGTACAAATTTCACACTTTTTTAATTGTGCTGGCAGAAGATAAAACAGAATTTTTTCGTGACTTATGTGGGATACAAGTTATCAGGCAATAAGAAATCATGCTGCGCAGACGTAGTAGCACACTTGACACATATTCGTCGCCAATAAAAGGTATTAGGTATATGTAACTGAAAGTCTTCAGTTAAAACACAAGCAGCATCTGTCATTCAGCAGTCTGGATTGTAAACTCTAGCCGATTGACAATCAATGTCCGTGTCCCGTGTGCGGCACAGGAGAGACACAACCAACGCACACCGACCGGGTAGCCGTTGGTGCTGGCTTTGACCGTTGGTGTCAACAACACATTACCAATAAAACAAGCAAAGATAATATTTCTTCATCAACGTTCATCGAGAACTGATAAAAAAAGAGCGAATTGTTGCCAATGACCAGAAGTTGCAGCCGTATCCGTGCAACCGTGAACTGTGATGGCGCGCCGTGTCGGTAACAAGTGCTTCCGTTGCGCAGCGCTAAGGATTTACAGACGTTAAGCGATTTTTAATAGTTTCAGATAATTATATCTGTAGAGATTGTGGCTCTTTTGGATGTTTGCTTTCAGTAGTGCATATTGTTCTGACACCAAATGAGTGATTTAACATCAGGTGCCAGGGTCAACAAACACATCTATTAGTATCTTGTTACTAAGGAGAGCTCGTCGAGGCAAAACTCAGTATTGATTTTGATATTTTTGAGCAAATATTATTAAAAATAAACATAGTAAATGTTTATAAACATATTATAATATAAAATTTTATTAAAAAAAAATATTTTTCAGTTTTATATTATTATTTTTTGTGTTCTAAGCAGAGGCAACTATTTTGTATAGTAAAACTGAAATAAATCTGTAAAAAAATTAAGACTATTGTGTTCTTTTAAACGTGCCCGTGTGTGTAGATGTCATGGTAATTTTGGAGAATTAACAATTTTACGAAATCGTTTATCATAGGGTTGAATTGTCAACTTTTAACGATAAGATAAACTTAACGCAGAGCAGTAGCTCTGTAGTAACATGAAATCGGTCTTATTTAACAAAATCGTAAAATAATATACATTTATTACCAGTAGGAGGTGCTACAAGCATGTGCATGTGAATCTTGCACGTGGGGCCGTTAATAAGTACGTAAAATTCTAGTAACCAAAAAAAAACTCTAGTACATACGTAAATATTCATCTGCACCATTATTTCTTTTTAGTATATACTCCAGGTTCTTTAAAAGAAAGAAGTCGATGTATCAAACCGACAACAATGATCTAAAAATTACTTTTAGAAGAGGAATAAAGCGAAATCAAATAAAATATTTCATAGACTCCTTATTTTATATTACTGTAGCTACACATATACTCACGTGCTTGTATGTATACTGTCTAACGCGATATATTATTTGATTATTTTAGTCCACATGTGAGATCCTAAGTAAACGGTTGTCCTATTATCTTCACTTTACCATAAGCATTACTCTTTACTTTACCTAACTCCAAATATAAATAGCATCAATTGTGACACCGAACACAAGGAGCAAACTTTTTTTCGCAAGGATCTGCAGTTACTGGCACAGGCGATAAAGCAGAATTAGCCGCAGCAACAGTGCGAGACAATATTACATCCTCAGAAACTAAGTGATGAAGGTAAAACCAAGTTAATGGTTGTTATTTATCTTAAAAAATTACGTTATACAGAAAGTTACCGACATTAATCTTATACCATCAAATACGAAATGTTAAAATATCACCTGCTAAAATCCTATGAAAAGTCAGAGTTTACTACTTAGTGAAATGGAATTGGGCAAGTAGAAGCCTTCACAACATCTTCGCCGTATGCGAGTTGTCTACAGATACACGGACGTGTTGGAAAGTATATTTCTTTAAGATTATGTGCGCTTATAAAATTAGTTAAATTTGAACTTGTAATGTCTGTAATGTTACTTATTTTTGTTTTTGTAATGGGGAATTACTGTTGTTACACACAAATGTGTATATACTAACATGTGCTTATATGTATGTATACTGTCTAACGCTATACATTATTTTCTTATAAGTTGTAAGTAAACGGTTGTCACGGCATTATATTGTCTTTTATTTACCGAATTCCATATTTACATAATTAGCAACACGACCAAACATTGAGTTTCACATAATTTTCAATTATGACGAGGTGGCCACGACATAAATGAGCGTAATACGACACAAATGATCACAAAGCTACTACTGAACTATTTATTATATTGAGGTATATTGTATATAAGTGATTATAAAATATTTAGTATATCAATCTATATAACTTAAGTATTCAAGTTCAAGCTATATACCATACCATATAGGTATAGCTTAAATACTTAGGTTTTTTGTATAAATAAAACTCTTATATAAAATTTATTACAGGTATAATATGGAGGTATTTTAAAATTTATATATCATTTTGGTATATATTATCTAGTTGACACGAGATTTGAATAAGTTTAAAATGATAGTAGTCTTTTTTTAATATCATTAACTGGTGTTATATCAGTTCATCTTTGAAAATTTATAAATTTATTTACATAATGTATAGATAAATATAAAAAGTAACTAATATGATGGACAATGACTTAAATATTTATTAAAAAATTATGATAAATAACATCTTAAGTTAACACGTGTTACATTTGTGTACGCACATCGCACGCTCCGAACAAAAAGGGTTCGTAGTTTTGGCTATAAACAGTCTTGGCTATAAATGTTATTTACATTATATATTTCAAACTACTGTCAAACATATAAAAAATTTATGCTACACTCAAAATGGTGACAATTAGCGTAACAATACAATTTCTTAATTACTACACAGATGCTCTAAGATAAAACATTAAGAACTAGCAAATTTAATAACATTCTAATTGCAATCAAGCCTAATCTTACCCATAATCCGAAAAGTGTTTTAGAACCTGAATAAGGGAAATTTTGAAAAAAATGTTTTTAATTAATGCCAATTAATAGGATAATTATTAAAATAATTTTCTGTTTCGTTTGTTCCTAAAATTTTGATTTAAATATAAGTTAAAGTGTAATGGGACGAATTAAATCCATACAGTGACAAGTCCACAGAAAGCTCGTAAGTCTGCAAAACACGGTGAAACACTGATGTAGTAACGATGTAAGCTTATTTTAATTTTGTAATAATAAGTAAAACGCTTGTTTTGGTATATTTACAGGTATATGGTGCAGTAATGTCAGATATCTTGTTGAGATTTTTTATTTATTCAAGCAAAATAATACTAATAATTAAGATAATATAAATTAAAATAACAGGTGATCTTTTTTTATTTTTATACAATTTATACTTATATTGTAAAATTGTACTTGCTGTATATAAATAAAATGTCCGATGTACATTTATGCTGTCAACTAAAAAATAAAAATAAAAATTTACTTACTTCTTCATCGCGTTTTACATCCAGGCTTCTAAATATAGACTCCATCTCATCCAGCAAGCTTTGACTGAAGTCAGTACATCCTTTCTATCAAGTTAAAGATAAATAATAAATATATTATAAAGTTATTAATCTGCAATGTTAAAGAATGTATACCAATATACTCACGATAATAGGACTTTCTGGAGGACAATCTCCTTTCATCTCGGCTGCAATACTTTCCTGTAAATGTAAATATAAAATATGACTATAAAACACGTAGGCATATGCATATAGATAACGGAGCTAAATAATTGTATGTATATGTAACAAAAACATTTAACCATTGGAATCTCATAAATAAATGAAATAAAAAATATTTTTGTTTAAATCTAAGATTTATAATAATAATATTACAAACCCCCCAAGGGATCACCTTGTCGTGGTGGGGGGGCTTACGGACGGGATGTACTACTAAAATGGCATACAACAACTAGCCTATTCTAGAATTCAACCTGATAATACGTTTTATAGAGTACACAACGTTACCAATATCATCATGGTAAACCTGGGTGTAGCAGCATGCGAACCGTTGGTAATGGAGAGCTGAGCAGGCGGGCCTCCGTTGGGATACAACCCGAAAATATTACAGCCGCCACAATCAGTTCACGTGCGTCATCACCCATCCCATCCGTCCATAGTTTATCTCAGTCATCCAGCTCATCGTATCACCCAAATAACCATCCATCCCGTTCACCTTCTAAATCATCAATGTTGCTTGATGTTGCACAGAAGGCGAAAGCTAATAGTTCTGAACCCACAAGTGATACCACTGAAATACGTAAACGTAAGATATGGTCAAAAGATATGAATACGTTTATCTTACGTATGTATTTCATAATAACAAAACTTGAAATTCAAATATCAGATTACCTCACCCCACTTTGTTTTATTTAACCAACACTACCCTGATATGGCAGCTACCAAACAACGAATCAGAGACCAACGCCGAGCTATTGTACGAAAACATCTGTTAAATACTGAAGAAATCGAAATAAGTACTTTAACTATATCCGACACAAACAAAAGAAGAAAATGGACAAATGACATCAATGAAACAATAATGAAACAGTATTATATAATAACACGAATATGAAACAGTATTATATAGAGAAAAATAAAACCGGATATAGACAATCTTTGTATGCAGCAGTAGTGGCAGAACATCCTGATTTAGGTCAAGTCAGTGAACAAAGAGTTTCAGATCAGCTTAGAGTAATTATCCGTAACAAAATGATTGATGATAATCGATTATTGGAAATAAGTGACGAAGTTAGCAGAAAGATCTATCTAAGTGAGCAAGTGAATATTAAAAGTTACACAAGTAAATATTCAATACATGATAGTATACAATTAGACACCGTAGATAATTAAAATTTTCTAGGTCCTAGTCCTAACGTTGGTACAGCTTATAGTCAAAGTTCAATGACTCAAGATAATATTCAAGAGGAACCTGTTTTATCAACAAACGGATATGTTAAAAATTGTAAAGAAAAGTTTGTAGAAGCTATAAAAAGTTTCGCTAACCTTCATATCACTGACAGACCTTAATATCCCTAAACTAAAATCTTCAAAAAGATTATCCATAATAGTTCAATATATAAATAGTAAAATAATCCCTACTTACATTTCAAAAGATTCTAATTTCGAAGCTCTACAGAATATCACATATTGTGCAGCATATACTGCTGCTTCTTTAATCGGATTTAAAATTAATTGTGATCAGGGAACTAAAAGACAAACTAACACTGTACCATGCTGGCAATTACGATTACAAGATGGAATAAATGACTTAAGAATTAAAATAGACAAAGTAACTAGTTACATCAAGGGAAATCAAAGTCAAAGACTAGAAAGATAAATTGAAAATATAAAAAACAATACAAAATACATGCTCAATATGATAATGAATGACCAAAACAAAAGTTTAGCGCACTTGCTAATCGTTTACGTCGTTATAAATTAACTACTCTAAGGAAAGAACAAAATAAGCAATTTATCGGATCGGAAAAAACTTTTTATAGAATCTTATCTTATAATAATGTTAGTAACTTAAATACACTGACTCTAACGACACAGGAATTTCAGGACTTTTGGTCAAATTTATGGTCAAATCCAGTTCAACACCAGGAACTCAAGTGGCTAGAAACAGAAAAAAAATTACTGAAACATCAGCAATATGAAATTTGACTCCATCAGTATGGACCAACTAAAAACAGTTTTAAATAAAACACATAATTGGAAAGCAACAGGTTCAGATAAAATTCACAATTTCTGGTATAAAAAATTTAGTAGTTTACATCCATTTTTACTTTCACATATCAATAGCTTTATACAAAAACTAGAAACTTTGCCACAATATATCACACAAGGAATCACATATATGCTCCCGAAAGACCCAAACGATACCAAAAACCCGTCAAAATATAGACCGATCACTTGCTTACAAAATATATACAAAATAATAACTTCATGTATTTGTCAATTAATTTATATACATATAGATAATAATAATATTTTAACAGAACAACAGAAAGGTTGCCATAAATATAGTCAAGGCTGTAAGGAGCAACTCATTATTGACACAGTAGTTTCTAAACAAGCCTTGAATGAAAAAAGATATATATACCATGTATATAGATTATCAAAAAGCGTTCGATTCTGTTCCTCATTCATGGTTATCCTACATCCTTCAACATTATAATATAGATCCAATTCTCATAGAATTTCAAATATAATATGAATAATTGGTCCACTGTATTAAAATTCTATAACAAAATAAGTTTATCAGAAACAAGCCCAGTCCGGATACGTAGAGGTATTTTCCAAGGTGATGCCTCAAGCCCACTTTGGTTTTGCATTGCAATTAATCCTCTCTCGACATTTCTGAATAGCACAAATGTAGGTTTTCCAATAAAATATATCCAAAATTATAATAAAATAAAGCACTTGCTCTACATGGATGACATTAAGCTTTACGGTTACAATCTGGAGGATATTAACAAGTTAGCAGATGCTACTGAGAATTTCTCATTAGATATTAATATGCAATTTGGAATTCAAAAATGTAAGATTCAATCCATATGTGAAAACACACTAGAAGAAAATTCATATGTAACCAATAGTGGTAAACTAATAGAGCCTGTAGATAATATCGTTGGCTATAAATATTTAGGATTTGCACAAAGTAGACAAATTCATCAGAAAGAGGCAAAAATAAACTTTTAAAAATAAACTAAGAAATTTAAATCTAGATTACATTCAATATTAAAAACTTATCTCAACGACCGTAATACCATAAAAGCTGTCAATTCGTATGCAATATCACTGCTAAATTATTCTTTTGGAATCATAAGTTGGACACAGACAGAACTTAAAACACTGCAAAGAGTAATAAACATTAGCCTCACGCTTCACAGTAAACTTCACCCAAGATCATGTGTACAAAGGCTGACACTACCCAGGAACGAGGGTGGTAGAGGGCTTATCGATATCCAAAATTCGCATAATAAGCTTATAACTAGTTTAAGAGCATTTTTTCATAATACATCCCATGACTCAATATTACACTTAGCAACTGTAGAAACAGATAAGAAACTAACACCCCTTAACTTGTATGATCATTCAGTACAAACAAAACAAAAAATAATTGAGATGAAACAAAAAATACAGGAATGGTCACAGAAATCCCTACATGGAAGACATCATCACAACCTTACGAGCCCCAATGTTGATAAGTTTGCATCAAATGCATGGTTAAGTTAAGTTAATATGGGGAATTATTTCCAGAGACGGAAGGATTTCTGATGGCTATACAAGATCAAATTATAGATACATAAAATTATAGACAACACATATTGCGTAATACAAATGTAGACACTTGCAGACAATGCCATACCGCATAAGAAACAATACAACATATCACAGGAGCTTGTAAAGCAATAGTACAAACTGATTACAAGCATCGTTATGATCGGATTGCATCTATTGTTCATCAAAATCTCGCTTACAAATATGGATTTATTAAAGAGAAAATTGCTTATTACAAATACGTACCCGAAGTAATATTAGATCCAGAAAAGTATAAAATGTATTGGGATCAGAATATAATAACAGACAAGACTATATATTGCAAGAGATCCGACATAACACTTCTTGATAAACTTACAAAAACTGTATACTTCACTGACATAGCAGTTCCAAATACCCATAATTTACAAACTATATACACTGAAAAGATAGCAAAATACAAAGAGTTAGTAATAGAAATTAGAACACAATGGCGAGTTGATAATGATAAAACGGTCCCAATAATAGTCTGATCCACAGATGTTATACCAACATTATTACATAAAAGTTTCCGAATTTTAGATATAGCCCCACTTATGTATATCCTAATTCAGAAAGCTGCCATACTTAATACCTGCCATACGTAATACGGCAGGTATTAAGTATGGCAGCTTTCTGAATTGTCCGTAAATTTTTATCTAATACCACATAGTAACACAGTACCACTCTATTAATTGCTTGGTTTAAAGCCCGCGTTAATGAGTCATCTAACACTAAATTTGTTTAAAATAGATGTAATAATAATAATTTATTGCCATATTTTAATATGTAATAAAAACAGTTTACTGTGTCGCAGTTGTTGGCGCGCCCGCCACAAACATCCGTTACTTTAGTGATAAATTTTAAAAAATACAAATAAGATAATTAATTAAACATACAAGGAAAGAAATAATAAAAATAAAAAAAAATTATAATACACAGTAAATTAAATGCAACAGTGTGTATGTGTATGTGTTATACTCCATTTAGGTAGCTAAGATGACTTCCGTCTGCAGTCATCCTATGATCATAATTTAATGTAAGTAACCAGTTATAGTTTTCAATTTTACATTGATGAGGGGTTAGCGGATCTAATATGTTTATTTTATTATTGATAGCATTGCACAATGTTGGAATTATTTAATAATAATAGGGATTTGAAGGTGCTTTAAGACGAATTTCTTTTGGATTTATTTAAAAACATCTGTATTTTCTTTATTAAAATTATGTTCTATATATAGCTTTAACACATAAAATAAGTATTATTTTATTTTGGGCTATTTTTTTATAATATAAGACATTCATATAATATGACGACTATAAGTAGTTTAGCCTTTCTTAAAGTATGTTTTTACAAAAAATATAGTTACTTAAATATATCTGTCTTTTTTTGCAAAACCTCTTAGAAACCATGTAAAATAAATTTTAGTCTGGAGCATACTTTAAAAAGAAAATGCTAACAAAATGCAAAAATGAATTTTTGCATTTTGTTAGCATTGCAGCTAGTTATTTAAGATTCAATTCACTTATAACAATGTTATGATCGAATGTATAAGTTTATATCAGAAAGAAATGATTACAAACTTATATTTGTAGTTTAATTCATTCAGTCGTGTGCAGTCATTTTGCATGAATTAATACAAAATGACTGCACACGACATCAAATTTAAAGTTTGTCAACTTTTATATAGAACAGGTGCCAATCAACCAAAATGCGATTCCGTAGTCCATTATATCGAAACAACAGGATCAGCTGTATATGTTCGACCGAAACCATTACCGCCCCATTTCTCATTGCCAATAGGTTCTCTTAATAAACCTACCTTAAGTGCAAATACACAACCCTGACGCACACCTCTCTCCTTCCTTCACCGAATCTCGGACGGCTCGGAAGAAATGCCGTTGAAAACGACGGAACCCTTCATGATGAAAGCATTTCACATGATTTAGTAACTTAGGCGGGCACCCAATACTCTCAAGCATGGTACAGAGGGGTCTCTGTACCACGCTGACTGCCCTACTGACCGTGAGCCTTATTCAGGTCAGCGAACGCCATGAACAGAGGTATGAAGGGTAAAAGTCATGTCTATTATAGATCGCTGGACGCGAAAAATGCACTGTGAATCTGGATTCGACCTAAGACCACGCAGCCAAAAAGATTGTCTACTATACTAAGTAAGGATATCCCATAGTAGGAGTTGCAGTTGTCGCGGTCGCCTTTACGTTTGTATAAAGTTATTATATTGGCGTCGCGAATATCTGGCGGTACATAGCCTGCTACCCAGCATTTACACAGTAGATTATACAGAACAGGTGACATGCACTTGCATTTAATTACCTTGGCTTTTCCTCATTTTAGCTGGTTGTCAGCATCGCATCGCTTCCGAGGCCTTTTCCTTGTTTTAGCTGGTTGACAGCATTATGTAATTCCTCTATGCTTGATAGATCGTCTAATTCACTCCATGTTATGCAACATGCCAAAATTTACTACCAACCTCTTTTTTATTCTTATTATATTACTTGTATAGTGTTCCACTTATCTTGGCATTTGCCTCTGGCTATCTGATATTGTAGTTCCATCTGCTTTTTAAGAGGTGCTGTCTTCTTAGTGACTGGCACTAGCGCTATTTTGATTCCTGCGTAGACTCTGTAAAAGTCACCTACATCAACGCACGCTTGAATGGCCTTGCAGAGGTTTGCTCCAGTATAAGTAGACCGTGACCGTTGAAGTGTCGTACGTAGCAACGTTGCAAGTCTGCTTTAGCGATTCTAAGCATGGACAGAAATCTTTACGGTTATTTATGGCAACGGTGTGTTTGGAGTCCAATAGAGATTGAAGTTGCCTAAGGTTGTCAGCAAACCAGTCTTGTGATTTTTATCCTGGTGGCTTCACAAGCCGTTACTGTTAGGACTTTATTCCATTCTTCGTCAGTAGACGCGGTAGCTTCCGTTGAATCGCTTTCGCAGCGTGTCATCATCTCAAACCTTTGGCCTATCTCAGCATTTCTTGTGTATTGAAAACTAATTCGTCTTCTACCTGTTGGCCTGGATAAATGTATCTTCTTTTGTACGATGGCAATACGCGCCATAACAAGGGAGTGGTCTGTGTCGCATTCGGCGCTGTGAAAGGTACGTGAGTGATGGATGATTTCACATAGGTTTCTCTTTTTAGTTAGTATAAGGTCAAGTTGATGCCAATGTCCAGAGCGAGTATGTCTCCATGAAACTTTACTTGAAGAGATCCCCTGAATTATGTATTGGTAAGGAAAAGACGGTGTCTTGAAGAAAATTCGAGCAAGCGTTGGCCGTTTGCATTGATCTTGCCAATACCATGGGCAACAATGCATTTAGACCACGCACTGTTATTCTGGCCAGTTCTTACTTTTTGCGTCACCGAATCAAGTTGGTCATAGAACACCTTGGCTTCTAACCAACTTGGCTTCATTGGTTGCCATCAATATTGGAGCATATGTAGAGATAAGTGTGTCATGACCGCTCCTAGTATTTAGTCGCAATATCATAATACATTCTGACACACCATATGGAGATTCTATTGATGACAAAAGATCATTTCTTACCGCAAAGCCAACGCCATGCTCGCGAACGGCATCAATCCTTTTCTCTTTCCAGAAAAACGAGTAATTTGTTTCCCGGACGAATCCCTCATCCAACAGTCTTATTTCTTGCAAGGCACATATTGAAATATTTAATCTACAGAGTGATATCTAAAGTTGCGGTTTTACGCGGATCTTGTACGTTCTGTAAATCTCCACAGTTGTCTAGGAGGCCTGTCTTTATTGTACGAACATTCCACGTTGCAATGCGCATGGATGTGTTACGCTAGTAATTTTTCCCTTTTCTATTACTATCCGCAGGTGTAATAACAGCACTGATTTTCCAGATATAGTCTGGCTTCCCCAACTCCCTAAAGGAACACACCTCACCTCCGCTTCCAGAACTCTACCTACTCAAATTCGAAATGATTCTACTAGTAAAGTCTTCAAAGTACGTACGTCAAAATCCCTAATTTTATCATAGCAATTGTTATTTACCGTGTCAGTATCAGATATTTCATGATATTCATGAACTTCGTCGTGTCTTGGAGTCTCTTCATTTTTGTGGGAACGACCAAGTGTTGCGCTTTTTACCTAAAACAATTTTCTGTAATTATTGCTTTTAGTATAATAAACATTTTAACGAATTACTGACTGTAAGCTCGGTGTGGGTTGTGGGTTCAAGATCCACTAGGGGAATGAATTTTATTTCCTCGCTAAGACAGGGTGTGGCATTGAATGTCAATGAGATTTTATCTCATATTCATCAGAGGCACTCAACATGCAATTCGGGCGGAAAGTGGAGTTCATCTAGACACTAATTTCACCCTGTCGTTCCTGATTATATGGGGGATACTAAAGCAGCGGCTGAAATAACCGGTAAGTCTTCGACGGAAAGGGTTTATCTAAATTGAAAGGGAAGCCGCACTGTAGAACAAATAAATCTTACCTTATTAAGAAGACTGGTTGTAGGTTCTAAGATAGATTTGTGACCTTTCTTACCAGCTTTAGATTTATCAGCATCTAAAGATAACAAAAAAAATGTTTAATATAGATCATATTTAAATATAGGAAAAAAAGATTAAAATCATTATTCCTCATGTGTATGTGGCATGATAGGCAAGTCCATAGACAAGTTGAGGCAGGCGATAAAGAAGGTCATTTTCAGTTATTTTTACCACACAAAACAACGTCTCCTATCCTTTTTATGAGGCTTCTCGGATTGTAAGAATTATTTACAAAGCGTGACGTTGATCTTCACCACTCAATACGAGACATTGTTCGAAGATTGGGCGGAAAGTGTGAAACGGAGTATATTAACACTAATTAGTTCTCTCTGCCTACCTTGTTATATGCTGGATTCATTGTGAATATAATATAAATAATAATAACAAATAAAATAATTAAAAAATATAATTCATATTATATAAAATATAAAGTTGTATGTAAATATATATGTTATTTTATCGACATGATTTTACAGACGTAAAATGAAATACTTTACGCCTTGCGACATCTCATTACTAGTGTAGTAATCTTAGGAAGCGCGGTTCGGAGCTCCTGTCATATAGCTTTTTCCAAAATTTACTATTTTCTATATAATGCTATGCAGAAAATAAATGTAAAGTGCAGTAAAGAAAATATGGATGATGTAACTTACATGATAAATCGACTTCATCACACTCCTTGGGGTTGGAATTAGATGAGCTGAGCAGCGGATATGGGGAAGTATTCGTAGTGGTCAGATGAGATGGTGAATTAGGATTAATTAGTGGTACTTGCTCTAAGTCCTCAGATGGCTTGTACGGAGTCACTATTTGACGAGGAGGCTAGAAAATTAAACAAATTGTTATTTATTTTTGGCAAGCATTAGTGTATTAATTTCAATATAAGTTTTTTTTATAATTGTTGCGTGTACATTGCAAAAAAATGTAATTTATTTATAGCACGATAGCCGACAATGTTGCAGTAGGTAAGGTCAGGTTTTACTAAACGTAATGTTTTTTATTGCTTGCCAGTTATAATAATGACCACTTTATCAACGCGAATACTTAGAAATATCTATGGTAGACGTTTTATAAAAAGTCGATTAATAAGATATAAAAAATGAAGTATACCTTACAGTACGGCTGTCTTTAAATTTAAAAATGTGATATTAAAAAGAAACTAAGGTGTATATAACAATAAAAAATTAAAGTAAATGTCAATGAAAGGTTCTACTTGATACTTTTACACTACATATCTTTCTCATTATTCTTTCACTCCTCATTAACCCAAAGTGTTAGAATCACCTCAGTATGCTTTTCTTTGTTTGTGTTATCACAACTTATACACTCGGTGTGCCTTTTCATTGCGGACTATTGTTATAAACCGGAAAATATTGATTGAACATACTAATCTAAGAAACTGGCCCGAATAGATTTTTTTGCATTAGATAGTCTATTTATCGATCAACGTTATTCGCTAAGTGCACGATGGTAGCGCCAACTAGCGGTTACAATTATGTTGGTCATTGAAATGTCAAATGGTTGACATTTAGTACGAAAAGTAAATAAACAAACAATAATTTTATTGAAATACTCTAATTTACTGACATTTTATTCGATTATGTAAACCTAAGATGTCCTTAATACTGTTGATCTTTTCTATATTCAGTCTTAAATACCACAATCAGTAAATTTCAGGTAATATACACGAGTATTTTTTATGGCTGACTTTACGGAAAATAAATAAACAAATATAATCAAAAACCGCATTTCATACATATTGCAGACGATCTTTTGTAACTGTGATGACATTAATAATGCAGAGATTTTGTGTATTTTCTATTTTGGCGTAATTTAAAAAGTGACATTTCGTTCGACAGTTTCCGTTTTAGCCACGGTGCGCGCTGTGATCGATTCGTATTCTCCCACCTCCTACATCGCACCCAGCGAAGAGGCTACGGCTCTTGTCACGTTAATTATTTCGATGTAACTCACTATACCTGCGATCAGAGTTACCTCTGGTTTATAATATGTCTCGTGTGTGTAACCGGGCAAAAAAATATTTAAAATATATATGTACATACTACATACATAGTAAATACAATCGTAGCCAGCAATCAGAATATTCTTTACACGTTGTTGAATACTTACACACCCAGCTGGATCCAAGAATGATAAGTCTCCAAAGTAGGCACCATCAAGGCCTACATGACCTGTATGCTTCACATCGCCCTGTGGACTCGATATCATGCTTCTTTGTATCGTACGTTTTCCAGTATAAGTGTGCCGTTTCACGTCAGAGCGTAATAGCGAAGAACGTATTGAGCGAGAAGAGTTGCGAGTTGGGTGTGGTGACAGGGAAGGCGCGAATGAACATCTCTATAGAAAGTTTTTGAAAACACTTTTTACTAAAAAGCACATTTATTTTTAATTATTTCTAAAGATAAATGGCATTTTTGCATTTAGTCATTTTTATAATTAATTAAAAAAAATGGAAATTTGGAACTTTAATTTTTATGTGGCTAACTTTATTATACTATAAAAAGGATGTTACCATCATTTTTATTTTTAATTGAAACAAGATAATACCAGACAATAATTGTTTTGATTGGTATACCAGTAAAAAAATATATTCCACAGTAAAAAGCATTTTAGTTTCGGATATTTAAGAGAAAATGTAACAGAGACAGATTTAATTTAGAATGAGCCAGTAAAAGGATACTTGTTTCTCTCATTTTGCGAGAGTTTATTAATTCCCAAAATAAAATTTAACAAAATATATGTTTTGTGATTAAATTATAGTGAACACCATTTAATTTAATACCCTGTTAAAACTCGAGAAATAAAAAATGATATATATACATAGCAAAACATTCAAAGAAGCTATATCCAAGAAACAGGACACACACTGATTGGACATTTGCACATGAATAGTTAGATAGTTAAAGCAAATATGAATTATGTAATGAGAACATTTGATGTTATTATTTGTCTCACCTCATGCTTAAGATATGGTTTCGTTTGGTTCGGATCGAACATGCCACAGGCACCACCTGGCAGGGCTCCATACCACATAGCCGATTTAGTATAATTTCTGAAAGGATTTTAGGGTGAAGTGTGATAAGCAAACCGATGATATACACATACGAAATAATATCACGCAGAAATACTAAATAACTCACTCCCTCCCGAGTACGGTAATAATTTGCCCAGCCTTGTATTCAAGGAAGTTATTGCGTCTGCCATCGTCTGGCTTCTTGAAACTTGTTGTGGTTTGAACCTATATTTTTATTTTTTGGAAAGTTATTATGCATTTCAAAATAAATAATAACTGATTTATTTTAAAAATATTAAAATTAAAACAAGAATTGTCATACTTCGTCAGGTCTAACAGCGCGAAGCCGTGGCACTAAGTCTTTAAACTTTGGACGATCATTGGGATCATGGGACCAACACTCGAGCATCAACGAATAATATGCATCAGGACAACATTCTGGACGCTCCAAACGCTGTAACAGAATGTGCTTCAATTATTATATATTTATTAAGATTGCGAAAATGTATATATCTAACACTTAAATTTAGGGTGAAACTACTAGTGGAAATATAGATTTACCTGATAGACTGGTGCATCAATAGCTTCTAGTATTTGTTGGCCAGTAAATGCTGCCCAAGGTTGAAAACCATATGTAAACATCTCCCAAAGGCATACACCAAAAGCCCAAACGTCACTTGACGATGTAAATCTTAAGTACAGTATACATTCTGGCGCACACCTAGTCAAATACAAAACGAGATTTGAGATATACCTATATAAATTATTTATACTTGTGAGGTGAGGTGCAAGTAAAAAATCGTTACAAAATGCAACAAGTCAAATAGAGATGTTATAAATGTTGGTGCAATTGCATCTAATATATCAATAATGTTATCAAAAATTTTTTAATGATATTATAGTTATATTACCATGCAACTGGTAATTTGAGATTCACGTTATAATTTGTTTGGTAATAATCCTTTCCGACACCCAGCGCCCTAGATAGACCAAAGTCTGAAATTTTAACTCTGTCTTTGCTAAACACCAAAATATTTCTTGCAGCTAGATCTCTGAAAAATTAAAATAATTAGAAATATTCCTGGGCAAATATCTAAAGGTATATATATATATATATATATATATATATATATATATATATATATATATATATATATATATAATATATATATATATATATATATATACATATATATATATATATATATATATATTGTTCATTCGTGTTATATGTTTACCTGTGTATCAGTCTTTTGTTCTCCAAATAAGTCATACCATCACAAATTTGTTCTGCGAACTGACATAGAATTGCAACTGAGAAGTTACAACGTAACGTAACCTCACGAAGACATTCTAACAATGAGCGTAATGGGGCCAATTCAGTTACCTACAAACCAGAGGGAATATACAAAGCCTTAACATAGGGAACAAATTAATTTGTAAAACTAAATTAATACCATTAGTTACATATATTATAAAGTAGATATACTATAGCTTACCAACATTAGCGAGTCTAAATGCAAAACAACACCATACAATCTCACAATATTAGGATGTTCTATACTATGCATTACTGCTGCTTCCTTTAGAAATTCCGTCGAATTTGATGTCATTTTTTCATTCCCTAGACATTTGATTGCGACTTGCAACTGCAATGTATATATGGTACATGTTAGAGGTAAATTCAAAGTTTTAAGTGCTATATCACTGTGGTGTATAAATAAAAATCTAAATAATAACTAACTCTTTGATTTCCAGTTGTCCATGTTCCCTGTTGTACAACACCAAATTGGCCCATACCAAGTTCTTTATTGATAGAAATATCCTCAATAGCTATGATATGTTTTGTAGGAACTTTAATATTCATGTCTGAAGTAGATGTGCTTGTTTGAAAGTCTGTTGACATAAATATTTGTCCTTTTGGCTAAAATAACAAAGCTCATTACACAAATATACCATATATTACAAATAATATAATCCGGTGATGACAATAAGACTTACCAAATCATGCCTTTTATTGATACTTAAAAGTTTTTTTATTTTTGTCACATATGAATTTGGAAAGAATTTCGAATATAGTTTCTTGTACCTTCTTTGCTCAGGTCTTGAAAGGCCAATCTGTACTAAGTCTTCTAATGCAACAAATTTTAATTGTGATAATTTAGTAACTTTTAATATATCCCTGAAACAGAAATAGTAACAGTATTCAAGCAATTCTTCTGAGGTATTAAAGTAACCATTGCCACTTTTGAAGTAAAAATGTGAAGCCATATTTTGCTTTGTGGCATAACTAATTATAATGAGAACATAATATATTTAATATGTATTAAGATTAGCATATATTCTAAAAAAATAGGAACACAAGCATTACAAAATTTACAACATTAAATGTTTCATATGTATTTGGAATAAATTATTTATATATAAAATGAATCATAAAAAATATGTATCAAGGCTAGTCAGCACTAATCTTACTAGAACAGATGATTTGTATAGGGGGAGTTATGCTCAGATAATTTCATATTCTGTCACTGTCTGTACACTGAGAGTTGTTGTTCTGGCACTAGGTAGGACTTGATGTATTTACACATGCCTAGCCAAAGTATTTTTTGAAGATATGTGTATATAGGCTAGTAATAATTAATTTAATTGTAATAAGTAATTTAATTGTAGCAGAAGGTGAATATTCTACAAATTAATGACAAGACCAGTCCTATAATTTGATACCTATATTAGGAACTTGTACTGAATTATGTAGTCCGCCAATTAATTGTAGTGGCTATAGTGGATTTACACTAACTACATTATTTACTTGTCATTTCCACTAAAAAAAGTATTTCAAATAAAGTTGATCAATTTAACACCATAACTAGTTTTAAATCCTCATGACATGACAATGGACTACAGCAAAGGTTTCAAATTCATATCATCAATAAACCTACTAATAGGTACTTGCTAGGAAATCCATGATAATAAGAAATACTTTATGATTATTTTGAAATAAAATTTTCTTAAATAAATTTTTCCTGTTATTATTCTGGTTGCAATTTTTTTTTTATAATCTAGTTAAAATCTTTGTAGTAAGATTTATGATTATTTTAATTTTTTATATAGTTTTTTATTTTTGATAATTGAATTCATTGCAATTTTACATTACACTATTATATAGATATGAAATATTGACAATGTTTTTTACTATTTTACAATACATAATAAAAATGCAATAGATAAGTATTGTAAATATTCCAAAATTTATCTAACTCTGGTTTAAAGTTCTATGTAACACATCCATCATTTTAATATTTTATATTAATCAACAAATTTTGTTCAATTTTCTTAATGACTTCAATTATGCATGCAATTGTTTTAGGCATATCTTTGGAAATACATTTATACCATCTCTTATTTGATATAATATTTGAATGCAAACCTTATATACTGTAAATTAGTTTTATAGATAATCCAGTAAGTAAGTAAGTTTAATAGTGTAAAAAGTTTATATATAAGGTAATTTATGTATTATTACTTTCAAACAAACATATAAAAAATATTATTATTTGAAATTTTACGTAATAAAATATAATAAGTAAAAGATTCCTTAATTAGATTCACCATGAAATAATCATCACAAAGCAGAATAAGAAAAGAATCTTAATAGTATGTTCTGCAAGAAAGATTTTATAAATTTAAATTTAACAGAACGCGTCCTGGTAATAACGGCAATCAAAATATTATGTGCAACACAAACAAAAAAAGCATTAAAAATCAATTCGCAAATTTTAAAATAGTTCGCAATGTTTATAGCAAGAATTAATATAAATACCTAAATAGTTCATAATATTGTGCGAGCTCCGCTTCTTCTAAAAATTCTCTTAAATTTTCTTGGTCTTCTATTATGTTGTCTAAAAAAGTATTAAATATTAGTTAGTAACTTCTTTAGACCCACTAGAGTCTAGAAGCTAATGATAACAACTTATCTATCGACTATTACCCATATCTTTATCCATGTGGGAGCTAAAAAATTTTATTTGCTTTTAATAACGCACAGTTAAAGACTATATTATAAATACTAAAACAGCAAAAGAATGAAAACAAGCTCAGGTTTTATGACGCTTATACTTTGACTACTTGAGTATTGAGTATTGACTACAGAATAATGAATATTGATCTACAACCACAGAGTATATTAACATTTTATTTCTAGTGTTAATTTAATATATTACGGTAAATCGCTACTAAGAACTTTGACATATTTAAATATTTAAATTAAAACCAACTTTAATGTCTTTAAATCTACCTATGTATAGTATTTTTTAAAAATGGTTGAGCCAGTTACAACAACAAAATGTAATGAAAGTATTCGCTTAATTGTGTTAAAAATATTTTTGAAACCAAGAAGATACATTTAAATTATTTAAAAAAACAATAAAAAATGAATAATTTAATAAAAAAATTTAAATATAAATTATATACATAGTACCATAATAATTATAGTACCATTTATCTAACATTATTTAGTATATCTATATTAGCTATGGCAGCACTGACATTTTTATACATTGCAAATATGGCGTAGGATTTTACAAAATGCAGTTGTAGATAATTTTATAGTTGTCAATTCTAAATATTAAATTAAAAGACATGCACTTAGGATAATATTTAACTCAACAAAACAAGTGATAACGGAACATTTAAAAGTGAATTATGGATTTTGCGCAATGTAGGTGAAAAAAATAATACATTACGTTATTTTGCAATGAAAATATTATTTAATTACAATACTGATAACTTTTACGTTAATTTTATTGCTTTAAACGTCAAACAAAAGCTTATGCCATTCTTCACTCTGGTCATTCTGAAATAAGCGAATAAAAAACAACTGAAGTTCTTATTATGTCAAGATGTCTTATTGTTAATATTTAATGTTTGTTTATAATGTTAATTTTTTTTATCGATAAGTATAATTATTTGTTGAAATTGTGCGTTTTAATTTACTGTATTTAAATGTGAATTATAAGTTAAGGCTGTATTGTAATATTTACTTTACGTTTACGTTAAGATTACAAATTTGTTTTTGAGCATTTTAACAGCGTGCTTAATGAAGCTATAAGAGGAGCGAAATGCTGTGCTATGAGGCTAGTTACTCAGGTAAGTTCTTTGCTTTTTACATTATTACAGTTTTATTGAAAAATATTGACCAACTAGTTGGCCAGTTAGAGTAATTGCATATTGAGTGAAGTAACTTACACTTTATCTTACTAGAACATGGGAAAGAAAATGATTCTATCCACGAAGGTCTCAATAACAGTATTTACAGTTAGATATTGTCCTACTGTACCACAATGGCCTCACATAATTCTTTATTATATTAAGCATTATAAGATTTGAATATGCATATTTTAATGTTATTGTAACAGCTATAATAAAAACTACAATATAAAGTAAATAAATATTAAATTATATTCAAAGCTTATAAAATACAGGCTGAAGATTTTTATGATTATTTTATTTGTCAAATAGTTATCTGTAAGTGGTACATATTTTTCTATTGAAACTACTGTAGAAGCCTAAAGTGTGTAATGCTAGTAGAACTTAGTTCCATGGGAACAATTGAATTTACTAACAAACTGACCAGGGATAGGTTTAGAGTTAATTTGCATGTGGTAGAAATAGGAGCAAGAGGTACAGCAGCAAAATCTTTGTTTAGTTTGCTAAAAGACTGTCTAGAAAGAACTATCATCAATATCTAGAACATACTTTGAAGGCAACACTAGTAAAATCATTTTGAATTTGGTTAGGTAGTCAGAGGATCTCGGAGGTGAGCATTACATACATTTATTCAGTAAGTCCCGGGCACTGCTCTGAGCTCCACTCACTACAACACGATGGGCCTGGCACTCGATTGCTGAATCCATGAATTGCCAATTAGTTTCTTCTCAAGAAAACATTACAACTTTATGCCAATTATAAAATAATTATAGTTTGTTTGACAGAGTTGGTTAAATTTGTCATGCATATAAATGATACATTCATTTTATTTCCTTATTTGATAGTGAGATGCACATTATATTAATTAAAATAACAACACAAAAATGTGACATCTCTTTTAATTTATATTGATGATATAAATATATAACACAGTAAAATAAATACTTTTAAGATAAGAAAAAACAAAATAGTCTTATAATAATTTATGCTTATAATGTCTTTGAGACCAAAACCAACTTCTTTATAGTACTCCTAAGTATGATGAAACATCTTTTATATTCAGCACAACCGGTAGACCCCTCCTATACTACATGAACTATTGCTACCTGACATAATGTAATAAAAGTATACAAATATACTATAGTAATATACTTTAATATACTGTATATACATATATCATATGAATACACTTATTGTGATAAATAAACTATATTTTAAATCTAGACTAGTACAAATTTCAATTTCAAAATGCTGTGTCAGATTCACACTATCATTGCATTCAGACATTATCTAACTGTACATGGCTATTTTATGTTTTTCTTCCTCTTTATTATTCAGGTGGTAAAGTTTTTTGATGTTCAAAAAAACATGTATTCTTATTTTGAATAAAATTATTTGAATTTGACCACAATTTGACACCAGATTTCAGTTACTTATATTTATAGATATTATTTTCGTAAAATTAAAATAATTTGAAATTAATTCTTCTCTGTCAATGATATAATTATGATATTTCATGTAATATATACTATTATTATAAAATTAAAGAGTTTGTTTGGCTTCATGTAGTGACTTTATCTTAGGGACTATTGGGGAGAATTGAAAAATTATTTTGTGTTTGATAGTTCATTTAACGAAGAATGCTATAGATTGTGTTATATCATTATTGACCACGAAGACTTAGGTGCATGTAAAGAGCTAGTACTCAGTAATTATACATAAATGTATTTTAATTATTCGCCACAATTACTTCTTACAAAAGGAAATCGCGTGCTTGTACCACATTTAATTGACGGTAATTTCCGCAGAAAAGAAGGGGTAAGGCCCTACTTGCGGCATTCTCGCTTATGATTTTATTGATATAAATAAAAATATTATATTTTAGAGAGAATTATCCTTATTATTTATGTGTTATAAACACATTTAATGTATATAACTTCCTATAATGTCTGCCAAATAATAATTCGTACCCAAATAGGAAATCAATGCACGTACCAAACAAATATGGTTTCATACACTTCATGGCTTTTGTTCATTGCCACAGTTTGTTATGTACAAACAACATCACATACACGACTTGAATTACACCATATTATGGTTGGACGTTATGGGAGTTACACAAAAGTTTTACAGTAACTACAACGCTATGCGTGCTGTATTTTCTCTCTGTGAGCGTTTAGGATACTTAGGCTTCATTCTTTTCTCACTTCCAAACTTATCCTAAAATAATATTCCATTAATGGACGTGTCTTTTTATATAATACGAATTATTAATTACTTTATAAAATGCTATGTTATTAAGAGAAGAACATATAATTAAAATAAAAATATGTATTGTGTTAACATTTCATCTAAAATGTTGAAGCTTATTTACTCTTCACTAGTCATGACATATTTTATATCTCAAATATTAATAATTTCAGCTTGCAACTATATGGAAAGTTATTTCAATAATTTAATATAAGTTTAAAGAAGCTATTATTTACATTTTATATTTATCGAACATCTAAAATATGTGCAATTTGTAACATCGTCCTTACGTTCGTTGTCGTTCGGTTTAATATAGAATTTTTGTAAGCCTTGAAGGTATGCTTGCAACGTATGCTTGTTACTCTCTAAAACTGACCATAAATCATAATCCAGGAAGGTCAGTCTTCAGCTCTGATGAAGTTAGGAACGTTAATTTCTAACCAAGATATGGTGGATCGAACTTAATGACTCGGCGCCGAGTTTTGCTGAAAGGACCATTATTGATTATTGAACATAATGTTGTTGATGGGCATAATTAACTTCGCAAAAATGGTATCAAGATATAGTTGTGTTGATGGTTAGATAATTTTTCATAAAAATATGGGTCAGCCACTCTTCCATAGCTAACACCGATGACGCCGCTGCAAAACGATTCGTATAATGTCCATGTTGTACTCTGTTGATTATTTGAGAAGCTTTTTTTTTTATTCTGAAAGCTTTTGTTTAAATATGGTAATTTTGTTTGTTAAAATATTGCTTAGTTTTAAAAAAAATCTCGATAAGCAAAATTTTCCTGTGACCTCCCTTTGCGTACCGCTTAAGTAGATGTTTTGATCTTACCACCCTATTTTTTAAATTATTAGTTAAGAAATGACCAGTATGTCTGTCATAGGCTGCAAGTCCTAAGTAATATTTTACGCGAGATAGTTCTTGGTGCTATTTTCATCTACCTAGATAAAATCTGTTGTTTTCGGACAGGACTTGTTTGAATTCTTTCCCTTACTGCTTTGGTCGCCTTTTTCTTACGAACGCTACGTGGACAGCTAGATCTTTTTCTGTCACAAACTGAGGAGGTTTCATTGTACCTATCAATAGCTCGGTACACAAACATTTGACTAACACTAAGATGTTTGAATTGTATTTTGCTCTATACCTATTTTATGTAATGTCTTTATCGCCCCCACTTCATTGTAATAACACAAATATTTTACAATATATTGGCGCGAAACAAATAAAATCAACGAATAATCATATAAAATAACAAATTCCAAATTCAAAATGAAAAAATTGGTTATTTTTAATTGTTACATTATTTATGGCCACAAAGATATGTTTAGTTTGAATGTCAATGTATGGTTACCTGTGTGGCGTCATTCTAAATCCAACATAGTCGAACGGTAACAACATTTTGCGGTAAAAGTTACCTCTTAATGTCAAGAAACTTAATGGATACTTTATTTTATTACTTCCTAAGCCCTAGTAAATACGATGCTCTGAATGAGGTGAACAGACTGAATCTATATAGTCATAACTAAAAAGTAAATTATAAATTGAAATTAAAAAATATTAAATAAAAATTAAGCTTTTATTTATATACGCTTAAAATAAAAACATAACTTTTTCACTTTAAATTGTCAACTTATGATGTCGTTATACAATTTATGTTATGAAAATGAGTAAACCAGTAAATTAAATAACGTGATCACATTGATTTAATTTTTTATTAAATTTAAATAATATAATTACAATTAGGTATGATGGTTATGTAATAAAATTGCCAACGAGACGAATACTGAGATAATTGCCCACTTTCTATTGTATCTGCACAAGAAAACTAGTGAGTGAACGAACATTTGTTCGATATCCATTAATGAAATAACCTCCAGCATTGTAAGACATGCCAATAAGATACGTTGCAACTGAGCCAAACAGTCACTACAACTAACATTAAAAATACGTTTTAAACAAGCCACCTAGCTTATTTTAAAATAAACACAAGTGTGATGTCATATTACAAGTGATACACGTTTGACCATACGCAATTGTATATGACATCAGTCCGTCCGCCATTAGATTTATCACGTTTTTGTTTAGCTCTTAATAACTTTAAAAAAAATTACAATGTTTAAAAAAAATCCCTGTTATTTCAATAATGTTACTATGATGAATATTTTGGTTTTTTATGTAATTTCACTACAATTTAACAACAAATATAAAATCCTATGTATATTTCTCGACAAACACGTAGTATATAACACATGACACAAGTAAGCAAATCTTTTGGAATCATTCATTAAGTTAAATAATATATTTTTTACTATTATGTTTTTAAAGAGTAGTACGATTAGTATTGATTTTGTTTTTACTCTTATTACGTCATTAATGATTTCTTAAAATAGTGCCAATATTTCTTGTCACAAACATATTACCATCATTTTTAACTACTTATCTTGTTTGAATGACGTCTAATGTATTTAGAGCAGCAAATAAATTATTCCATTTGGACAATGTATAAATAAATAATGATCTATTGCAATAGGAATATATATTTTATATTTCTTTTTTTGTTTATTTTGACGTATGCGTATTAACCGTTGTTGTACAAAAAAAACAATAAATCCTGGAAAAATATGATAATCTTATCAAATATGTGTCGACTGCATTCGATCAAAGTGCATTTTCCTCTCTCAAAATTTATAAAAAAAGAAACCCTTGTAAAAGAAAAATTTTAAGTTGATTATGTCTTGATTTAGTTACTTAAAAGCCTAAGATACTTTTGGAGTACTGAAGATATTTTTATTATTTATTTTAGTCTCCTATCTATCCATTTCCAAAATGCTTCGACAATTTCATTGTAGTGTTGCAGCATTTGCACGGGTCCTAGTACGTAAAGTTTGGATTTAAGCCAGTTTCTTTAGACTATTATGACGATGAATATTTTTAACGTAACAGCACAGACACCGCCATGTGCCAAATGTAAAGTTCATATACATTTGTTTGGCAAAGATAAATAATTAATAATACTTAATTTTTTATGCCATTTGAAGAAACATATTATTCATTATATTGTAACTTAGCGAGTCGAATTAAATGTCGACCGATGTCCCTTTGAAGAAGAACTGATTCATCTAATGTACTTACAGTTCTAATAAATTTAAGATCATCAGCAAATATATATGGAGTTGAGTTTTTAAAACATACCACAACGTCATTCAATAAAATATTAAAAAGAGAAGGACCTAGGTGGGGACCCTTGAGGTAACTCTGAAAAGATGGCTTGCTTACTTGACTTAAACCATTTATTACAACATAAAAAGAAAGGCCGTTTAAATATGACGAAAACCAGCTCAATATACATACAAAACCATAGGCGGCTAGTGTCCCCAACAAAATATTGTGTGGCACACGATCAAAAGCCCTGCTCAAATCAGTATAAATTGCATATATCTGCTCATCTCTGCTGTTGATCTGTTAAGGAATGCTTAAAGTGGACATTTTTAATAGGACATATAAGATTTTCAAATATTTTAGGAAAGTGCGTTAGTATTGATATTGGTCGATAATTTTTTACCATAGATTTTTGCTCTTCTTGCTTAGGCACAACTCTATCTTCCTTCCATTTTATAGGAAATATTCCCGTCGTAAGTGATTTATTATATAAATAATAAAATGGCAATGAAATATTATTTGCACATCTAACAATAAACAATGAAGGAATATTAACTGACCGCTGGGTCAGCCTTTAGAAATATCAAGGGATTGTAGTTTATCGAGTATATTTTTTACAGAAATTTCTTTGCAACATAATGAAGCATTATTATTTTGAGCAGCATTAACATTCCTTAATGCATTGAGGTCATTGCAATATGACTTAGAATTACAGACAAAATATTGAGCAAAAAGATTACAAATATCTTCCCCGTTACTAGCATTAATTTTATCATCACTTATTGTAGCTGGATAATTACTTAAATTTTTTGAGTTTTTTTAACAAAATAAAGAAGTATTTAGGAATTTTTATTTATAGGTCATTTTCATAAAAAAAAACATTTGAAATATACGAAATGTTTCTCCTTTTTTAATGTGCATTGTTGTTTTAAATTTATTTCTCTGAAAACTTTTTTACTTTTGATTTTTTGTTTAAGGCTTTATTCATTCGTACTGGTCTAAAATTTGACACTACTTATGCTAGAGCACAACCAAAGAGTTCGTGTGTCTTCAATAGGTCACTGATAAATGAATTTTCGAACGGTCGATATATTTCTTCTTCTTATCTAACCTAAATTTCAAATATTTATTTACGTATGAATAAACTTACTTTGTTTAGGTAAATAATTATTAATTTAAATATTTGTGTTCATATTCGTATATTATTCTAATTCACAGTTGTATCTATGATTTTATACTTATTTGTTAGTTACACTTAATTACTTTTTTTAAATCCTATTAAGATTCTCTTCTTACCTTACTTATATCTACTTCTACTAGTAGATACTTAATATGTTAAAATAGTTACACTTTTATATTGTAGCTGTTACATACTAATTATTGAAGTATGTAATACTTATCCGTATTTATCAAAAGTTTAGCTTTTCTATCTATACATTTATACAAATAAATAAAATTGGTATCTGTTTGTGATTTCGAAATATATTACAAGAAAAACACAAGCATTTAAAAAAATTTGTCTGTCTGTATTTCCACGTGAATCGATTTTTATGGGACTTTCACGGGCGGGCAGAGGACATCGTAGAGCAACATATATGTAGGTAGGCTAGTTTTTATCCCACATTTGTTTATTCTTTCTTCTTTTTGTCTTTTTAGCACGCTTACCGCGTGGGAGCGAACGTGAAAAGTTATAGTTGTCGTTTATATACATTTATTATTCATATACTATTATGTTAAAGTCGTTATGTTAGAATCCGAGAACATCGATCAAGCGAGCAAAGTCTCGAAGGGGTTAGTAGTTATAAATACAGGCCGAATATATTTTTGTGTTTTTAATACAATTATTTTAATATTATTGGTTTTCGCTGCCTTATTTCGTAAACAATATGTAATAAGTAAAAATACAATACAATACAATACAATACAATACAATACCTAGTGTACAGAGTGCTTTATTATATTTTTATCATAATTTTTATCGGAAATCATTCCGGTGTTTATTACAGAGTCACTGCGGCTCTTAGATCAGCTCCGTACTAGATAATAGTGAGAGCTCCCATCTATGAGATGGTGTAAAATTGTTTCTTTTTGCGGATCATGGTTGCATTTTGCCAGATACCTACTTACCATCCATAGCACGACGTGGCCTTTGGTGTTTAAAAATTTGCCACTAAATGCTGAGTGTCCTGTAGAAAGAAATATTTAGGTATTGGGTCCTATATCGGTTTTCCTGTATTTCATATTCCATTTCTCGATTGTTTTCTCAGATAGTGTCCGTTAATAATATCCATTCAGCCACTGCTATCCTCTAGCAGTGTAGATAATATTGATTTTCTAAGCTTATGCTAAGCTAAACTTATGATATTTAAAATAAATGAATATCTTTAGCTAATCATACGATAGTAAATAAATCCTCAAAAACAAATCTACTTTTCTTTAAAGCCGGCTTTACTTAAATTAATCTCACTTATTTAATTAAATCGTTAAATATAACATAGCTCCATAGCTTTTTCTCCAGTCGTACTATAGGAACAAATTAATTATTAATTCATTAGACGAATATTTTTAATATAAATTTTAGCGAATATCTACTTCAAATAAATATTCCTGTTTGTCATGTTTAGTACAATCTATATTATTTATGACTATATATAGATAATTTAAGATTTTACCATATTAAAATATAAATCCGATGTATAGAGTTAGATAAGATGATTGTTTAACAACAGATATTTTTATCGATCGCTTCATGATATAAATAGTACCTACGTCTCACATATGTTGACAATGTTTAGTTACAAATAGAAATAAAAAAATATTATAGTGCGGGGAACAGCATTGAAAATCGTTGCTTATAATAAATATTACCCAGGGAGGGTCTATATTTTTATTCATTAACAATATTTTAACATATTTATTAATTTAATTTACAGTAAATTTAGATATTAAGTGATTTCATAGGCGTAGCTCAGATATAAAAGAATAATTGTCAACTATATTGTTACCCTTATTGTAGTGTTAGTGTAGTGTAGTGCTTGTATTAAAAAAAACAACTTTTATAGTATTCGTGGGGTGTTCTTTATAATATATTATAGTGTTTAATATTTTTTATGTGTTACATAAATATATTAACATAATGTTTTAATCCATAGTAATTGTACCACAAGTTAGTTCTAATGCGTTTTTAAATATAGTTATTGAATTCGTTTTGAGGTATATTCATTTGATATATTTGTAGCGCCACCTGTTATCCGTGTCCTAAAATGCATAGTTAAGAACTATCTTCTAACTGCAATAGATGTCGTACAAATCGCGTTTATTTTATTTTAAAAAGATCTATATGGTTCTAGTAATGAATTTACATACGAGTATGTTTATCTATAGCCTGTAATTTCATTTGCATGGACTACGAAGCGTAAAATCAACCTTTTTTCCCGTTCCGCTTGGAATTTCGGGGAAGTTCTCTTTCCCCTACACTCTGCAGGTCCACTAATTAGTAATTTCTGTTTTTGAAATTACTACGTATAAATAGAAAATTGTGAACGTTTTAAATTACTACAAAGTGTTATAATACCTATAATTCATTTGGACATAATAGGTACAAATTTTTACTTTTTTTACTTTTTTTATGTTTCTGCTTAGAAGCTTTATTATTATCAACACAAATGTAATGAATAATAAAAATGGTTATGTACTACCTATACTACTATTAAATAGCTAAATTTGGATATAGTTTGATTAAGAATAGTTGAAAGACCTTTTGTGGTGAGAGGATGTGAGCTTGCAAATGCTTTGCCGCAACGCGACGACGCCCCTAATACAAAATTCTTTATAATCATTTAATAATATGTGTATAAAAAATATTCATATTTTTTATTAATGTATTTTCGATTAATCCATTTCCCCAGTGGGGATTAAACCAACAACCAAACCGTTTGTATTCAGACGATATCCCACTGCGCCACTAAAATAAATTAATATTTTATTTCAATAAATTCATTGTTTATTGAAGTAATCCAAAACCTGATAATTCTGATATATTATAATAATAATAAAATAAAAGCATGTCACATTTCGTTGCTATTTTTAATGTTCCGCACCTCAAAAGGAAAAAAAATAGAACACTATTGACCGTCTGTCTGTTTATCGGTCACAAAATCGTATGGATGAATCGAGCCGAAATTATTATCAAATATCCAAACCGATAAGTTCTTAAAGCACCGGCAAAAATCAAGCTCCTAAGTCAACGCAATCAAAAGATATGAGCATTTATTTATGCTATTTTTTTTACATTTTGTATGAAAATCATTACTTAATCAATACTTACAGGAGTACTTCCCATTGACCTTCACTTATGAAAAATGGCATTACGTTATAACTTATAGTACAAACAAAAGAAAAAATCCAAAAATCTTAAGTTAATAGATATATCCATAAAATAAAAAACCATTACAAACTTATACTGTAGTTCATTTTATACACAATGAGTGCATACGACCGCAAATTTAAGTTTTTATATTATATTCTTATAATGAATACCACTAGTATTACATGGATGGAATTTGACAAGAAGTGAGAACTTACAGTATATATACAGGAAAAAATATTAAAATTGGTATTTTATACGTTGAACACATAAGGAAACCATTAGAAATTTATATTTAAGTTCGTTTCATACAAAATTAATGGATACGACCGCAAATATCAATTTGTCAATTTTTATAAGTAGTATTTTCCTTAGAGGAATCCGTAAAATTATGACATAGGTACGGAACCCTCGGTGCTTATAGTATTACTCATACTTGGCCAATATTTTACTGTAAGCAATATATACTTTTTCTTTTTTTATGGGAACCAACATAATTCAAATTTAAATTAGACCATTTTCATTTAAGCTATTTAATTTGGTATTAAGATCTACAATCTTGGTTTGTTTTCTGATTCTTTTTAACTTAATTTTATTTTTTGATTTTATATTTAGTATGCTTCTTTCCACTTGATGTTCGCAAGTTTCTAGTAATTTGATATTTTTCTTGTAACAACTCCACGTCTGAAATTCATAGGTCATGCTTGGTAGGATGCATGTGGTAAATATTTTCTACTTCACTTCAATTGGTATATCCAAGTTTTCATTATATTTTTCACAGTCCAGTATCTCTTCCATCTTATGTTTATTCTCTTTTGCACTTCTTTTAATGTGATGTTTGTTGGAGATATTGTTGCTGGCAACACAAGGTTACTTTTTAATTTTATAAACAAGCTGTGCATTTTTGGGACTTCTCGTTATTTCGTTTAAACGGGAACATGTAAAATTGTGCTTGCAGTTAGTAGTGTTTTACTACCGAAGAACTCAGCTTTATTATTTATACAGTCCACTACCTAAGAGCCCAACAGAAATTATTTGGCAAAATGTACAAGTATCTGTAGTCATTTACATATTCTAGTTCGGCAGCACTCTCAAGTTTGATGGGTGTAATTGGCCATTAATATTGTTTTAGTGTTATTTATTGATAGTCCTATCTTTTTGCTTTCATATATTAATTATTTAATCATAACCTGTAGACTGTTTGGATCACCACATACTAATATTAGATCATATGCGATTCATAGATGGTTTAGTAATACTAAATTTACGTTTATGCCATATTCCTTCCAATCCAATTGTCGAATTTGACGTGCTATGGTCGCCAAAATTTTTTATATCTTTGTATATTTTCTTTAATATGCTAATGTACTTATTATGCACCTGATGTACAGGCTTATTATATACTCACGTTTCAGCGAATCGAATGCTGTATTATAATGTATATATGCTAAGTAGTCATTTATTCCGTATTCATTGCATTTCTGTATAACTTGTTGGATTTGTTGAAGTGGTTTCTCAACCATAGATCACATCCATACGATGTGATCTATGGTTGAGAAACCACTCTGAAACCTGCCTGTTCCTTCCGTTGATTCTTGTCTAGGGTATTTTTTATCTGTTCAAGGTGACAAATACGATATTGGAGAATAATATTATACTTGGAGAAGATTTTGTATATGTTCGACATTAGGGAAATCGATCTGTTGTTCGATATATTATCTGTTCTCTTATGTGCAGTAGAATTATTATACAATATTCTGATATTATAAATAATATACAATATTCTAATATGTTACAATGTTCTGCCTTATTAGTTGCTCAATTAGCCTCTATTTCCATTTTCTGAGGGAAATGCAGTTATTTGAAATTCATGAAGTGCCTTGCGGCTAAATACATATTCGTAAAGGGATTTATCTAGAAATGAGGCTAGCGCTACAATGTATAAAATTGTATTTTGCAAAGTATTAAAACATATACCTACGCAATTTGATAACTTATATTATAAAAATATATGTTTATTTTTATTTTGACTAGTAAATAACCGCATCTACGTCATTTTTATTAACTGATTTATTGTAATCGCCAATTGGGTAAAACTTTTTCTACGTTCACATTCCATTATTACTTATTTAACCGTTTATTTTACTTTATATTTCACCACGCTGATATTTTTTTTCTAAGTAACATTGTTCATATATATGAAAAAAGTTGGATGGTAGCTACGTAGCTATGTAGCTACGTAGCTGATCTTTGAGCTTTTAAGACATTTTCAAGATGTTTTATGTTTTTAAACGTTTTCATCCAACGCCTCGGCTTTTCTGCAGAGCCAAGAAAGTAATTTAATTATAATCACTTCCTCGGATGGGGCTTCGAACCCACTAACATTGCGTATTTATACATGCGACGGTCAGTCCCTTTCATGTGATGAATAAAAATGCTTATTACACCCAAAGGGTGTTTTGTAGGGTTGCTTACCTCAAAAGAAATTAACGATCACTTTGTTGTCCGCCTGTCTGTCTGTCTGTATGTGAAGCGAATTTTCCTCAAGATCTTGAGGTATCAAACCGAAATTAACACCAAATAATTAGGTCCCTCGAAGTACAGAAAATTGAGAGAGAAAGAGAAAGTCAATGCAATAGAAAGATATAAATGTTTATAAGCATTGATGCTTCGTTATTGCCGCACTATTTTTGAAAATCGCCTCGTAACCGAAACCAATAGGGTACTTTTGACGTACAATTTTAAAATTTCCCAACAATTAGAACTTATAATACATATAAAAGAAAAAATCCGAATACTTATCATACAAATAAGTTATAAAATTTATATTTGTAGTTTATTTTACACAAAGTTTGTGCGTACGACTGAATTTCTATAAATTGTACTTAACCTTTAAATCATGATTTGGCATAGATCCCTAAATGCGCAAGTACTACTCGATATTCTCGATACTAGTTTAAAACGATCAAAAAGCTAGAAAAAGGGCGAATTGACTCTAAATGTGACCCCATTTCTTAGAAAATTACTAAAATCATCGCAATTCAATAGGTAAACATATGGCGCTTATAAATAAGATTGCATATTAGATATATGTGAAATTATAGCACACGTGCCTTAATTACCGAATAGTAGTAAGTAAAGAAAAAAGGTCCGCGTAGGTAAAGAAAATGAAATTAATTAACTTTATAATTTATTTCATTTCAATACATTACATAAAATCAACGCGATCAAAATGGTTAATTTTTTTGCATTTTATATGAAATTCGGAGCGTAACCTACAGAGAACTTATAATTAAATCCTATAATTGAATCTAGACTATGTACAGCTTTATTGGCTACTTTTACCCTTAGTTTATACTTATATAAATAATGTACACCATGCAAAATCTCAATTAATATAATATATATATACATATATATATATATATATATATATATATATATATATATATATATATATATATATATATATATATATATATATATATATATATATATATATATATATATATATATATATATATATATATATATATATAAGTATCAATAATATATATTGATACTTTAGGTACTTTTTAGGTTAAAAATTATTGTAATTAATTTTAAGTTACAAATCTACCGAGCTCGAATACAAATCACTGCTTGAAATATTTCGCCCCGAATATTGATTTTCTGCTTGTCGAGGTCGGGACGTGTTTTATCGTGTTTAAACACAGAGTTTAGACCTGTCTGCTTCTTCCAATTTATTATTGCACTACTTTAAATCTTTGGAATACTTGAATGATTAACGATGTACACCTCACATAGCCTTTATCCGTAGCTGGGCTATTCAACGAAAAAGCATTTTTCATTTCGAGCCAGTAATTAAACAAACTAATTTTATAATATTAGTATAGATTCAGTAAGAGTATGGTTTTTCATCAGAATTTTTATATATCAAAGGATCATCCTTAAATGCTTATCATCATGCCTCAAACTGCGCCGTTTACGAGGCCGAACTTCTGGCCATATGTAAGGCTTCTGGTTTGGCCCTTGAGCACAGGGCAGATTCTCTTGGGATACACTAGTTCAGTGACTCAAATAATTAGCATTTAAATATTTAGATTAAATATTAAATATTAAAAGTTAGGGGACCATCGTGGCACAGAGGCACAGCGTTTGCCTGTATCCGCGACGGTTTGTGAATTCGAATCCCACTCGGTGAGAATGAATTACATATATTCATATTCTTCGCTCTGGCAACAAGGCAAAGCGCGGCGTTGAGTTCTACCACTCAATAGGCAAAGCCTCGAAAGACGAAAAATGGGGAACGGAATGTCTTAACACTAGGTCCCTTTTGCCTACAGTTCCCTCTCAGCCTACCCTGTTATGTGTAAGACCCCGATTTTGTATCAGTCTAACATAAAAAGACTATATAATATATTGATAAAACGAAGCTTTGATAAAGCACATTGGAAATATTTATTAATAAAAATTAATGAATAGCTTGCAATAGATTTAAAGATTTAAAAAAAAATTATAACGTAAATTATAGTTGCCTAATATTTTCTTTTTATTTTAATATAAAAAAATAAAATTTACTATTTTGTGTGTGTGTGTCAATATTTCTTTTAAAGTAATATTAATATGTATAGTAATTTTATAAACATAAGGTTACTCTGTACTTCGGTGCTCTGTACTTTTTTGTAACAGGCTGAGGAAAGTGAGGCTAAATGAGTTTTGCAAATTGCATTGACGGCTCGACCAGCGCATAACGAGCTTAGTGTGCAGTTACCTTTATGTAAAAGATTTTTTTATTAGATAAGAAAGGATACTTATCTAGGATAGATGTTCTTATTTGAACCAATTGTTTTAGTTAAACTAAGATATTCTCTTTTTAAATAGAAATATTAACATTTCCTTTTTTCATATAAAGATTTTAACATTCCTTTTAAATATTAACGTTATTTTTTCATATAGAAAATTCATTTTGCATAAAACCAATCGTTTTCTTTTTTACTACATCTTCCTTTCTTTTGTTAGTCATTTGTTAATATTTTTTTACTAACAATTTGAAAATAGATGAGACAAAGCTATAGATTATAAAATGATCTATTAAATATGTCTACATATTTTTTTTCTAAGAATTATGATTTCTGAGATATTGTCGAATGTTCAATGTAAAACAAAGTTGCTTCACAGCAATGTAGGCGTGTATCTTACAAACTACACAATAGATTTTAAAATGATGATATGTATGAAACATGCATATCGTATTGGAATTAAGACGAGATAATAGAAGTGTTACAATAGTAACAAAAATGTCCTTGTGCAAATGTTACAAGATAGATCAGAATATACAAATATCCTAAAATGATGTAAAAATAAGTTTGCATAGACTAGTGCAATTAATCTGTTTATCTGGAATACTGTTGCATTTTTAGAAGGAGTAATTCTTTCTTAAAATATGAGATGCAGGTCAGGTTATCGCAATTAAAAATCAATAATTGTTTTACCATTTTGGATACGCAGATACCTTTTTATTTTTAAAATTAAAATTAATTTCATTATAAACATAATGTGTACTCTTTCAAAATCAGTGGGTCGTATGCACTGATTTTGAAAGAGTGTACTACACATTATGTTGCAAATTAACGTTTGTCAACTTTTATAAGTTGTACTTTCCGGTGATACTAACAATCATGAAATTAGCATAGAACCTTCGGTGCGCGAGTACTACTATTGTTTACTATTATTGTACTTAGGTATATACCTCAACAATATCAAACTTAGATTTTTCATTCATCATTTCGATATTTAATCGTTGAAGATGACTTACTTACTCCTCTATTTGTTTTATTTATATAATCAGCAAGAATACCCCTCCGTAATGAATTGAATATCTATATTAATAATATTAAAAATGAATGGATTGTGCCATTTCTGAAGTGGCTGACGTTTTAAAAATACTCTCGTTCTATTGATTTCAGCTTAGAATATTATGATAATGGTCATTTGAAAGTATGTTATTGTCTTAAAGTATGTTATAATCTTTGTTTTCTAAATTTATCACTTTTTCCATTCAAACCTTATGCTTTTGTATTGATTGACGTTATCTTGAAAACCAGGTTCCTCTTTTTGCATAGGTGATATTGTTGTAGCTCTAGATGGCATGAAAGGTGCCTCTAAATTCCGCTAATGTGATCTGTTTGTGACTACATTTTTATAACAAGTAAATGTGTGTTGGTGAGCTTGAAGTTTTATATACACGATGCTTCTTCAGATAAAACAGAAATCAAATAATCAATTATAACTGTAGCATCAATTTTATTATTTCTAATGGCATCAGTAATTAGCATTTATGAGCATTATTTAACCACAATAAGATGTGAGCGTGTGGACATCCACGTTGCTGAATTTCAATCCTTTTGAGGTACTCTGCAACTTAATATTTTTCGAACAGATATTTTTATTAATCATTATTATAAAAAGATAACCGTAGGCATCGTGTTACATGGACACTTCACCTCTGAAAAAATATCCACATCGTTCGTGTCACATTATTGCGTTTCATCTGTGAAAATTTTACCTTCATGCGCGCAAATAAGTTTCACTCGAAAACGGATCTCTTGCACAATTCAAAACAAAAAATATAATATAAGATGAAATATTTGAATAAACGTAAGCTAACTTAAAGTAAGGTTTTTGTTTTATCATATTGTTAGACTAGCAATAAGTAGTACAATTAGTGATACTTACAGGTTAAAAAGTTGCGAGTCATCGGTTTTTACCTTAGGTTATTTATTAGTCCCTCCTCGCCTCTTCGAAATGAAACTGAGAGAGTAGTAATATTAGTTATTTAACCTAGGAAGTATAAGCACCTCTTTAACCGGCATAACCAGAAAATTACTATTGACTTTCGTAAACATAATAAATTTTTCCATTGTTGACTGCAAATTGGCCCGCTCTTTCTTATGTTTATCTGTTAAAGAATGTACTGCGTAATTGTTGGCGTGCAAGTAATAACCATTGAATTTCTTTGATATGCCTATTATAATGTTATGAAATGAAAATTATATAGTTCTATAAAAAAATGTTTAGTGTATCAATTAAAAATGTTCTTTTATTGATTATCATTTGCAATTTCGTTTGCATGGACTTATGACCCTTGTCACGCATATTACCCACCCGTTGTCATTGTAGAGTGGCTTCAAAATGTTACCGTCTGCCTCATATGGACATACAGCTTATAGTATATACAGCATATATAATGTATATACAAAGATATATAATGAGAGGTCCAACACGATGAACAGCTTTTTCCATTTCTGGTCATTGAAGACGTTATTACTACTTTGTTGTTACTAATTTACAGTTTCAGATTTTTTCGTTAGCATAATAGTATATTTTGCCAATATTAATTTTTAAGTCATCTAAAAGTGCGTTAGGTCTTTGATGAGTGAGTGATACGGGCACTAAATTGCCGTTTTATAACCGTTAATATATTAGAGTAAGATCCCAGAGCCCGAAGACCTACGTCATTTTAGCAAAGCTGAAATTTCTCAGGTAGTGCGAAGTACATAAAAACCGTACTTGCCTATGTGAAAATAAAAACCCTCTTATTCAAACATATTTTTGAGAATATTCTCTAAAGTTAAAATTCAATGCCAGATACTTTCCGTTGGCCATTACTTCTGTAGACATCTTGAGACGGCGAGGATTTAATAACCAACTTTACATGGTATTTGTAAATTATGACAAAGCATTTTGGAACACCACTATATCTGGGAAACCTTAGAAAATCAAGGAATACAAAATAAGTATAACAGATTTATAAACAATATGTATTGAAACATCAAAGAGTGGAAACAGAAGGGGAAACTTTCCACTGTTTAAAATCGTATCCGCGTTGTGCTGTTTCATATTAAAAGAGGAGTGAGACAAGGAGACGCTAAAACTGCCTGAGGAAGTCTTTAGAAAGATGGAGTGGTAAAACATGGCAATTAATATATGGAACACGATTAAAACATTTCAGATTCGTAAATGACTTAATACTTATAGCAGATAACCCAATAAATCCCAAACCTTGCTGTGTGACCTTTATATGACAGACAAGGGACCCTAACAATGCACAAAACTAAAACAGATTCCATATAAAAATTGGCATAGATTAGGAAGAAATAGAATGTATAAATTCTTATAGGTATTTTTTGGGTCAGCTGATAGTATTTAAAAACATGGACCATGGAGACATAGATAGAGAGGCGCATAACAATTAAAAAGATATTGTTTTCTAAGAGAAGTGCTAAAAAGTAAACATTACAATTTAAAGAAAAATATACAATGCATGTATACTACCAGTCCTACGAACCTACGAAATCCAGACATGGTTAAATACACACAAACACTATCAAGAACTGATTGCATGTCAAAGAGCCATGAATAGGAGTATCATAGAAACGGGACAGAAAAAGAGCCACAGATGTATCACACAGACACGCCACCACCACCCAATAAATATAAATAATACTTATACATATAGTTGGCAATAAAGGCTTAGTAATAATAATTATAATGATTAAATCCATGATTAGATTATTAATTACAGCAAACATTTTAAAACGAGTCAAATATAATTATAATTTAATTTGTTGTCCGCTTAAGTTCTTTGTCCGCTTGGAACTTCTCGAGATTAACCTTTGACTGTCAACGCGCAGAGACTTTTTTGAACGCTGCCTTAAGAAATCTATGTAATTACAGTTTTGTGCCTGATGGTCGCTCTTCGATCTGCCATAACGATATCTTCAATTTTTTTCACGTTTTCTTCACTAGTGGACGTGGGCGTACTTATCGATGTTTATCTTTCGTGAATGTTCTTCCCAGCTTAAACTCCTTCGCCCAGCATTCAACTGTGGAATATGGAAGAGCAGAGTCCCCCAATGTTTCCACTAAGTCACTATATATATCTTTGGTAGATATTTTTATTAGAGAGGTACTTGATGACAGCTTTTATTTCGATTTATTCCTTTTATCAGTTCGGTTTGGTGGTCCGTACTCAAATGTATGTACCTCATTTAATTTTTTTCTCGGTTATGAAGCTTATGCTGTTTAGCCTGTTGCCCTGACAGCGACACCGGTTGGACTCGAACCTCGGCCAACGAGCAGACTGGGGTATGTTCCCTATTCGAAGCAAACCAGCCGCGACCAGAATACGCGACTGGAGAAACTTAGACTAATCTAAGGGAAGCTCCCTTAGCCCCTTAACAGTCCTTAATCGGTAGACCCGGTCAAATAAGTTGTACTTTGTCGTCATTTACGTCGACGACGCTGCGAGTGTCGTGTATGTGTCATGTGCTTCCTACTTACATATAAGGCGTTAGCAACAGTAATGGGGTCATTTGGGTCTAATAGAACACTACGCGAGTCTGAGCTTAGGTTTAACATACGGGGTGTAGTCGAAAAGTCGCTAAATATTTATTACTACTATAAATAACGAGGCCCGTTTTAAATATGACAAAAATTTTCGACTGGGTTGACCTTAGCTCGGACTCTGTGCAGGCCACTTGAAAATATTGTTTACCTAACCAATCTTTAACTATTTTGGCAGTATGCTAACGGTCATTGTTATGTTGGAAGATTATTTCGTTCTCTGGCAATGGCATACTTTCAATTGTTTCGGTGAAATTAGTATTTAAGAAATCGAGGTACGTTTCTTTTTACATAATGCTGTCAAGCTTTAGCACGGATTCGGGCTATAAACAGTGATACAGCCACAAACTTTGACATTTCCTCCTCCATGCTTAACAATTTGTATGAAACCTTTTTCATTGATCTTCTCTCTCTCGTCCAATTCCACTGTCGTCCATCTGTAGATTATCTATTAATTATGGTTTCGTCTGACCATATTACGCGACTCCAATCCTCAGTTTTCCACGATTCATACTTCTTAACAAACTCTAGACGGGCTTTTATATTTTTCTTTGATAGTAAAGGTTTCTTTTTATTTTCTATGAATCTAATTCAGCTGAATATAGGGCCTATTGCACTGTACACTTATTTAAATTTTATTAGTATCTCTGCCAACTAGTAAACGCAGCCGGCGTTTGAATCCGATTTTGTAATCAAATATTTGATCATACGTCGAGTATCTGTGAGACTCAGTTTCTTTGGTTTTGGTTTTAATTTTAAGAATTTAGAATAATTTATTTGAAATTAAATAAAAATTTACAAACAACAGCTAGTTTTATCTTGGAATTTTATTCGAATGTTCATAAGTATAAATCGCAGCAAAACTTTCCCAGTGATTTTGTTTATTTTTTTCTGCAAGGCAGAGGACATAGCGGCTATTTATTGTACTTACATTATTACTGAGTAATGTTTTTGTACTTACTCATTACTCAGTAATAATGTTATAACAGACATAATCTTCAGTAAACGAAGACATAAATTGTATAAGATAGCAAAACCCTCTATCTATTGCTTGGGATCCAGCATCTAACTGTATATTATATGTTATAATATAGTAGGATTTTCAAAATCATTTTTCTTTAAAGTGTTTCAAGAACGTATTTCAACACAATTTATATAGAAATGTCTCTCAGAAGAGGGTGGATGCGGCTTCTCCTCCGTTTTAAATAAGATATTAATTTTAACGATATATGCTAAAAGGTTACTATTATCTACATTAAGTGGACAATGTATCTAATTTATTAATTGGACATTAAATATGTCCATTGTACTTAAAATACTGAGGTTAAAGTGATTCCGATAATCCTTTTATTTTTTGTAATTTGTAAAACTTATAGTTTCTGTAGGTCAACCTTGTGAGAGACATATGCTGTTGTGGAATTTAATTGAAAATTATTTAAAACAATTACATCATCTATGGTTTTTGCATAACTTAAACCGTTTCCGCAGTGCACGCAACGACATCTCTCAAGCTCTTCTATATAAAGCGCTCAAAGTATCCATCGAAATTAATTGGATAAGGACTAATACTGTATTGCTTAATACACTTTCGTAAACATAGTTTTATTTTTTTATATTTCTAAACAACAAAAATTATAACTGTGGATTATTCTCACGAGACAGATATATATCTTTTAAACTTACGTTTATCTATTGCAACTCTACATTAGGTGTTCCAGATCCTTGATATTTTATTTAAATAAAATTTACAATGAAAAATATGCCATCATGCTCAACAACTTTTGAAAAAGCCATTTTTTTATTTCTTATAGTTTAGCGGACCTATTGTAGCTCTACATCAGGTGTTCCAGATTCTTGATGATTATATATCAATGGAAAATGCTTTTCATGTTCGATCCTTTCAATATTTCTTATAATTCAATGGACTGCTTTGTTTATGCATCGGGTGTGCCAGTCTTCAAAATAAATTATAGCCGAGATTCTGCACAGACATAACAGCTATTCAACAAAAAAGTCCAGTAGATCCAAAGAAAATTATAGATTCATATTGTTGTGTATGTTAGTGATTTTACATCGCGATGCGTAATTTTTTCGTAAAAATATTCAATGTATAGACACAATTTTTTTACTATTTATTACAGTACCTATATAAGAAAACAAATTTACCTAAAAAAATACAAGCTTGCAACTGTCTTTAAATTAAAAAAAAACACTACTATTTAAGGCAAGGTAAG
Source organism: Dione juno (assembly GCA_037127375.1). Taxonomy (NCBI): domain Eukaryota; kingdom Metazoa; phylum Arthropoda; class Insecta; order Lepidoptera; family Nymphalidae; genus Dione; species Dione juno. The sequence goes on from JAXRJS010000004.1 coordinate 1,585,387, forward strand.
ATGATATTTAAATAAAAATTATTGCCTACTTATACTGAGCAAAACTTATTTATTTCGTTATATGCGTTATTGTTTAAAATTATTTCAGTTTAATTTTCAATAACATCTCTTTAATTAAAAACAAATAAGAAAAGTTTGATGACTGGTCTGGACTATAAGGTGGGTTGTTTTTACTCTGTATCATGTTCACGTTCTTTTATCATTTTTGTTTTCTATAATTCTAGCTTTCCACGCACGGCCCCCTCAAGTGATCGATCTTGTAAATTATTATATAATTAAACAACTCAAGAGAAATCTTAGGAAATGCGCATATTACAGAAGCTAAATAAATTACATATTATAAAATTTAAAAACTTTTACTCTCGTATCTTCAAAACTGTTTTCTAATAATGTAATCAAATTTCATAAGCTTAACTAAACTAGTAATTTTTATTATTTAATATTCTTGCCAAGTTTCGATTGCTTATTAGCTTTTTATTTCTAGAATTTTCATTTTCTTAATTCAATAACTAGTAGATGCCTGCTTCGTTAGTACGGACTTTAAGACACTTGTCAATCGATTACCATTTACCGATTTCTTGTAATCTTAAATTGGGTCAGGATTTTTCCACCTTTACCGTTTCATATAGTCAAATTTTGACTTTTAATTTTCATATGTCTATTTCATGAATGATTTTGTCTTGATGAATTCATGATTTTGTATAAATCGTAATTTTTTTTTGTTAACGCGCTATTTCCTTATTCCGTACACTGGGTAGTTTAACCAGATCTTGGATTTTCATATTTCAATGAGAAATGCTTATCAAGCTCCACAATATATACTAATGGGCGATTTCATATTATTTATTATTTAACTGATCTGTTGTGGTTCTATGTTTTATAAGTAAACTAGCGACCTGCTCGCGGCTTCGCCAGCTTAAGTTAGCTAGATGTTCGTTTTAAAATTGCATACGTACGCCATAATGCACTTCTTCAATTTTATTGACGTCTTTTTTGAATTGCTCTTGTCTATTATTAAGAATCGCTATCAATGTACCTATAAGATTTTGTTGGTATATTATTAAAACGTAAACGTATATGTTATTACCATATTATCTGTAAACAGATTATGCTTTTGTATTTATAGCGAAATAAACACAATATCCACTTCCCACAATTGAAATTTATAATCTAAACCATACTAACACTATTATTTCTTTAAATCATCACATCAGATTTTAAAAAAATATTCAATTATTTTTAGGGTTCCGTTTTATAGTCAAATACGTATTTCATAACGTTAGCTTTACTATATTTTAACAAAATTTTAAGCATATCACAGTAATAAAATGTTTCATACAAACATTCATTCACTAAATAAATTTTCAAAATTCCTTTCTTAGTGCTCACTTACGTTATATAAAAAAACCTTCATTCAAAACTTCAGGGTTCCAGGTTCAGCGGTTTGGCCCGTGCGTTTTTCTGTGAATATGTCAATCACCTTCCTTAGTCTTCAAAATCTATTAAAGCTCTAGGTTCTTGTCCAGATCTATAAGCTACATAGATAAAAAACATTATTCATATTAGTACAAATAAACAGAAAAGTTTTAAAAATCATATGGTCATATTCTAGTATTTTTTTTACATCTACCAAAATATATTCAATGTACAGACACAATATTTTACTATTTTACTATAGTATATATATATATATATATATATATATATACATATATATATATATATATATATACATATATATATATACATATATATATACATATATATATATATATATATATATATATATATATATATATATATATATATATATATACATATATATATATATACATATATATATACATATATATATATATACATATATATATACATATATATATATATATATATATATATATATATATATATATATATATATATATATATATATATATATATATATATATATATATATATATATATATATATATATATATATATATATATATATATATATATCAAAATGGGCTTTTGTTTTACGGAATGCATAATAATTGTACAGAAGATCATCAATATTGATCTTTTAAACAGAATGGAAAAGTAACATTCAACGTTACAAACAAAAGGTTTATTGTAGAGTTACTACATCAGTTATTGGCGATTCAGCTATCTTTAAAATTGTTTCAGATATTTTTAATAAATTAAAATAATATACATTTATTGATACTGGGTAGGTATTATATCGCTACTTCATAAATTGAAGACTAGAGGTAGTAGGTAAATTAATTCTGAAAAAAAAATGTGTGTTTTTTTATATATCTCATACACTATTTCATTAAATAACATTCGCTAAATAAGGTGGCAGTTCTTTTTTACTTATATAAACGGTATAATTTATTTCGCAACAAAGAAAATCTCCAAAAATTTAAAGTAGGTTAGCCATGTAAAATATAGTTAAGGTCGCAAGGTATGCGTGTTGATGATCGATGGTGTTGCGTGTTCTTGGTTGTGGTAAAATCTCGCGTAAGGTACGGCCTTCCTGCGGTCCTCGCCGTCGGTGGTGCGGCGTGCCTTCGCTTTGTTCCTCGCACACCGATACCTCCCTCCGCGTCGCACCGCCGCGCCTATCGCACAACGCGCATGCTCCGACCGACCTATGCTTACGCCTTCTCTTTAACTTTTAAAATGTAATGTGTATTTAAGAAATAATATATTTTTAAACGTGTCATCTTAGTGGAACCTCCTATTTAAGAGCTCTTTACAAATATTTCAAGTAGTTGTACGGTTATTAGGGGCGATCGAACGAGCATCTGTCCGGTCCCATTTAGTGGAGCACTCAAAAGGGAGCGCGCGGCAGCACCGGTATCGATCTGAACGTTTTGTGTGGCCGCTCGTGCACAACGTTCTCTCGGGATATTCGCCTAGCGGTCGCCGTCGGCGCCGGCCTTGCTGCACTGTTTACGCGCTGTATATACCAATTGCGTTCGCGCGATCATGTTCGCCTGAGCTAATTGTTAACGCGGTGCACGCAATTGCAAGTGTACCTGGGTGTTGGTGGACCTCTACGCAGCTTTTATTCCGAATTCGATTACTGAAACTTAGGTAAGTTTCCTTAATTATGGTTTTTTTTAATTTTTATTTGGGGAGCTATACAGGCGAATTGTATTTCTGATATAGGTATATTTTAATATCACCGTTTTCTTAATTAATATAAAGATATTATGATTATTTATTAGGACTTATCAGTATTTATTTCGAAAAATATGTTAAGTGTTTTTAAATACCTTTATCGAACGCTTGCTGGCCATCTGGTTTATAAAGCTAAAGTTAGATTGTGATATCGTAAACCCCAAAGAAACATCTAGGTATTTGCGGAACAGTATTATTGGATTGTAGTCATAGATATTTTATAACAGGCTTTATATGTAACTAAAATAATATGACTTATTATAATAATATATATTTTATTGACTTGATAATTTATTTAATATTTGGTGATAAAACATATTCTTTTATACTGCGCATGACTAAATTTAAATTTACTGTCGACGTATGACGTGATTGGCGAAAATATTTTTTCAATATACTCGTATCAGTTAAGTAAGCCTTTGTTATAATAATTCATCTACATACATTTTACCCATGTTGAACAAAGAAATTTTGTCGATAGATTTCAAAGTCATGGTGATTTTTTGTTAGATTAAATGAGGAATGTGCTAATATTTTATAAAATTATCTCGTCTATCTCCAAGAAGGTAATACTATTGTTGAATAATACTTACTTAACATATATAAACTCGTGATCGTGGGCGAAATGTTATATCATGAAATTTTATACTTGATACCTGACTTACTCGTATCTTTTTTATTCATGAATATCGTATCCTTTCACCAGAAAGATAGGTGTAGGTGTATGTGATGTAGATGTAGGTGATATATTACAGGTTTATATGGCGGTATTATTTAAAAAAAAATTTAGGCACTAAATATTTAGTACTAGTGCCTTCGTTCAGACAGGATTTTTAAAAAACTAATTTTGTATATTGCCTTTCTTTAAGAGCTTTATCACTATACATATCACGTAAATTTTTGGGGATTGTTGAGGGCTTTCCTTTACGATAATAATAACAAAGTAAAATATGAAAATATCTACACATTGGAGTTTGTAAAGCAAGAGAAAATGATGACTATAAGAAGAGAAAGATCATAACTTTTACTGGTAACAAAAAAATGGGAGTGACCTGACATTTAGTTGCCAACATAAAATATACATATATATGTATATACATATATGTATATACATATACCTGACTCCTGAGAAAGAAAAGTTATAATTCTTGAGGCTCTAACTGTGGATTCTGAAAGGCTAATAAAGAATAAATGCTTTAATTGTTAGAAGAAGACTTCTACGAACAATTAAATTGGCTGTAAACCTGAAAGAGTCTGTAGCTCTCACAAGATTAAAAACAAAATTTTTATCTTGAAGACAAAAAAGTTTCACAGAGGTTGATTATTATTGGCCTAGTACCTAGGGATGTTGAACCTAATGTTGAGGTTAATTTTATGAATTAATTTCAATACGTAATTTAATCTATCGTTGTCATATTAGTTTTCAAGGTTACATGAGATGTTTCATGTCTTTTTTACTATACAAGAGATATTTGTTACACTTTCTGTGACGTTCGTAAGGTTGCTTAGTGCCACCCCACGCGCACGCGGAGGTAGTGTAACGATTTGGATTAAAGTACATTAATGTACCTACTCGAAGTTGCTCATATTTTGCTTACGTGTAGTTTTAGTTTTTATTTTATGCTACAACTACCAGACGCTGTTAACGCTGCAGTTTCACTGACTTTGTGTTAACCACTGCAACCGTTGCTGAAGTCAGACCCTGGGATTCGTGAATCGTCAGCACCTTCGACCCCATATTCATCTAGTATCCCTGAAGCTAGAGCGAGGAAGAATTCCTTCTTTTCTTGAGTGAATATGAACTAGAAGGTGTGTTTTACTGTCTAGTGGTACTGGCGAATCTCTGATGTTTTCAATTTGAAGGGGAGTGTACTGACCTCTTAGAAGAGTATATACCGAAATATATCTCTTGTAAGGTATAAGTGACGTCCTTGGGGTTCTATGACTGCACACTAGGTCTATGTTTGGCATTTGTGATGTGACGGTAGAATATTTCGAATAGATTCTCTTGGTCAATGTAGAGAATTTGGTTTATATCTCCAAGCTGTATTATTTCTTTTACTTCCGAGATTCGGACAGCCGTCACTATCGCTCCAATATGATCCACAATTCCACATTAATAAATTAAATAGGGCTGACGCGTTCACTTTTATTATTAAATATTCATAGAGAATTCATGATTATTATTACTTTATTATAAAAAATTAACAACAAAATCACCACAAATTAAATTATAATTTATAAAAATGATGCTATAGACAAATTGTAAATAAGTTATAAAATTAGAAAGCGCCAGGACAATATAGATAGAGATTATTCATTTTGAGCTTCGTATTCATTTTTATGTCAATATTTTTATTGAATATAATTAAGAATTATTATTCATATATAAAAATTATTCAATATTTTTCGTTCATATATTGATTGATTCACTCACTTATTACTCAGATATTATTACTCATTAGCTCTTAAATCTCTACCCGCGTGATCAAGTGGAAATAACTAGGAGTACCTTAAGTTAATAGAATTATTAAAAATTCTACGATATACATTTAGTAATATTTAAATTTTATAAAATTAATACATTCTTTAAACCAACATTTCATATACTTTATAGTAGTTGTGGTCCTAGATGGATTTGAAGTTTTTATTACTCAATCTCTACTGGAAAAAGTGCAGAGCTATCTACTTATTAACTGAAGTTATTATTATAGATATTAACTTCAGTTAATAAATAGATTGCCATAACTAATTATAACTAATTGCATTCCAATATTTATTTTATTGAGTTCTAAAACTCTTTTATATTTAACCATCAACTGTTGCTATTAATATCATACGTTTTTAAATATGCAAATTGTTCTTTAACTTATTGTATATGTATAAGATTTTGATAATAGGCATAAATGAGTTTTGCAATTAGCTGGCAATGTGTTATTGAAAGCACTGCACTAATATATTTTTACCGATGCTCACAGAATACTGGCCATAGTCATGAGTATAATTTTATTTATGAAATTGCAATATCGATGTAGCATATCATGAAATATTTTACATTTTCGTCATAAGTCATAATTTATAAATTACTAGTTCTTGCCTGCGGCTTCGCAAACTCAGTCAAATGGAAATAACTATAGAGAGTTGTGCATGTGTTATATTTCACACATTTTAAATGCCCGAAGTACGAAGAACGAATAACGAAATCTGTATTGCCTATAGTCTGATTAATGAATTGACAGTTCAACACAAAATATACATTTCCAATTCGCACCAGTACCTGAGATAAGCGCGTTCAACCAAACAAATTCTTCAACTCTATAATATTTGTATAGATGAAATATCGGCACGTATTTTAAATATGTTCTTTGATTAAAAACTTGACAATGAAAGAAGTACATTTTTACTTTCATTTTATAAATAAAAGTAAAATTGCTAAAAACACAATTAACCTTCCAAAAAATTGGTAATTTGATTTCTATTTTATATTCCTAAAAGTATTAAAAGCTCCCTCGGAGTAGCAAATGGAAGTTTATTTAAGAATTCTCTTAGTGTCTATAATGTTCTGCGGAATCGGGAAGCTAAAGCTTTTAAATTAATAATTATTATGCAAAGAATCTAGATCATAGTTAAATCTTCGTTTTATATTTAGCAAAAAGTGACCATTAAAAGCTTTAAAGAAACTTGTACTACTATCAGGTAGACAGAACACAATAAATTTAACATTGATTTTTCTTTATTTTAATTACCTTACGTATTTTGAGTTAATCTTTATTTGGTTAGATTCACTTATTTCTAATATATTTGACTTTGGAAAGTTATTTATATACTTCTCTTATAATTCACACTGAAGGTTAAATGTTTACACTATTAATAAATATTAGGTCTAAGTCTGTGCTTTTTAGGGTCCCGTACCTCAAAAGGAAAAAAATGAAACCCTTTGTTGTCCCGTTTGTCTGTATATTAAGACCATAATGTCTAAATCACGTGGAAGAATCAAGATGGATTGAATACCAAATAGCCAAGTCGATAGCCTCTTGAAGCACAGAAAATATGACACACAGATTTATGAGAGAAAGAGAGAGAACGTTTATGCTTAATTTTTTTGCATTTGGTATGAAAATCGCCGCGTAATCAAAACTTACAGAGTACTTCCCGTTGACCAAGAGTCATTTATTATTAGAATTTGGCAATAAGTTCTAGTACAAACAAAGGAAAAGATCCGAAAATAGGACATTTATAGATTTCTCCCATAAAAAAAAAACTATTACAAACTTATACTGTAGTTCATTTCATACAAAATGCTTGCATTCGAGCGCAAACTTAAGTTTGTCGACTCTTATTAGTTGTACTTCATTGACTTAGAGAGACCTGCTTTATATAAATTTTCTCTTCCTCTTCCATGTCTATTATTTTTGGATCAAATTATAGTGTTGTTATCAAATGTTTCGTGAAAGTCTTCACGGGTGAAAGATTTTATACCAGGTCTATTATATGAGTATATTACAAAGAACATATATTATTACTAGATATGGATGAAAGAAAGATGAATAAGAAGGGGCACATTTTCTCTACGTCGGTAGTACACCTTCCTCCTGGGTCGTGACGCTTTCCTTTGTTCGACAAATACTCATCGTCAAAGACCTCCTATTCTGATGTTTCAGATGAATAGCGTCGTAGCGCGTTAAAATAAATTGTTCCAGATTCTTCTAAGAACATCCCAGTAGTCCTGAGGCTTATACGCCATCTTCTTTTCTTCGTCGGTCAAGAGACTTGCTTTTAGCGGTGAAATAATGACGTCACATTCATTATCTTGGCTTTTCTGGCCGCAATACTGATTTAAAGTATAGATAAATATTATAAAAAAAGATCACTGAATATTCTCACCTGAGCAATCCTACTCGCGCATAGTAGCACCTATATCAAAAATGGCGGTTTTGGTCACAATAAAATATTAACGTTTCTAAATTTTGGATTAAAATTCTATATATCTATTTTAAGAACTAATTCATATTGCTGTTAAATTGAAAACTTTATAGTGATCGTTTTAATGGTGTCCTTTATTTAGTACAAAAGGCGTATATGCGTTAATACTAGAAAAGTGGCATTTTTCGTATAACCATTTTAAACCGTTCTAATTTGGGCGATGAGAATAAATAAGTGTTCAGTTTTATTACTACATCAATAGGCAACCCTATTGATATAGTGATAAAACTGAATCTTTCAAAATAGGTTCTACTAAAACCCGTAATAAATAAAATCTATACCTATATTATATCTTAAAATAATAAAATGTGATACATATTTATAGCTAAACTATGTTGCCTCGTTAGAATACTTTGAGCGTTCATCGGTGGGAGGCGACTTCCTAAAAGAGGAAAATATAGATTAAGAAATCGAGATATCAATATTCAAAATAATTAATGTTATATTACTTTCTTTTACCGGCTAGTTTTTATGAATATTTAGTTTGTTAATATTAATATTTACAGTCATTACTTATATGTTTCGGACAGAGACATGATATTTGTCACTTACGAAATAGAAATTTATTTGTAACTATTAACATTTTCATTGTGGAATATCAATACAAGCTTGCCAGTTTGGGTTAATGTTTCTGTTTACTTGTGCATACGAATTATACTGAGCTTCATCTGATATTTAAAGAGGTTGAAATGGAAATTGTTTACTTACATTTCAATTATACATGAACTGTTTTGTAACAAAACTTGATTTGTTTTGCAAATTTAAAGGTGGACTATTTCTACTTCCTTTTACTCCTTTTCTTGCTAGTTTTCCATATTTTTTCTTCTGCATTTCGGATTCTTGTAGAATTGTAAATTCCTATTTAATTAGTCACTTAATTTCGTATTTTATTATATTTTTTCCGAGAAAAATTCTATAAATATCTGAGAGATTATTATGTAAAATTGTTTTGATTTTTTTTTCTTTATATGTTCTGACATGGGAAAGTGTTAGGTTAGGTTAGCAATGGCAATAAATCCTTACTGTAGGCTTTAAAGTATTTTTGTCGATATGATTCAGCATGTGAAGAAGTGAACATAGACTAGCTAACTATAGCACTAACTACGGGCTTAGGTTTTAAGACATTTATTCATTATATATAACTTACATGAGAATATTAATACAAAAAAGAATAAATAAATATAATATTCGCTGCCGTTCTTACATATTTAAATAAAGTATCCAAAAAAATATTTAAAATTATCAGTAAAGACGTAATCGCTTGGTCAGATATGCTTGCTTGGTTGAGGACATCTACAAAGTAAATTGAATGGCCAATATATGAAAATGTAACTAAGATATAAATTACGAGAATGAAGGAATGTATAGTATTTGCTAGATTAATTGTTGTAAGCGTGAACGTTGAGAAAGGAAAGTTTTATATTGATCTCCCAGCGATAAGGCGCGAGGTAGTCAGCAAAACATTAAGCTTTTAATTCTTGACGCTTTTATAACTACTTGACAGGACACGATTGATGTATATATTTATACTATATACATTAATATTGTGCTGCCTAAAATGGAAGTCGTCGTGTTGTGTCGACTAAAGCATTATATTTAATAATTGATATACATACCCGTATAGGTGATACGTAAAATATTGCTATAAACTTGTATGTATTCATTCGGCTCACAAAAACTGTTTCATCTAATCCGAACACATATATGCCATGAATATAATATACGTACGTACGTACGTACTAATTTATACGTATATATTAATACGTACTAATTTATCGATTTCCAAGATTTTCAGTAATTTGCATTACGTGGCGAGTCGTTAAGTACGTAATGTAAAATTGTTCATTATATTTTATACATTCAGAGCTTGCTTTCTCTTATTATATTTCATGCCTTCTACCGCTGTGATTATGATTTATAGTTATTAATTGTTACTAGCGACCCGATTGTGGCTCCGCTCGTTTGATCGATCTTCTCAGATTTACTTAAATATAATATGAATATATTGTATATATAATTTCTTTCCTTTAAATTCGAATAGAGTAAATAGAGTTGCTATGGCAAATAAAATTATTATTTTATTTGCCATAGCAACTCTATGCGGAAAACTCGGATTTTCCCGGCGTAAGATCTGATCCGTGATATCAAATAGCCTATATTCTGCTGTACAACTGCACAACGTCTTCTAATGAAAGTTTTATAAAATTCGGGTCAGCTGTTTCAGAGAGATTTTCATGAAAAATATTAAAAAATGATTTTTTTATGTTTCAGTTCCATCTAAACAACCATATACCACTTAGAAACATAGTTATTTTTAAGGTCAATTAAATCAAAGATTGTTATTCGCTATAGTATTTCGCTATAGTATACACTTTTTAAAATTACTTATTATAAAAGGTATAATGATTTTGATTACTTGCAGCTTCGTTGACGTGGACTTTATGGATCCTTGCCGCCCTACGGATTGCTATCCTTTTTCATTGTGATTCATAAGATTGTGTTACACGTGTTAGATGTCCTTAGTAATAGTACTAAGGATACTTATTTAAATTTTTTAGTTAAGATTATCTGTTTTCGTTCTACATCAGGTTTTCCAGATCCTTTATATTATAAATCAAAATGTCCATCAAGTTAAAATACTTTCCGTATTTCATGTAGCTGTAGCTGTAGCTGGTTCTTCATGAAATGTTCCAAATCGTATATGTTCATATTTCAATAAAAAATGCTCATCACGCTGAACAACTTTTACTTAAGAGCCATTTTATGGTTTCTTACAGTGTATTTATTTTTGGGCTTATCAGTGTTTATCACGTTCAATCATTTTTATTATGGCAGGATGTGATTATTTCTTATAATTAAGCTGGCTTAATTTAGTTCTGCATTAGCTGTGCAAGTCTTCAAAATTTATTTTAGCCTAAATCCTGCCCTGATCTAACAGATATACAACAAAAAAAGTTTCATTCAAATCCGTCCAGTAGATCCAAAGATGTGTGTGTACGGACAATATTTTTTTTAAATTATAGATTCATATTTTGTTAGTGCTTTTACATCGCCCTGCTTCCTTTTAAAAATATTCAATGTAATGTGTATTCTTTTACTGTTTTATTATATATTTATGATTTACGCATGACATATTTATTTGAAGACGCCTCTCTATGGCACACTGACAAGCATTTCTCGAGACTTTATTTGTATTTTAGACTTATGTTTTTATATGATAGTAGGGACCAATATACTACAAATCTTTATATACAACGTTTATAGCTTTTTTGTCATTACACAATACAAACATATTTCCAGCAGCAGTGTTCCTCTACTATATTGTGCATGTGTTATACGTGTGAACCTATCTCTTAAATCATTCCATTTGTTAAAAAAAAACGGTACTAAAATCCGTTGCGAAGTATTAAAGATCAAAGCATACATAGAGACAGGCAGTGGGAAGCGACTTTGTTTTATACTAGGTTTGTAGTGATATGTAACGATATATGATCAATAATAAAAACATATAGGTATGGATCTAGGAAAGTAGTAAGGAAATTTGACGTGCGTTATCGTGTAACCTTTATTGATACCTATGTAGCCTGTGACATTCAACGGCACGAGCGGCAAAATTGGATTGCTTAACATGCTTAGCATTGCAGCTTACGAATACGTTCTAAATCGTATCCGCGTCACACTGCAGTGCTAGGAGATGCAATTATCCATGGTTCGACTAATGGCTGCTGTCATTTATCGAATAGGATATTTGTTTTCTACATATAAGAGAATATTTTACTGTATTTTAGATGAGATTAATAATGAGTATTATATACAAATTATTCGTACTTTGCTAAAAATAAAAAAAAGTCCATTTTCCTTTTCGTTAATACTTTCTTGTTGATATCTGGTATAGAGATTGAAATTGAAGAATATATTATATAAAAAGGTCTTATACTTTAATAATCTGTGGGCCATAAATTTTCGAAGCATATTTTAACAAATCTATTTAATATATAGACTATAGAGTGTCAAAACGAAAACAAAGTTGCAATTTGAATTATGTAATGTTCAAGGTTCTTTAACTTGATTTACGATTACGAGGATTCGGGCATTTATTAATATAATACATAACAATAGTTCTATGGGAAACAAATATTCTTAAACTTCATACTAACCAGGATTAGGAATAGGCTTAGAGTTAATTTGTATGCAGTGGAAATAAGAATGAGAAAGCTATTATATATCCGCGAAACCTTTCAATAGTTTGCTATAGGATTTCGGCCTGCCGGATTGTCATTAATTTATTTATAGAACATACTTCGAATGTGGCTCTAGTAGAAACATTTGAATTTTGATTAGGTAGAGAGAAAAGCTCAAAAAGTTAAGATGAGCTTTAATGCACGGTTCAAAGCTTATATTATCTTGTTTTCTTATGATCAATATTAATTATAAATGTTTTAAAGCATTGAGAGTTTTTTCCCCCGTCTCGACTAAAGCATCCGCGAATCCTCGAGCACAAACACTAGTTCCGATATTAGATAAATTGCAAAATAACTCAGGTTTTAAAAACATGAGTATTACCATTCGAATTTCAACTTGAATTTGCTCTTTTAGTCATCGATTTCAGCTGCTCCCACCTATCTAGCTTTATTGATCTCTTTGCTACGATAAGTAAGTTTAAAAACTAATTCCTGGACTCTGTCGTCGTTAAGATCAGTCCCAAAATTGTATGGAAAGTGGATAATAGAATAATTTGTTACTATGTCTAATAATATATATTGTTGTCGTTGTCGTCGTCGGTTCAAATTCATGTATTTTGTTTAACATAAATTAGCAGAATATTTTTTTATTAGTAGATGCGTATCTAATGACAATATAAATTACAAAAATGTTGTTATAAATGAAATATATTTTGAAAGTTAATAATAATGAAATAACTTCACACATGTAAAAATTTATGTTTTTACATTTTTATGACAGACGTCGCGTTATCAGTTGAAGTTCTATATTTAATAATTTCTACTTAGTAGAACCTGGATAACACGTGAGTGGTATTTGTCGACCCATTTGACCTCCAATCACAAGTAATGGCAGCTAACAGAATTGCTTTTACGTGTATCAACTTTCAATGAGACCTTTCTGTATTCCTAACTCTGTACTTATAGAAATTGTGCGACAAAACAAATCTACTGCAACTGGACAAACCCTGTTTCTGAGATATAAAACAAGTTAATGTATTGAAACCTTATAGATTAGGCATACTGCCGTCATCGGTGCCGCTGTCGCGACGGCAGTCGCGTTAATTATACATTGCTTCGGATATGGGTTAGCTCTATCGGTATATGAATACATAGGATCTATCACAATTAATTGGAATAGATATGCTGTAAACACTAACGAGCGGCTTATTTTAAGCACAATTAATGACAATTTCTCTCTTTTATATTTCATTTGTGATTCAACAAACTGTTAGGAGATGCAAATATTTTTATTCAATATGCTAAGCATGTTTACCTTGGCGCGCTGCTTACTGTATTTTATATTATTTTATTCATAGTTTTGTCTTGCAATGTTATGCTAAGCTCTTTTATTTTACGCAGCTATATTTTATCCTAGTCATAAGTAACTGAATCGGAAGCGCTCAAAGTAACATTTATAAATAAACGGTTTATGATTTCTGATCTTTGGCTTTACATTATACCCATCGTAATCGTAAAAATATTCCCATAAATCTCTATCTCGTCAATTCTATAATTTTATGCATGTGCGCTATCTATGCTATAGTTTATAGGTAATATATTGTTTTCAGTATATATGTTTAATGTGTCTGTCTATTGAATATTTTTAATAACAAAAACTGAACGAATTTAAATTATTTTTAGGGATCCGTGCATAAAAACAATCAACTTTGTAGGATAACTTTGTTTGTCTGTCTGTCTGTCGGCCAAGATAATTTTTTCAAAATTGCGTAGAGTTATCAAACTGTTACTTTAACGCAATCAAAATATATTAACTATTATCTTTCAATATTTTGCATTTAAATGTAAATCATTGCACAATCAAAATATAAAGGTTACTTCCCGTTGACCTAGAGTTATGAAATTTGGGTAATATGTTAAAACTAATACTACAAACAAAGAAAAGATCCGAAAATCGGAAATTTATAGGTATATCCCAGAGAAACACAATTACAAACTTTTATGAGTTGTGTTTTCCTCAGCGAAAACATGGAATTGGAACCCTCGGTGCGAGAGTACTTCACGGACTTGAATGATTTTTTTAAATTTTATAGCAGTTATTGTTATGGACCATGTTGACCCAAAATCCTGCAAGTTACCTGGATCCTATAGATGTCCCCTAGAGCAGACATACGCACATTCGCGATATATAATAGAAACTACTTAACACAACATACGCTCCATGAGAGATCATTTTACACGGGCACTTCTAAGCCAAGAGATTCATTATTGATATACAAGCGGAGAAAGCGGAACTTATCAGAAGAGAAGAGAGATGACTCGCGCACCCTGACCATCATTGTATCTCAGGGACTAATACACCGAGTCGATAGGGATCATTCAATCTAAGATCATCAAGGGTGCTCGATACGACCGCATATCCGCGCTGTCGTTGCATTAACCAGAATAACTAAAGGATGTATCTATAGGTGTCCCAAAATCAACGCTAGAGTTGTATTAAATAGAAACACAGTTTTTAGTATTTAGTACATAGCATGGAACAGCATATCTTTTAATGAGCAGCAAGTTTAAGTTTATCAATGCTAGTCCTTTTAAAATGCAACTATTATTTTGACATTGTGTATTGAATATTCTAATATTTTATTTTTTTCTAATATTTCTTACACATAGATATCAACTACGCCTATATATGTATATAATTTGACTGTCATATAAACTTCGTACTATTATTATGCTATAATGCAAAAGGCTTTCCACTTTAAGTAGTTGAAATATCGACAACATTAATGCTCCAAACGTATAATTTTCCCATGTGCTAATTTATACACGTAATTCATTCGTAAGTTTATTAACGCTGAAAACCTTATATAACAATATTTCAATATATCATCTCATATATGTATTTCATAAAGTAACATTTCTTACTTAGTTCACCCATAATTACCTACTTTCTGTCGATGTGAAAAATATGTCGTCTGTACTTTGAAATGTTCTATATAAGTGAACGTTAGAAGTGTCAAGTGATTCAATTTTCTATAGAACATTAAAAACAATCAGTGATTAAGATTGACAAAGTTTCCTACTGTACGATACTAGGAGTAGTAGTACAAGTAGTAGTACAATTAGTAGTAGTAGGTAGGTTAAAACTACAGTATTGATAAAATACGGCCAAGTGCACACTCACTATACTCACAAGTAACCTCTGATGTCATCAAATTATGTTTAATACAGAATGAGAAAGAAGGAACTATTTTCATACTCAGTTAGTTTTACTTTAATTTTAATCTGTCTAGTTACTTAAGTTCACTTCTCTCAACTATCTCCGTTCGTTTAAGTGTATTGAATAGACATTTTTATGTTGCTCTTATCCAATTTAGATATTAATACTTGTACAAATTTACTGCAGTTTGTATTACATCTTGGGGTGCTTTTACTTTAGATATCACAATTCTAAACCTACTCAATAAAATATTTATAACTATTGACACCGATTATTTAATCGGTGACCGGTATTTATTTGAATATCGGTCAAGTGTGAGTAGTAATCGCGCACTGACGGTTCATTTCATAATTGTAGGTATTCCGCTGAGGCAAAAACTACTTATACAAATAAGCAATCTTGAATTTGCTGTCGAAGCCACTCATTTTGTATGAAATGAACTACGAATATAAGGTTTTATTGATATCTTTCTGTGGCAAATATATAAATACGGTACGGTATAGGTACTAGAAGCTCTCACATTGTGACAAGTTTCATAAGTCTTGTTGTGGTTTTTTTTTATAACCCGCTGCGCTTTACGCAGTTGGGTCCTATTACGAGCGGTGAGAGAATCTACCCACACCGGTGCACCGTACAGCCATGGATCTCAATACGCAAACATAAAGCTGTCTGCATAAAAAATCCGGACATCCGACATTTGGCAATAACCTACCTAGGGCACCGGCGGCCTTTACAAGCTTTGGCGCAAGTTCAGCAAAATGTCGTGCAAACGACCATCGTCTATCCAAAGTCAGGCCCAGATATTTCATCTGCGCCCGTACCTCTACGTCTTGACCCTGCATACGTAATGTAGCCCTACGGGGGGGTCCCTTGCGTGGACCATGAAACAGCAAGGCCTCTGTTTTGGAACTCGAGACCCTCAAACCCACTGTAGTAATGCGGTCGATAATGCGGTGAGAGCCGATTTCTGTCAAACGTGCCACTTCGCTATAGTTCGCCCCTCGGACTGTGACAAGCGTGTCATCCGCATAGCAGATGACACCCATCCCAGGAAATAGGCGACAGCGTAAGAGCCAATCGTACCCTAGATTCCATAGAATCGGGCCTAAAATGGACCCCTGTGGAATCCCACATTGCGACGACCGATACTTCCGTCTCCCTCTGTCCATAACACTACTCTGTTTTTGAGCTAGTTATTTAACAGTCGCCGGAGATAGAGAGGCATACCATGGTAACGAAGCGCCTCCCTTACCGTCTCAAACGACAGGCTGTTAAATGCATTGACCACGTCAATCGATACAGCAAGAATAACATCCCCCTCAGCTATCGCAGCCAATGACCAAGTCTTCAGAGCATTCAGGGCGTCAATAGTAGAACGACCGGCCCTGAAACCAAACAGCTTCTGATAAACCCGGACCTACATTTGGATCCACCAACGGACAAACCAACAAATCCAATTACCACGGATTTTTCTTAGCTTCCTTTCCTTCTCGCAAGGGCATCGCACTATGGCCGACATCATACCCCTGGGACCAAAGAGGATCTCTGAAGCTGAGATAGCATCGGCTGGGCAGCTACCGGTACTTGTAACGGCATTCAAAACCTTTTCTCGTAACCTTTTCAAAGTATTTGTACTCGTCGATGCAGTTGTTGTACCGGCAGATGGTATAGGGCCGGACGTTTTCTTGCTTTGATTGCCCCTCTTAACTACAATGGTCCAAGAACCGTCACCCTCTTCTGTAACTTCAGCGACATTGACCTAAGACGTATTACAGGCCTCAGTGGTCGGCTTGGCGAGGAGATACTCTTGCCGAGACTTATCCACGTGCATATCATCCCTAGTTATAGGCATTTGAACGCATGCATTCTCCACACGCTGCCTTTGCTCTTTCCGAGCATGTGTTGCTTTACCCCGACGAGCTTTCGGGGGCCTTCCTCTCTTCGCCGTATGGCATTTATGCTCATACACCTCCGTATCAGAGCCTGACCCACCTCCATCTTTCTCCGTCTTACACTTGTGCCGCGTACGTCATACCACTCCTGAATCCGAAGCGGATTCTAAAACTCCTACATTGTCATCTATTTTTGGGTTTTATATTTGCACTTTCTATAAAGTTCCCACGAGTATGGGGGAAAAACGGTCCGTCCAAGCAGTGACCCCTGTACTTGGATAAGCCTAATTACGCCAGGGGTGTCGGCCGGTACCCTGGTGGGACCAGCAGTAGTGAGTGATCATCCGATCAGCCACGCACCCCTCACGCTGCTTCGCCGCTTGGGTTGGGGTAGTTTTTTATAGAGGTTTTCTTCCTCACAGCCTAGCCGGTGAAGGCAAGACCCTCGGTTCCACTCATGATTACGAGACATGACCGCAACCACAAGTGGAATTCCGATTCCGCCCTAGTTCCTCACACTGTGTCCTCTGCTATTCAGAGGAACACGTGGAGCAACACCGTCGCGTCGGATTATTCGCCGGCGGGAAATCATTACCCAAGGAAAATCCTGTGGGCAATAATTACCCGCCGGGGAACACCGGCACGATACACTGCTCGTCTCTCCGAATGGCAAGCACATTCGAAAGAGCAAAGCAGCAAACGTGCTCACGAGGAGGTTATCCGACTTCGTCAATGACATAAGTCATAAGTCTTGGTCAATGAAATACAACCAATAAAATGAGAGAAATTGGTCCTTTTGAGGTACGGAACCCTAAAAAAACCCTATATATATATATATATATATATATATATATATATATATATATATATATATATATATATATATATATATATATATATATATATAATATATATATATATATATATATATATATATATATATATATATATATATATATATATAATATATATATATTATATATATATATATATATATATATATTATTATTTTTACTTTAATTATCAAAAATTAAATTGTTATCATTTGACCTTGGTAAACGGACAGTGGGATATCACGGAAAATGTTAAATTAGGCTTCAGTTCCGTCCCATTCGACGGACGATTTATCTATTACAATCGGAACGTCGTCCGTGACATTTCTGCACCCTATACTTTGAAAGCCTATTCAGTGAGTTTTTAATATTTTCCTTTGTAATTTGTTCAAAAATAGAAAGATTCTTAACGTAATACTTTTAAGAAAGAAATAGATTTTATTTATACATATTTATAAAAATTTATGCGTCTAAATTTCTGCTTAAATATACAAAAGGAATTTAACATATTTAAGTACATTATTAGAGAAATGAAATATCTTTATAAATATAATAAAATACTCCTCCGACTGTGGGACACGTGTCCAGGCCATCGACCTACGGGAGGAACCTACTCATAATACGCGCTGTCTCAAGCAATAGGTACTACTTTCTGCATCTGGTTGTTGATACAGCTAAGTGCTAACCTATCAAGATGTTGTTCGAGACTTCACTATTAAGCCCTTAACTGAAACTACTATCGGCACAATGATGCAGTAATCCCATGGGCTTAGTCGAAATATTTATATAGAATTCAAGACAATATAGATATTAGTCTTGCCATAATACTAAAACACAAACAAACGGTTTTTTTAGTCTGTCTGTCTATTTGTCCGGGCAAATCTACGAAACGCTTGAACTGATTTCTTTGTAACTTTAACTGGAAGACGGAGGAAGTTGTGGAGCAACATAAAGGCTGTTTCTTATTCCGGAATTCCCGCGGGATCGGAAGTTTGCACCGCTATCGTTAAGATAGATACAATCTTTTCGGGGATCTATACTTATACTACAACACCACACAGAGAGGTGGAGAAATTACTTCTTGGAGCTGCTGAATACTCAGCAGCAGGTAGTTTTAACCCTTAATGAAACTTGGAATTGTCTTCGACTCATGAAGAACGGCAAATCGGTGGGACCTGACGATATTCCGATCGAAGCGTGGAAATCGTTGGGTTCTCGTGATGTGCATATGCTTACTATTCTTTTTAACCGTATTTTGAACACTGGGACAATGCCACATCAGTGGCGGCACAGTTTTATTACCTCTATTTACAAAGGAAGGGGCAGTGTTCAAGATTGCAGTAGTTATAGGGGCATTAAGATTATGAGTCACACCATGAGGCACTTCGTGCGCGTGATCGCCCTCAAGCTCCGCCAAGAGTGTACTGTCTCTGAGTGTCAATATGGATTTCAGCCAGGATCAGGCACTACGGACGCCATTTTTGCCATCAGGACTTTGATGGAGGCATACAGGGAAAAGAGGAGAGCTCTGCATGTGACATTCTTAGACCTGCAGAAGGCTTTTGACTGTGTGCCACGTCAGTGTATCTGGTGGGCACTGCGATCTAAAGAGATCCCTGAATCCTATGTTGCTATTATTAGAGACATGTACAACGATTCTGATTCTACAGTTAGGACCGCTGTTGGCTCTTCCTAATTATTGTAGGGGTTCACCAAGGCTCAGCTCTTAGTCCACTTTTGTTTTATGTAGTGCTAGATACTGTCACGGCTCACATCCAGGACCAGCCTCCATGGCTGATGATGTATGCCGATGACATAGTACTCATTGACGAGAACCGACTGATGCTGGAGCGTAAAGTAAATTCCTGAAAGGGTGCGCATGAGAACGGTGGTCTTAAATTGAAAGTGTCGAAGACCGAGTACATGGCTTGCGGGAACCCGGACTCGAGCACCATCCACATTCGGCCTGAGCCAGCAGTTCAGTCGGAGAAGTTCAGGTACCTTGGATCCATTAAGCACAAGTCCGGAGGCATCGACTACGATGTCCACGCCCGGGTTAGCGCTGCTTGGGCCACATGGCGGGAGGTCACTGGTGTGGTCTGCGATCGCAGAATACCGCCCAAACTCAAGGGGCTGATATATAAGAGCATGATCCGACCAGTTCTTTTATACGTCAGGGAATGTTGGCCAGCACTATCTCGGGATACACGGGCTGACCGCATACGCAACACATTCATTCGAGGTAGTCTTGGGGTCCGTGACGTAGCAGATAAGCTCCAAGGGCGTCGTCTGAGATGGTATGGCCACGTTTTGCGCCGGCCTAAACTACGTCGGAAGGAAGTGCCTTGATATGTCTGTCCCTGGAATAAAACCCCCCTGACGCCCAAGGAAGCGATGGCTGGACGTCGTGACGCAGGACATGAGAGTCAATAGACTAAGCACTGAGGATGCTCAAGACCGTGCAAAGTTAAGTAGGAATAGGCCGGGATAATGCTAAGTAGAAGAAGAAGACTACAACACCAAAGATATAGGCTAGAATATTATACTACTAAATATAAGCAAATATTTATATTCTTTTATACTAATATATATTTTGTCTCCATAATATAACATGACATAATTGGGAATATTTTTTGACAAACCATAATAATAGATACTACTTTCCTTTGAAAGAACACATAAATGGATTGGAGAAGAATGTGTTTATGTCATGGACATTTAATTGGGTGCCTATACGTACGGTGTTAGTTCTATAGACAGTGTCTCTTATACGTGACAGGTGCTTTTGTTTATTTATCTTGTTCTACATTGACTTGTATACAAAGGCCTACTTTTCGAAATAAAGATAATTACACTACTTATGATTGTATAAATTTTTATATAATCTTAAGAGGTGAAGCCATTTTTAATAAATGTGCGCCATAATCACAAATATATTTATTTAAGTTATATTTTCTATTGTTGCAGAAAGCAAAATGGGTTGCTTTGTTAGTAAAGATAAACTCACTAAGGAGGACATGGACTTTCTCAAAACGCATACATCTTATGACGAGACTACTATCAAGGAGTGGTATAAAGGCTTCAAGGTAAAGTAAGCTAAGGATAACAGAGTAGATAAACCGGTATGCTTTGTTAGGTTTACACATTATTAAAGTCTACTTGTTTTTATATTCTACAGCAAGATTGTCCTAACGGAAGACTGACCCCGGCTAAATTCGTCGACATGTACAAGATGTTTTTCCCATCTGGTAATGCTGTCGAATTCTGTGATCACGTGTTCCGAACATTTGATATGGACAAAAATGGATACATCGACTTTAAGGTAACAATTAAGCGCTTGTTGTGAATCTCTAAGGTGCCGTGTATGCGAATGAATACAGTGTACAATATTATGTGTCTGTGTTTGTAAATAGTTTGTATATGCAAGCGGTTGCGAATTGTTTGACTAAATATTTTACGTGCAATTTTGCGAGATGTGCTCATCTTTAATTATTATTGCTGTTCATTAAACTTAGTTATTGTGTAACGTTTACGAAACAAGAGATCCTTCTTGTTTATTTTACGTTGAAGTGACTGCGACATCTCGAAACTTTTATACTTTGTTTTAGGAATTCCTTCAAGCGATCCATGTGACCTCTAGTGGTACACCTGAAGAAAAGCTTAAGTGGGCTTTTCGCATGTATGACGTTGATGGAAATGGGGTCATAGATATTCAGGAGATGACTAAAATAGTCCAAGTGAGCAAATCTTTTGTTAATTTTCTCATTATCTCTGCAACATTATTTTAGTGACCTGAATATCAAATTTTTATTATAGGCAATCTATGATATGCTTGGCGCTTGCTCGAGTAATAGGCCAGCGGATTCAGCCGAAGAACGCGCTAAAAACATATTTGCGAAGATGGATGAGAACAACGATGGCCAGCTCACGCAAGATGAGTTTCTTAAGGGATGCCTTCAAGACGAAGAGCTATCTAAGATGCTGGCACCCTAAGATGGCTATTTCTTCAAAAATCATTAACACCTGCTTTTTTAACACTTTAAGATAACCCGACAGTAAAAATTTATAAAAAATAATTATATTTATTACAAATTGACGCTCTAGTTATTGCTTAATATTGTTGTTCTTTGCATATATAAATGATTTAATTTTTAATATTATGCAATAATATATCCAAATTTCGAATATTATCTTCGACGATTCCGGCTATAACGGCAAAAAACTGTGATTGCGCCCTATATGAATTTGACTTTTCTGAATTGCAGATTGTTCGATCCAAATATAAAACTCAAACATACGTTCTTACGATTTCGCTAACCAAATGGAGCTGGGATGTTAGCTCACTGCTGGAATAGTCTGCGGCCTTTACTTTCGATCAACCTAAATCTATTCTAAAATCGGAACGATGGATACATCTTCAGCAAAGTGACGTAGAAAATAGAATTATTTACGTCTATTTATCGACGCTATAAAGTATGAACAACAAATTCATATACATTTATATATATATTTTTCTTTTCCTGTCGGGTTATTCTGTTCCAAACCATGTAAGTGTATGTTACGCTCAAAGACAAAAACGCACATCGCGCGCATGACATCTCTTAAGCGTTACGTGACTACTATTAAACATTTTCACATCATTGAAATCTGCATTATGGCTCTTATAAAAACACTCACGTCGCGTTGTCACAGTCGCAATAAGACCATATAGCAAAATTTGTGTCATGGCTGTAATGTTGTATATGCATTGGGGTAATAAAGAAAGGCCATGACACGTATGGAGCCTTACATATTAAACTAAAACGCACAATGATATGCATTCTACCAATTTCTAACTTTTTGGTAGATCAATGTTTACTTAAATATGTATGAGACAATGCCTTTGTTTTATTAAGTAACATTTATATATTTACCCGTTATCATGATAAAATAACAGTCAGTGCAGGTACAGGTCACCAGAGTCTCGATATTTATCACAAAAAAGTGATATGATTTATTCATCATAATTTCTACTAGATATGCTCACTCAGAATCAGGCGAATTGGACACAAACTTTACTGAAGTTCTAATGCGTCATTGTGACATACTCATGACAATTACGACACGATTATGGCTATGCGGTCTTTCTGAGCTTGCTGCAATTCTTCATGGTTTTTATAAGATTAATCATTGACGCGGATACGATATATTATCGATATACTATATTTTCGCTCAATTACGTTTTTCAGTCTAACCGTAACATACATCTACATACATTAAAATCGTATCATACATGTCTTAGGCCAATACTTTCAAGCAATTACTTATTCAATATTAAATCTATCAATGGGTATCTAATGTACTGCACAAATATAAACAAAGTCAATCTTATTAAATTATTAAGTCAAGAATTAGGATTAGTGGCGAACGAACAGAACAGGTCAGATTGATAGATTTATAATCGCATTATCCATGTAAGCGCATATGCAATCGTAAACACATTGACGCACGGCAATCTGATCACTTCTGTTTAAGTAGAGTCATATTATATATAAGTTTTATTATATGCATTCTATTTGAATAAGTATTTATCGATCTAATGTCGATTGTCGGTGTTGTAAATCTTTCATATTCTGTGTACATTTTTCTTGATCATATATGTAGACAGGGAACTTCATCTTCATCGATCAGTTCTAAACTGACTCTAGTATTAGCTGATCCCTTTTGTTATTTTGCCTCATTAACTTCTTATTACTTAACTGACTTGAGCTTAAATAAAATTTTCTACGTAGTAATTATGTCGCCTTTGAACAATATTTTTTTTCATATTTTACATTCCCCTAACACTGTGCCTTCTAGTTCTTGATAAATAGATTTGTACTCACATTTTATTCCATAATTAGCTTTCTCCCAAGCTTTTATTACTTAAGATAATTTTATTATATCTTCCAATAACGAATTTCGCCAAATCATGCACAAATCTCCTTCCAAAAAAGTAGTTAAGGAATCTACTATTTTAGTATGTCCTAGTCCTTTATCGTTTAGATTGTATATTTATTAGATGTTAGTGTAATAAAAAAATACTGTACCTAATACCTTATTACTTTTAGTTGGCCTCAATTCGATGGGTCGCGGACCGTTTATAAATGAGTTAATTATTTGAATTTTCATTAGTTTTCAGTGCATGGGACATCGAAATCTAAAACAAGCATCAAAGCATTACATTGTATTTTATAAATATTGACACTTACCATTAAACTTCACCATGAAATTATAAACAGGTGACGGTGCTAGTAAACTCTATATGATTTATAATTTTTTAAATAACTTAAATTTTATAAAAAAATGTATTACTCATAAATTGATAAAATTGTTGATGTTTGTTGAGTTTACATTTGTATCCTTACAAGGATTACAAGGCACTGAAAACTAAATGAACTACAATATTATTTAAATTATGTTTACATTCCATAATTTATTACTTATATAAGTTTAATATTATTAACAATACATTTGCATTATGTATAATACAAGAATTATAATTTGAATTTGCTTTATGTTATATTATATATTAAATTAGTTTCTGAAATTAACAAGAATGATGTACGTTATTTGGAGATCACCAGTTAGGTGTTACGACTAATGGTTTTGATAAACCTAATATATAGAAATATATATTATAAAAGTGAACTTAGACATCTTGCGGTACAAAAATTACATTTGACGTATGCGTTTTTATTATAATATTTTATTTAATATTTGATCTTCCCTACGCGACCCAGGCCTACGTGTCAGTTGCTACATATTTCTAGTAATTTTTAAAATTCTTCCATTTAAAATCGTATTAGTAGATCACTTTTATAAATGCTAATGCACGTTTCGAAATCGATATCTATGATACAAGCAATACTTAAAATAATTATACTTGTGGCTCAATTGAAATGTTTATTCCTAATATGCTTGTAAAGTTTACTAAGCTTATTATGTATTAATATCACTAACACCTTTACAGTAAATTTAAAAGAGAAACAATTGTCCCACTATTACTATTTTGATTTCAATTATTCTAAAAATATTTTACATCAAAAATATGTTTATTTTATTAATATAATTATTATTCATATAAACAGTCAATATCTTGATAAAATATAAAAATATACCTACTGTCAATTTATAATCCATGGTCTTCTATTAGTTCTTCCTTATACTGTAATTGTTAAATGCATTATATTGCTTTATGTTTTTTTTTTTAATAAAGTACTTAGGATTACTTATTACAATTAAGACCCATGTTAATTTTGTTATAGAATTTAAGTTATATAAGTGTTATTTTTTGTACATGATAAAACCAAACAACATATCTAAAGCCCATCATGTAACATATTGGTTGATTATTTTGATGTTTTGTGTTTTCCCAAATTGAATAGAAAATATTGTGATATTCTCTTATGTATTTATTTAGTAATTTAAATTTTTACAAGGCTTTAAGCGCAATTTATAATCTTATAATTCTAGTAGTTTGTGTCATAGCATATTATATGTCTACAGTTATCATTATATGTATGTACGTAGTTGCATTCAATACTATTTAATCTTAGTATATTCTTCCATTTTGAACTTAATCAATGAACAAATAGAACAGATATGTATGCAGCACGGATTACTTTGTTTTTAAATTAATAACATCAAAACAGTTTTTAATGTAGCACAAATTATATTCATGAGATAAATTGTAATTGGTTCTTGTCACCTAATGAAATGACTTTTTGGGGGCTTTATGATACATTTCTATGAAAAAGAGAAAATAATTTAATTTGTAACTTGAAATGTTTCTGTTCTTACAATATCTTTATCTGTTTTGCATAGCACATTTTGCAGTGGATTTGATCGAAGACATATATAAATTTAGTACCTTTTTTTGTTCTGTAAGGCATTTTATTAGGTAACATTGAATTAGAACATCCAACCAAACCAAAAGGGGTTGATAATAATTATGATTTATTGTTTTGGAATTGAATTATTTTAAGCAAAATTAAGTAAGTTAAGGTGTAAAAGGAATATCTTGACATAATATGTAGGCAATCAGTATTATTATTTTCATGAATTTCCCAAGTCTGAATAAGGTTTTTAAATATTTACCGTGCATGCAACTTGCACTTATTTACAAAACGTATCAATTTTGCGGTATATCTTAGAAACAACTGTGTCGTACCACCGTTATTAGTGTAATACATAGGCACTTATAGATGGAAAATAGCCACTGTCCCTGTGAAATCTCTGTTGTATTTCTAAGAGTACATGTTTTTAATGATTCACGTTTTGCCTATTCATGTATAATATACAAATTACAAAAAATAGTTCTTACCTGGTGTCGTTATTTTCGAAATTCACCTTATATTTAATTTTATTTCGGAATGACCTTAAAGAGAAAGTACAGTTTCTTACGAATTATTATTATTATGTTAAATATATTGTAATGTAAGTATGTTTGTACCCATTTGCATCAAAAAGTTTTGTATTTAAATAAAGCCATATATATTGTGGTAGGTACACATTTTTTACACTCTTATAATAGGTATAATGAATATTTTTTTATTATTACTTTTTAGGCGCTAAGTTGATTAACTAAGGAATAAATAAGGCTGTGCAACAGATTGAAACGTCCTACGAAGCGAGTATAAAACTAAAAATGGGTAAACAAAATAGCAAACTGAAACCAGAGGTGTTAGAGGACCTAAAGCAAAATACGGAGTTTTCAGGTATACATAATACTTAATGTAAAGCAATAGAAATATACGTATTTACCAAACCTTATTTTATATACCTAAATTAAAATAAAGCACTCATTTATAATATTTATAAGTAACATAGGTAATTTGTGAATTACAGATGCAGAAATCCAAGAGTGGTACAAGGGTTTCCTTAAAGATTGCCCTAGTGGCCATCTGTCAGTAGAAGAGTTTAAAAAAATATATGGAAATTTCTTCCCATATGGAGATGCTAGTAAGGTATGCTCAATTGTTATGGATACTCCGTATAATACGATTTCGTAAATATCAATAAAATCAAGTGCAAATTAGGAAAATTTACCCAAACATAGGTTAATGTAAAAGAAATATAAAAAAAAACTACAGAGTAATAATTATAGTAACGTTGATTTTCATAAGTAATTTGTGATGTGTGTACAGTTCGCAGAGCATGTGTTCCGTACATTTGATGCAAACGGTGATGGAACAATAGATTTTCGAGAGTTCTTGTGCGCTTTAAGTGTCACGTCCCGCGGTAAGCTGGAGCAGAAACTAAAATGGGCATTCTCAATGTATGATCTAGATGGCAATGGTTACATTTCCAGGCAGGAGATGTTAGAAATAGTTACTGTAAGTCATGTTTATTTAAGATGTTTGATCACTTTTCTAATTCTTATAATATAATCATTTGAATCATACACATTAAACTAAGTATATATTTAACATGCTTCAGGCCATCTACAAAATGGTGGGTTCCGTGATGAAGATGCCCGAAGACGAGTCGACACCCGAAAAACGTACCGATAAAATTTTCCGCCAAATGGACAGAAATAAGGATGGCAAGCTGTCTCTCGAGGAGTTCATAGAAGGAGCCAAAAGCGACCCCTCCATCGTCCGGCTTCTGCAATGTGACCCTCAATCTCAGTGATATCTCAGATACTAATTTAAATCAACGTTTCAACAATCCCCTAATTCTATATAGACATTTAGTATATTTTCACTCTTATATCATCATGCTTATAAGAGCTAGTGCGCGCCGTTAAGCGTTACGCACGAGGAATCTCTAATGATGGTCCTGTTGCTTAGCTGATTATAAACTTCCTCTTTGTGTTCTATATCTTTTACTATCCATATCTTATCAAGTGATGTAAGTGATTTGGACTTGGCGCAAAAGCAAAGTCATTGATTTGTCCCCAACTAGAGGACATTCTTATTCGTGATACAGTTTGTGTATCTGTATACATGAGAGTCGAGTGATGGTTTACGATAGTAAGAAGTGGGAATGTGATAAGACGAATTAATGCTTTAGTCGAAGCTTGTTGCTATTGCGTTATTTCTAAATCCCAAATTAATATCAATATATCGTGGTAATATTAGAAATAGTAGGCAGTCTTAAGCAACCAGATATCATAGTAAACATAAACAATAAGACAATCGAAAATCTTTAAAAAAAATATATTTTGTTTATGTGAAAAGTAACATGGGGCTGTGCAGGAAAACAGAATAGAATAAGTAGATGTAAGTAAACTCATTTTATGGATGTAAATTTAAATCAGTTGAAAAAAGCCACAATTAAACAACACTTACTGCACTCTAATAATCTTAACACTATCTTTCCACTGAATTCTCTCTATATTATATATTTACTATACAAGTTCCTCACAGCTCCTACACTTGTTATTTACTCTTACTTTAATACATTATCATTTTCAACAAGATGCCCATTGCCTATATATGGTATTTTTTTAGTTTTCCTTAAAATTAATTGTATGTTTAAACATCCTTAGTTGGAATGAAATTTAGCAAAATTTGATAGATGAGAAGATCTGGTTCAACTTGGGAAAGTTCTATAATAATTTTAAGAATATTGTGTATGACGAAAGACGTATTCTAAATTATAAGAATAAATTTAAAAATATATTATAGTAGCTAGGTTTGTCATATAGATGCAGATAACTAGTTTGTTATATGAGTACACAGTTCAGTGTTTTGTTGTCCAGCGCTGTAAAATGAGCGAGCCACACACACACTTACAGTTAATTAGAGCCTTGATATATTTTTATCAATTATGTCGATGTACTCTACTCTACGTACTTTACGAAAAGTCTTCCGATTATTTCGTCAATCTTATACAACTGAAGTTTGCGTTTAGTCCAGTTTGTCCGCAAACATTTATAAATCAATTTAATCTATTTTGTTTTGAGTTGTTACAAAATATAACATAAAGGTTTAAATAAAACAAAATTTATTTTGGAAGAAGTATTTTATACGTGGAGATAAAGATCTTTTTATTCGCGTTGTAATCGCAAGACGGCGGTGCATTGCTAATTTTAGGTTAGTTTATAATCTACAAAATGCGGTTTACTTTGTAAATTATCTTTTATATACATTTTTTGATTGAATTCTTTAAAGATGGAAATGAATTTATTTGCACAATGCCAATAATGTGAACGCAACAACGGATTCTAATTACTAATTGATTTTGAATAGCTATTACTGTAAGGCTTAGTTTTAATTATTTAATATTAATTATAGTTTTGAGTCAGTTTAAGTATTATCCAATTTTACAAGTTAATTTAATAATTGATTAAAATTAAATTATTTACGATTAGTGATAAAAATTTTAAATTTCGAGTCGACAATCATTCTGCTTCATAATCCATACAAATCAATGCATTTCCTGGTCATCGATATGTTATCATGTCATTTTAAATCTCAACTAACATATTCGAACTAAAAATATAATATATTATATCACGAATGAATCCACGTAATACAAGTTGTTGCCTTGATGGTGGTATTTAAACGCTTTATCTAAGTTATAATAGAAACAATTAATGTACTAATAGATTACAGGAAAACTTAAGTAGTGTAAATAATATAAAACTGACTTATCAAAATAAAAGGTAACGAAATTAAGACAATATTTTCCATAGTCTAGGATAGAACAAATATATGCGTATTCATATACTTATGTATATATAATAATATACACAATATATTGTGCACGGGAAATGTTAATTTTAAATCAAGTTTTTTTATAACAGTAACTTTAAAAATTATAGATAAAGATTGAATACAACTGTCGATAAACATTTACGAATAATCATATCGTCGATTTGCGACATTTCTATAATCGTTACGAGAAGCCAAATGAAAATTATGAGCAAACAGTATTATTTTTATATTTGTCGATATCAATATATAGTAAATACCATATTGTACCGTAATCGTCTTCCAATAAATGACACACACGACACAAACACTCAACACATATTTCCCATTTACAAAAGTCACATTGATTCTATTTTCGTTTTACTTGTCGACTCAATCTTAATATTTTTGACATTTAAATTCTATTATTTCTAAATATATTTTTTAATTTAAAGACGTACGCCATATGCGCTTGGTGTAGCGTTTTATAATATACAACATCTTAATATTATAATATTCTTTATGCATATTTTTTTAACAGTATTAATTCATTTTGCTCACAACACATTTAAATTAATATAAATTGTGTGATTTTCATTTTATGGTTAATTATTAATTTTACTAATGTATTATTTTGTATTTTAGCAAACATTTATGTTTCATGCACAATTAACTTCTTTTTTCGCACAATAATATTACACTAACTTTAAAATATAAAAATAAAATGCTCCTTCAATTAAATTAAATTATATTCTATTTTATAATTAACCATGTACAATCTGATCGGATTTTTGACCGACATCGTGTGCATAGTTGACAGACACCAATGTAATCTGACATTCGTCACCTACCTACAGTCTGTTACAGATACGCAATAATTTAATCTGTGACTGATGGTAGTTGATGTCATATTGTTAACATAAGCTATACAAATGTTATAGTTGTAACTATAATATCTCACGTCAAAGGAGCTGTTGGAATGGATAAAGGATTTATGTTGTACTTAAATAAATCACTTTGTATAAATTAAATGCATTCGAAACGATGCAACCAACGATACAGCTCCTTGAAATGTGATGTATCAAAAGGTCTATAATGTGTCTTATCACATATTAATATAGTTAATTTTAAATTAGACTTAACAATAGATTTAGATCAACCGCCATGCTAGCTACCCTTACTATGTCATTACGTTACGTACAACATTTGATTTTAAATTATTGTTTTGATTGGAATTTATTCTCCATATTTGCCTTCATGAATATGAGTACAATACTCTTAACTCCCACAAGTGTAGCTGAGGCGTGTCGGTATGGATGTACACACATACGACACGCCTCGGCTACGGCTACGAGGCTGTGTATGTTGCGGGTTGTTCAATGATCACGTAACCAAATTTTCCACTCCCACCTACTCGCAAAAAAAGCTCCAAAACTTCATCGTATAGCAGAAATAAAAGAGTTAGTAACTTCAAGAGATTTTAATATCGATTTAAAACTTCGTACCGTTTGGTCAGACACCTCCGCGCCCAATTGTGTTACGTAGTACTTGAACGCCTCTTAACCTTGATTATTATGTTCTTATTACTTAATTGTACGTCGTATCTAGTAACTCCGCTAGCATTGCTGCGATCATTTTTTTGGAATTTTAACAAATATGATAGATACATTTTTGGAAATAATATAAGGTTGTAGTTATACACTATTGTTGCATTTGGGGTTAGCTTGAGGTTAACCCCTCATACATGACCTAACAAATGATTGTGTCTTAACTGATGATGCGAATAATTAAGTATTAAATATTCACAATTTAATTGGTAAGATTTAAAGAATCATATTCTAAAGTAAACATAATCCGTTTTTAAATACATAACATAACTGTTATAATGTTATATACCTAGTACACGACAGTTCTACAATTTTTGCAGTAATATATTCGTTATTATATTAATCGTTGAATATACCAATCAGTATAAAAATTGTTTAATAATTTTATAACGAAAGTGTTCAGAAATGAAAAGATATCTACTTTGTAAGACCAGTACCTATATTAAATAATCTTGTTATAGTATACCGTTACTGTTACAGTGATTTGTTTATGTGCGTAAACATATCGTATCTGTGAACGATACAAGATTGTTTAACAAAAGTTAGCTAATTTTTATATAATATGTAAGATATTAAGTACATAAGCATTTATACCTATTATACTGACATCATTTAAAGACATGCTGTTTTAAAAATTCTAAATTATTGACATCTAGGGCTGTGTTACTTAATATTAATTACAATTTCCATTATACAAGAGTATATGAGTATAAATTAACTATATTGAATGTGAACATGACCTGTAGTCCCATTGACATTGTGTAATATTACATATAGCTTGCCTGGTAGGTCTTATCTTGAAGCGAATTGTTAGATCTGGTAATTTGAATTATCATTTGGAATATTAGGCATAGGTATCGGGCGATACTAGAAATTCTATTACTTTACTCTGCTCTCCCATAAATGAAGTATCACTACTAAATATATTCAAAAATTGTATTCCAAATGAATAGTTCTATAATGTGTATTTCCAATTAGTATAATTAATTAAAAGAGGTAAACCGATATTTCAAGAAATTGCGTACTGGAGTTATAAATTTGAACAATAACATCAGCTAGTACATTATAACAAAGAGCTAAATTCATTGAGGTGGGTCTGCGCGATGTAAATGTCGTTTACTATCTTCTGTGCTATAGGATACTAGGATAGGAACACGAGTAGTACAAAAGGATACAGACTGTACTTACCAACTTATCCAGGACGTTTGATGTTTAGGCCACGATTAAGTCTACCTTTCTAACAAACAGCGAACTTCTACTTCCAAAGTATTATGTAATTCTTAATATTAAGCTTTGCATGGTGTTAAATGTTTAATGTCTTCGGAACTTCTGCAATAAAAATTTCTAAAGCATTGATGTTATAATGTAAAAGAGAAAAAAATATTTTATTATGTAATTTTAACAATGTATCGATTGTTAGATGTTCGTGAAAATTTTATCAAAATTTAGCGAGTACTTAAGTGGATGTAGAACAGATTTTCTTCCAATATGCATATTATATGTGTAGGTAGTACCTTTTTACTGTTGTATCTACATGCTGCTGCATGCTGTTATTCCTAACTACGTGGTCACAATATTGCTGGTTACTGTCTTACAAAATTATTTGCTTGTAATTGTCTTTCTAGTTCGGTGAATTATAATTGACAATGGTTTAACGTCGAAATCTTCAAGTTTAAACTTACTCGAAACAATTCGCGCAGTAAATGTGTTCTATTCAGAATATCAACAAAAAAATGAGTACTACCTGTTGTTTTTTATAGTAGCCGCCCTACAACGTTCTATTGTTAAAGGAACAACATGCCGACGTGGCATCCTAAGCCCGAAAGTAGGGGCGGGACGGCAACGCCGCACAACCGTGCAACTTCTTGCAACATCTTGTTGCACGCGCTCGCCTTTGAGAACAATAATTGCTAACTTTCATGGCATTATACACAATGAAATATGGCGCTTGAATTGACTCATATTGTTATAGGTTTCTTTACTGTCTTCCAATATTTTAAGCAGTAAACCAATGAATACATACAGCACCTACTTTAACTTCAACGGTGCTATGTCGAAGAGT
Source organism: Dione juno (assembly GCA_037127375.1). Classification (NCBI taxonomy): domain Eukaryota; kingdom Metazoa; phylum Arthropoda; class Insecta; order Lepidoptera; family Nymphalidae; genus Dione; species Dione juno. The sequence goes on from JAXRJS010000004.1 coordinate 1,618,996, forward strand.
CACCCTAACTACTTTAATTATTTATTGTAATTTATTCAATGTTTAAATGTACTAATAGTTTCGTATATCGTATACGTGCTATTTATTTAACTATCTCTTATGACTACTTTATTCCACCTTGTTCGCCTTCTTTACCTAAATTTATTAAGGAGCTCTCTCTCTCCCACGTATGCTTAAATGCCTCTTCAAAGTCTTCACTATTATTGTTACATTAACAATTATCACTTAAATCAGTGGTGCATAAAATACGTTCTATGAGATTATATAATAATTAGATAATCTGTAATAACTGTTTATAAATATCAATAACTTACGTACTTGGCGATATATACAATTGTGTGACTTACTTCACAAAATTTCTGGGTGCTATTAATATTGAGGGAATGTGTAGAATTGTTTCAGCTAGTATTATTTTCAAGATCAGTGTTGTTTATTTATAGGCCTATAAACCTGACTCCCTTTATATTTTTTTATATAGTTTCATATTAGGTATAATTTCATTAATTTCATATTATCAAAAATATATATATTTTAGGTGATGAAATCAATAGTAAAATTTTAATGCGTATTTTAAAAATATTACGTTCAACAGAACAGTTGTATACTTGACTAACCAACTGATAACAGATTTACTTTTGTAATTTCAATAACGGTATTCGTCGCTTCATATTTGCTACGATTTCATTGTTACCTATATAATGATTTTTATTTTACTTTAATTTTGTTATTAAACCAACTTAATAAGATTTACAAGATTAACCATTTTAGTGAGTCACATCTCAATTTTATTCAATATAGTATTTTCACATTTCAAATTGAATTTTGATAAAATGTTGTGTGTATGTTTTAAATAATATGATGTTTGCTGTTTTATTGATATAAAATCAGAATTGCCTCTTTTTTTTGATATATTGATCTTTTCAAAAGTGTTTTGGGCACAAAGATCAACAATTTTGGACTATAATACCAATGTTGCGGGAGAAGCTGACACGCTGTGCATAAAATATCAATATGCTTACATTGACGTCATATATTTGTTATCGTGACTAAGCTTGGTATATATTTTTCTAGCTATCTGATTATTCAAGTTTGAATATAATTTACACTATTTCTCTTTAATAATAGCACCCTAGTTCTAATAATTTGTCAAAATTGTTATATCGCAGTCGGAAATGTGTATAAGCGCTATGTACACGTTTAGAAGGTATGATGGCATAAAAATATTTCTGTGTATTTGTAGTCAATTGTAACTCCTATATATAATTTAATATTGACCTAGTTCTGATACTGTTTTAGATTAAAGGTAATATTATATCTATTTATTAAATCTTTCTTCTCTCAATCGAGTTTTATTATACCACCTGTAGTTTCCTTACAAATTTCGACTTCGTGTTTAAATCTGTAAATAAATTTATTAATAGATGTGTAATATTAATTATATCGAGAGTTTATCGTTTCATCTTAAAATTGAATTACTTCAATTTATATAGGTACAGGAAAATCCGCTTAAAAAGTCTTATAGGGACCCAACCAAATACAGTGCGTCGGGTTTTTATTATAACAACGTCAAACAAGTTATTTCTGAAATATATTTTGTATGTTAGGATTAATTGTGCTTCAAGCCGCTGCAATGTAAAAGATAGAATTGTGAAAGCGAATCATATTAAGGATTAAAATAGTATGAGAGAATATCTCAAGTTGAAAATTCTGACTTAAAATGGCGTATTATGCGGGAGCTCGTATTACGCCAGTTCTACTGTATGATTAATGCTTTTATGTGATCTAAACGAAATAAACAGAATACATTAAGGTCTGTGTTCCAGCAGGACATCATTTGTAATTATAATTTTTTATATTTTCTTTTCAAATTCCTATGTCTATAAGATATTTTGTATGCTATATTTTAATTGGGCGGTAAAAAAAGCCCAAGTTGCCCCACAGGCTCTTCTATCCGGACAAATGGACGTAAGGAAATCTATAAACAGATGGATACTGCTGGACAGCAGTGGATTGGAAGTTTTGTGTTATGACGAACATTTATAGCGCAAATATATATGCCATTATTAAATAGGTTTGCACTTAGCTTGTCTTATTTCATATATAATTATAGAATAGTTTCTATAATTATTTCGATACTTACTTTATCATATTTAAATGTAGTATTTTTATTATTATTTATTATTTTTATTTTATTATCGTTATTTAGTAGTCGTTATTTCTGCTTTTGCCTAAGACGAGTAGTAGTTAGACAAAGATGATATTACCGAAAATCGATTTAAATAAAGAGCTATAAGGCCCGTATGAAAATCCATTTATTATTATTTTATTAATCGCTATAATTTAAAAATTTGATATAATTTAAAAAAAAAATGTCTTTTTGTTATCTCAAAAAATAGGAAAGTAACTAAGGCTTAGACATTTTTTCATGATATGTATATATTTATAAGAAATCCAATTTACATATAACAATTATATATGTAATTAAATAGCATTATATACATAATTTAATAACTAAGTAAACAGTTCAAAGTTATTATTGTAAGTCAATTTGGATTTAATCACGCAGACTAAAATCCTAGCTAAATTGATTTGAGCTTTGTACGTACGTGCCTCCTTGTTTAAGTAGAGGTTCGTTCCAAATTGCGTATTTAAATAAGTCTATATACACATATGAGTTTATGGAGGTTGGCAGAATTAGTTCTCTCTGTATGGTGTATGGTGTATAGTACGCGCGAGGTGGGTCCGACGGGGGAGGGTGAGGTCTCCTTGCCGGGTGGCGCTCAACGCGCCTAAGGGGCCTCGTCCAGAGAAAGTAAAATATCCTGGTATGAGGGAGGCTAGTATTGTCAAGTCGACGTATATGTATAGCTTTAAACTATATATGGGTCCCCTATTACTACGCGCTATATGAGTACCTTATTTACATATGTTGCGTATATAAACTTATCTATTATGCAGACATAGGAAATGGAACAGGTTGGGAAAGGGACGCTTGGAAATTTGCTTATATATTGGACATTGAAATATTCTAGTTAGTGAAATCGATTAGGCTTTTATACTTATATATTACATCTTCATCAGTTTTAGAAGTAATTTTAATGTTCAGCTTTATTAATATGCGTACTTAGTTGTAATTATATTTGAAGTACAGGCGATGTTCAAATGAGATAACTTATAAAAGTATTAAATTGTAATCAATATGTGTAAATATATATTTTAGATTAAGGTAGTATTAGAAGCCGACTCGCAGTGAGTCAACCAGTTCCACAATTCTGGCTGCCTCACTGTCTAATTCAGGGAATGATTTTGTTTAAATTACTTCAATTATCATATACCTAATGTATTTATTAGTAGTAGCTACTTACAAATGCCTTTGTGCGGACTTTACTGCAATTGCTACTTCCATTTGCCTACAACCATCAGCTGTCATGAAAACATTGAGTACTGAATGGCGGAATTTTACGTCGCGCAAAAATTACGTGAGAGGAGAAATAAAAATAATTCCAATATTATCATTCCTCGTAATGGAGTTCGAAGTTACAACCATTGCGCTTATAAAACGCTGTCCTGCGGCGCCACGATGTCTTCAATTTTTATGACATTTAATTATCAAGGTAAGCTGATCACCATATTGAACACTTTATCGAGAGCCATTTTATAGTTTAGCTGGGCTATTACGATTCTTCATCAAACATTAAAATATGTAATTTTCGATGTTTCTTATATCTCATATTCTAGGCGTTAGGTGGTCTATTACGGTTCTATATAAGATTACTAGTCTTCGGAATCAATTATATCCTATATTCTATATATATATATATATATATTATATATATATATATATAATATATATATATATTATATATATATATATATATATATATATATATATATATATATATATATATACATATATATATATATATATATATATATATATATATATAATATATATATATATATATATATATATATATATATATATATATATATATATAACTTGCACGTACTTTATTCCAGTAAATGATTTTATTGTATTTATAACGTGTATCTTATGAAGATACGTATATTTGATATATAATAATTTGTCACTGAAAATTGTATGAGTGGAATTTTGTATTTAATCTGTAAAGAAGTAAACTGCTTTTTATGTAAAATGTCTATTTATTTGTTCTATTTGAGAAACAAGTAATTAATTTGTACAAACAAAATACAAATAGTTATATAAAGAAGAAAAAGTAAGAAATGAAGAAAATCAGCTCATCAATTATTAAAAAAAATTGTCATACATTGTCGTCGTTGGACTGTAAGACATAATATACTAAAGCCGTGATGACAATCAGGAGGGCCGTCCGAGCGCCGCATGTAAATTTAGAATATAGACGACTACGCCGCTCTCCGGAACCTACAGCCGCAGTAGCCTACATTGGGAGAAATGGAAAATATATATCAAGCTGAGCGAAAAGTCCACTACACACCCTGAGGGTGGAGGGCCCGGACGTGCGTTCGATTCAAACGAGCCGTGGCCTCCCAGCGTTAAAGCTTCCTTCATTTTAACATTCCATTTCATACTTTTTATGATGATATGCACGATTGTATTTGCATATTCGTCAGCGACTTTGTAGTGGACGCAGACATCACAACAACATAGAATTGTTATGTAACGAGACATTATAACGCTATTGTCCATACTTTTTCATTTAATGCGAAGAAACTCGTCTTATAGATATAATTTTAGATTTTTCCTCTAGAATTGAGTAAAATAAATATGCTTAAACCCGACCCTTTGCCGTAAAAAATATTAAAATTGTAAAAATATTTGTATTACAGTTATGTAAACATCTCTAATTACGACTTGTTTAAATTATTATTTTTTCCTTACACCGTACGGAGCAGAGCTCTAATTAACATCTATTACAGGTATTTCGGGAACCGAGGATTATCATTTGGCGAGGGTGCTGAGTACACTCAATTAACCGAGACCGTCTGTGTCTTCTTGAACAGCAACTAGTATTTACTTTAATTTTGCATTTATTTATATGATTCAAGAAATCAGTGTTAAATAGTACTACTAGTCTTTAAACAATGATAAAGTATCTAGTTCATCTAGATATCCTATAACCAAATCAGCAACGTGCTGTACACTTACGACGTGCTGGCCAGGTAACGAAGCACGGTACGTCAGAGCTAGGAGACGCACGTAGGTGCGCGTGGCCGTCCACACGCCGCCCACTGTGGTCACCCGTTCGGAACGGCTCGCCTGCCCCCCGGCCTACCCAAGCCTCCCGCCACCCTCTTTAAAAGCCAGTGGCGAGCTTCAAGAGAAAGTGCCGCGTGTGTACACTCACATGCGAAGACCATCTTTGGCAAGAACCGGCAGGCGCGAGGATGTCGGGGGAAGCTCGGATTATGTGGAGATCGCTCCCGCCGCCCCATGTTCGTAAGTGTGTTCGCACAAAGCTTTCCTACATACATTTGCATAGTGACATTGTACAGTAATAATGTATGTGACCACTCGCTTCCCTGCGACAACGTCTTTCAATTGATCATCTCACTTTTTGATGCGAACTAAATCATTGTACTATTTTGGTAATAAATAAGAGACCAATACGAAAATGAAAATAATTTACTTTTAAATAATTATAATAAAAAATAAAATAACTTTATTAGGCGTAACAATATAATATTAATATTTGATGGTTAAACTTATCTAATTTAAATAAAACTATTAAGTATTTTATAATCATATACTCTGGAAAAAGTTACTTTAGTAGGCTGTAGGTACTTCTCTTCGAAAAAACACACTTCACATTTTGTGTATAACAGAAATTTAAATTTCAAATTGGACTCGGATATCTAATTTCGATTTACATGTACACATGTGCGTATAGGTAAGAGGATTTCTTGAAGTTTGGTCGATATCCTAGAGGATGGGCAGGGGTGGTTCGGACGCGCGCCTACAGTGACGTGAGCGTGTGTGAGTATATCTCGGACATGCACGCTACGCAGATTTCTCTAACGATTTTCCCGGAGTGTGAAATGTAAAATAAGGGGTTAGTCGAGGCTGAGCTCGCCAGCGCGCGCCTCCCTCGCCAAATTGATGACCGTCCACCCGCCCGCAGGGAGATCGGCCCAAATTTAACACATATCGTGTTTAAAAGTAAAACGTTTCCAAACCTTATTCTCACTCACTCATTAATATTCTTTGAAAATTGTTTTGCCATTTTTAAAGCTTGTTATATTCAAATTTTAATATTTTTAATTAAAATTATGAAATACCTAGGTTTCCCGAACTCAACATCAAAAAAAAGTATTCAACGGTCTCTATAGGATCACTTTATTGTCCGTCTGTCCATTCCACACCAGTCCAAAACCATTTAAACTGAAATAAATATTAGATATCGATAGCCTCTCAAAGCACAGAAAAAATCAAACTTCTAAGTCAAAACAATCAAAAGATATGAGCGTTTAACACTAACTTAATTTTTTTGCATTTTATATGAAATTTTTCTTGTATGCCGCGTAATCAAAACCTGTAAAAATTACAAATTTAAGTTTATCGACTCTTATTCTTATGTTGTTCTTCATTGACCTAGGCTTATGAAATTTGACAAGTAGTGAGAACTTACAGTACATATAAAGGGCATAATATCAAAATTGATAAATAATAAGCTTAACACAGAAAGAAATCAGTACAAACTTACATGTGTAGTTCATTTCATACAAAATGAGTGGATACGACCGCAAATTTAAGTTTGTTAATTTTTATAAGTTATACTTTCCGTTGACCTACAATCATGAAATAGTACGGAGCCCTCGATGCGCGAGTATTACTTACACATGACTGATATATTTTTTTATTTAGCTAAATATAATTATAATCATATATATTTTGTAACTACTAATACTATATTATTTATTATTATATCCACAGATATCTACATTTTCGTTGTCTCTTTTCTAGATTTATTCTGTACGTGACAAGATGAATTTTTTTGCGTTAAATTAACACTCAAACTACGAACTAACGTGTTCTTTACAACATCTTACGGAAAAGGAAAAACAGAACTCTTATAGGATCACTTTGTGTTTGTTGTCTGTCCGTCTGTTAAGACCATTTTCTCAAAGTCGCGTCGAAGTATCAGGTTGAAATTATTATCAAATAACCAGCAGATATGTAACTTTGTAAAGTGTCTGCTAAATGTTTTTTCATAGACCAAATAATTTTCGGGAATTTGTTAATAATTAAATTAATAAGCTAGTTGCATATTAATTGTAATTCAATATATACGAGTACTATTTAATTGTACCGAGACCGATACCGAGACGAAAACCGAGACCTAGATCTATTATTTTGGTAGAAAAACTTATCTATGGACTTATATATGCTAAATAAATATGTACACATAATACTAAAAACTTTCAACATTGGTCTTATGTACATGATGTACGTAACACTCTTTAGCAAAATTGCGATAAACTTTCATTTTTAGGATTCTTTACCTATAAAGGCAAAAACGGAACCCTTATAGGATTATTTTGGTGTCGTCTGTCTGTTTGTATGTCTATATATATGCAGTCATAGAGCATAATCTCGAACAACAAGTTTAACGATATTCAACTCCTAAATGGGTAAAAAAAGGAGTTTTTTTCAACTATTAGATCATGTTAGTTACTTTTAATTTAACTTTTAATCGTATGTATTGCATTGCCAAAATTAAAACGCAGTAATCATTTTAAACTTTTATCTGATAAATATTTTATACTTTTATCACCAATACTATGTACTATATTAAAATTATTATACACTATATAAAACAGTTAATTTTTGCTTTTTCCGGACAGAGGTTAATGAAACTTTTTTGTTGTATAGTTGTACTTGCAAGGCACACCTGATGTACATATATCAATTGTAGTGCAGCTGAACTATAATAATGAAATTCTGCCATTACAAAAACTATCTGAACACCTGATGTAGAACCACACTAGAAAAGCTAAACTATAAGATAAGAAAATGGATCTTTGAATGTAAATTCAAGATCTGGAACATATTATGAAGAATTAAAAAGTCCAGCTTTATTACATGATATAATGTAATGGCGCTTCAAAACATTTTCAGCGTGATAGACATTTTTATTGATATTTTGATGTATAAGAACCAAGGATCTGGAGCACCCGATGTAGAACTTTAATAAATAAGCTAAACTATAAAAAATAATTAAAGGGATCCTCAGTACGAGTTGTTAAACCTAATGATAATACATTTGTCGTTATCGTATGAAAATGTAAGATTTCAAATATAATTTTATGAAGCTCAAATATTAGCCGAATGCGATTTAAGGCTTTAAAAAAAGTTGGCAAAATATTAATATTTTTTATGGTGTGTTGTTGCCATTGTTGCGCAGTAAGGCAGAGTCTTACCATCACTTGTGACGATCATACCGTCTCCCATGATGCATGCGGGGTTCTGGGCACACCTGGGGAAATTAACTGAAATTATTTTCTTGACTCTCTTTCTTTCTTGGGTATACAGTAACAATAAAGTGTATTAACACTTTAATAAAGTAAAAATCGATTAATTTTGAAAATATTGTTCTGCATTATCGGTTATTTTTATTTAACAACGCTAGATGTTCCGCCACGACATTGACCGTGACCATTAGAACTTAAGGATAGTTCTTGATGATTATCGATATACAACATAAATAACAAATGTGTCAAATGTAAAATATGTAGGTTAAATAGTTTACGAGTTGTGAAAGGTTCTAAAGTAGAAAGAGTTCGTGTATATTATGCAGTGTGTTTTCCAGTTTCTTTTTTAGGGTTCCGTACCTTAATAAGAAAATACGTAACCATTATAGGATCACTGTTGACCGTTCGTCCGTCCGTCTGTAAAGTTTTTTTTTCTCAAAATTTCGAGGAAGTATCAAGCTCAATTTAATAACAAACATTTAGGTCGACAGCTTCTAAAAACACAGAAAAAATCAACAGATTCAAGCGTATACATATAGTTATTGCCGCATTTGTATAAAATTCATCGCATAATTAAAAACTATAGGTTAGGGACTCCCCGTTGACTTAAACCGTTAAAACTTTCATTACAAAATAAGGAAGATATCCGAAAATTGGAAGTTTATAGGTATATTGCAGAAAAAAATATAACAAAGTTATACTATAGTTTATTTCATACAAAATGAGAGCATACGTCCGATTTGAAATTTTTCCATCCCGCTGACCTACAATTATGACATTAGTACTGAACCCTGTGCCCGAGTTCGACTCGCTTTGGTTTTATGACTTTACCGAACACGGTACCACGTGTCTAGATTTTTGTTTTTTGCATAAAAGATAAAAAAAATGTAGCTTTAAGCTTCAGGGTAAAACATACGAAGTCTTGACCTTTATATCTATTAATTGAAAAAAATTAATTAATTGTGGATTTTCAAAACAGATAACACGTAATAAAATCAGATTAAGTATATAATTTTATAATAATGTTTCTAAGAATAAATATTAAACTATTTCTCCTGTTTACCTTCACGTATGATAGATAGCTTATCAACCTCGTGATATAACTTACTCGGGTTCCAACTTTCATTGACTCACTGAGGGGGATTTAATTTTTTTATAATAATTTAATATATTTAATAAATAATTTATTTTATATATTAAAGTTAAAATGAACTAGTATTGTGAAATCATATAATATTGCATTTGTCATCAATTGTTTTACCCCGGAACTAGTAGCTTAACTATAAAATTTATAAGCTGCCTATAAATGTTAGCAAGCAAGTGCTTTACTATAGAAATAAAACAAAGTAATAATTAAACTTAACATTAAATTAAAATTGTTAAATTCACCAGATTCTATAGCTAATTATTTTATTTTACAAAGTCTTCTTTTTTTTTGTAAGTTAGAGATATCGTAGACATTAAATAAGCACAATAACGTAAATTAAATTATTTAACTTTAAAAAGCTCGAGAAAACAAAATTGGACAAAACGACAGTGGCTCAGAGGTTCAAAACCGGTTGTGGAGAGCCACCCCCGCATCTAACTGTAAATCGTTTTTTACCCGCGCTGCATTCCTCTGCACCCCATCCCTTTATTCTTGCGTGAATCTTTCGACTAATATTACAACGGACTTTTTACTATAATATGTAACTAAAATAGGTATGGTTTATTCTATGAGATAAATGTAGTATCCTATCCTATCCTATTGATAGCAATATTCGAACATCATGCACATTGCATTTCATCTTGAGTAGTTATTTGTTTAGTCGTTAAATATATTTTGGGAACGTGTAAATAAAATAGGATTTTAATAAAATACTGGATATGTAAGATAAAAACTTGTATACAATGAAATCAATGGCGATTGCCATATATGTATATGTTTTACCCTGTTCTATGAACGGAATTGCATTTGTGGGCCATCGAGAGGCTTAACAGTCGACGGACGTTGCTCGTCTCTTTTTTGCCCCTCACCTTGTATCCGAGTAAAACATTGCGTTAGGATATTATTACGTAATAGGTGTTCGATTTGAAAAGAGGACACGCTGACCTCTTCGTTGTCTTATCCTATGTTTCTGCATAATTTGATCGATAAATATTATTTTAAAAGATAATTTATCTTTATAGTACAATTTGCCAACAAAATTGACATGCATATATTTGTTCATGAGACCAAAAGATACAAAACGTAAAATAAAATATTTTATGTATTAAATTGAAAAATTGCATGCGATGGTTGCGTTTTTGGACGCAGGGTGGCCGAGCTGAGATATTTTAATAGTTAATTGCACACAGGCGCAAGTGTTTCTGTGTGGGGCGCGTTTCTAGGAAATTTTTCCTTGAGGGTGCAACTTTTGTGCTTGTGTGGAAACATTTTTAATATTACACCTGCTGTTGCACTTGTGTGCGTATGTATGGCGACGGAGGCAGTGCGATGTTGCTAGATGCATTTTTTTGGTGCAGTCTAGTAAAATTGACAACGTCGCGCATTCATATTCCTTTGTGTTGGCACAGTCTTAAGGTATGCTTACTGTGAACGTTTTTAAAACAGTATTGAATTTTTTTTATGTACTGTAAGATTAATATTATGACATTTTTTAAGTATTATTTTTATAAATCTATAAGAATAATGTAAATATGTATAGTACATTGAAATAACTTTAAAATAATCTTTTAAGTAAAGCTTTTCGTTTTCAAAGTAAATAAGAAAAAATAAATGTGTACATAAGTTGATGTTGCGTAGGCGTTTCCGTTCCTACACGTTTAGTGATATACGGCTTTAATAAAAATAGCGATTAGTAATCACTATATAATAATACGTCTGGTCAATTCGAGTTATACTAAACGGGAGCGTTCGTAGAATTTGCGCCATCAATGTGACCTCAGCACTAAAGTCAAATCGGAGACTGAATATAATTAGTGTTCGTAAATGTTCTGTTTCTACACCATACATCAGTGCACCTTGCATAATCTATAGTGTGCCTTTTCATTAAACTTTGCCCTATTTATTCATTTTCGCTCGCTTGATTCAAGTGACTTTCAAAGCGACGTACTACTTGCTTGAGAAAAACCTTCCATATGGAACAACTTAGTAAAAACCTGATAATTATATTAATACAAATTTAATAATAAAAGTCGATAGCAATAATTTTATTGTATGTTTATATTTTTTGTTTATACTTCTACGAGAAATTTGACATTCTTCATTACTGAAATAATTTTATTATTCAATATCAAGTTCATATTCAATAGAAATTCAACACTACAAATAATACCTGTAAATAAATGTACGAATTAGAAATAGATTTTAAAAGAATAAATCCAAAGTCATTGACTTATTTACCTAATGTAATATAGTTATTTTTAAATAATGTTAATACTAAAAGCTTATTATAAGATAAGATAATTACAAATTTAAAGTTTTTTGAATTGCAGTTTTTTTAAATACTACAAGAGCTGGAAATGTTAATTGAATAGTTACAAATTCAAAGAACAATAAAAATTGTGAACACAATGATGCACATTGTATACTTATCTGCTTAATGTTTCTATTACTCTATTCCTTTTACTGATAAGTCTTTGTGTGAAAATAACAAAGACGGAATAATGGTTTGAGTAATATTTTAGTAAAAATTTTAGATTTTTGTAAAATCTTTTGAAATCGGCTTAAAGTGTAAGCGTCTTACTAACTTTTTTTTTAAGAATTATAAATTTAAAAAGCTGTTTCATTATAGAATGTTATCTATTTAAAAAGTATTGTCGGCGAGTTTCTGCACTTGTAAAATATGAATAACTTACTTTAAAGAGAGTAAAGCATTATTATTATTATCGATGAAAAATCTGAAGTATTTCTAAATATAGATAGATATATATATATATATATATATATATATATATATATATATATATATATATATATATATATATATATATATATATAATATATATATATATATATATATATATATATATATAGATATATATATATATATTATATACTATATATATATATATATATATATATATATATATATATATAAGATAATATAATAGCCAGCTCGTTGATACGCTTTAAATGTCAATCACAAGAAGTGCCAAGCTAAATTTGATGGTGTTTTATGTTCTTTTAGTTTATAGATAAGTGTATTTTGAAATTTGTAGAATAGTGAGGGCATCGTGAATAGGATAGTAAGAAGGATGGCTGTCTGTACATGCTGGCTGCGATGTTAATTCCCCAATCGGTGGACGCCGCGTTGGTTTCCGCTACTCAATACGCATTCTCTTGAATGTGTCTAGGTCCTCTCTGCCAATCTTGCCATATGTGGTAGAAAGGCATAGGTGAAGCTAAAAACAATTTTAAATCTAAAAAATATAATTAGCAATATTTTTCAAGAAAACCGTAATAGAAATATATAAAGAAAAGAATAAATGATTTTACACATGAAAATGATCTTGGTTCCGCCTTCACTCATTATTTATATACAGACTATACAGTGTATTGACATTACTACCTATTTAATAACCGAGTCCATAATAACTCGAGTCTTATCTCGGGACAAAAAGGAATCTCGCGGGAATCTGGACGGTTATTAGAAGATGATATTAAAAATGTAATTTAGTATATTTAGACAATAATTTTAACAAAAACAGCGCCTTTTAATAAGCAGCGTAAATAATGTTGGTTTTTTTTAATTATGTACCAATTAAATGTGTACTAGATCACATAAATATATTTCAAGACAAGTGAAAATAATATTCGTCCTTATTTCACTTTCTAATCTAGTATATTAATATTATTAAGGTGAAGAACTTGTTTAGTTTAAGTCCTTATTTTAAGAATTTACTGTACCGAATTTAAAAAAATTAAGATTGAATAGTAATAGCAATTTATAATACAAGTTACATCAAGTGAATCTCTTCGATGCAGCCCAATGTATATGCGGTCAAAGTTTCCTCGTGTACTAGAATGTGTCATAAACTTAGTTATGATCAATTGACCACGTGGGCGAAACTGCAAGTAAAAGGTATTGTAGATATACAAATACATACTTAAGTATATGAAGTATTAATATAATAACGTTTGCCGATATATTACTTATAGTGGTTCTTATAACTTATACAGGTTTTTGTTTTCACTTTAAAGTGAAACCACTATTTATGATTTATAAGCATATATACCTACTGTGTTAAATTATCTATTGTTGTTCATAAGCGAATGAATATATACGAATGAATATATTCTTTTAAGAAAACTATAGTTAAACTCATAGTACAGTAGAGAGAAGTCGGCCAAAACTGACAGACAGAGCTTTGACTCGTGAAATCAACTTTGTTTTGTCGGTATGCTTATTGCCATCCCTCGTAAAAGGTTATGAAAGATCCTCGCGAGAGATTAACGGCAGATTTGTGGCGTACAATGTTCGACTTTTACCTTCTAAAAAAATTGACTCGCTATTGACAGCAAATAATCAACCAGCGTTTATTACGTATTTTGTATAGTTGAAAATTTTTATTTAATTTTATTTATGCCACGGCTTGTGTGAGAAAACATAGGCAGTAGGAAGAAACAAGTTATGTTTAAAAATAATATCATTTAAAGTAAATAGAATATAAATATGAGGTATATATATTTGAATATTTAGTATACTATAATAAGATTTTCTCCTTCTTTTTATTTGTGTTGCGTATTATTACATCCTGAAGTTAAAATTCTCTAAATAAAATTAAATTGAACTATTTAAAGTAAACAGGGCAGTACCTATTCTGTATATATAGAGGTAGAGGGTAAGAAGAGTCCGAGTGTAGAATGGTAGGGGAGGATGTGAAGCGATCGGCATAGTCCGAGAAAATCGATGTCGACACCCCTCATAGTTTGCATGGCCCTGACCAGTTTGGTCTTGTATCTAAAACACTTTTGATTACAACTTTAGGAGATTTTGAATAGCTTATTTTGCTCGCTTTATATATACTTTTTTAAGACTTGTAAGAACATTTTAATTTATTTAAGAAACGGACGCTCCTGTCTATAGCCCCCGTCCCACACCCCGTGATGCAAAATTTTCATAGCCCGTTTCCTCATGCAGATAATAAATTTAAAATAATTGTATTCGAATTCTGTAAATTAAATCACACAGACATGCTATGTGTAGGAGCTATATAAGAAATATTACTAACATTTATTTAGTATACTTATATAGTATTATATACTTACAGCCATAAGCTAGTTCAATGATATCTTTTAATTTACACATTTTTCACATTTAGTAAACAATTATAAAATGCAAAATCTTGTACTTAAGGAATTATATCTCTGGTCATTGACTCTATATAAGGAAATAACATTTAAAATGCTATACGTTTCTTTTTTTATATATATATTTTGTTTGTTTTTTAAAGTGTTAGTAATAAAATTATTAGTAAAGCAAAATTGTTAAAAATATCAAGAACTTACTATATTTCCTTATAAGTGTACAAGATTTGAAATTTAGAAAATTTAGTCGCAGAGTTCGAGCGTCCCGCATTGTAAGGGTGGGTGCTATCGCTGTCCTACTCGGACGCAGGACGCAGCATCACCGGACATTTCGACCGGGCATTTCAATTTTGAGAAAGCGTAGGACCGAGCCCTTCCCGCGCGCGTTCTCCTCCCCTCTTTCAACATCGTCTCGTTTCTACTCGGGACGCACAAAAGGACGAAGGAACGATAACTTCATCACTGCGCTACTCTCTCGCTCGCACTCGCGCCACGGTGGGGACGACGTTGCGAATTGTTATTGAAGTCATGCCCCCGAAGGCGACTTCGGGAAGGCTGTCAGTTGCTAGTAAACGTTCACAGCGTCCGTACCCGGCGGCAGACTTGTGTCGCGTCCGTGCCGCCTCTTTATAAACTATAACAATACATTATATTTTATGTTAAAATAAACATAAGTGACGAGCGAATATTTAATAAGTTATTACCGTGCTTAAGTTAACCAACTTTAGACTTAAAAGTTATGTGATACAAAGTTTTGCGAACTTAAGAATAACTTACGTAAACATATTCTGAAAAAAGTGAGACATAATAATTCATCATATTGTGGGCTTGGACATTACCTTGAACTTTGTTTTGATATTGGTCGTTTCGTTGGAGTGTTTACACCGCGCACGTGGCCGCGCCGCCCGCCCGCGCGGCAATGCCGCGAAAAACTTTCTTTAACAACACTGCCCTAGTATAAGTAAGCGCACCTGGAAGATAACGCAACCGCGATCATGACTTCAACCTGTAGCGCCTGATTAATGCCACGTATACATGTTTGTGGAGAAGAGGAGTTTTATATTTTTATTTTTTTTTCGTTGGAGGAGACGGTGCTCTCCCTTCGATTAATGAATTAGATGGCTAACAACGCCGTATCGTCGACTTTGCCGTCGAGAGATTATCATTGTAAAGTTTGTGATTTATACCTGGACACCGTAGATTCCCTTGAAGTACACCTTCAATATCACAAAGAGAATTTATATGTAAAGTGGGGGACACATAACTCTCAAAATGACAGTGAAAACAATAATAGCGCTAAAGTAAAGAACGAGACAACAGTGTCGGCACCAGCTGACTCAAGCGACAGTATGATCACCAAACCGAGCCCTGATTTTCAGCAGCGAGCAACGCCTGAAACAACAGTTCAATTTCCACATCCAGCAACACCACAAAGTTACCATAGTGCTCCATCACCATATCAAAATCCAGATCAAACAAATTTTTCTCCAGGAGCGCAATTTGGTAACAATTTTTCTCATTCTAATTTTCCTCAAAACCAACACGCAGATCAAATAAGCTGGGATCAGTCACAATATAATCAAGATTATCATAAAGCAAATCGTTTTCATCCTTATAATATGCAAGACCGTGTGTCACAAGTATCGTCATCGAGTCCACTCTATGGCCAGCCACTAAATCAACCAACTCCTTCTCCGTCACCGAATCAATGCGACAAGTGTGGTTTCGTTTGTGATTCAGCTGTTCAATTAAACGAACATTGTAATTCTGCACATGCAGGGACCAGCTCTGCACCTGGATCAGGCCCAATGCCTTATCAACAATTTCCCGGTAAATCCTATAATAGTTCAGGATATCAAAATGACAATATAAAAGTCAAAGAAGAACATGAAGAATCATCTGATATATTAGACTTAGATTCACAAAAAGTAGTATATCAAGGCAATGAAGGCGATAATCAGAATACACCATACGAAGAAACTTCGTCTCAAGTTCGAGAAGTAAATACTAGAACAGTACCAATGATGCCGTGGGAAACTCAGAAATTGTATAATAACCCACAACTTAACGGTGATGTGTCATTATTTAAGGATCAGAAAATGTTTGCAGAGCAACAAAAGGCTTATGCAGCAGAAGGTAAAATGTTTCATCCAGAACAAAAGTTTGGTTATGGTCAGGAAAAATTTTTACTGCATCATGAACAAAAACCTTTTATGCACGTAGAGCAAAAAATATATCCTGGCGTTCAGATTCCACCACTTTCTGACTATCCAGGCGCTGTGGTATCAACTAACTCCGATATGAAGCCGCCTTATCGTCCTTACGATTCTCCATCAGCACCACAAATAAGTAGTACACAACCAGCAAACCCAACCTCCTCATCGTTGCCGTCTATTGGTGGTAAAGGTGCAAATTGGAAATCGAATGAAGCAAGGAGACCAAAGACTTACAATTGTACCGCTTGCAATAAATGGTTTACTAGCTCAGGTCATTTAAAGAGGCATTATAATACAACACTTCATAAAAATGCGGTTAGATCGTCGGGTCAACCTGATCCAGCTACAATGCCCATATCAAGTCATCATCATCCAAGCCGTGATTCATTGCAAAATCGTGCTCAGCAACAAAGTGTTGATTCAAACACTCAAAGCCCAGCTCCATCAGAAGACAACCGCAGTGTCGACGAGGGCGCTTTGCAGTCGCCATATGCATCGCAAAACTTTGAGCGTTCACACCGGGTCAATATGCAGTCGAAATCGCCATATACACATCTTCAACAGGGTAACTTAGATAATAATTTCAGTAATAATCCTTTAGCTAATCACCCATTACAGCATCAAGTTGGTTCACATCCAATTAATATAGGTAGTCAACCTCCTGGTATAGGTAATCCTAACGATAGTCCTCAAGGTTCAAAAGGCACTCCAATAACTACTAGCGTAAATCCCCCAAACGGGGAAGCAGGTCCCTCTGTTTCTCAAAATCACCATATGAGGGGCCTGCTATCAGTGTCAACCAGCAATATTTCAACACCAGTTCTAACTCAGAATACGCCAGCTCTTACGGCGCACACCCTGCCGCCGTTCAGCCATTTGGGTGTCAACCCGTACAATCCGAGATCTACGGATCCTTTGGGGCCTTCAGTTCCGGACCCCACACACACCCCATTATATTTGGGTCAGAATTTTCAACAGACTATACCACCGAACTACCCAAACGGGATGGCCCCCCACGTTATGGATATGGCTATCAACAATCTGCCTATAGCCAATCCGGCTACTTTTGGTGAGACGTCACCACAAGAAGCCGAGGGTATGGAACAAGAAACGTCGAACCAGCCTGCTAACGGACGCTTGCCAAGCTTCTCGCAGCTCCAAACGCAGAGCTTCGGCGTTTTTGTTTCCAACTATATTACATCGCCTAACGTGGGGGGTCAAGTTGTTTCCGACGAGTCTACCGCCGGTTACATTATTGTTGATCCAGTCCATTCTATGCAATATAATGGTGTTGACATTAACGGACAGTCATTGGAATACGATTATAGTTTTTCAACTAAAACAATGAAAGAAAATATAGTTAGTTACAATACAGATAATGTCAAAGTATATCCGTTCGGTTATGCGGTGGGCGGTAAAACAATTAAACGAGAAGATATCTTACGGACTGACACTAGTGCGCTTCAGATTTTAAAAATAGAAGATATTATGGACTACGCCAATAAAGAAAATTATGGGGCTCAAATGAAATCACCTGCTAGCCCAGAGAGTGCTAAGGCCGAGAATGAAATTCATGGCTCTCCTTCAATTTCCTCTACTGTCCCTACGCCTCTTGCTGAAAGAAATCAATTAAAAAAACCTGCACCTACTACAATACATAAATGTTTCGAATGTGATAAATTATTCAATAAAGCTTGCTATCTCACTCAACATAATAAAACTTTCCACTCTGGGGCTAAGCCCTTCAAATGCGACCGGTGCGGCAAACGTTTTTCAGACGGTGTTTCATATGAGGGTCACTACCTCAAACATGCTGATAATAAGCCCTTCAAATGTAATGAATGCCCTAAATCTTTCAACCACAAAACAGATTTACGAAGGCACATGTGCCTACACTCGGGATGCAAGCCATTCGCTTGTGATCATTGTGGAAAAGGGTTTATTAGAAAAGATCATATGGTAAAACATTTTGACACGCACATGAAAAAGAACTTCCGATCGTCGTCCTCATCAGTATCTTCGACGTCACCGTCCTCATCTACGTAAACAAGTCAGTATAATAGGATGTTTGTGGTCTTTGTTTTTAAAGTTAAAAGACACATATCATTATAAAATTAATCATTGCAATATATTAATTTAAAAATATTTTTAATAGTTAATAACTTTTACACTTGACGTTTCGTTCGTAGATCTGTTATGTCCTTTAACGCAGTCGCGGATTGACTCCGACGCATGCATTTAGTCTGCCAGCTATGTTTTTTGTTGTTCATTCAATCTAACCTTGTATTCAGTGCAAGGTGACTTTACATGTCTGAGCGTCTGGGCGCTAAACATGTAATTACATGACGTCGGAGTGATATTCCGCAATAATATTTATAGACCGATCCATATCATTTTTACATATGAATTACTATTATAGTAGTATTAGTTAGATAAAAAATATCAGGTGAATTATACGTTAGGTTATTGAATGGTTGTCATTTGTAACATTTAATCTGAACATATCTTTTAATCGTAAATTATGTACCGTAGAGAACTTTAGTTAAAAATTATGTTTGTTTGTTGATGTTTAATGGGTAATGATTTTTGAGATATCAGTATAATTTTATGTAAATAATCGAATAAGGGGACATAATGCCAGACTTATTTTTATATAAAAACCATGAAACGTCACGAAATCTTTTTTCTGGTTCTCTTAGGAAGTAGTTTATTGTTAATGAAAATATATTATTTAAATTATTTGGTTTCAAATTGACATTGACGTGTAGAAGGGGGTTGGTTTTAGGGCTTATAAAATGTACTTCGATGATAAAATAAATCTCTCATGTAGTTAATTATGTGATGATTTGCATATGTGAAATTATTTTCTGAGTGAGAGTTACAAGATTTCTTCCGTGTCATCGCGTTTCCAGCTTAAGAGCATTTTAGACAAAGGCGCGTTAACTGCGTGCTGTTAGTGCGCAGGCGCATGTGCGCATCTAATAAGTGTTAAACTTATCGTTTTTGTTTTAGGTATAAATTATCCTATTGGTTACTTAATTAATATTTTTCCGGTGCTTCCTATTTTATTATTTTATCTGTTGAAATTTGTTTTACGGTTAAGGTAGTTGATGAAATTCAGAATTATTCGTAAAAGTAAAGTAATTTATGTCCAATTAAAGTTACCAATATATTATTTGAACGAATTTAGTTTAAACATTCCTGTTTCGTTAGTGGTAGGAAAGTAGTCTTCCTGAACGTTGCCAAATTATCTCCGCCAACTATCTGTTGAGGTACGATTTAACTTTAATATTTTTTAACCTAATAATTAAATTCTCTAGCAATAATTTTAGTAATAATGTAAATGTTTTTGTATAGTAAGAAATAAATATGATGTTTATTATTTTACTTAGGTATTGAATGAAATAAAAGGAATATTTTATTGAATACTTTGTAAATAGTATATAAATGATTGAAAAACACGCTGCGACGGATACTTTGGAGGCGGTAATTATGTTATTTACTTGCAAATAACAAGAATAATATTTTGGAAATCCTCTGTCATGAATTGTACGGTGTACCTACGTTGTAATGTCGATGAGGTCCGAACGTCTGTTAACATAAATGTGCAATATGAACATTGTATCGACTTAATTTTGATAATGTTTGTATTTGACTGTTGATTATATTCAGAAATATTTTTATATATATGTAAAGTGACACTTACAGTACCTATCTACCTCATCATTTACTATGTCTTTAATATTTATATATAATATATTGAAATTAACTTTGAATTCAGAATCAATTTATAAAATAATGTGAACTCTATAATACTAATGGTTTATTATATGATATTAACATCTATTAATGTTACTAGTTTGTCAACTGATATAAAACATTTTCTGTACAAAATTGTCAACATTTTTGGGTATTGAGTGGGTTCTCTATGTATTAATAAATAGCAAATAATATCATATAAATTTACACATTTATTCTCAAATATTCTAAAGTTTTTATAAATTAGCAAAGAACTTATGAGTAAAGCAAAATAATGGTATTATATAAATTATAAATATACATATACCCTACCTTACCTGTTATGTCGGATTGAAAATATATTATATACAGTTAAATTTTTTTATATTACAGAACTATTTTCATCTTAGTAATAATGAATACATTGAGCCAATATGTAACTAAACTACCTCAAGTAACGAGTAATAGGGTTAGATGTGTTGTGAGGGTGCGGGCCGTGGGCTGGCGGGAGTGCCGATCAAATGAATACCTCATCTTGCCTTCTATAGCTGACACTACTTTATTTACCATAGGTGACCTCGTCTCCTCTCGGCCTGACGCCCGTCTTCAAATATATTATAGCAGACATATTTGTCTTTCTTGTACTGTTTAAAACGTGCACTAGTAGTATTGATTAGAAGTAATCTATGTAAATACTAACGGTAAATTTGTTATTTATCATATTCTATTATCTGTATTCATCGTTCCCTTATTTTGAAATAAGTTCGTAGTTATTTCAAGTTTATTAAATAGTTAAGATAAAAGTAAGTAAAATAAAAGAGTAAGATGCCAGGTTTATGTTTGTGTATGATGTATGTATTAATTTAATTGTCAGTTACCACATTTGTGTTAATTCAGTTGAGTAAAATCGCAGAGGATAAATACGAGAACAAGTTGTTTTTCTTTAAACATGAATCCCTCGTAAGTTGAAGTATGTATTAGAAGTTCTTATTTTGCATTCTATATCTTTAAGTTATATTTGTTTATTATAGGCGTAGTGCGAAATTAAACTGTTGCTGGGCGAAGCCGAAATAACATCGAAAAATAAATTACATTAGATAATTTAAAATGAAATACCTTAAAAATATTGATTATGTAACGAATCAATACAACTTGTGATTAAGGTTACTTTGGCTTTGCCTAGAATCATAGTATGTTAAGATATCAATGATAGTTCATTCTAGTGATAGGTGGCAGATCTGTCACACCGCCACGGCGAACGAGTACTATTGCTATGCTTTGGTACGTCCATGTGTACGAAATGTTTATTATTACGGGCTCATTCTTCCACTGGACACATGCAAGTACCATAAATTATACAGCTGTGCGATTTTATATACCATACCATTTAAATTTTGCCATGCTATGAATTATTGAATTATATAAATGTAATATTTTTATTACACATTAAACACATTGATTGAATGATAAAAGCATTGCCAAAATTTAAATTATTTAATGCTCAATATGAATATATTCTTTGTTTGAGTTTATATGAGCATATATACCATTTACCACTGCTAATGTAGCAGGTCCTCTGTCTCAGATCTGTCAGTAAATATAAATTTAATGTGAAAAATATTGTTGTTTTATTTCAATCACCTTGCTGCTGGTAGCGAATGATAGTTTTATTTAGTACTACCTTACTTTAGCGCTTACAGTTTTATTATTATTATTTTTAAATGAAACTACCCTTCCACTTCCCACTCAGCACACATTTAAAAAAAACATAATTATGTTCAAATAGAATATTGAAAACATAATTACTACAACTACTTCCTGAACATCGAACGATCACCTAATCCTGGTTGCTAAGTATGAAGATTCCTAGTAAGTATATAGTAAAACTGCCCATAAAATGAAACATATGCCAAGAGAACAAATAGATTTATCGAGTGAAACTAAATCTGTTTTTAGGTCTAAATCAAAAACAATTGCAATACGATGTGCACAATGTAGAAGTGGCTTACTAGATTCGATTATATCTATATGTTGTTTTTAATTTATCTATTTTGGTTAAATAAAGTGCGAAGTAGGGCTTTGTCATAGTAAAAAGTAAAATAAAATAAATATAATAAGCGACGAACAATATACAATATAAATTTTGTAATCAATTATTTCTTTATTTTACGAATATTGATTTTATTTATTTTCAAAAGCATATAAGTGTCGCAGGCATCGTTATGATAATGTAAAATAAAAAAATCCGAAATAATATTTTTTCGCTTCCCATTGGAATTCGAGACATTATAAGTAAAATAGGAAACCAACGCCATATTGTTGTACCTGAGAAGGGAAATTAAAATAATATAAATATATTTAAATGTAAATCGAATTGTTAAATTTGTAAAATATCTACTCACAAAATAAAATTATTGGAAAAGATTATTAATTCATTGGAAGTTATGTTTTTCTATTTAACTCTTAAATCTAATCTATTTGAAAAGTACACAAAGAGGCTTACATATAATTTACTATACTTATTTTAGGATTAATATTTAAAATCGGGGATTAAGGATTAACGAAAAATTAAATACACTGTTCTAATTTTAGACTTATAGCTACTTATACTTGTACTATAGAAAAAAAATATGGTATACAATAAAACTTTTCAAATGTCGAGTAAATTATTACAAAAATCACGTAATCAAGTGTTAAACGTCATCAGACTTATAACGACTTACTTAAATTTAATAACAGTCCATACACAGACACATCAACACTAGGTTGCCACCACACATTATTTTTGTTTTATCATGTAGAAATTTTAAAAATCCCTTGCTTTGTAGAGCAAGTGCAGTACTTACATTTATGCAATGTAAGCAATACTTACATTTCTTGACCACGGATTCTTATTCTTTTTTCTCGGATTCTCTTAGTTTCAATCAGTCATTTTTATAAGAATTTGGTATATTATTATTATCGTAAAAATATTTTTTAAAATCAGAATTCTTAGTTCTTTTCCACCCTAGGATAAAGCTTAACTTAAATAAATCCGAATAAATCTCTAATATTCAATACTAAGAATCTCTAATATTAATTTATGATTTGTATTAATAATAAGAATCATCAATGTTGTGGCACATTTTTTATAGTAGAATATATGAAGCCATTTTGGGATATCAAGAATACAGCCATCAGCCAACTATTAGTCATGCGGCTGCATAACTTTGAGGGACAGGTATCGAGTTGGCTTCTTAATATGGTCCAGATACTTTAAAAGAAAAAAAAAACCATATTCAATTACATGAGTAGGTACTACTTCTCTCTTCTTCTTTTATCTTTGATTTGAATATAATTGATAAATTAATCATCCCCTGCTGCTGAATCTACAAAAGTGTCGCTGTCTAATATTTTACACCTTAACATACATTTACCTAAAATAGACATAAAACGCACAAAATAGATATAAAAATAAGAAAAACAACAGTTAAATTTCCTAAACTTAAATTTTACACAAAGCCCAAACATACGTTTCAAACGTGTGCTGTACTTCGATAAGTTTCAGGACTTACCCTAATTTAATTGCACTAGTTCGTTACCTCCTGATGACCACTGAGTTGACTGCAATGTGCAACGCGCTAGCTTCAATCATTTAAAAGAGACAAACAATTTTCAAGGTCGTGTACGCCTTGCAGGCGTAGATTAGGCTTTTAGGGTTAAGAAGAAGTTCCCTCCGTGGTTCTGTCTATTGTGGTTCCGTGGGTTTTAGATACATAGTCTTGAAAGTGGAAGAACCCCACTCAACGATATACATTATACAAGATGGCTCATGGCAAGAATTATGGCACCATTAAAGTAATATATATTACACAATTTCGGTCACGTAAAATGTCAAAAACTCTGCCATTATCTTAAATGAAGAAGTAACGGTAAAAAGAACACTTTTTTTCAATTGTATGCGTATAGTTGTAAAGATAAGTTAACCCAATGAAATCTTCGAACCTGCTGACTGGCTATAAAAATCAATCCATGTTGATCACCCTTTCCACTGAAATGTCGTAGACATATATGGTATCTACTCGTATATTAAAAATAAATAATTTATTTAAAACCATTAACATTCTAGTATTTCAACTCATACATTGATAAGAACGGGTTAGTTTAGCTCTGATTCAGACATGACCTTCAAATGAAAGTGAAACCGGCAGAGGTCAACAAGCTCGATGCGTTCGCTTTCAAGACAAAACAAGCGCTGTAAATTTCATATAGATCATCAACAAGTATGTCTAGAAAATAGGTCGCAGGTATATATATATATATATATATATATATATATATATATATATATATATATATATATATATATTATATATATATATATATATATATATCTATATATATATATATATATATATATATATATATATATATATATATATATATCTATATATATATATATATATATATATATATATATATATATATATATATATATATATATATATATATATATATTTATATATATATATATATATATATATATTATATTATATATATATATATATATATATATATATATATATATATATATATATATATATATATATATATATATACCTGCGACCTATTTTTTATTTATATCTGTAAGGTAATAGCAATTTAACAATGTTACTTCTATAAGACTGGTCTTTTGCGTTGATTTTATGTCCCTTGCCCATTTATTACCCGGTATCGTTAAAATTTGAATTATATTGCCAAAAATACATGTATTAAAATAAACTAAGCTAAAAAATGTACTCTTTCCGTTTTTCATTGAAGGTTGCTCATTTTAATTCGGTATTCAATTAATTTCCGGCCTTCGACTGTGGTCTGATAACGCAATTCACGTGATGCGTAGGCGGTCGGCTTCTTTAATGCGGCGAGAATTTCTAGGAATAACACGCACTTTACTTTAACGCATAAACTTGGATGCTGGTCCTAAGTATTGGTTTGTTAACTATAATAAATCTATAAGTGATCGAAATCTCGAGGTTATCATATATCAGTTTTAAGAACTTAAGACTGTTAAATAATAATATATCGTCCGCTGTTATATACAATTTATGATATATTTAAGTATAGGAAAATAAAAATATACACAAGATTTTCAATTTTTTATAAATGATGGGATAAGTGTGCAGATAGATACAAGTGTGCATGAGTGCGTATACATATATTTGTGCCACTATTTTTGGTTTCTTTCAAATCAAACCAATTATACATTAAAATGCCTTATAAGTACCGGAGGGGTGCCATGGATTGATTCGTTGTAACATATAATCTGTTGAAATCCGCC
Source organism: Dione juno (assembly GCA_037127375.1). NCBI lineage: Eukaryota > Metazoa > Arthropoda > Insecta > Lepidoptera > Nymphalidae > Dione > Dione juno. The sequence goes on from JAXRJS010000004.1 coordinate 1,645,031, forward strand.
AAATTGTGATTCAATGGGTGCCAGTACAGAAAACTGATAGCTTCAAAATTTCTAAGTTAAATTCAAATTGATTTCATCCAAAGCTTAATTTGTTTTACAATAGTTATATAAAAAATTTTGGAGTATTTTTTAAATTTAAATAACGATATTGTTGCATGTGAATTATACTGGGGCAAGTGTACTCGTTTGAAAGTTCTTTTATTTTTAATAAGATCCAATTCGATCCGATTTAATAAGAGCTACCATCAGTTTATCGTCGTGTCTTAACACTAGATTCTTTGAGAATTATTTGCGCGGTTCCCTCTGCCTACCCTGCTATGTACAGGATACAGCGTGAAAACTAAAAAAAAAATATTAGTAATTTAAATCCATGTCCATAATCCATGATAAATTGACGTAGATCTACCTTCATTGATACCTAGAAATGTTACTATTTGTTACTTAGATTATTATCTTTTTAGCCTAACATAATTTTTAGTAATACAGGTTAGTTTTGATAGCTTCAAATGTAGATATGAGTATATAGAAATAGGTATTTGTTTAAAGTTAAGTACACATTATAATATTAGCAGCTTTCAAGCGCGTTTTATTTTAAAAATAATCTAAAATCAAATAAGGCTGGTCACCTTGTTGTATGGTCATTGATATTTGCTCAAGGTGAATTTATCAAGCTGACAAAATTAAAGGGTCATCGAATTCAATATAATAATCCTCAAAATTTTCCTCTTACTATAATGTTAAATATATTAAAATCAGATCTTGTAGATTTTTAAATAATTTTTTTTTTATGCTTGCGAGATATTAGCAATAAAGTTGCAATTATCAAAGAAATCGCATAGAATTCTGGATGTAGGAACTGCAATAAAATATTACTAGAAAACGTTAATAGAAGGACCATATAATATGTAATTTTTACGCGATCTATAAAACAGTCAAAAAAAATAATATTACAAAGGAAGATTAGTTTTGTCTATCCCTTTGTCTATTTATTCATGCTTATCTCTAGAACTATATGGCTAATCTGAATGAAGCTTCATACAATATTTAAGGTCTGGAAACTTGGACTTGGGATTCGTTATCAATTCGTTATCATTAATCAATGTCAACTAACAAAAATAAATAAGCGTGTAGTAAAATAATAAATAAAGAAATGTCACATTATTAAAAGCGGCATTCTTGTTGAGAAATAAAAATTAGAGATCTGGATTATATGCTATAAAACCTAAAGATCTGTGACTCTTTACAACATAAATGGCGTCTTTATAATATTCAGTGTGGACATTTGATTATCTCACTACCTTATACCTGCGGCTTCATCCGCATAATCTACTGGATGTCACTAAGAGTTGTGTATTACACGGTGGTGACGGACGGGATAGAACGTGGTTGGGCACCATCTGGAGCGCCAGAAACGGAAGAAACCTATTAAATCAAAATATAGAAAACAAAAAGGGCGCTCCGTAGAAATCTGGTCTGGGCCAGATTGGGTATGACACGTGACACAATCAGTTGGTATATTGGGTTAAAATCAAAACGATTATCGATTAACGATTTCTCGATACTCGATAGCGAATAGCTCCCGAGATTAGCACGTTCAGTCAAACTAACTCTTCAGCATTATATTGGTTGAGAGTGAACATTTTGTAGGTTCATATATAACATATTAACATAAGCTAGAAATTCATTTACGTGGTGAACGCAGCAGTATTTCGGGCATTTCGTGCCAAAACAACGAGAGGAAATTTTAAAATACTGTTTAATTATATGTATTTTTATAACCCTATACAATGTGATGGTACAAATAAAAGATTCAAATCAATATATTTAAATATATATATATATATATATATATATATATATATATATATATATATATATATATATATATATATATATATAAAATTTAGTATTTAAAGTAATAAAAATTATATCAATTATGTAGCGTTGCCTAATTTACAAAAAATAAGTCATAACAATATATCATTGTGAATATTTAATATTGTTTTAGCGCATCAAGGACTCGCGCTAAATATGTATCAGTATGTGAAATATAGTAGTTTGTGCATAACGAGTGCAGAGCTGCAAAGGTAACGACCCCTCGTACTTGAGACGCCGGAGGTCAGTGTCGCTGACGCCATTACGTTTTGCAATTATAACTTAGGCGAGACTGGAACGTGGTCAAGCGCGGTAACAGGGTTGAGTATATCTTGTAACAAGTCAAAGTTTACATTTTTTTATAATAAATTGAATTATATAGTTTGGAACATGTTTTCTTATTTTTAATATGTTGAATGTAATTAAAAGTACTGTACGATAACAACCTTAATAAAAGTTAATTACTACCCATTTACTTTTCAATAACTACGTAGATAATTAATTTTAAATTATTTTAATACTTAATTCAATAACAATTTTAGAGAATATACCTAACGTAGTAGAAAAACGCAGCCCTTAACGCGCATAATGTTAGCATGTTACTCCAATATCAGGTCTAATGACGTACACAGCATGTTTTTCGCCATGAATTTTTCATTATTATTGCAATAGCTACCATGGCAGTTAATACATAAAATAAGAAAATAACAGTTAAAGTACTGTAGTAAATCCTACTAATGTTATATTTGTGAAAGTTTGCAAGGATAGATGTATGTTCCGTTTCACGTAAAAAATACTAAACAGGTTTAGATGAACTTTGCAGTAATATAGTTTATACATCAGGACAACACATGGGCCACGATTTGTAAACTATTAAATATATAATAGTTCAAGCGTGCGAAGCCGCGGACGGGCCGCTAGTTTTAATATAATATATTTAAATAGTATCTACTTATTGCTTAGTAACTAATTATTTTTTTCAATTTACGCTTTATCCATGAACCAGGAGCAGAGAAAACATAGTGTCATTACACCTCATTCTCCGTTTTTTTGCTAAATTTGAGACATGAAGTGTTAAGTGTTAGAAATTAACACCAGAAATTGTCTTACCAGAGAAGTGAAATTAAAATAATTCATAAATAGCTGTTTCAAAACATGTGACAAATGACACATTTGGAGTGTCCGAGATAGCTAGGGTTAGGGATAGGCAGGTATTGTGGGTTAAATCGGAACGGTTAACGTTAAATAGATAAATAATATAAAATTATACTTAATAAATATACACAACACGAATAGATTTTTTTAATTCAAACCAGTCGTTCCTTAGAACAGCGCATTCAACCAAACAACACTTCATTTAAGTACTAAATTAAAATTACATTTTAAAAAGTATATCATGGTACTTTTACATATATGTTTTTCTTTAAGTTATTGTATATGCTAAAATTAAGTATGTGTTTGTTGATGATCAGATAGCCTCTTACTTGGTTTGGTCAAGTAGTACGTAAATAAAAATAATTTGATTCGGAAGAAAAACGAGAATTGCGACTGATGGTGATTGGCCTTGCCAGCTCAAGGAGGTTGCAAGGGGAAACGTTCCTTGACCCATATTGAGACGAAGCATCACATGCATTCACTTTGTACTTAAATTTATCACTGTAGCATTCTTTCATTAAAAGTATTGCTACTTGGATATTTCATTTTTTATTTAATTTTTTTAACATTTAAAGACGCCGTGTTCGATATAATCAGAATTATATATATACAACATTAAAATACGAAATTATTTTAATTTGTAAATTATAAAAACAGTCGTGTTATATCGAGAGCGAAGTGTGAATATATCTTGTACATTGAGGTTGTATTGGGTTGATAAACGTGACTGCAATTTAATACTTGCCCGGAATGGAGCTTAAGCTACAATAATGTCCCGATTACAATGCCCAATTGCATTAGATAAAAAATATGTGAAAGTTTTGCATTTAGCTACTAAGCGCCAATGTGTCAAATATACCTTGTGACATTTTCTTTTGACCTTTCACACGGCTCTTTATGTTCATATCTGTTTAAGTTAATTAGCGATCACAAGTTTGTAAAATAAAAATACTATTAATATAATACCTATTTTGAATCAATTAGGCAAAATAAATATAAATCAAAAAATATATTCTATAAAAGTAGATAAAGTTATTAGTTAAATTCGACTACTTGAAAATAAAATTTTTAATAAGCTAAATCGTTTAGTAAAGGCCTAAATATATAACAACCCATAATATATTATATACTTTAAAGAGTAATATATTTAGTTACGAAACTATCGTTTTCTATAATAATCGTAAGAAGATCGGAAGCGGGCGCGTTGCGACTGGCTGACGTCACCACGCAAAAGTGAACTAACCAGTTTTTATACCAGCCCCAATTTAACGTTTGATTCCTTATGCATAACTTGAGCGCTGTGCCCTAAGGTCGTCTGAGATTCAAGGACATATATTAATAGGATACTTTTCTAATTTTATTTTTATAGCGATGCAAAATAATATAAAACTTGCCACACTATATTAACTACATATACTTATACACTACATTAACTACATAAACTCATATATGCTATGTATATAAGTTTTTATTATAACAAACATAAATTCTTAGTTATTGTTTAATTTTTTTAATTTTTTATTGTTCAACTTATTGTTTTTTTAATGTTTTTATAAATGTACGTAAATATTTAATATCACTTTTACTTTTGGGTCCAATATCTCTATAAAAATCATATTTCGTATATTATTTAGAAACATCTGATTGCATTGCATTGTTTTATAACTATTATATAGCAGTCCTAAGTTTTGATTTAACATAACTATTAACAAGTTTTGAGTTAATTTATTTAGTTTAGGTTCCGTACTTCAAAAGGAAAATCGGAACCCTTATAGGATAATTTTTTAGTCGGTCTGTCTGTTAGCCTATCCGTCTGTCAGACCTTTTTCTCAAAATCACTTGGAAGAATAAAGTGAGTTTCATAGAAAGTGAGTGTATACGACCACAAATTTAAGTTTGTTAATTTTTATAAGTTATACTTCCAGCTGACCTACAATCATAAAACGTTACGGAACCCACGATGCACACGTGATACTCGAACTTGACCGATATTTTTAAGTATCATTTATGACTTGCAGCTGTGTTAAGCATAAAACCTTTTTGTCCTTCCGGACATACATATGTATACAATCGCTTAATTGTATATCTCACTGGTCACCGAGGCTTTTGTATTAATATTTTTGTATTTATGGCTGGCTTTTGTATTAATGATTTTGATTTAATACCCTAACTAATACTAATTGGCAAGTATAAGTAATAATGATGTTTTTTTGACTTTAAGTTAGTTAATAAAAGTAATTAAAATATTTTGTTGGCAGCCCTAACATTGAAACCGGCGAGAGTAAATCTCAAAGCTGATTCTATGAGTTTTGGACCTTGGGTAATATATAAAATGTTGAGTATCAATACAAAGCAAAGCGTATCTTATTAACTTATTATTCTTTTAAAACATATACTTATATTGTAAACGACTTAAGTATAGAACTTAAACAGACATACAAACATTTACATCTTAACTCCGAGGGAAATCATTAATGAAGATGTATTTTAAAAAAGCGTTTTGTACACAGAGTAATCAAAAATGTTTTATCTAGCAACCGATATTAGTATAAATGTTCCTCTTTAGACTAGTTCACATACATAAATATACTTCTTACAATTATTATTTATTATTATATACTATATTATTATTTTACTTTTTACAATTATTACGTTCCTCGTTCATTACCCGTTGGCTTAGCCGAGTTGGTATGTCATATGAATATGCGTATGGTATGGTAGGCATAGAGAAACAAGTTTCAAGTCAACCAGTCTCCACTCTCCGCGAAAATACCACACATTGCGTATTGCGTAGCGGAAACGAACTTTCAATTCTCCACTTCGGTAAGCAAGCGTGGTTTACAGACAGACGCTGTCCCACTCAGCTAAATATGTTTGTCAATTTAAATCCTAGAATTACTTTCGCAAGACAAAGACACGAAAATTAAAATATTTGATCATAAATATCCTACAGATATATTTTATGTTTACATTGAAGTATAAATTCATAAATAATTAATACAATTTTTTTAATTGTCATAGTATATATGAGGATGGTAATATTATTCAAAGTTGTTAGTCAGTAATTGCGAAATATTTAAAAATCCTATTACTCATAGGTCATTGGTGCCTACGCCAAGCACGAGGTTAGTGCTGACTGACAATTTAATGATCAAAAATAGTAAAAAAATTAATATCTTTGAATGACCTACAAGGCTATGAGAAATATTAAACATAATTTTTAAGACAGTTTTTTAAATGCAGACCTTAGAATAGACTTATGTGAATATATTTCTACATAAATGAGAAGAGACAAACAAAGGAAAATATTCATAATAGTGTCATAGATATTGTAGACCTAGTACATTTATATATTTTGACTGGGCGGGCAACAAAAAATCACATAAGCATTCCACATTCGGCACATTCTATTGACAGTGTGAATAATACAAAGACATTTGTAGTGCATTGATACAAGAACCGGTAATGCAGAGACAGGACATAGTCTTCTCCGTGAAGGTTTTATATTTTGTATAATATATAAATTATCATACTACACACTTTTATTTGATTTTATTTCCAAATAAATCTTAAAATACATTATTTAATTTTTAAATTTAATATTAAAATTTAATATTAAAATGGACGTTGTAGGCTTCATTCCCCATTAAGTTTAAATAATTATTATCATATCTGGTAAAATATAACGTCCGGCGTTGATTTCCGCGACTTAGCACGCAACATCTCTTGCGACGAATATGTGAAAAGCCTGGACACTTTCGGACTGAAACTTTGCTGCTTCTGCTTTTCACATGTTCGTCCGATACAACTAATGTCGTGCGAATTCACACTGTCCATACGAAAGTATACATTTTTTTTACAAATGAATTTGAATTAGTGACGTATGATTATATTTTACTCGCATAAATTATCCAAGACCACACAGTGAGGTAGATAGCCACCTTTAAATAACATTATTTAGATCACTAGTCGACTGTAATCCCACTCGCTACAAGAATGTTCGATATTAGAATTTATAAAACGTGTGAGTGGTTCTGTATATTTTTACAATTAATTCAACAAATATTTATTTTAAAACAAAGTTTGTAAATTTTTATAAATTTAATTCACGCTTGTGTCAAAAGATTTACATATTTTATATGTACTTATTTTTTATATTGTAATATTTACACTAGGTTCAAATTCAAAATTCAATAGTACTTGCAATACTTGCAGAACTTGCATTGTAATAGAATGGATTGATTAAAAAAAAACTAGCCACTATCGAGACGGTGGTTTATTCTTCCTCGTAGTTTTTCTTTTCATAACTATTTTATTCACATAATAATTCTATTTAATTGAAATAATCTTAATTATGATTGTATATAATTAAATACAAGAATATTTATTCGGCTTCACACTGTACATGGCAGTTGAGTGAGGAATTTACACTTCGACTTGTAAGATCGGGGAAATAAAAATAATGAATTTCTATTATTTGAATATAAATAATGCATAGATATGTAAATACTATTTTGGATAACAAAAAACATGATTCAGTCAAAAATATACGTCATTCTAACTTTTGTATAAATAGAAGAAATAAAAATCGTGTGTCGGATTGAAGTTGTCACAGATATTATTTTTTTTTCTGTGTAGAGTTTTGGCATTTGAATGATCTAAATAAATTCACTGTTGGGTAAAAATATAGACATAAGAACAGACAAGACATGACCAGACATTACAATTGACAACCAACGACTAACTTTTGTTTTGATCCCTAAAGTTACGTACCGTGTACGTCATGGCTGCAGACCACACAACATTTTGAAGAACATTTTATAATTTTAATTATATGGGTATATATTTTGCGGCTTTCAATTTATCAATAGTATCTATTTATTTGGAGAAGTTAGTTATAATTGTTTTTGGAGGATAGCCTTTAGTGTTATTTCTGCTATACTTCACCAGTGGTAAGGCAATACTTTCTAAAACAAATCTGATGTTTTACCCTTTTTGAATTAGGGATCTCTTTTAGACTTACAATAAACATTCAATATAAACTATAATATACATATAATTAACATATAATAAAGCAATATATTGTTTTATATGTATTATTTAATAACCTATATACAGATATATTATGGCCAACTATTAAACAAGCTATACAGTCATATGAGAACATCTTAAACTATTTTATTGAAGCTAATTTTTTTAAATCCAATTTATAATTTTTTTAGCCTATTATTAAGTATAACTAAGGTCATAATAAATGTGTTGCTGTAAAAACTTTAAAACGGTGATCACGGCAATCCTGTTTTTAAACACGATATTGCATGGCGGCTTGCACCAATGCAGTGATTATTAGCCCAGGGGAAGTTGTTTCACGTTAACGTAGGCTATGATTAATTAACTCTAAGATTAGGTCCGGAATACATTGTGTTTTTTTAGAATTATTTAAAATAATAAAGTAGATAATAAAATAAATTACTTACTCTGTACCAGTGCCTAGTGTTTCTGGTACTTAAGGATAATATGTAAATGCTCCGCGGTTATTTTATTTGTATTGTTATTGTTGTGAGAATATCGAAACGAGATATATGGGTTCGTGTATTATATGTTACTATTATAACTTAATATTATTATTATTAATATTGGAATTTTCATTTGTTCGTATTGCTGCGGCCTTGTAGAACAAGTGAACTCAAGAGAGTCTATACTGCATGTAAGTTAAACTTAATAGTCTATTCTAGAAAATAAGTCAGCCAAGCCAGGTATAATACAAACAATATTTTTTTTTGCTTTGGCGAAATAAGAAACAAAAATAGTTGAAAGCGCAAATTTTAGTATTATTAAAAGTATTATATTATAATAATCAATATGTATGTAGTAAGGCTTTACATAACTAACTGGTAATAAAACAAATTAAAAGAACGTAACGTAGATTGGTGATATACCAACCAACAATTGTATAGAAACATTTTCATATTTTGCACTTTAGCACGCAAGTTTTGCAAATAGGCATTATTCCAAGCTACAGAAATGCAATAAAAATAATAAAACGTATTCATGGAACGCATATTGTTGGAATTTGGTTTGAAAAATTCGGGGTCATCGGCATAGTGGCACTGTATCTGACTGTAAACTAGATGTATGTGAGTTTGAACCTCTAATGTGGGTATGACCTACTGCTATATGCTAAATTTGAACTATTTCAGCTGGAATATGTTATATAATACTTTATGTATATTTTAATGTAGATACTAATTATTATTGCTGATTAGAGCATTTATCATTTTCATTGATTACATTCATAATTCTATAATTTTTTATTCATAAATTGTGAAAGCTGTTATCTACCCATCTTAATATGTGTATATTTTTTTTATTATAATCTATCCGGAATATTTTATCAATCGTGTAAGCTGTAGGCATATTACGTCCATGGTTGATACTTGTATTAGAACCAGTGTGACACACAAATTCTTCTATACGTATCATATCAGCGAATGGTAGGCATGTCAAAAAGTAAAACATTATGTACTATATATTTTGAATCTAGCGGTTTTATTTCAATTGATACATTTTTAGAGTTCCGTACTTCAAAATTACAAAACCATTGTCCGTCTTTTAAGACCGTTTCGTCAAGATTAAGGTCAAACAACAAAAAAATTAGCCTCTACAATCATAAAATTGGTATAAAACCCTCGGTGCGCGAGTACTACTCGCACTTGACTGACATTTTTCAAATATATTGTTACTGTTGTGCTTTTTTGAATTAAATATGTATCAATAGGCTAAATCTTATTTTAAGTGTGAACTTTGCTTTAGCTCTATATCTAGTCTGTATAGATATTGAGGCATACATTGAGCATTTTGCAGTATATTCGTGCCAACCACAGCCTAATCCCTGAAGCCTTACGTGTTCACATGAAAAATAAAATCTCAATAAACTTGAACAATTCATTTCTTATATCGTATAAAGCTTAATAAATATTTATATTTAATATTTCACGCTTTACCTCGCATAGCAGGTTCGCAAAAACTTAGTGCCAAGACACTCTGTTCTGTGTCGAGTGGCAAAAATTAATGCCGCTTAGCTTGCCAAAGTGGGCAAAGGAGTATAATACGTTCTCTTGAGTCGGAATCGAACCCATGCCTATTACGTTTACCCATCAGACTCAACATTTCTTTACCCACTATATTATTTGTCCATTTTTAACACTTTCATAATTAAAAGTCGCGTCGATTTGTGAATGGTACATTCTGATAATACACTGCACTAAGTAACTTTACCACCTGCTTTCACAGTACCTCAAAAAGCCACAGCCCTTCTAGCTATCACAGACTATAATTGCTCTTTGTGCATTATTGTTCAGAAGTATTGCAAACATGATAGCTTAATGGTATATAAATGGCCTATGTACTTTGTTTATCAATTTTATGGGTTTTATTTACTTTCTCATTGCTTGAGAAATTTCTAATATGACATGGAGAGACAGAGGCAACGGAGTGTCTTCATAAAAACATTAATATATGAAAATATAAATTAGATTTGATTTTTTACCCAAAAGCAAACAATCTTTTGTTCTTACGATTCATTCAATTTTATTTATGCCTTCATTTTATTAAGGCCCAAGAAAAACGACAGCTTTTCCTCTTTTTAAAAAACATAATACATTTGTTTCGGTGTGACAACAATGAGCTTATACAGTACTTTGAAGTAACATATACAGTCACATGAAACTAAAAAGTATGGTTTATTTGTGCTTAAAACAATATTCATTTAAACGTATATTACAAATGTGATATATTATAAAATAATTTAAAGACCACCCCTAAACAGCGATAGTAATAATAGTTAAACAAAAGATAAAGAAGATAAACATTCTAAGCGTATACGTGTGAAAGAGATGCAAAATACTTCCTGGCATAATGGGTGGTCGAAAATGTCAGTTTTTTTCATTTGCAATTTATAGTTAGTTACAAATCAGGTTGAGACAATAATTTTTACGTCCACGATATTGAATATTGTCAGGGTACATGTATTAGCATATTACATCACGTGCTAGAAATATAAAAAAAATTATACTAAAAATAATTATAAGTATTAAATATAATAGTATAAAAATTGTGCCTGTACATAGAATATTTTTGCGTAAAATATTATATTCGGAGATTTAAAAACACTAATAAGGAGAATCAAAATACAAAATAAATGATTTAAATAAATTTTGTCTGTTTGTTTGTCTAAAAATTAAACTATTTTGTTATATAGCTGTCTGAACAGAATTTATAATAAACCTAAAAAAAATTAAAGACACCAAATTCAGAGCCACTTGAAAAGTTTATCACTTTAACAAATATAAAAATGGTGTTATATTAAAAGATGACGATTTTTCATTGAAATATGTAATCCATGTTCTGGAACAAGTCCAAAGAACGCTAATGTCCAGCTAAGATATACAAAATTCGGAAATGGCGCCTTTAATAAATTGTTTTGCATGATGAACATTTTTATTTGTTTTTTTTGATAAGCAAATATGAAGGGCCTAGAACAATTGATAGTACCAAAATAAACAAAAAAAAAACAAACTATTCATAATAAGAAAAAAGGATTCTTAGCAATCATTATTGGGCGTAATGCACATATTTTGTTATGTAAAAATCTAACATGCTTATCATAAAGCTCGACAAAAAAATTATAGGCTACAGTGACGAAGTGTGAAATTTTTATGATAGTAAGCCGGAGTCGAAGAAATTATTAAATAAATATGACATGGTTTGTATTATATGTAATATAATAAGTAACAAATTACTTAATCAATTATTATTTAATATTAATAAAAAAAATATTAAGATTTATAAAAGGTAAGCCGATGGAATCGTTTTTTATGGACACTTCGCTACTGATACGCTAGCAACTAGCTTAAAATATTCTGTGTCTATCTATTTTTAAATAGATAGGTCTTTAATAATAATAATAATAATTTTAAAATAACGTATATTAATAAAATAGGTTTTAACCTATATATTAAGTAGGCACTATACGAAATGGAGGAGCGGAACACCTTTAACAAAAATAGTCCACGGGCACGACATTGGAAGACGCGTACATAATTCAATATATATTTACGACAGTATGAGTATTATAGTTTGGTACATTTACTTGACGTAAAAAAATAAATTAAATTAAAACATTTATGATAAGAAATTGTGTTACCTTAAAATTATAACACTGCAAAATTTGTAGTATAGCTTATATTGTAGAAAACGATACAAATAAATAATTCAAGTGAAAAAAAAAACAAACCTATAGACAAAATGAAAAAATTATCCTTAACAATAATGACTTATTCATAAATGGAAATAATTATTCCTATAACTAAAATAACATAGTAGCATGATTTAAGTAAGACAATTAAGTTCGAAATATAGCAACATGGCGTGTCAATTATGATCGCGGCCTAAGCGAACGTTATTATATAACATTGGCGCGTAGTCGCTACGCAGACATCGGGCAGACAGAGCGCTTTCACGGCTTCGTGGTTACCGGTAATTTGTTCTTTGTTTACATCGTCACGTGTGTGATAATTCATACTTGTCGTGTAATTAGCTTTACCGATAATGGACTAGTTGAGCTTTAAAGCATACTCTTGTTTTAGTTACACTTTATTCGTTTTTTTTTTATTTTTGTTGAAAGCCAATTGTTTGTTTAGCTTTAAATTAAGAAATAAATGCAAATTTCATCATATTGCACGAAAGCTTTTATTTGCATAATTTGATATCATCGATCGACATAGACACACAATAAAGTGCAGACACTTTATACGACTTCCATCACTTCATGTGAAGCTCACATATGAAAATCGGACAGCAACATACATTACAAACTTGATACTTATATAAAACCAAACACGCCCGCGGTGCATATAAAGTATTTTTAGTAACCGTGGGGTTTATCGGTGTATTTGCTAACTATAAATTTTAACAACAATGTAATTATATCTACATATATGTACTAGTAGTCATTTGCGTGATACACTTTGTTTATTTTCATTATATTTAACTGCTTGTATGCTCAAAACGAGCATTTGTAATTATTGAAGTAAATAATATTAATTAATTATTAAATGTCTTAGCTTTTAAAGAAATATAACTAACTATACTAAGAGTATGAGATAGCATAAATGTTTAATAAAATATGATTACTATAGGTTACCTTTGAAAGACTATTCCATTCCCAAGAACAGCCATGGTAATAATATTTACCATAATCACACAACAGTTTCATAATTTACATAGTATATTTCCTTTACTGTATATTGTTGTATACAAGTTATTAAGTTACACCGTGAGCGCAAAACTCAGTGGGCAAGCAGCAAGATAGATACGCAACGAAATCATTATTTTTGAAAGATATGCCATTAGAGTGTTAATTTGCAAGTGATATTTTTTTTTACCTAGAAAGTGATTTTTAATGGTGCCAAGGTAAAAAAATCGTATCGAGCGGCGCCTTTAATATTTACAAAGACAACCGACAAAGGAACCGAAACGCGGCTTATTGTTAACATTATTGTTTACAAATCTTCAGTATTACGTAGTATCTATGCCTTGTAAAATTATAAAAGCTAAAGCTAAAATTGTTATCGTAAAACATTTGCTATTAAGGTTTAATGACAAGAATAACGCGTAAAAGCTTATATATTGTTCATCTGAATATTACATATAAACAATAGCAAGTTAGTTCATCATGAAATATAAGCTACATTAAATAGTGCCAATGAGCTGAAGTACATATTTAAAGCTATACCAAAGACACTAGTGAGTGCTGTGTGTAAAAAAAATTAACATTATTACTTATGTGAGATATGTAATATATAAGAAAAGTATGGATACTGAATATAATGCTATGTCAATAAAATAATAGAAATGAAATAAAAAAATGTGCATGACGTATTTCATGTGGTACAAACATAAAACAGATTTCATTTAGGTATAACGAAACTAAAGCTTCCGCTGCACTTGAACACTAACTTCATAAACCTATCTACTACTACTACCTACATGAAGATGCATAACGACCTTATTTCATTATTCTACAATTCATTCCAAATTATTTTGGCCTGAAACATTTATTGATTACACTAGTACCTATTTTTTGTATGTCATGTCGTTATAGTTCACGTAGCAGATAGAAAAGAATAGTATAAATTAAAAATGCATTATATACGGATGCACATGTGCCAAAAGCTTCATTCAATCATCTATCGTATTCAATGCGCTTTGTGTAACAATCTTTTGCTGACAATTTAAGAGCGGGACAGAAAAGTTTTAAAAGAGATAGCAGAAACAGTTCCCACAACGATTACCTTCTCCTAGGATACAATAGTGATGTTAACACTTTAATATCGATATTTGAGCAAGCCATAGCATACACATAGGGTTCGATTAACCACCTACAATGTAAATATACCGATAGGATATAATTTAAAAACATGTATATGTGATGTTTTTAGGTATATGTTAGTTTCTAGGTATGATATTATTGAATACAAAAATTGTGGGAAAGTTTACTTGTTACTAAATATGATTTAAATCATAACTTGTCAAAATCGATATAGTTATAAAATGCATAGTTAAAAAAAATTATTTTCTTATAAAGTATAATCAAGAAGAATAAAAATACATCGATAAATAAACACTAGAGCAAGCTAGCAACACTACAAAGTATGCACCTTGATAGCAAGCACTAAGGGAAATAGTTTTTTTAATCACATCAGTCTTCACAATATATCATCCCTTTATTTACTCACTGCTACATATTCGCGCACATGGCTTTGGTTTTGTTAGTTTCTTGATGGATTTTAGGGCAAAGGGGTCTCGAGACGAATTTCTATAGATCTAACAATGTTCAACTGACAAGTTAAATTGGGACGGATATGAAGAGCGAAACGTTTCTCATGAGTAGTAGAAGTATACATGCATACACAGCATACAGGCACATCCATATATTTGTACACTCGTACATTTATTCTAAGGTTACGCTAACGACGGGCGTCTAAAATAATTACTTCGTGCCAGACATTAATTTGCCTTGACAGGATAAAAAAAATGCATAAATCAGTCACCGTTTAAATTTTGTAATACAATACAGCATATCGGCAATAGGCGTGGTCGAAGATAGGATTTTATTTCTTTGAGGAACACAGGGGGTCAGTCTATTGTCATGGAAATGGAGGAAGGACTAAAGAATTAGGATGCGGTAGAGCAATCAATGCGGAATGGCCGATGTGACCCCTTTTGTAAAATTTGACCCAGAGACAGGTTGTATTATAGTAGAGCAGTTGTGTGGTGGCACTGTTGAATAGGCAAGTGAAAATACCAGTTTAACTTAAACAGGTCAAGGATATCTGGTTTCAAGCTTTACAGGTAGATACATTTTGGAAAATAAAAGTAAAGAAGTTACGTTAATATTATTCAATATTATAAAATATAATTAAAAATGACTAATATTTTCAGTATAGGTTACTCTCTTTAAGTAATTTCATGGTATTTAGCTGACACCTGCTTTTACTTATTGAAGCCATACATGGCGTTCTCTTCGTGAAAACAATACGGAAATAATAAGTTTAATGTGATCACATAAAAAATGCTATGTTGAAATATATAAATAAAATTAAATTGAACTTATAAATAAATACTTGTAGTTAAAATAATTTTACTCTTTTTCTAATTTATTCCGACTTCTTAGGCTGTTATATGTTTTGAATCATTATTGTTTGCCATTGAAGCAAAACGAGAATCCATGCAAAATTTTTGAAAAAATAAAACCAATATTTAAAATCTTTGCTTCATATTTAAAATAACTTTTTGTTTATGTCATAGAAAAGACATATTAAACAAAAATTGGCATTATAAGCACTCTTTTTAAACACATGTTATTGTAAACCGATAATAACCGATATGCAATAAACATCACGTCGAACAAAATTCAACAGAATTCGTAAGAGCTATGCAACGTGCATTTGGCGCCTACAAAGATACATAGCTTTTTTTTTAAACATTATTAAGCTTGAATTCCTTTAGAAATTACCCGCAAGCGATATACACCTTTCTGCTAATGCAACAAGAATTATAGTTGAATACATAATATTTCTAAGGATAAAATCTAAGTTAATCGCTTTCAGTTTTGATATCTGATATTTTGAACTCTTATTGTTGGATTTAAAGTTTGAAATTGCTAGCACGATATTCGATGTCCTGTTTCTAGGATAATAATAATGTGCTTTTTTTTATTACTATCCAAGATGTCCGTGTGCGATGGATGCACCAAGTAGTGCGTCTGTGTGCTTGTCTAGTCGTGTAGCAGCTGTGCCTATTATTTCAACATTGTGTGCGTTATGTGTAGCAAGACGAAACAGATTTGAGTTTGAGACGCTTCATATTTGATATTTTGACATATTTAGACTTTTAAACATATTTAACTCAATTACTGAGACAATAATAATACGCATAAAATGATTTAATGAAGGCAAGAAAGTCCAGAAATAAGTTATGAAAATGCTCATTTCATTAGATTGAATTAACATAAATTAGCTAATTTCGTCGTATAATTTACATGATTGCGTGTCAAGTTGAAATTTAAGCTTGATAAAAATATAGTTCACGGTGGCTTGAAAGACAGCAAAATGTGCTTTATTCTTTTGTAGTAATTATGCCAAGTAAGTCGATTGAGCGATACCACAAGTCACGATTAAGTCATATTAAGAAAAACCGTTGCTTTACGTTATAATACTGCTCTTTTTGTCTGATTATTTCGTCCATTGTAATTGTCCATCTTATATATTTAGCTTCACGCTATATCCCACACATAGCAGGGTGGGCAGAGGGAACCGTAGTCTTAAGGAACCTAGTGTTAATACACTCCGTTATTCATTCTGCTCGAGTGGGTATCGAACCCACAAACCGTCGCGATCACAGGCTGACGCTGTGCTTCTGCGCCACGACAGTCCTCAATAGTCTATCATAATTACAATGATAAAATTAAAAAATATTTAATCAATATTATTTTACCACCTCAAGTCAAAACTATGTAATCCAAGTGTAACAGCACAAATATTTTTTGCACCGTTGTTGAGGCCATTCCCAAGAACATGTGGACCGCTACGTTGCTAGATCAAATACACCATCCTGCCGCCATTGTAGCTTTATCAATACTTTCCAAAAAAAATCTTTGCATATATCCTTCCCTTTCCAACGTTGGCACATTTGTTATGAAAACCAAGACAGCAATAACTATAAGTAAACGTCCAGTATAATTACTTTCAAAATGTATTGAAGCTAAACAATACATTTAGGAAAAAAATTAAGTTAGCTGAGTCCATTTGTATATTGTGCTTCGTTTACGACATGGTATAGAATAACCATTTTTTTATATAATATATACTCGGGTATATAATAATTTACTGCAATAGTAGAAAAAACACATATAATGTATTAAAATATATAATTAATAATATATTATTATTTAGTAATATATGAATGCTTGAAATTAGATGTATGTTATGTTGTTCAATGTTAGCACAATATTGGATGGGTAGCACTAATGAGTTCAGAAATTTTATCTTAAAAATAAAATATTTTTTATATATTTGTTGATTAAATTAGGGGAAATTATAAAAGGTTTTATGTCAAGAATTCTTACTATTTTGTCAGCGGACTGAAATATCTTAGGTTAGTATATCTAGAAAGGATATCACCGGGATAGTCAATCAGAAGCTAGAAAAAGTTAATTAACTTAAATTTAAGATACCTAGTGTTTAATTAAGTATTTATTGTGAATTTCAAGTGGATGGCATTGCTATGAGTCCGCTTGTGTCGCCGATGACTATGATGTGAAAGGACTAAACATAAAGAAAAAACCGTGTGAAATTTTACACGAACCTTTTCGAGATAATTTTCACCATATGAAACTTGGCACATTAATTAAAAGTTTGTAAAGTATTTAAAATTTCATCATTTCGGCGCAATCAGTTATAAAACGTTTAAAGACCAATAATTTTATGACTGACTTCTCAACAACCTAATCCACTTCTATATGAAGTAGAAACTTGATGTTTGGTTTTGATTTAGTACTAGGTTAGTTTAATCTAGTTAAAAATGTCAAGTAAAATGTTGAGATGTAATTACATCCCGATTGAACACAGCTTAGCATTCATATAGACCACGATTCTTTTGTTGGTGAAGTCAAGAGCGACGCATTATTCATCATTGAACTTGGCTCTCATTTCACATTTATATCTTTAGTGAGATATATATTGGTATTTGACAACTGTCTTTGTGTTTCAAATCGATCGCTCCTAAGTATACTGAATGAACTGTATTTCTAATAATTAAAATTATACATAAGAAGAAATTATACAAATATATATATATATATATATATATATATATATATATATATATATATATATATATATATATATATATATATATATATATATATATATATATATATATATATATTTGTATGTTAAAAATGCATCCACTTCAGCTTTTATTTTTATATGTCGTATCATTGAATGTACGTTTTATAATATAATATTTTGTATAATCTAATATTTTGAATTTTTACGGTTTGGTAGGAGTGGCCAAAACTTACTTATTTTCTCTAGTTTCTATTTGTGATTTTACCAATATATTACCCATTTTTTATTAAATTAACACCTTCACTGCGGCACGTAAAGTCATAAACCTATAACTGTTGCGGCGGCGGGTGGAAACGCGTCCCCCACAATCTTTTCGCCAGTGCGTGGCAGGTCATTCTCGACACGACAGCACTAGTGTAGATAACAACATAATCAATTCTTCTTTATATTTATAAAACGACTTTGAGTCTCACGTTCTTAGATTTGTATTGCTAACGGATACGAATGCCAAAATTATTAAATAGTGAAAAAAAATAAAAAATATTATTATTCTCATAGTTAATGCCCGTCTAAAACATGTCACGCAAAGATTGTGGTTGTAGTTTACTCAATATCTTTTCATTTGTTTTTTTTTGTTTATCCCTTCGCGTCTTCGGCTGCGTGGACTACGTGGACACAAATACGGCTATTTCGTTGTTCCCAGTTTTGGTGGGCTCACAACAAAATATATCTTTTACATCTTATTTTAATTCTATGGTAAAAAATATGCAAGGGGTATACATTACAAACTTTTAAAATCATCGTTAGACGTAGTAAAAATATCTAGACCAGTTTTCTTGTTTAATAACGTATCTTTTTAAATATAATAAAATATTTGCTTATTATTTTTAGCCTTGCAACCTGTTCTTGCAAATAAACCGTCAGTTGACTAATTTATTAGCATCTATTGCAACAGAAGTCGTAAAAGGGTTATAGTTTATAGTGCTCAAGCAATTTCATGTTGCTTCAACCATTTTGATTTCGTGTTTATAACAAATTCGTATCACGATATCTATTACTTAATAGTATATTAAATAAATGCTTGATTTAAGTAGGTACTACTCGTAGCACTTACAAATAATTTCTAATTTAGTTTTAATATGTATTATTTTTATTGTTTCAGAATCTTAACTTATCATGAAATGTATCAAGTTGAATTTACAAGAAAGAACGAAAATTAAAAATAATAAACCAAATATCGAAAAGCCGAGAAGATTTTGTCAAAAACGTATGGTTAATCCGGAACATGATGAAGATCCACGTTGGACAGAGGCTATCAATAGGTGTAGTATCATATATGATATATATTTTTAATTTCTAACGGGATGCCTAGTGCGAACTATATAATTATCAACTATACTACTATATAATTGGTTAAGTATTTATAGTCACATCCATATAATTTCAATTCATATTATGTATGTTACTTAATTTTGCAGATTTCATTGTAATGATTTTCAAAATTACGACTTAAACGAAACTGTCGACAGTGGAACTGACCAGTGTTATGAAAATCTAATTCTTTCCGTACAAAATTTACAATTTCAAGGCAATGTAGAGCAGCAAAGAAAACTACGCTCTAGTTTCAAATACAAAACTTCGGATTGCCAAAAACATAGAATGTTCGTAAAGCAAATTGTAGATGAACTTAAACAAAACCATACGGAACGATCTTCAGAACTTAGTGACTATGTTGACGATTATACCAAGTATATTTCTAATAATGATCAATCGAGACCATCTTCAGAGACATCTAGTATTGTTTTATTTTGCTTGAATAATAAGTGTAAAGAAAATAAATATGTGCAGGTCGATCTAAGGAGTCGCGATCCAAGGAAAAAACCAAAGCTACAAAAGTATAAACGAAATCAAAAGAAAAGCCCAAAATCTAGTCACACATTTCAAAATATTCAGGATAACATGAACACAGAAGAAACAAAAATATCATTTCATAACAATGGTAAAAGGAAATGTTTGACCATTTCAAGAGCTGAAAGTCCTGCAACGGTTCAAGTTATCAGGGTAGACGTTGTCTGTAATTATAATAGTTGTACTTCTTCATTATCAGATTATGAGAAAAATGAAAAACAAACCTGCCGTGATTTGACAGGTCGAGATAATAAGGAAAGTCATATGGATACATTCCAAAAGGCTCGGCTTGCTAAAAAGTACAGACTTACAAATACAGTCAAAACTTTAGATCAGAATGTGTCTGGCAGCAAGGTGACTTTAATGTGTAAGACGTTTAAGTTAAGTGATCGCCAGAAGATGTTAGCGGACAAAAAGCAAAAACTTCAATAACAATAATTAGTATTATGGTTAATTTATTATACTTTTAGAAAACGTATAAAAAATGTAATGTACCGGGATTTGAACGAAAACGGTTTCCCGTCCGAACAGGCGTGTGTTCAAATTTTTATACGTTTTCAAAAAATATTTAATACAATAAAAAATTAACAATCAAAAATAATAAAAGTGGTTAGTCTGTTTGGTACATATATATATATATATATATATATATATATATATATATATATATATATATATATATATATATATATAAAAACAAAATAAATGGTATATTAGTAATATTATCCAATTTAATATACAATTAAAAGTACTTATTTAAATTATACTAATTTAATAATTTGATACTTTTCATATAATCCTTTCACTTCATCGTCTTCTTATATTTCTCTTTTATAAGAAATATTGTAATATAGCTGTGTAGCGATGAATACAGATTTGTACTATGTCAAGAGTTTTGGTAAATAAAGATTTTTTTCCTCAGATGCAAAATAAATATTAATCATATTTCTAAGTCTAATTGTAGATTCATGTGCTAGAAATTGCAATCATATGTTTTTTTATAAGCCGCCAATGTCACTGACACTGGCGTTCTTATCTCGTGAGTATGTTTTATCATATTTTTCTAGAAATGGATAGTAATGACTCATTCAATATTTTGATATAGGTAGTATCACTTGGTGCTTGTAATTAGATAAAGGCGTAACGTGTCGAGTACATAAGCAGTGCTGAGACCGGCAGAAACGGCAATGATTAACGATCGGAACGGAAACGTTTCTGAATATTAATTTGTAGTGGAGGTCACCAGAGCCCTGGCAAATGTGACACGGCCGCAACGAAAGGATTGGTACGCCATGGACCACCCCGCCCGATAGGGTGTGTGTGCCGAATTTATAGGTGTGAGAGATGGAACTTCAGGGTAGCTAAAGGGTGAGGTGGACTTCAGACCCCCCTCACTTAGGGGGCTGTAAACCCCCCAATTTGCCCTAGTCCGGCACCCCCGCCCGAGGCTCCCCGTCCGTTCCTGTCCAAGCGATAAGAGGGAAGAGGGGTGAGCGTCAAATGGACGTTTTACGCATAATTTAGAACAGTAAATGGATTCGAACACAGCATACCTACTATGGTAACATTCATATCAGATTTTAACGAAATTGTCACATATTTTGAAGCAAATATAATTATTAAAGTCATTTTAATATATTTACATTGTCTTACCTTTATCTTACATTAACTTTATCTCAGTTTTATGTCGTTGTATAGACTATTTTTAGTACTATAGAGTATTGACTATTTAATATATTTTCCTTTTAAACTTTTACTTCTTGGCGCTGTTAAAATTGTAGTGTTGTACCTATTTTTATTCCACAGTTAAAAATTATCTACTTTTACATTTGATTTTTTGTTGATAAATCAAGGACTTGGATTGTTAGGAATAATAATTAGAGTTTATGCAAAGGCGACGCGAGTAAGGTGAAATATTGCATACCTTTATTTTCACCATCCATTCTCTCGCGGCTTCACCAGCTAGAACTACAGGAATATTCATTTAATGAATTCAATTTCTTTTATTTATTTGTATAGCACTTCTAGTTACTACTGATATGAGCAATATAATATCTAGAAATATATTATCGTAATTTCAAGCCTTATTTCCCTTCATTTGTCTCTTTTACACCATTAATGTTTAAACAAATTCAATAAAATAATTACTTGGTAGCAAATTTAGCGAAACAAAGTATTTTTTATTCAAATATATTTTTTTATTATGATCCGATTAAAATAAAATAAACAATATATATAAGATGAGACTTACGATGATAAAGTATTATAGAAGTATACAGTATTATACTTTAGCTGACCAGCAGAACCGACTTATAAAGAGTCGGTTCAGCTGTTTCTGAGATTCAATTGGACAAGAATTTAAAAATCATTGTTTTGAGTTTCTTTAAAATATATTCCATATACAAAGAGTAACAATTTTATTGTATGTATAATAGATTTTGTTTTATAGACAAAGTGATTCGAAAGAAAAAAAATACATGCGTGTTATATTATATTAACTCTGAGAATATTAAGCGTGCGAAACCGCGAAATGTTAGCTATAGAATAAATTACCAATTAATATATATGAATAAGTACTATATTGAAATTGATGTTCTCACATAAAGAGCTTAGATATAGAAGGTATAAGCATTTTTTTTTTTGATTCGGGCATTCGGGTCACTTGATGGTAAGTTATTACCGACGCCCATAGCTTCGTGTAACACCAGAGGTCTTACAGGTGCGTTGCCGGCCTTTAAGGTGGAATTAGACGCGCTTTTTAATGGTACCCATGTCGTATGGACCTGGAAATACTGCCGCCGGTAGGCTATTCCACAGATATGTGGTAAGTGTTAAAAACCGCACAGTGTCCAGGTGGCAATTTCTTGCCAGCAAAGCTCCGAGTATTTTCTTTATATCTATCTATTATATCTTTATATTATCTTTCGTCTCTTTCTTTTCGGACTTTTCTCGCTTCATCATTATCAGTACTTTTGTTTAGCTCTTTTGAAGACTATATAGTTCTTTCTTTTCAATCTGTCTCACACAGACATGTCATGTCAGTCATGGCAGACATCTTTACTTGATGTCTGCCATGCTTTCTTCTTTCTTTTAACAGTATCTTTTACTTCATCTTCCCACCATTCATCGCTTTTTTTTGCTGAAGCTATGCTTTATGCTTATGCGTTTGCTATAACATATGCCTTTGTCGCTACTTTGACAATACATAGACTACCTTGCCGTGACTCTCAGTTGTCGATTTTAAATGATATATTTGCGATGTATTTTTATTAAAACCTAATAATACTAAAATCCTATTTACGAAACATAAAAATCTAAAAACCTGAAAAATTCTCATATTTATTCCAGCAATTCTTGAGTTACAAATGGTATATTTGTTTCTGTGTCTGTCAAGCCAGAATTGTTTAAATGTAGCCCAGATCTTGATGTTTTTTGTTTTATCCATCTCCGCACTTTCTGTTACCACAGCGAAGAAGATAATTTAAATTCCCCGATTCGTTCCCCCGATATGTGATTGAGCTGACGACCATCGCGTTTACTGACAGACTCAGTTTAACTGCGCTACGGTTGTCTTAGTTTTTATAATCATTGATTAATATCTTATTGACATTTTTACGTTTTGGTAAGTATATTGATTTCACAGCATACTGTTTTTATAATTTTATTGTATACAGAAATCATAATACAGAAATCTTCCTTTTGAATATACACTAACGAAAACCATATACACAAGGTGTTTACTCCTTATATAAAAAATGATGTCTATAAATGATCATTTTCATTTAATTTTATATTACATATTTAATTTGCATTGGGTTGTCAAATTGAATATATAATGACTATTATACATTAACTCTCGAAATGAAAAATACAATTAGTAGGTAAATGTATAAAATATATAATATACATTTGTATCATAACATATATGTAACATATATGTAAACAATATTTTATAATTTCTTTTATTACTAACTAAATAAAACACATTCACACACACACACACACACACACATATGTATATATATATACACATATATATATATATATATATATATATATACTATATATATATATATATATATATATATATATATATATATATATATATATATATATATATATATATATATATATATATATATATATAATATATATATATATATATACGTATATACATATATATATATATATATATATATATATATATATATATATATATATATATATATATATATATATATATATATATATATATATATATATATATATATATATGTATATAAACAAAGACAGGTTGTTACAACACTTATAACTCGAGATCTGCTGAACCAATTTTCATGGTTATTGATTCGTTGGATTTGTCTCCGACCAGAATAGCAGAATACATCTTAAAAACAATGAATACTCAATATGTGCAATGAATATATCATTTCAATAAATGCTCATCTTCTTATTACATGTCATGTTTGACGCAACAACTGTTTTAGTTGTCCAATCCTGTCAAATATTGTATCAACTATTCATGTGTGCGTTCAGAAACTCTCAAAAGTTCAGGTACTGTTATATTTGATTGTTTTAGACATTGTGTAAATAATTTTGGAAATAAGTACATGTGTAAATTATTTATTAAATATTTAATTTTTATTCCCGAAAATAATACCTAAGATTTATTCTACAGGTTAACAAAAGTGTAAATTTCTTTTTATAGATTGTCTATGATTTTTCTTGATAAGCTATTGTCTGTCTCGAAAGTTCAGGCACAGCTGTTATATTTGGTTGTTTTATGTGGTTTTGTGCGAGTGCATATTCAGTATTACTATTAGTAACAATGCTGCGTCCTAGAAGATCTAATCTTTCCCAGCGGAGCCGTAATGCAATTAGGCAACGGAATGTCACCAGTCAATTATCTGATGAAGAACGAGGAATTGCACGAGAAGAGTGCCGCGTTAGTATGGAGCAAAGAAGGGCCTTAATTCGTGCTTATCAAACACAAGAGCAAAGATAGGCAGCCCGTGAAATGGCTAGGTTAGAAACGAGAAATTGTTGAGCTTATCGTACAGATGAACAGAGGAATAATCTTCGAAGTGCAAGTATTGATTGGAATCGAGCAGCGTTTCTATATAATTGCACTGTCGACTACAGCTTGCATCGTTTAGTTAGTATTAGTCCAATGGACGTTGTTCGCCAGCATTGTGGCGCATTAAAGTTTGCTGGTGGACGCCTGGTTTGTGCTGCCTTAGTGGTAGAGTGAAATTGCCATTATTGGTCCCGCCAGCCATTGTGTTCCCTGCTTTATGGTGAAACACTAGAATCACGACATTTTCTAGCGAACACTCAAAAATATAATGTCTGTTTCCAAATAACTTCATTTGGGGCGTAAAATAAATTATTTTCTATGACTGTAAAAATATCTGGAGTGTAGTTTGTTAGATTTCTGATTTTATTCGTGTCAAAAAAATGGCATGTTATTATTTGAAAAAAAAAGTGTTTGTAAATCTAACTATAACTACAGCTTTGACTTTACAGATTCAAGGCTAGATTTACCATCGCATTGAATCATTGCAACCTATTGAAGATGTACAGCATAAATTCTTGCAAATATATTTCATGGGAATATGGAAGAACGACTTGACAAGCGTCAAGTGATCATCACAGCTAAAAAAAGAGCAATTCTCCAAGATCTTTCGGTTGAATCAAGCTAAAGAGTGTTCGGAAGAGTATATTCTATGATGATGATATTCGATGATATTCTATCTACTATCTACTACTATCACA
Source organism: Dione juno (assembly GCA_037127375.1). NCBI lineage: Eukaryota > Metazoa > Arthropoda > Insecta > Lepidoptera > Nymphalidae > Dione > Dione juno. The sequence goes on from JAXRJS010000004.1 coordinate 1,671,157, forward strand.
ACTAAATTGAAAGGAAACGATTTGTAGTTGACAACAGTAGGATCGTGCCATATTCGCCATTTTTTTCCAAAACATGCAAGGCACTTTGTAATGTCGAGTATTGCAATTCGGTCAAGTTAATAAATTTGCAAATATGTCACGAAAGGGAGGGAAATGGCGGTTATTGGTATCCAAACATCCAATATCAACGACGACGAACTGCAATGGAGCAATTTGGCATATATTCTCATTTCCTATTCACGAACGTCATCCCACTGTTGTATATTTGGGGGTGCATCTAGAGAACGGTCAGAGAATATATTTCACAGCGTCGAATGCTGCTCAATGTGCCGGAACACCTCCAGCAACAACACTGACCAGTTTCTTTGCGATTTATCAAAGTGATCCGTTCGCACGAACGTTGCTTTACTCGGAAATGCCACGTTATTGCCACTTGGAACGCTACATCGAAGAAATTTCAACGTCGGAAGCAAGACGACGCAGTTCCTGGTCATACAGATATACGTTCTACTGATGCTATTGGTCGAATTTACACAGTTCATTCAAAGAATGATGAATGTTTCGAACTATTAATAGTATATTGTGCCCTATATGTCGTGCAGCATGTCAAGTTCATCATCAACAATTATTTATGAATCTCCCCGTCAGATACGCACATTATTTGCTATCATCATTTCGACATGCTTCCCATCGAAACCGCGTGACCTGTGGAACAATTACAAAGATAACATGTCAGAAGACATTTTACTTCGAATTCGTGTCAGCCCGATCTTGGGGTGAATGAGAAGAACGGCATAACCAGGCTTTGCTCATGATCGACGATACTCAAACTCTGTAATACTGTGTTACCTCATGTGCGGCAGTTTGTTAGTTAGGTTAGGAATGCCAGCGCCACATCGCGGAAGAATGATGCACTTAATAGAGAATTGGAACGTGAGCGTAAATATGATCCACATAAATCCAATCATCCAAATTGATGCAATTGATGATGGTGGTTTATTTTTTTGGTGGCTTATTTTTTTTGGATGTCCCCGGTGGAACTGGAAAGACATTTCTCATGTCATTGATTGTGGCCACTGTACGTGCGAGATCCGAAATTGCGGTAGCAATTGTAAGACGCAAGCCGTACGGCTTAATCAGCGTTAAAATTGCCATTAAATCTTCAAACTACTGAACAACCGACGTGTAACATTTCGAAACACTCCGCAATGGTCAAAGTTTTAGTAGCATCAAAAATCATCATGTAGGACGAATTCACAATGGCACACAAACGCGCATTGGAAGAGCACTAGACCGAACATTAAAAGATCTGCGCAATGACTCGAGATGTTTTGGTGTTGCAATGATTTTATTATTGGGCGATTTCCGATAAACACTACCAGTCATTCCAAGATCTACTGCTGCCGACGAAATAAACGCTTGCCTCAAAGCATCAAATCTGGGGCGATATGTAAAGAAACTTCAACTGTCTGTGAACATGAGAGTTGCATTGTTGAAAGATCTATCTGCTGATGATTTCTCGAAGCAATTGCTGACGAATCCTGTTGACAAATCGAGCGGTTCATTTCATTTCCTCCATTTTTTTGCAATTTCGTCTCATCAAAGCTAAATTATCAACAAAGTATTCCCGAATATCATTGCTAACCACCAAAATACTAAATGGTGAAGTGAGTAAGCAATTTTGGCGGCTAAAAATAAAGATGTAGATGACTACTCAATTTTAAAATTCAAAATCAAATCGTAGGTACTCTGTATTCATTCAAATCTATCGACTGTGTAACAAACGAAGAATAAGCCTCTAATTATCCAACTGAATTTTTAAACTCTTTGGATGTGCCTGGTTTGCCACCGCACAATTTACAACTGAAGGTTGGCTCGGTAGTCATCAAGCTTAGAAATTTAAACCAACCAAAACTGTGCAATGGAACGCGTTGGTGATAAGAAAACTGATGAGCAATGTGATTCACACGTCGATACTTAAAGGAAAATTTAAAGATAAGGAAGTTCTTATTCCAACGATTCCGATGATCCCAACGGATATGCTCTTTGAGTTTAAACGAATTCAATTCCCGATTCGTTTTGCCTTCGCCATGACGATCAACAAATCACAGGGCCAATCCTTGACTATTTGTGGCCTCAATCTAGAAAATGCATGATTTTCTCATGGTCAATTGTACGTGGCATCCTCAAGTATCGGCAAACCATCCGCTTTATTTGTACTTGCATCTGACCAAAAAACAAGTAATGTCATTTACCACAAGGTGCTAATTGCACCGACATACATTCGATAATTACATTAAATAATTAATCCGATTGTATCACAATCTGCAAAACATAGTATTCAATAATTTTTTTCTGACATGTGTTTGAAGTACTTAGTACTTTATTATTTTTTTAATTTTTAGTCTCATTCTGAACGTATTCATTATCATTCATCATAATAAAATACTTATATATTTCTGTCTATATTAATATTAGTTTGTATCAATGTATAACGGTCCTCCAAGCCTTTTCATTAGTTCAGCCAAAAGGTAACACGACAATCATTGACTGTTAGGCGGTACGAAATTCGCCGGGTCAGGTAGTATATATATATATATATATATATATATATATATATATATATATATATATATATATATATATATATATATATATATATATATATGTGTATATGTATGCTGGTATGTATGCTCTATGTATATATATATGGGTATATCAAAATTCATTCATTTCTATCCAGTAGTTTTTGGCTGATTCACACACAAACAAACAGACAAACAAAAATTATGCTGTGTGGTTGTTAGCTTTTGTCATTCTAATTCTTTATTTTACTTTTCGATCCTCTTAAGCTTTATCTTTTATAAGCTAGTAGACTTTATGATGCCACAAGATCTTCGTTTATCGATTTATTATTCTTTTTTTTATTTTTTATAATTAGCTTATCTATTGTAGTTCTATTTTATACGTCAATGGAAAAGGTTTATCATGTTGAATGTTACTATGGTTTTAAGTTATACAAAAAAAAAGAGTAATTCTAATCCGTCCAGTAGATCCGAAGATGTACATGTACAAACAAGCAGACAAAAATTTTAAAAGTCATAGCCTCATATTCTATAAATGTTTTTACATCTCCTTACATTTTTTTTCATAAAAATGTTCAATGTACAGACACATTTTTTACCGTTTTATTATAGTATACATAGATATAAGATATATCTAGTCGTTGCCCGCAATTTCATGCCAACGGAAGATACTGATATTAACATGCATACTTTGTGTTATGCCGCCATTTGTTTATACAGTTAAGCTGGTCTAATATCACGTGTTTTAGTCCTCAAAATATTATTAGTATTAATATAGTACCCCAAATCTTGCCCAGGCTTAATATTTATATATACATTAAAAAGCTATATTTACTTGCCAATTGTCATATGTTAGAGAAAGTGAAGCGTGGCATTTCATCATTTATTGCAAATTTGCTTTTTTCGAATGTACGGAACATAGACGGACACTGTACTTAGTATATGACAGAGATCCATGAAAATAAACATATCGCGCGGGGTACTTGACAATACTTGATTCGTACGAAATATGCAATGTGATATGCATTGTTACCAAAGTTGTGGTTTCACGTGACGTAGAGTTCAGTTATATATTGAATTTTTTAACAGTTTTACCCTTTTCAATTACTTGTTGAGAGAGGGTTGTTCGCTGTCCAGGCCCAGTTGACAATCCTTTTTGCGTTGGTTAATTATTAAAGGAAATTTCTTAATTTAGACGCAACCGGAGAAATGTAAGTCTAAGTGCTTGATTTCATTGGTGTATTTTATAATAGTGTATAATTGTTATTAAATTATGCGGGACCTATTAATTATTATGAATAAATTATATTTATCTAGTCATTTTCATTATGATTTTGAACATGATATTATATTGATTTATTATACGACATTATTTTTGATTTATGATTAATATTTAGATACATATAGAGTTTGGTATGTTAGCCAATTCTTAAAACTTATTTTAAACCTGTTTTTATTATTTAGTTTAGTAGTTTTTGTGATATTATTTCGTACTAGTGGACGCAACTTCGTTGCCGGGGAGTTTATGGTCCTTGCTACGAGATTAAAGATTGTATGTCACATGTTAGATTATATTACATTACAACAAACACTTCTTTTTAATAATTTCAGATCTACATTAGGTGTTCTCGATCATTGATATTATATATCAAAATGTCAGTGGAAAATGTCCATCATGTTAAATAACTTTTGTTATGGCGCTATTTCCATATTTCATGTATTTTAACTGAACATTATTATCCTTGATGAGATGTTTCAGATCTTGCATTTTCACATTTCAATGAAGAATACTCATCGCGCAGCAAATTTTACTAAAGATTAATTTTCAGGATTCTTATGGTTTAGATGTTCTATTGTGGTTCTACATCAGGTGTACCAGATTCTTGATTTTGTATGTCATTGGAAAGCGATTATCACATTCGATTATTTTTGCTATCGTAGCATTTCATTATTTCTCGTACGCTCTTAGTACCTATGCCATATCTTTTATACTGTTTCGATATGTACCGTTAAAACTGTAAATATAAAAATAGCTATAAAATAAAAAAAAACAAAAATTATAAATATAAACTTTTTCTTGGATTTATGAAATTTGCATCAATTGCAAAGAACCATTTAATAAGACAGACGGTTAATACCATAAAGAAAACAACATAATCGAAATCGTGGTTTAATTCAGTTGTCAGTACAATATACAAAACTTGCTTACAAGTCATCAATCTCTGTAAAAATAAATCATATAATGACGAGAATTAGCTATCTTTTTGAACTAAAGCTTAAAAGACTAGGTGTTTACGTACAATAATTGTTACTTATAATTTATCACGATAACTTATTAATCTTTATTAAGTATAGCATATTTATTTTATATTATCATATCTCAATAAAAAATGATTTCCGGTAATAATATTTTGATAATACTACGACATAAGCAAGGAGCAACATAGACAGAAAATCTGCAGAGATTTTGGACAGTCAGTTTAATTATTGAAATTTTATTAAAAGCTAATAATTATTATTATAGCTAAATTTCAATTCTTAAATAATAATTGTGATATTTTCTTCATATTTTATATGTAAATTCAAAAAATGTTAATAAGCCCAATATGTAGGTAACATGTTAAGGCAGACACAGTATAATCGAAAATAATGCAAATCATAAAGCTTACCATACAACCTTATCTACAACCTTATGTGACTGACTATTTTTCAAATGCATACCTAACAAATTCTGGACAAAAAAAGATGAAAACTAAATGATTTTTATCATCTACATGAATAAAATTAATATTTATTTTAAATACATTTATCATAATAAATTAGCCATAAGTTTAAAATTAGTGAACAGTACAACAACAGGATCAAAAAAAATTGTAAATAAAAATTATCGATAACAATAATTCACACTTAGTATCAATATAAAAAGAAAAGTCGAAATTAGAATAGCAGGTTCGAAAATAAAAGCTATAACATTATGTCTGCATGACTGCTAATGGGAGTAACGAACTTTTGATATGTCAAGCAATACCCACGCCGAGGCCGCGTGACTAAGTGTGAACCGTCATAAATAGTTGAAAGCAAATAAATAAAATAAGTAACTGAATAAATAAATAATATAATGGATGTACGGTATGTCATATACATTTAGCAAATTAATGCTGCCCTTATACCTAAATAATAATAGATCGACGAGCGACTTTCATTAATTTATTCTTAAAATATGTGTATACATAGATAGAAATAAATTTTATATACGTAGATTAAAAATGCCTGTCAATATGTTTGTTTTCGATATTTTTATTATAACAATAAGTATACATATTGGGAACTGACTGACTGACTGACAAAATTGACTATGACTATTGGTTAACCTACATTAGGATATCTCTTTGCTATATTTATCTACATTCGAAGACAGTCTCATAGATTATTAGTTTAAAAATCTACAACACAATTTACAAAAGCATTTTGCTGGCCTCACAGACCAATACGTGAGTATGGGAAGGTTAATATGATTTGTATATATTAATTGCATCGTAAGTTGCAATATTAAAATTTCATATCCCATAAAAGCAATGGAGTGAGCGAGATAAGGCGTGAAGTAAGATATCGTGACATGCCTATTTATATTAAGGCACTTCCTTCTTTGATGGAATAAGTTTTGTTTGTACTTGAGTGCTTAAGATACCACTAATTCAAAGCTCTGTAATTTTTAGTGTAGACAAAAAATATGTATATAGTATATAAAGCATAAGTAGCATAAATAGCGTTAATTGTACCATAAATTTAACGTTTTCTCATGTGTAATTTTTAAGTCACTTATTTTCACCAACGCCATTCACGAGAAGCATTTTATGCCATTCATATATTTATTTGAAGTCAAGAACTAAGAAAAATAAGTATTTAGAAAACGTACAAAAACTTGAATGTATATATGGACTTCGAACTGGAACGTCTTGGATAACGTCTAAACAAATACAAGCTTATTTATGACAGTTATAGGTAATAATGAATTCTTCAAAAGCTTATATTTTATGTGTATCATAAATGTGATACGTGATATATTACAAATGATTACGTATCACTATATATAAGCACATATAAGTGTAAGGTAAGAAAATTTCTTTACTATGTAGGGAAGTGGGAAGCTAAAAACAAAGAACCTGTTGGCAGAGAAAAAAATGATAGTGACGTGCTCCATTAGGAAAAAGGAAAATGGGGATTTATTTTAGGGGAGCTACGTTACAAGAACTGAAACGATTCCAATTAAATGACACTATTAATTGAAATTGTTCAATTATTATTTAATATTGAAATATTTATATAGTTTTCAATTTTACGAAAACATACCTATAGATGCGTATGTACGTACAAGCTGTTACGTTAATATAATTTCGTGAAATAAGACACTGAGTGGACTTCTTTAAATAATGATAAGAAGGAAATTTTATAGATATTATGCTTATTTGTATCAATAAATAAATTTTGCTAGATTACGTATATAGTAAATAATTTATTTAATACTACATTTATTTAACATATATTATATGTCAACAGAAACTGGTCATCATCCTAGACAACATTCGGACTTATAGTTTAGCTCGTCCCATAAGGTTATATATAAGTTAGGCGTATTCCATAATTATTATTAGATAAACAATAAATAATCTTTCAATCAAATCCATCCATTCGTTCTGGAGAGCAGCGTGTGCAAAGTGGGTTACCTATAGGTGATGATGAGGTTCTCATTTAACGTAGTTATTTTTTATAATACTTCATGATATCACCAACTAAAATATCAAATAAAGACATGACCTGACACCTATACTATCTATGCTAATATAATAAAGAGGAAAAATTTGTTTGTTGGTTTGACAACGGTAAACTACTTGACCGATTTGAACAATTCTTCTACCATTAGAATCCTTCATTATCTGTGATGGTCATAGGTGATAGAATATTTACAAAAACGTAAGGGATCCGTATGAACACTTTTATTTTAAAAAAAGAGACGAGCTTGAGAGTATCTATGAGTGCGTTGCGTAAATGGTTACACCTACGTAAAAATTACATATGACAGAATTGTTCCTGTTTAATAGTTCTAACTAAAAGTCCACAATAGGATATGTCTGTCCCCTAAGAATAACCACACTATAAATGTTGAGCGTTTCATATACCTCGAAATTGCCGTCTATAGCATGTCGATAACATTGACATTTTTTAGAAGATATATAACAGTTTTAAAATACGGGTGCGGAGTTATCGTGACGTCGTCTTCATGGTCGCGAGGCGCGTGTCTAAATTCAACAAACAACTTGAACAAAAATTACAGTTTAGGAAATCCAGCTATAGGTATAATGTAATATTTTGAATAGTAATGGAGTAACAGTAAAAAATGCTCCGAAAACGGGATAGCTTGAGATATTCCGTTGTGTGCGCTGCGGGAACGATTGAACTTACGCAAAAACCATGTTTGACGCAGTTGTTCCCTTTAAAATAGTAACAATAATAGCATGTATCTACCACCTAAGGCTTACCTCAGTAACTTTTTTGATATTTCAAAAAAAATATAGGTTGTTAACGAAAATATTAAAAACAATAAACAGTAATGGATTCAATCCTATTAAATACACTAAATGCGTTGTGCATTTACATTTAGTGTAGGTCATATATGCATTTTAGTGTATGTGGCTTAGGTATATTGATATCCTAAAAGTTATCAACGATTTAAAATGTAGGGACAGCGCCTACATCGTCGCACTTTGTAGAGAAAAATACAACATGTCAAAAAATGCTTTAAAAATTGTAAATTGTAAATATATCCTGTGTTTTGTATGTTACTATCGATATGCTCCGATATTGCACTTGTGCACCCGTGCATGTATGCATGTATAAACTTATATGGAGTAAGTGTGCAGTCTTCTATCATCTTCTTATACACATACGAAGAGAGATAAATTTTATAATATGAAGCTACATATTCAGGAAGTAGTGTAGGCTTACTTTGTAATTAGCCATAAAAATACAAAAGGTTTGAAAACTGCCTAATCTGGATAGGTTTTTAACGCATTAATATATTAATAAACACAAACTATTAGTACAGTAATCTAGTAGGACACGAGATTATATATTATTATTATAATTATATCACAATGAACACAGAACATTTTCTTAATATAAGTCCACTAAAATACGAACGTGAAAAGGTCAATAATCATATCCATATACTAAACCTAAAGAATTCTCCTCCGAATTAAATATTAAATTATTTAGGCTATATATGAATAATTTCATTAAATAAATTACTTTGAAATCGTTATAAGAGTAACATATAATAGTTGTCGCTATATTTCAAACCGTTGCGTTCTATAAAATAACCACCTACATTAGCTAAAAATAAATACAAAGTATGAAATGTTATGAAGTCGGTATAAGAATGAAAATTTATTTATATATATATATATATATATATATATATATATATATATATATATATATATATATATATATATATATATATATATATAAAATATCTACTAAGTATAAGTAAGTATATGGAATTTGGTGTGTCTTTTAAATCGTGCGTGAATTTACATTACTTCGATTATAGCAATTGAAACTAAATTAATGACTTATTTTAATGAGAATTGTAGTTCTGCCATATTTATTAATTATCTTTCTATTTAATTTCACCATTTTTGAAAGAAAAAAATCAAATTATAGTTTTTGGTAGTAGTCGTTAGATTAATAGTAATGTAAATATTACTTTAAACGTAAACGTTCAAAAATATAAAGACGTTGCTCTTAGAAGGTAAAAAAGTAAATGATGTTGAAATAATTTACAATATAAATTTGAATAGTGAAAAGTGGATATGGTGTTTAATAATAATAGAAATTCTCGTATATATATACATTATACATTGTATATACAATTTCAAAATTTTATACATATAATATTGTGTTATATATTAGAATAAATTCGAGTATACTGAAGATGTAAATACAATGTGATTTCGTAACATGTTTAGAAATGAACGCAGTTCCTCTCTCATTACTTAAGAGGTGAAACCACGACGAGTCCTTAGTATATTTATAAAACAAAGAGCTTAGTTATTACCATTTGTTTCAATATTAAAAAAAAAATTATTTAATATCATATTGTCATTTTACATATACACATGTTATACTATATAATAATTATTGGGAATGTACCGCTAACATGGTGTGTTTAAAATTAAAAAAGCTTTAAATTTGTCCATATACTAATTGGCTTAAATATCTACATCAAGTAGTATATGCCAGCGTAATTACGATCAACATCGGCTTCCAGAAATCTAAGCTTAAAGGAGATATATATTAATATGAGAATTTAAGCCGGGGTCGAGCGTCGCAAGGATTCTATACCCACCCCAAAAGCGAAGTCCGAGTAACTTGCTCCTGTGTGTGTGTGTGTGTGTGTGTAAATGGTCTTTGTGTGCAGAATTTCATAATAGGTGTACGCCGTACTCCGCTCAAATTTTACATCTCACATCTCAGATATATATGGTGCTTCCGTTGAAGCAAATTTTCAAAAAAATGTGACCTATAATTGTATGATTCTTTAATTTATTTGTATCTGTTACATAATATGCAAACGCTGTTGAAGTAAAAGCTTAAGCCGATAGTAAAATTTAAAACAGAAATAATATTATAGCCAGTGACATTACTACACCGTCTTTTGCTGAAAATATATAAATAATATATACTTCCATTCAATTGGTTTACAGCATAAGATTTGTTTGAAAATATGCACACGTGTCCTGATCCGACGACGATATACTTTACGATTACGATGATAATTTTTTACATTCATAGTATTGTTATATTCATAGTATGAACCTGATAACCTTTCTAGAGCCAACAAAGCTATTTAGTTGGAATAATGTATATTAGTGTCTGATAGTTTACTTATAGGAGTATATATTATTATTATTGTATTAAATAAAAATAATTAAAACAAAATATATATTATTTGATAATAACTATTCTTGCCTTAATAATAAAAAGACACGCAAAATATGCAGGTATCATAAAAATATATATTTTTTTAGCTGATATATTGTTATCAGCATATTTCTAACTAGTAACTTAATTACTATATTTTAGATAACACTATGATTTAATCTACATTTTTATGTAAATGTGTGTGATAAATAATAAATAATTTAATAAATATAACCCTATCATCCTGTATATGTACTCACGGACACGCGTGCTATACATACGTATACGAGTATCTAAGCTGTGCGTATTATTAATTTATCTGTAGCGGAGAACTAACCGTCACCGCCCAACCCCCTACGAGGCACCTCTGTTTAAACATTTCCAAATGAGTATGCAGAAGACTGTACCTAACATCGCCATGCGTGGTAACACCCGGGCCCTCTAAATTACTTGCTTTAATTAAAAGCCCAGCAATTCTGTACATGACAAGTATCCCACCAACGGCCACTATGACCTCCGATAGTGCTAACTGAATTCTCCTTTATAATAAACTTTGCTCTAGAAATTTAATAATAAACTTGTATTGAATTATGTAACAACATTGTATTCAAACTTATACGGACATGTATTACAATTTAACAATCTTACACTACTACAGTTACTGAAACTACTCGGTAATGGTTCTTTTATATATTTACTTCCTTTTTCACAGGAGCACTAATTCTTGATAGATGTTTAAACTCGTAATGCAAAAAGCTTTCATTGCGGTTTGTTAATAATGTTTAAATATTATTTATAAATTGATATATAATAAAAAATATTTACAGCATCTTTGTTTGTTTCTAAGCAAGCCATAGTGTTACATATAATTGATGGATTTTGTCCTAATAATGGCAATGAGACACGCGAAAATAGACAGCCGACCCACTGAATGAAACGAAAAGTCAACGGCCGGGCAAGTTGTTTGCAACAAACGATCATAATAACTCGACTGATCCATTCACAGACTGTCTTGGTCAAGCTGCGGGTATTGCTTTATGTAGTTTAATATCCGCATAACCCAGTGGACAAGAGTGAATTTTGGAACGCACGGACTAGAAATTGTATAAAATGTGGCAGAGCACATTTCCATCGCCAGGGGAATTTGCACAAGGAGGAACAAGGAAGAAGCGGGGGCACCCCTTTCTCTGGGGTGGAAGGGAGGCGTCCATCCGCCATACATACGTAGGGAAGGCTGTTTACAGCGAGCCGGGCACGCACGCCGCTCTGTTCTACGTTCTACAGATTCAGGGCTGCGAACCGGACACGCAGGGCTGTCGCATATTTAAATTTTAGATAATTTAAAAATAAATTACATATGTACTGTGCATTGAATCTATTTAAACAAAATATAATCAATCTTTTACATTTACCTAGAAATGGAACTATATTTTCATATTCAAGTAATACTAACTCACAATGTGGCATAATGTAAAAAAATAAATTAACTAATTATATACGGATAGAAGGTGCTCTGTTTCTGCCACTTGCTCGGTATGCTCTAATAACAAAAATAACCCGTTAAAGGGCAATGATCTCAATTGTCACTACGTGTTCATAGCGACGTTCATTTCGTTTTTCTCGTATTTCATCTCAATTCCGCTTTAACTTGTACAACTCGACAAAGCAAAAAACAACGGTCCATGTGTCAGTCACACATAACATTTTTTATCTTATGGAAAATCCAGAAAGAAATGAAGATATTAATTTATATCGTTGTGCCATTAATAATCAAGTAATAACATAAGGGAAAGAAGTATGTGAGCTCATTTAAAATAATTTAAATATTTAAAATATTTAAATTGTACTGTTTGAATTAACCCTAGCGCCTAGTCGCACTAGATGACGCAGGCGGCGGGCGGGCGGGGTGGTGGGCCGCCCTCACCCGCTGGTCGAACGCGGCCGGTAACACGAGTGCGTCTATGCGAGGCATGTATCTTGGACGGGCAGATATAACAGAGAAGTAGCCCCCAGAACCCGGCTTGGAACAGTGTATCCCGAATGCTGCTCCACTTTTAGGAATATATGAAAATAATTAGATTCAATATTATCCAACTTAAATGTTAATATTTAAGTCACTTTTATATATTACATAGCCGAAGGTATATACCTATGTTTTTGATTATCTACTGTACGCATCAATAACTTTAAATATATTTTATTCCTTGCCAACCGATTGTTTAAGCATATAATATACTTTAGTTACATGAACCGCTCTCTAACCTACCAATATCAAAATATTAAATCAGTAAATACAAATATTTTGATCACCACCATATGTCTTGGATTTTTAAATTTACTTTAAAATGAAATGTAAGTGACCTCTAATAAAGCAACGCTTGACCTAGATACGTGTGACTTAAATTAGCTAATTGTGATATTTAAAAAAAATCACGACAACTATAAATAAAATAAATATAGGGAACAAATTGTTCAGGTCTAAGACCCAAAGTAGACATTCAGAATTGCGAAAATATACGTAATGTATTTATTTTTTCACAAAAAACTATGTGCATGCTTTCTTTTAAATGAGCGCCACTATAATCGAAATAAAACGTCGTTATAATATAGTTTGACGTTTTAGTGTCATAATTGAATTAGACGACTTTTAGTATCATAATTGAATATTCGACTTAAATGGATTTTAAAGAAATACAATAATCACAACGGCAAATATATGTTTTACTATTATTGTAATCAAAATAACTAAAAGAAAACATACAAAAATAAAAATTTATGAATACTCGTTAAAAAAATATAATAAATATATCTACTGTCCGTTATTTAAAAAAGTAATCGATATATGACAACAAATGACTTAGCATTCAACGTAGAAAGAGGAGCTGAGAGCAGCACCTGGGAATTGCGTACGAAGTGTAGGTTTAAAGGGATCACTTTAAAATGCATCAACACTCACCAAACTACACCAAAATGATTCTACTAGTGCCACCTTAAAAGTACGTTCTCGAAATGAATTAGCAATACACATTCTAGATATTTTGGTAAATTATAGAGAGATTTTGTTGTTATAACCTCTCGCTCCTAATTCACCTCCTATTCACATACAAATTAACAGTAGACCTATTCCTGGTCTGTGTGAAGTACTTGTTAAGTTTGAAGTTACGATTTTTAGGTATATTCGTTTCTCACGAATTGACTGAAAGACTAACCACTTCACGTACGTTTTCTAATATTAAGTCATGGCGCCGCGAGTATTGACTATATAAGAGTACCCTACTCTGCCTCCTTACAGATGTAGAAAGATTTATCGGTTTTACTATATTTTACTAAATTACTTTGATCTGGAAGAGTCATTAGAAATGTATATCAAAAAAATTTTAATTGATTAAGGTGTTCGTTTTAAAGCTAAAGGGATACAAAATTATTTTATAGGGTTTTCTCATTTTGTATTTCATCTATCATCAACCTAAAATTAATATGTAGTATGATATTATAAGTAGAGCATACTTCTGTCTGAGCAGAGCTATTTTACATGTGCACGGACTTTGCTGCCCGCCCTACGTATTGGTAGGTAGGGTTCGAGAGTAGGTACCCAGTGAAACTGAATATATTTTGTGAGCCTTGTGTGTAGTCTCGAAATAGGAACACTTTCCGTTTCTCTGACAAGGTTACGAGTGAACGTTGTTCAATTTTCGAACTGATTTATCATATTATATATAAATAATAAAATTAACTTACTTGAAGTTCTTCTTATAAAATGTATACTTACATATTGATAACAAATCAAACAGGATTAAAATTTTGAAAATGTACCATTTAAATTTTATTAATAACTCATGTATATAGATAATACCTACTACTACATATTGTATATTTTTACAAAACAATAAAAACAGTGTGTCTGTTAATTGAATATTTAGAGTTATGAAATGATTATTATTTGTAAAGGAACATCAATTCTTTTCTAAATTCTTGTATGACAACTACTTCTATTTTTATAAAACTATTGAACTAAAAAGAAATTTTATTTTATTTGTAATTGTTTTGCTACTGAGCACTAAGAATAATGGAATTAGTCAGCTTTCAATTTGAAGTCTATTCCCTTCAAATTTAAAGCTGGAGTTCCCTTAATGTAGAATGACAAGAGTCCAGTCAAATTGAAAGAAATAAAGAAAATGGCAACTTATACCTTAACTTAATTTATTCAAGGTCACTATAAAAGTTTTGCATGGGTCGTTTTCTTATTTCGTAATATAATTATGTGGGACAGCAGACTAATTGGCCATAGCGATAATTTTTTAAATTCCGGAAGATAATTTTCATGTACAATGGTGACGTGAAGTCTTAAGATCCAAGATATCTCAATATTGCTACACATCGATAATTGTAGTGTCAACTATAATAATAATCGATCAGTTGCTGCCAATTGTCGAAATTACTGTCTTGTTTAACCTTCATGACAAAATTTTAACCAAAGATAATATACTAGTATTCGGTAGAAAATAATTCGCATTCAATAATTTATTATTTTTGATGAGTTAGTTAATAATATAAATTAATGCCGCTACGGTAAAATTTTTATGTTTTCTTTAAGTATTTCACATTCAACTTTCTGGATTATAATAAAACTAAAAAGGTTAGTCCCAATTGCTTCAAAGGTATTGTCACTAAAGAATCGTTCAAAATCGAACATTACCAGTTACTAATTTAAAAAAAGAAAAAAAATCCCGCTGAGGTTCTTCTCAGGTATGAGGCATTAACTTTAGTGAACCAGTAGTAAATTATTTGACGTTAAAAAAAATGAACTTTGTATAATAATAATAATAATACTTTATTGCACAAAAAAATATATAACACTTTACAAACAGAATTATATGTAAGAGTGAAAGTGCAATGGCGGCCTTATCGCTGAAAGCGATCTCTTCCAAGCAACCATTATAATTAATATTGGATCAGTAGTACAAATGCAGAAAGGTGCAAAAAGTATTACATTACAACTATACATACATTTTAGGTTATATTACTTATTATAAATTAATATACTAAACTTACTTACATATATAACAATTTATATAGATATACATACATACACATACCTATATATACATACATAGATACACAAACATATATAAATATATAAAAATGCATAAGAGGTTAACATGTACATACACACATATAAAGGTATATATTATACACTTAGACATTATTATAGACATACATACAATACATATGAAATTATAAGCTTATAGATAGTTCCAGATAGTGTTGTTTGAGACGGCGTTTAAATGGCGACTTGCGACTTTGAGTGGCAGCTCATTCCAAAGTTTTACTGTCTTAGCAGCAATAGAGTCACTACTTATATATTTTTATTTTAAATAAGTTTGATAGAGTTAATAAGTTTTATAGAGTTTAAGTTTTAGTTTGAATTACTTTGAAATATAAAAAAATTCTGCAGTTCATACAAAGACACTGATAATATTTTAAGCTAATTATCGTTTACCACGTGGACATTATTATTTATAAAATCATTAATTAGGTAATAACCTGTAACAAATAAACGTCGTTTCAAAAATATTTTTAGTTGTAATATAGAAAATTCTTGGACGTTTTTCGGAATCCTGTTGATGTGTACTCTTGTAAACATTGTCAAATGAAAGGGTTATAGATTCGATGCAATCGAGTTACTAGTATACTACGTGAATAACTCGATCTGTAAAACAAAATTTGATTTAATTGCTAGATTTAATAGTCTGCATTACCCCAATGTATAATGCCATACTATTGTACTATGAAAGTAGCTAAAGTAAGCATGGCCACGTCAGTACCATTAGTATTAGTAACTTTGTAACCATTTTTTTAACCTTAGCGGTAGCTACTGGGCTAATTCTATTTGCCAATACATCAATATGAGGTCCCCATTGTAGTTTGGAGTCCATGGTGAAACCGAGAAATACTGTAGAATCAACAGGATCTATGATTTGACCATTCAAAAGTATATTGGCCTTAAAAATTTTGGAAAAGGGGTTCTGAAAATTACACATTATTTTTATCTACTATTCAATAATAAGGTATTAGCACTAATTATCGTCAGCAAACAATACTATCTCATGGCTCATTCCATAAATACATAAATATATATATATATATATATATATATATATATATATATATATATATATATATATATATATATATATATATATATATATATATATATATATATATATATATATATATATATAAATATATATATATATATATATATATATATATATATATATATATATATATATATATATATATATATATATATATATATATATATATATATATATATATACATAAAAACGAGAAGGGCCAAAAATAGACCACTGTCGAACTCTCATGCTGATTAATGACCAAGGAGATCTCTTGCCATTCTCATCAACTTTCAGAACCCTGTTACCTAAATAAGAGGTCGGAAGATTGAGTGCACGCCTTCTTATGCCGTAATGATGTAGCTTCATGACCAACGTCGAGAACTTAACGCAATCAAAAGATTTGAGTAAGTCACTGTATGCCTCCTGCAATTCCTTTCAAGCCTCATAGATACTCATTAAGATAAATATACCAGCGTCAGCAGTCGTAAAGGCCATTCCTTTACTAAAATTTATGTACATCAATTATTTTCGTAATTATTAAATTCACCTATGTACATATCTCCAAGCAATATTTCTATATAGAATATTGAAAAATAAATACGTTATTTCTATCTATAAATTTTATTAAAATATCATTTACCTTAAAACAGTTCTAAAAGGAATTACAAAATGTTTATGCTAGCTATAAAGATAAGAATTAATTAGAATTTACTGTAAGATTTAACCAAGTTTCGTGAAATAAAACTCTTATTTATTTATAGGAATTATTACTACATATTATAAAATAAATGCAAATTAATAACAATATATCTTTTACTGGCTACGACGTAGCCGCGTCCAGCTGCTACGGGTACGTAGCAACCGACCAAGGACTGATTGATCTTCTTCTTCTTCTTGGCATTAGAATTGGTTGATTGATATTGTAGAAAAAGTTAAATCGTTACACCTTTATCTAAGATATACCATGATAAAACAAATATATAATAATATATAAATATTATATTATAATATTAATAACAATTATCTTGCGTCAAATGTCTTCCGTCTCTATTTTACATAATTCCCAGATATTATACATAATTCGCATTTTAATATCTTTCCATTTTTACTAGTTTCACACACACACACACACACACACACACACACACACACACACACACACACACACACACACACACACACACACACACACTTTCTTTGTCTTTTCCAAATATCCGAACTGATGCCTGCAATTCAGATTGCAATGATGCAATGTTGCACTACATCATTTACGAACAACAGGCAATTTAACTTCAGGTGTCCTACTTTCAGTCCCATGTTGCAGTGCTTGAAATTATCCAACAAACTGACATGACACAACCTTGTTTGATACCTGATTGATTGTCAAACAAAGATGACTCGTACAGACTTGGAACAAGAGTCCGTTCATATTGTACCAGAGGAGCAATAAATTTACAACTCAGTCATACGCCTTTTCCAAATCTACAAAAGCACACAAGCTTTTCTGGTTTATAGCCCATCAGATATGTTTTGCATTCCTTACGCTAAAATTAATTTTAAAATATATTTAATATATTATTTTCTATTATTATATATTGAAGTAGGAACATATACGCACGTGACCGCGTCAGTTCGAAGCCATCTTTTGAAACAATCACAAATTATTGATTTGTTTAAACTACCTCTTATACCACCTAGAATGTCCCCGGCACTCTGACAAAGAAAAACTATTTTGAAAAATAAAGAATATTCTTTCTATTCCCAGCTTAAAGAGAACACAAAGTAGCTACGGGTTGATCACCTTCGATTGACATACCTACTACTTGACATCTACCGTCACCCTCTGGAACGGCGGCTCAGTAAGCGATGCAGCTGTCTGGCATGTCGGTCGTTTCATTGGTTTCCACTTTTCACCATCTGCACGTGGAGTATTGGGTGGCGGGCCTGAACACTGCACTTATCACCGATAATCAAATCCTTTCATTATTGTAGGTCAACGGGAAGTCCAATTTATGAAAATTGACAAATTTGTGTTTGCGGCCGTATCCACTCATTTTGTATGAAATGAACTACAAATATAAGTGGTACATTACATACTAAACTTAAAAATGATCGTATTTTTTGATTGTGTTGACTTAGATGTTTGATTTTTTCTGTGCTTCATCAACTTATCGAACTGGATATTTGATATTAATTTCGGCTTAATTCTCGCGATTTTATAAAATGACAATGAAATCTGTTAAGAGAAGGACAGACTGACAAACAGACAAATAGACCGATCAGACTGACGAACATACAGAAAGACAAGTATTTTTTCCCTTTTGAGATACGGAACTCTAAAAACGAAACCTTTATAGGATTACTTTGTTGTCCGTCTATGGTGCCTGTCTGATTGTCTGTCCGTCTATCAAGAGCATTGTTCTCAAGGTCACGTGGGTCACGTATCTAGCTGAAATTAATACCAAATATCTGGGTTTTTACCCTAAAATTATGAGATTGGATGAGTCCGATGTGAAAGTTCTACTCACACTTGACTAATAAATTTGAAGTAAAACTCCTTATAGCGTAAGAGTAAAATTTTTACAGATGAATCGCAACAATGTGACACGAACTATGTGGGATGTCTTTGCAGTGGCAAAGTATCCTTAAAACACGATTACCATCTGGTCACAATTTGTAAATCTTATAAATACATTAATAAATGCTAAATAATAATTATCAACTAAAACTTAAAAATAAAAAAAAATTGGATACTTTTATTAGGTATTTGATTTACAATTAAATTCTTTTACACAATACCTAACATATCGTCCTTTTTAAAGCTAGCATTATATTAGTATAAATTATATTAGTATAAATATAAACGAGATTTTAAAATTACTTTGCAGATTACTTTGCAGATTACTTTAAAATTACTTAGAAGTTGCACTTCTTATATTGACTTCTCATGTGACATGTACTTTCTTTGTACGCACGCAATTTATTTTTACTATGTGGATCATTTATAGTAAAAAAAATCTCATATTTTAGGTCAATGGAAAGTATAATTTATAAAAGTTAACATACTTAAATTTATAAATGCGATAATTTTGTTTTGTATGAAAATACTAAAAATACATTATAATAATTCAATTCCTCTCTTACTAAAACAATTTTTTTGCAATGTTCGTCATGTTCTCCCAGGTATGTCGTTAATAAAAACGTGACGTAATACATAGGAATAGCTTATTTATAAAATTTTACGTAGTCAAAATAAAGTATATCTTAGAAAAAAATTATGCAACTTTTCTTAGTAAGCTAATGTTAATTGGACTTATTGGGAAATATTAGTTATTTTTATTCAATTTGTTTAATTTTAGATTTATGTTTAGGTTAAGAATTACATTTATAAACACTTTCGTTTTAGTGTGATTATTTGGTTTATTGACCTTTGATAAATGTAATTTCCTTTTAAGGTACTTGGTATATTTAGCAAAAATATTTAAATAAATAGTTTCACCCTATATCCCGACTTTAGCAGGCTAGACAGGGCTAGGGGATTCCCCATTTACTACTCCTTTTTATAATATTGCGTATTGACTGGCGGAACTCAACACCACTCTTTGTCCTTGTCCAACCGAGCAAGGAAATGAAAATAATTATTTTCCCAGAGTAGGAATCGAACCCAGATTGTCGCGTTATCACAGCCAGACGCTGTGCCGTTGCGCCACGAAGGCCAGCCTAATAAAAATGAATATAAAAATATATAAATTGTGACCTTTTTTTATTTTATATATGAAAAAATATGTATATATTTTCTATTCTCACTGCGAAATTCATAATGTACCTGAATTTTCGTAAATTACATGCTTTCATTTTATGAAGTTTTATTTATAAAGTAAATTTTATACTTAATAAATTAAATTCTCATATCGATGGTTGATTTTAAATATAGAAATGATGTAATGTAATAATGTTATTTCCTATAGATAAATGTTTACCAGTTATGATTGAAATGATTGACTCTCAGCGTCACCTGATTATTCGCAACAATTTTTTCATATTAATTATTCATTATCGTTTATTATACTCGACAATGGCGTAGGGATCTACCGATTGGGGTTCAGACTTTAAAGTGTGGTTTAGATAAAAATATATTGAGCATATCAGTTTGTCCCATAAAGAGTAATAACGAGGCGTCCGCAATAAACATCGTCGGGGCTTGCGTTCCAAAAGGCAAATCTGTAAATTCAATTAAGGGGCGCGCATTTTTCGGACATAGGCGTCCGGGGCGAGCGAGCCAGCCCTTCCGCCGCGGGCTTTCGCCCCCGCATTGGAAAATTTTCTCTCGAAAATTGAAGATATTTCGTGCCTTCCTCCCCGGGGGCGACTCGTTTCTCGACACTTATGGTCGGCGTCCTCCGGGTGTGCAGGAGGCTTTTTACATAAAGTCCATACGTATAGGTATCGATCGCGGGCGGCCGGACAGGGTGTACGCAGATGACGGCCCCTGCCCCCTCAAGCGCCCTCACTTCCCCCTTTCATTATGTAAGTGCGTAACGCGTGCTCGCGCGGACCTGATTAGGGAGCCTCTTTTTAACTGACCCCCTCATTTGGTGGTGATTAAACTTGGTTTTAGAGTGTCCTACCACGATTAAGTTTCACCGACTATATAATATCGTTATTCTGCAGCATCTGCCATGATCGCTAAAACTTATCTTTTCGATAACTGAGAAAATTTTAAATATTCTAATTTTATCATTTCAAAAATGCCTTAGCTAACTAATATACTATAATAAAAAGTCAAAATAATTTATAATATAATAAAAAATCATTGTGACTCAAAAAATATTACATACTACTTTGTAAAAAGCTTGCAGTTTTGCTTTTTAATTTTATATTCGAGAATGTTGCAAATAAATGAACAGGCCATCTCATTAAACAATAAATATTTATTTTACAATTGATTGTAGTCCTAAGCCTATACAGTGCCTGATTTCAACTGGACCATCCCTAAACGAACCCGAAACTTCTTTAGATACGATGAAAAGGGGTAGATCTCTATTAAGTATTCCGAAAGATGAATTGTACAAGAAAAGCAAAGTCTTGTTTAAAACTGAAGATTTCAGCTTATTCAGAACTTCTCTAATAATCGGACAAGAAAGAATTTTTCAATAAAGATGTTTTGTGAATCTCTTATCATTTATATTTTACCCTTTAGTTTTATAGGGAGTGACAATAATGGTGGCTCAACCAACTCAATCTACAATGGTTTACTTACGTAAGGTAGATAAAAAATTATGAAAATATTATTTTTTCCATATAAGATGAGTTTACGCTTACTTCAATTATTACTTCAAAAATTGAAGTAAGCGTAATGGAAATGGAATTCCATTTCAAATATTTAGAATATATAATGTGGTTGTCGGCGACGCAAATAATTGAGAACTTATTAATCATTAGAAATTATTAAATTAAATATTTGATTATTGAGAAATTTTTGAAATTATTTATAAAAAAAAAAAAATGTGCGGTTGAAGTAAAATTTCGTCCAATTGTGCCCAAAGCATTAAGTTTAAAGGGGTTAAAAAAATTTAAACACCAGGATTTGGATTGGCTAGGTAGATTAGAATTTTTATCTACACCCCATTTAGACGGGGACAAATATTAACCATTTATTTATTTATATTACCATTATTCTCAATGTCGATATGTTAATAACAAATAGGCAATTTTTATCTACAAAACTTTTATTTTATGTAAGTATGTTACGTATATTTGGAGCTATAGAGAAAATATTAATTAATTTACAAATATTTCGTGTAATTGTTAGTTGTTTTATTTGTTTGCTCTTTTTCTTGAGTTTGAACTTAACTATATATGAGGCCTCACGATTAGATTGTCGTTATCATTTATCAATCAATACAAATAGGTGCAACGTATGAAAACGGCGTGGCGCGGCGGCACAACTGTCTGTGTTTGACTGTAAATGCGATAAATGTGGGTTCGACTCTCTCTCAGGGAGGATGAATTATATATAACTTATTAATTTTTCTTGCTTTGATAACACGGCAAAGCGAGTCGGTTGAGTTCCGCCACTTGATGCGCAATGTCTCGAATGGCGTAAGGCAGGGCCATGTAATGCCAGATTCCCTTGTTGGATACCGTTTAAAGCTCAAACAAAATAAAACAAAGTACTAAACATTTTTTAAAATAAAATCGGCTGGATGAGTTAACATGGATATAGTTAATAATATATATTATTTAACATATTATACACTGAGTGCCGGATAGACAGCGTTAGGTTGTCTATCTGGTTGTCTAATGTGCGATGTGAGCTGTCAATTTGGTATGCAGTTTCTTTAATTACGCTAGAACATCACGAATACGAGGTAAACAAGATTTTAAACTCTAATGTTCAGGTCATTTTACATGGAAGGTGCTTCTATGGAATTTATGTAACATGATTTAAATCCAAAATTAAATTGCGTTAAAAAAATCAAAGGTCGTCACAGTGGGGAGAGCACAGCATGTTAAATTACAATTATTCTGAATGATACAACTAGCAGTTTCAGGTTTTTCCCTTCATCGCAGTGTCCGGCAGGTAGAGGCCAAGTGTTCAAAGTGATAAGACAATATGTTCCCAACTATCTTTTCCACCTTTTAATCTGTTTTTTTAGCTTGGTGTATGTATGTATGTTTGTAATGAAAATTTTGAAAATGATTTCGACCGACTTTAAAACACCGGATTAATTTGAAATTTGGCTTACTTAATATTGACACCATGCACCCCACGTTTTTATTAAAATATACATATTTATATATTTATTATTTACACTATTCTTAATTCAAATTATTAAAACTGATCTTTATTTTTTAGTTTGATTTTCATACGAGCGTGTTTTTTTTTAGTTTTTTTTTAATTTTAAATAATAGATGTACTCATCGCCGCTTTTTGAATGTTACCAGAGCGAGGAAATGAAAATAATTTATTTCATCGAGTAGGAATCGAACCCACAACGCACGCGAGTCCAGTCAGAAACTGAGCCGTAGCGTTGTTTTGTATAATATAAAAACAGTCCTTTTCTATTTAAATCTATAGATTTATTAAAATATGTAGCTATATTTGCAAATCAACTAACGATCTAATACTAGAATGCTACAAATATACACTTTAGTTAAAGTTGTAGCCCATTTCATATTGTAGTTAAATTATAATTTATGTACTAGTCAAGTAAAGCCCATAGTCTGTAAGAATTATTATGTAAAAATAAATACTAATATATAATCAACAATTATACTTAAACTCCTAATAACAAAACACTCGGTTGCAATCATTTATGTTTGATACACGGACACGTTTACGTTACGTTTACGTTTTACGTTTTGCGCCGGCCTAAGAACAACGTCGGAAGAAAATGCCTTGATGTGTCTGTCTGTGTGTGGAGTAGTCTTAGTCCCCCGGACGCCCATGAAGCGAGGGCTGGACGTCGTAATGCAGGACATGTGAGCCAATGGACTAACCACTGAGGATGCTCAAGATCGTGCAAAGTGGAGTCGATTAAGTAGGAAAGCAGACCCTGGCTATAGACCGGGATAATGCTAAGTAGAAAAAGATGACACGGATAGAATATTAGGGACAGCCAGTGCCTACTTCTCCATATTAAAATCATAATGGGCTTGTACTCTTGATTGATTTAAATATCTGATTTAATAATTTGACGTGTTTGAAGTCTCTTAATAATTTAATCTCATCTATGACTATTTAAAATTTCACCTAAAGTATCCTTTCATATGTGCAGTACAAAAAAAATATTATAAAAAAAATATTGAAGCAAATTTGATTTTCACAATTTGCCGGACAGAGGAGAACGGATCAGAACCGTACCGTAACTAAGCAAGGTGTGCAAACTTAGCTAGATCAACAGTAGTATCCTCTTATCCCCCATTTCCCCTTTTTTAAAATAAACATCGTATATGCATACATTTATAATATTAAATGATTTCAAATACAAATAGTAAGAAATATTGAACTTTAGTAACTAATAATAACTTTAGTAAAATGGAAACTAGTTACACAAAGAACAAGGAAAAAAATTGTGACAGAATGAAGGGCTCCTCTCCAAGCTCTGTCTTCTTGCAACGCTATACCGGTAACGTTTTCGTTTTTGTTTTTCTAAAAATATATATTTCTTCCGTTTATACAAAACAGGTGCTGAATTTAACACTTTTTATATTTATTTTGTAAATAATTCACCCAATGTGTCTTATTTTTTTAAATTGCTAAAGTATTAATTGTTATTTTAATTAAATGTAAACGTATACATTGCCCATTATAGCATATATACGTGCCTTAACTGTAATGTAAAATAGATGGCCGGAATCGTGAACGATCCAACGTGGATTGTCCAGAAACAATTTACTCCTTACTTTGAAATGAGAACATATATCCTAGCATTTTCTTGACATAATACTTTAGACATATAAGTATTCGTTTTGGCCTAACATTTCAATTGCCCACTTTGGTTTACAAAAATAATTGCCTATGGTGCCATCTATCTGAAAAAGATAATTCAACACCTCCTAATGTGCAAACCCGTGGCGTTTTTCTTAAGGTTCACGTAAGGTCTTACGTCTAAGCTTTGCTGCCAAGTCCTTGATCATGAATGGCGTTTTTCGTTTGCCTTCTCCATTTTCATACCGGCTAAAAATAATTAACGTATAGATGACGCTAGCAATGGTTCGCGGACAAAGCATTGTTCCAAGTTCTATTGTATTAACACTACCAAATAATTAAATATCATTTTATAAATAATTGGCACTTGGATGAAAAATAATGGTAAGTACTTACTAAGCTTTTATCATGCGTGTGTTACTACTCGTAAAATATATTCCTGAAACCGTTACTACCGTTAAGTATTAAGGGGTTATTATACAATATAACAATACAGGAACCATGTAGTAAATTACTATCAGACATGATAAGTTTAAATTATCTGGAAATGAATTTGTAGGATAATAAATTTTGAATTTAACTGTGGCCATGAACTTTGCAATACTATTAAACGATTTTGTGATTAATAAGAATATATCTTGTTGGTCATCATACACAAAACACAGGAACAATCTCTGTTCATAGGACAGTTTCTTGTCACGTAATTAAGTTGCTACGATTCTTTAGAAATCACATACCAACGAACGAACGCACGGATAAAATCTAGATTATTTTTTTGTAACAATGTGAATTATTGCTATAACGAGAATTTAAAAAAAGCTTCGTAACCGAACTGGTCGGCCTCTAAATTTAAATTTATATTCCAGTTATAATTATCTTGTGGGTCCGATCCCAATCGTCATCATGCATGAACATACCACGTATACTTGACGTGGGCTCTCTGCCAATCTTGCTCCCTGGGAAAAAAGTTGGACAAAAATAAAATAGCAATTCGAGCAACTATTTAAAATACGTTATTTGAAGACTTAACTTCTTTTTCCAAAATCGCCGTCCATCGTAGCGCTAATTAAAACGACCATAATAAAAAGGTCCCTTAACTATCACCTATATTTAATTTCAATCAATCTGTGAATTTAACCTACTCTTTCTATATTAGGATGACAACAAATGACTGAATATAAATGAACGTGCAATAACACATCAGGCTACTTTATGCGCTTAATGAGAAACGTTGTCACGGCGAAATAACAATACATGTCCAAGTTTTGATTAGAATGTATTTAATGATATTGGGCTCAACTTCATAAACAGTGGCGGTTCTGTTTGTCTCCTTCTCCAGCTGCTTCATGCTGAGTTTTGTTTGTTCTCTTAAACGATCTACTTCTGCCCCCTACCCTTGAAGCTGTATCGTTTATTCTTTCGGCTGGGCATCTGGCGTCTCGCCCGTGGTTGACTGGACGCTAGACTGGCTGTGGTGTGTCGGCCCCGTCGGTCGCACATCGTCGCCGTGTGCACCTCATCTCCCTCCCTATCCGTGGTGTGCGCCCATTTGCTGGCCTGTGGGGGTAACGCCTGTGGGGGGCCGTCGGTGCTGGACTAGCGGTGGGTGAGTGTGGCGGTAGCCAGAGTTGGGTGGGTTCTAACTCCGGCCTCGTCCACACCCCGGGTCGGGGGCAGTGTCGGCCCGGCGCCCCCCTGGGGGTCCGGTGCCGTCACAGGTCCCACCTGTGGCGTGTGTGGGGTCAAGTAGACACAGCGGGTAAGCGATACGTGGTGGGTCGCAAATCTTAGACACAAATAAGCTCTTGCTTCATAAAAAGCTATGGACACCAGCACAGTGAGTCCATCGAGACTAAGTAGTTTTCTACTCTGCTTGCTTGGTACATTTCTTTAAATAATTGGTATTAAAGAAAGTACGCCTGGTCCCGTACTTGGTACGAGAAATAGAGGTGTTACAGTGGAACATAGTAACAAAAAAATATTTCCCTGCGCTAAATAGATAATATGTGTTAAATAAATGGAATAAATAAGCTCTTGGAAAAAAAGGTAAACAAGTCCAGTTGTGACATATATGTATAAACAACAAAAAAAGCCACAAGGGAGTTCAAATCGTCCAAAGGATTAAATTTAAAGGTAAAAATGTATGTCGTAATATACACTGGCGTGTATTAGTCTCCCATGAAGATTAAATTGACAGTACGGCGACGTGGATAATGCTGACTGTTGAGTTCCGTCGGTTCTTCTTAGCAGACCCTGCCTTCCGATCTGGTGGTACTTTGGTGGACTTACTGACAAATTCGATTTAAATTGACGATTCTCCAAATGTTTTTCAAAGTTATAATTTCGTAAAATATTGATTGATGATAAAGATATTTTTCACATTTTAAATTTTAAAACTTTTATGAGACAAAGAAACGAAATAATGGTAATGGTATGTATAGTTTGTACCGTACGTATATTGTTGTAATCAAAAAGTGCATCCGTTCTTTCAAGGTTAAAAAGCATGCACCTGGAAGTGCACTCCAACCATGGTGGTTCATATAGTTTATAAGCAATTTTAATAACGGATATTTTTTCTTTTTAGGTGCTAGGTGACTGAGTTAAGCTTCCACTTACCCATTCATCTCTGGTCGTCCATGCTATTAATATTTTGTAGTAGAATATAATTAGAATTAGATACTATATATATATTATATATATAGGTGATCGTAAGATATATCTATCATACGTTTTTTTTTCTTTTCTTTTTTTGTCCACGGCACTATCATTGCAGACTAACATAGCAACCAAAAAGTGTAAGTAAGGAGATTTAACCACTTGTTGGAGATATTCTATCAATTAGTTTACTAAGTTTTCGGTTATCGACTGCTCTTGAACCCAGGACGGCAACCCCACCGAGGTACAATGGATATCAAAACATAGACAAGCTGACCATAAATATATAACCGCCACTAATCCTATGAGAATTAATTGTTAGCTACCTAATTTAAGCTACATAAATCAAATGTGGTTACAACTTCGCGATGGGCACGTCGTTGAATATATCAAAAGTTAAGTCTTAGTTAATGAATCGTGAATAACACAAACAAACTTTGTGTGCATCTTATACAAAATAAAATATTCCATGCGTATTATATTGATTCTAGCTGTCTTCACTCCTAAATAATTTGTATCGTCAACCGCTCACAGACTAGTAATTGTATCATTGCGGTAAAGATCATTTTTCATAACAGCGTAAGTAAAATAGAAATACCTACAAGTGTATGGACGTCAAGAGATTGTCGAATTGTGGACAGTGCAGTTAACAGACAACTCTAAAAAATTCAACTAAACCTGATGATTGAACATTGACAGGCCTTTAATATTTATAACATAACATTGTTATGGTTTTAATTGGCTGTTTTATTTTGAAACAATCAATGTCATATTTAAATATCGTTGGTCAACAAATAAAATCATGTCCCAGATAACAGGGAACCATCGCCTACTTATTTGATGCACGTGTACTGTAGCCAAACAAATTAACCATATGCTTCATATGACTCCCTATCCTCTGAAAATTTTCTCGAGCTTTTGTTCGAAACACTTAAGCCATCCTTTTGTTTTTCTTTTACAGTCTTTTTTAAGCCTTACTATTTCTGATTTTAATCTATCAGTAATCACGCTTAACTTAGATAACTTGAAATTGATATAAGAAGTGATAATTTTTCCTTGTCAAGACAACCTATTTAAGAACATCAACATTTAAACTAGTACATTATACTTAAGCTGCTTTATTACTTCTTCAATAAGAGAAGAATAGAACTTTGAGGTTTATAGTTCTAGTATCTACACTCACACGTACGAGCTTTTTGTTGAACAATACCACTACCCAATTTGTACATTGAGACTGACTTTCTGTTCTCGGATAGGCCTTCCTCCTCCTTAACACGCGTATTACCTTTGGATAATCCGATTTCATATCAATCAAGCCGTCATATAGACTCATTCAACTCACGGACATTCCTTTCAATCTTTTATACGCCAACAAATACGAAACAAGGTGCTGTTCATCCACCCGTTCGATTTTCGGCCTACGTTTGGTCTGGTTTGTTATCCGAAGGTATCGTGAGAACGAAAAAAGAAGTGATTTAGTCCGACATATGTGAAGGCACGGTTTTTTTATATGAACAGCGTCACAATAAAATGTAATATCTCTATATTGAAACGTAATCGATCTCATTCAGAGTTTATAAACATCTGTGGTGCGATCTGTGGATTATCCTAGGTATAGGCGTGGTCTACAACGTCACCGTTAATCATAAGAAACAATCTAGAAAAAAAAAAAAAAAAAAAAAAACATCAGTTCATCCATTGATGGTCAACTGTACACAATACAAATCAGTTAATCTCGTGGTAAAAAAAAAAAAAATAAAAAAACATTAAGTAACCAAACCATTTACTATAGTTAATTCATGATTGTAAGTTGGAAATTAGGTTGCGTTGTTAGCCGTCAAGTGATACCATCCTTACCAACTGTACTATCAAGCTTAATCTAATTTTTCTAACTAACCAATGCAATCTAATATCTTAATATATTCGATTGTAATTAATTTTTGGATTTATATCAAAAAGACAATATACCTTACTATACATATTTCTACTCTTTAACTTCTTCTCGTTATTTTACTTGTATCTACTAATCTATCAGAATACAAGCGCTGAAACTAAGTCAGCAATATGTATATAAATATATTGTACACCAACAAACTAAAGTTTTTCACTAAAATCCAAGGTCATCGTCTTCGGCAGTAGGATTTGCATTACATAAACACACACGTACACAATTTTATTAATATACTGATTACTTATGAGTTCATACAACAGATTTGTATTCATATTCAATAATATTAAATATAAATAAATCCCACATGCTTAGGTGGTGGCATTCAAAAATCGCATAAATGTATCCGATTTTTGTTTTTACACACACTACATATGTTTTCAAATTAACGAAAAACAAATACTATGTCATATGTTATATATCTTTTTACAAAATACATTCTAGCTGAAATTATAAATTCCCTATAAATATACGTGTATTTTTGGGCAATTTTTATGTAAATGGCGTGTATACAACACAAACAGAAGAAACACAATAACACAGTGGTATACTTTTTAGGTTTCCGTATGCTCAAAACACCGTTTACGTCATGAGACCTACATTCCTCCTCAAAAAGGTTATTACGAAGAACCAAGTTAACGTAAATTTATTCCTTTACACTTTAATATTGTAAAGAGATACTATGTTTCAAATGGCACTTGAGATTCTCAAACTGATCTGAAATAGCTACAAGAATTCGCTTTACACCAAGTTATTAAACCCTTATTAAATCGACAAGCCTCCTTACCGGACCGACTGTAGCCGTTTTCACCTTTTTAATCATTTCTCCCCCAGTAAACTCAAACAAGGGATTACGCACAAAACTTCCACCGAACGTTTGAAAATGCTCACAGTTGAAAATATTATAGACGCTAATTACAAGCTGCCACTACGGCGCTATAGTTGCGTTATAAACAATTTTTATAGTAACACATTATTATTGTATTCAAAGAGAATGCTTTTTAAGAAATTATTATCTTACTTCACAAAAAAAACTAGTAGAGACAATTTATCCACATTCTTCGCCAATTTACATAGCTAGCTGAGTATTTTAATTAGAAAAAATTAAATATGCTCCTTTTGTGCTCGCCCTTACAGAATACATTCATATCTCCAATTAAATATACATATTATTGTCGTATACATACAAATGTACACGGTTGCACAATACTATAAATAACTATAAGTATGCTGACAGCTAACTATGGATATTAATAAATAAAATTCAAATAACTCCCGAGATTTTTTATTTAATTTCAGGTACAGAGACAATTGAGAGAAAAGTGAATTCAACATTTTTTTATAAAACAGTTGAAACAGTAGCCATATAAAACTGGCGTATAGTTTGCTGATGACGTCACATTTGATAGCACTGACAGGGTTCACCGTGATGTTTTCAACGTTCTTGGTTGTTCACGTCTCCGCAAGCTTGCAATAATCCTTACTAAAAATTCTTTACACTTTTATATAGTCTAGAGGAATCGAACCTAACCTAATTTTGATTACGTAAATTCACGTCATCGTAATTTACTAGGCATTACTACGTACACATAAATCAATTTATCATAACGCCATCATATTAATCTTCGTCATGATAATTGGTTTTAAAACGCAATGATTGCATGTTTAAATAATTAGTAGTTGTATTACTCAACTCACACGCTCACTGTGAGAGATACTATTTTTTACCAAAAGTTCTAATAGAAGACTAGTTATAATGTCTAGAAGACTAGTTATAATGTTGAGGTTTCTTTAATATATTTCTCTTACTGGTAAAATTTAAATTTAAATGAATATCATCAGCTCTGCAATCGACAATATTCTACAGTTTCGGATTTATTAAACTTTTCACAAAATGAAGCTGAAACATTTTCAATCAGCAACAACAATGATTAGCTTATACGAATGTACACGACTAACTTTATTCTCTTATGCATATCTTTTAATTGAAAAAAATTCAAAATCACATATAAATCAAAAACTGTGCTACAATGAGCCGAGAACAATCTTTAAGCTTGTGGTCCTAGAATTTTTTCTTTACTTGCCATTAATTGTGTGGTGGCGACGTCGTAATCTTATTGCCTCGTACCTCTACTTAGCAATTCAGCATTTAAGTGTAGAGCTCGAGTGTCTCTGCCGAGTTTTTAAACAACCAGTATTCTCACAGTTGCTTCTTGCAAAAAAAAACATAATGTATCTTATTATAGTTTGTTCATCAGACAACATATCAATGTTGAATAAACAATGTACAAACAAAGACAAGCACGGGACATACGCAGGAACAGAAATACTAAATAAGCTTAATAAAGTAACTACAATTTGTATTTATCGTAAGAAAAACCTTTTTGGATACGCTTCGGAGCGGGACGCGCGAGGCGGCAGATGTCTCGTCCACCGTCCAACTAACACGTAGAAACCTCAAGGCGCTCCTACTCACAGCCACCGAACCAAAGGACCTTTTCCAATAAGCTCGTGCGTCGCGAGCTGTAGCGCTGTTATCACTTTACCAATGGTAATAAAATGTTAAAATTTATGAGTTTGAATTATAACGCATCTATTTTTCCGCTTCAGAAAATTCAAAGCAATTTAAAACAGTGCCCGTGAGTAAAGTCAGCTCAGAGATTTCATTAATAAAATGTGTGGATGATTTCTTTTAATTTTTTATGCAGGATACTTCTATACTCATTGTATTTTTATAATAATTGTAAATATTGATATTTCTAATACAAACACCGAACCGTTGGGAAGCGACATGTTCATCGACGATTCCAAAAGTGCTTGTAAAATCTACATCTGTCTAAGACAAATCGTATCATCATAAGCGTTGTGTATTGTTTACGGATGCAATACATTACACTGTAAATGCAGTTATATGCCTCATCACAACCTGAATTAAATAAAACATATAGGTACATAAGTTTCGATGATTTATATAATCATTAATGGGTTCCTATCGATAATATTTTTTTTTTTTTTTTTTTTTTTATATGGAATATGTCTTTAAAGTTACTATACGATGCCTATAATACTCTGTGCGCAAATTTACTTGTTATTTATGTTGGTGTTTATGTTTGCGTAGAATAATTCTCTCGTGCCTTTTCTATAATAGTTAGGCTTTTTTACGAGAATACCAACTTTAAATTAATTTGCCTATTTCTTTCTAAAAAAAAATGCAAAACAATAACGTTATTCACCCAAGAAGATGACATCTGTGTCCGTAGCAATGTCTCGTGCTCTCCGAGACTGGAACGGTCGCTAGATTTTTTATAGTATGGTGTTTTTCCCCAAATTAGGACTTTTTTACCTATTCAGACCTGAAGCCGTATCGTAACTCGTGACGCGCAATTTTCGAAAATTTAAATCTAAATATTATATGGCTATCAACTGCTAGAGTACATGTGACAATTAGCTTACGTTACGCTCATACGATTTCGGACCGTTGGTAAAGTTAAGTTTCTTATTCTGTCATATTATATTCTGATACATATAGATCTGAGAGATACTTTTTGCTTTTTGTGTGTACCGGTATATATTTTTGATAAAATTGTAACAAATTAAATGATATTAAAAAAACTATATAATAAATTTTAAATTCTAATTCTAATATGCTTAACCTAAACTAGATTTAATTTTACAAGCACTTTTAAATCGTCGAATGGACATGTAACTCCCATGTATGACCATAGAATTGCATTCCAGCAGCACTGATTTTCGTATCAAAGGTTATAATTTTCTTGTAACGTGGTTACTATAGACGATTAATAGTTACAGTAAGTTCTCGTTAAGGCGAAATTCTGATACTCAGATAGACCCTCTTAGAACGCCTTGGAGAATTTGCCATGCACTTCGAAGTCAGATTTGAAAGTATTAGCTCAGCTTTTACTATTTCTTATATTATTATGCATTATTATAGTACTATATTATAGATAATATTATCTGACCTCATAAGGAGACTGTTAAGTCTTAAGAGCGTATATAATTAATTTCTCAACGAGCTTTTGAAAACAGAGGTTACAGAGGTAGCCTTGCATTCATTATCCACCTTGCCATGTATTCTCCAATAACTACTTATATACGTAAAGACTTAATATTTAAACAAACTAACACTATTCTTATAGTTAACGAATACAAGACTATAATTCTTGTATTCAGGAATTGCGAAAGATCCGAAATTCATTTACAATAGACATGTTCATATATCGAAGGCAAAAAGTGTAAAACGCAATGTATAATACACCATTATACTTGCCTCGACTTGAAATATTGACAATCTAATACTCGACAAATTCAAGATTCACGCGCGGTGGTATGTTACTAGCTTAATGTGGCCGGGACGTATAAATAATATAGACTTTAGCAATTTAATAAAGTGTCAACCATCGTAAGCGCTGTTAGAAAATTCTTTTAAAGAAAATTCAACTTCACTGTCCGTTTTCAAATTGACAGGAGACTGACTGATAGTGCTGACGAGGGATACGTAATATTGACACCATGCACCCCACGTTTATTAATATACATATTTAATCTATTTATTCTTACAAGCACTCTCTTGAATTCACATTTTAAAATTGATCTTTATTTAGTGTTTATTTTCATAAGAAGCGTGTTTTTTTTTTAGTTTTTTCTCTATTATTTTAAATAATAATGACTCATCGCCGTGCCTTTTTGAATGTTACCGAGAGGCGAGAAATGAAATAATTATAGTTTCAGCTGAGATAGGACAATCGCTCCCCTACCACAACGTCCAACGCGACGTCCCAGCTCAAAACTGCAGCCGTACGTTGTTTTGTATAATATAAAAACGTTCTTTTCTATTTTAAACCTATAGATTTATTTACAATATGTAGCTATATTGCAAATCAACTTAACGATCTAAGTACTAGAATGCTACAAAATATACATCTTTAGGTACCAGTTGTAGCCCATGTTCATATTGTATTAAATTTAATCTTATTATCTAGTCAAGTGAAAGCCCATAAGTCTGTAGATTATTATGTGTCAAACTAAAATACTAAATACTATAATCCACATTACTACTTAAACTCCTAATTAACAAACACGCGTTGCAATCAGTTATGTTTGATACACGGACACGTCCTTACTGTACTTTTACGGTTTTACGTTTGCCCGGCCTACGAACAACTCGGAAAGAAATGCCTTGATGGGTCTGCTGTGGGTGGAGTAGTCTTAGGTCCCCCGGACGCCCATGAAGCGATGGCTGGACGTCGTGATGCAGTCCATTTGAGCCATGACTAACCACATGAGATGCTCAGATCGTGCAAATTGGAGTCGATTAAGTAGGAAAGCAACCCTGGCTATAGACCGGATAATGCTAAGTAGAAAAGATGACAGTTAGTAAGATTAGGACAGCCAGTGCCTACTTTCCAATTAAATCATAACTGGGCTTTACTCTTGATTGAGTTAAATATCTGATTTAATACTTTGACGGTGTTTTAAGTCTCTTAAAATAAGTAATCTCATCTATGACTATTTAAAATTTCCCCCTAAATTTTATTTTTTCCTTTCATATGTGCAGTATCAAAAAAAAATATTAGAAAAAAATATTGAAGGCAATTTGATTTAAACTCACAATTGGCGCCGACAGAGGAAACGGATCAGAACCGTACCGTAACTAAGCAAGGTGTGCAAACTTTAGCTAGTCACCAGTAAGTATTCCTCTTATCCCCATTTCCCCTTTTTACAATAAAACTCCGTATATGCTAACTTATAATATTAATTATTTCCACGACAACTGTAAGAAATATTGAAACAACTTTAGTAAATTGAAACTTTACACAAGAACAAGGAAAAACTTTGTGACCGAAGAATGGCTCCTCTCCAGCTCTGTCGTCTTGCAACGCTATACCGTAACGTTTTCGTTTTTTTGTTTTTCTAAAAATATCTATTTCTTCCGTTTATAACAAAACAAGTCTGCATTTAACACTTTTTATATTTATTTTGTAAATAATTCACCCAATGTGTCCTTATGTTTTTAAATGGCTAAATGATTACTTGTATTTTTAATTAAATGTCAACGTATACTTGCCCATTATAGCATATATACGTGCCTTAACTGTAATGTAAAATAGATGGCCGGAATCGTGAACGATTCCAACGTGATGGAGAAAACAATTTACTACTATACTTTGAAATGATACATATATCATAGCATTTTATTGACATAATACTTATAGACATATAAGTATTCGTATTTGGCCTAACATTTAAATGCCAACTTTGTTTAAAAAATAAATTACCTATGGTGCCATCTATCTGAAAAAGATACAGTTTTCAAACCTCAATAATGTGCAACCCGTGCGTTTTTCTTAAGGTTAACGTAGAGGTCTAAGTCTAAGCTTTGCTGCCAAGTTCTGATCATAGATGGCGTTTCAGTTGCCTTCTCATTTAATACTCGGCATAAAAATAATGTAACGTATAGATGACGCTAGCAATGGTTTCGCGGAAAAAACCGCATTGTTCCAATTATATGGTATTAAACATACCAATATATAAATATATTTATATCAATCCTTGTACCCCTTGGATGAAATAAAGCCTGGTAAATTCTTACAAGCTTTGGGATAATGCGTGTGTTACTACTAGCATAAAAGATGTTACCTGAAAACCGTTACTACCGTTAAGTATTAACGTTATGATACCAATATAACATAAAGAAACATGTCTGTAATTACTATCAGACATGATGCCGTTTTATTATCTGGAACTGAGTTTTGTAGGAATAATAAATTTTGAAATTTAAACTGTAAGCCATGAACTTTGCATATATTAAACATTTTTGTGATTAATAAAGAAATATATATTGTTGTTCATCATACAAAAAAACGGAACAATTCTACGGTCATAGGACAGTTTCTTGTCACTCTAATTAAGTTGCCTACTCTCTTTAGAATCACAGACCACGCCCAAAGGAACGCACGGATATACAATCTCTAGATATGTTTTTTTTTGTACCAATGTCGAATTATGCCTAATACGCTCAATTACAAAAAACTGCTTCTTACCAAATTTGACGTCCTCTAAATTTAATTTATATTAAGTTATAATTTATCTTGTGGGTCCGATCCCATCGTCATCATGCAATGAAATACAAGTGATACTTGACAGTGGGCCTCTCTTCTCTGCCAATCCTTTGCTCCAACTGGTAAAAAACGGTGTACAAAAATAAAAGTAAGCAATTCGGAGCAACTATTAAATACGTTATTTTTGAAGAATTAAACTAGTTTGTCCAAATCGAAGTCCATCGTATCGCTAATTTAAAAGATCCTAATAAAGGTCCACGTAACTATCACCGATATTAAGTTGCAAGAATAACTGTGAAGGTAACTAATCTTTCTAGTATTAGGATACACAAATACTTAATATAAAATGACGTGCAAATACAATCGCATACTTTAGCCGCTAATAGAAACAGTGTCACTGAAATAAATATGTCCAAGTGTAAAGGCTGTAAATGCCTATTGTTTTCTCATTATACCATTGTTTTTTTTTCCAGCGCTACCGTTTTATTTTCATTACCTTTGCACAGAAATTGTATAGGCTTCATCTCGTATGTTTCTTCCCTTCCTGCTTGAGTTTTGTTTTTTTTATGCTTCTTAAGATGTTTCGAGATCGTTAATATTTTTGACACTATCTAATGGTTTTTCCTTTAAACGATCTATTTGCTTTTATATCTGGATGTTTCACTCTGGCGGTTCCCGGAGGTTCGTGGAAGAGCTTTAGAGCGACTTCTTCAAGGAATACAGGTACTTGAATATAAATTATTTTCTATTGCTCCTTTTATGCTTTGTAAGAGTGACTGTTGTTGCACTAGTGAATCATGCTAGAATTTGGTCAAGTAATAACGCTTTTAATCTATACTTGGCTCTCAAATCTGCGACACAAATAAGTCTTCTTCATAAAAAGCTATTGACCCAGCACAGTTTAGTCCTGAATACAAGTAGTTCTATCTCTGCTATCTTGTATCATTTCTTTATTGGTATTAAGACTTACGCCTTTCTTTACTTTTTACTAGACTCTCGTTGTGTACAATTTTACATATTAACAAAAATATTTCCCTGGCTCGCTACAGTAGATACTATTTGTATAATAAATGTAATAACATTAAGCTCCTTTAAAAGTTACAAGTCATTTGTGACATCTATTATAAAAACAAAATCCACAAGGATTTCAAATCTTCCCAATGAAGATTTAAATTTAAAGTAACAAGTATTCTAATAGACACACATTTGCGTTATTAGTCTATCCAGTAATGATTAAATGGACAGTAGCGCGTGGAATAAAATTCGACTTTTGAGTTCTCGTCGGTTTCTTCTAGGCAGACCGCCTTCCGACCGGTGGTACTTGGTGGTACTACTGACACTTCGATTTTAAATTGACTATTCCAAAGTGTTGTTCAACAGTTTATAATTTCCTACAGACTATTGATTGCTTGCGAATAAAGAATTATTGTTCATCTTTAATTTTAATTTTAATGAGACACCAAGAAAGCTGATAGTATGGTATAAAGTATAGTTTTACCGTAGGTATATTTTTGCTACATACAAAAAGGCTCCGTTTCATTTCAAGGTTAAAAAACGCATGCATAATGCCTCCAACCTATGTGTCAATAGATTTTATAAGCAATTTTAATACGTGATATTTTTTTCTTTTTAGGGTGCTATGGTTAATGTGATTGAATCTTAACTATTTGTACTTTTTAGGTACTTCCATGAAATCTCTGGGCCTGATATTCTATTTGTACGTAGATAATAAATATATATATACGATATATATAACTCATATATAAGATATATAATATTTAGCCCTTATATTACTTATATCTTATACTATTTTTTCTTTTGTCTTTTTTTTGGGGGGAGGGTGTCAGCACATCACCTTATCTGCGCACTACACGCAAACCAAAAGTGTAAGTAAGGAGAGTTTACACTGTTGTGTTGAGTCATAGTTTCCGCCTAGTTCAATACTACATTAATATAGTTGTTTTTTATTGCTCGCTTCCCCCAGGACGTGCACACCCGAGTCCAAGTGGATATCAAAGACCATTAAGCACATTCTGCACGATAGACATAATAAACCGCCACGCTAATTCTTATTGAATTAATCTGTAGCTACCTAAGTTATCGTACCATATCAATTGGTACCTTCCCGGTGATGGGCACTTCGTGGTTGATATAATCACAATTAAAGGTCTGTCTGATCATGTGAATACACAAACAAACTTTTTGCATCTTATACAAATAAATATATACTAATGTTGGAATTATTGCTGTCATTTCTTGGTACATATATGGCCTATTGTCTCTCACTTAAATAATTGTATGCCTTACAGATCGAGTATTTGTATATATGGTAAGTCATGTTCTCATTAACAGCGTAAGTAAAAATATAAATAACTACAAATTATTGACATACTGTCGAATTTGACAGTATGCAGAAAACTAAAAAATTATAACTAAAGCGAATGATTTGACCCTTGACCTGAGGTTATATTTATAACAACATTTTATGGTTATTATTTTTTTTTGAAAAAATCATAATTAACTCGCGATTGTAAAAAATCATTTCAGGGAGAAAGGGACACGCTACCATTAGTTGAGGCACTGTCGTTTTACTAACTCGTAGCCATAAAAATATAACCCTATGATTATATTATCTATTATATTGCGAAATTATTTATCTAGGGCTTCTGTGTTTTTTCGCAAAAAGCACTTTTTTCTTTCATCACTTACATATTTCATTGATTTAAGCTATCAGTATCTAAACTTAACTTATAACTCGAATTGATATAAAGGAAATTTCTTGTCAAACAAATATTTAAATAAGAACTCAAGCATTTAAACTAGTTCTGTATCCTTAAAGTGCTTTTATTTTCAAATAAGAAAAACGGACTTTGTGTTTCATTGTATTATCCCTACAATCATTTTGTTGAACTAATACCACTACCAAAGTGAAAATGAAAATTCTTTGCTTCTTAGCCATTATTTTGATATCGATTATTCTATATACGTCATGATGAGATATTCAGAAAAATTTGATTTATTTGTACGTCGATCCTTTTTAAGTTGAACCACAAAATAGATAAACATAGTTCTGCTTCATCCGTCGCGTTTTCTGCCTATCGGGTTGTTCACCCAATAGCATGTACCGAGAACTGAAAAAAGAATGATTTAGTCGAACATATTTATACGGCCACGTCTTTTTACATGAACAGATGTCCGAATAAAGTAATATCTCGATATATTGAAACGTAGCGAGCTCATTCAGAGATTTATACATCTTGATAGATCTGTGATTTATACCTAGTATAGGCGTGGGCTACATCTCAAGTTCTTAATCATAATAATCACTCTAGTATCAGTTCGCCTTGATGTTCACTTACAATACAAATGCGACTTTAATCTCAGTGGCATTACATTGTAACCATAACCATTATTTAACTATAGTTAATTCATGATTGTAAGTGGAAAGGTTGCGTGTAGATTAAGGATCGTCCTTACCAACCCTGCGTAATATCAATGCCTGTGACGCTTGAATCTATATAATTTGTATTTCACTTAAGCTACCTTAAACTCGAATCCTAATATCTTAACTATACGTATTGTAATATATGTTGGATTTAAATCAAAAAGAAATATACTTCTTATATGAGCTTTTTTACTTCTTCTGATAGTTTGACGTTTATCTTACTATCTATCACTATAAAATCGGCGGCTGCAAACTAAGGTACAATATTTATAAAATATTGTACAAAATTTTACTAAATCAGTCAATCGTTTCGGAGTAGTATTGTTACAACCACACTTACACACATTTTTAATATATATGTACATACAAGATTTCAGTTACAACAGTGTTGTATCTCAATTTCAATAATATTAAATCTAAAATAAATCCCACATGCATTAGTGTTCTAGGCATGCAAAATAGCATAAGATGTCTCCGAGTTTTGTTTTACAACACTAACCATTTTACTTACATCAAAAAAAAATACTATGTCCATATTTTATATATTCTTTTTACAAAAATAATTTACTGAAATTATAATGCCCTATAAATAATACGTATTTGCATCTTTGTGTATAATTGCGGTGTATAAACTAAAAGAAAGCAATCACAATACACATTAGGTATACTTTTTAGTTTCCGTATGCTCAAAACACCGTTTACGTTCATGGACCTAATTTCTCAAAAAGGTTATTAGAAGACTCAGTTACGTAAATTCTTCCTTTACACTTAATTTGTAGAACAGAAGATTATATTTTCAAATGGTCACCTTTGAGATGCTCAACTGGTAATCTGAAATAACTACAGGAATTATCTTTCAGCAACCAAGTTTTATCGAACACTATATTAAATCGAAAAGCCTCTTAGCCTGACATAATGTATCCTTTCACTTTATTACTCAGCCCAGTAAAATCAAACAAAGGGAGTAGCGCAAAAATTCCACCGACGACGTTGAAAACTCACAGGTTGAAATAGAATATAGACGCTAATTCAGCTGCACTAACGGCGCTATCATTTCGTTATTAGCCGTTTATAGTAACATTTCTTCATATGTATTTCACAGAGAATGCTTTTTAGAAATTTATTACTTCTTCAAATAAAAAACTAGTAGAACAATTTGTATAAAATTCCTTTCGCCAATAAATAGCTAGCTGATATTTAATTAAAAAATAACTATGCTCCTTTGATGCTCGCCTTACAGAATACATTCTCTCTCATTAAAATATGACAATATTATGTCGTATAAATACAAATGTACACGTTTTGCCCCATACTAGAAATAACCTAAAAGTATGCTGCAACTAACTATTGATTTAATAAATAAAAGTTAAAATAACGCGAGATTTTATTAATTTCAGGTCCAGAGACATGATAATAATAATTGATTCAACATTTTTTATAAAACAGTTGACAGTTAGCCATAGATAAACGGGCGTATAGTTTCTGATGACGGTCCCATTTGATAGCACCTGAACAGGGTTGCCCCGGATTTTCACGTTTCTTGGTTGTTCACTCATTCGCAGCTTGCAATAATCCTTAACTAAATCTTTACAATTATATATCTAGTAATCGAAACCTAGACCTATTGTGATTATCCGTAATTCAACTCAGTCGTATTTACTATGCGATTACTACTACACTAAACAAATTTATCATACGCCATCATTAATCTTCGTCATGAAGTATTGCGTTTAAAAGCACTGAATTTTCATTTAAATTTAGTATTGTTTAGCTCAACTAACAACTCACTTTGAAGAGATAATTTTTAACATAAATTTTCTAAGTAAAACTAGTTAATAATGTCTAGAAGACTAGTTAGAATGGTGATGTTTTTTAATATATTTCTCTTACTGGTAAAATTTAAATGTGAAATGAATTCAATCAGCTCTGCAATGCTACAATTTCTGCTAGCGTTTCAGAGTTAATTAATTTCACAAATGAAGCTGAAACAATTTTTCAAGCAGCAACAAACATAGCTTAGCCTATCTAAATGTTACACCTCCGTAACTTAATCTCTACTGCATATTATTTTAAATTGAAAAAAAAAAATTCAAAAGTCACATAATACTCAAAAACTTGTGCTACACTGAGCCGAGAAAAATATTTAGCTTGTGAGTCTAGAATTTTTTTTCTTTACTTGCTCATGGGGTGTATGTGCGACGTTCGTATCTTAGTGCCTCGTACCTCGTAATAATTCAGCATGTTTAGGTAGAGCTAGAGTTTCTCTGCGAGATAGTTTTAAAACACACGTTATTCCTCACAGTTGCTTTGCAATATGTATTTATTCCCATATTTTGTTCTCAGACAACATACAATTCAATGTTGGAATCAAACAATGACCAAACAAAGACAAGCCGGACATACTACAGGAACAATAAAATAAATAACTTATAAAGTACGACACTTTGTATTGTACTCGAAGAAAAAACCTTTTTCGATACGCTTCCGGCGCGTTACTCGCGATGCGGCATATGTCCTCCACCGTCCTACTAACCCCGAGAACTCAGGGCGCTCCTACTCAACATCGCACCGAACAGAAGGACTTTTCCCAATAAGCTCGGCGCGAGCTTGTCGCGCCTATTTATCACATTTATCCAATAGGTTAATAAATGTGTAAAATTTTGAGTTTTAGTAACGCATCTTTTTCCGCTTCAGGAAAATTAAAAGCAAATGTTAAAACAGTGCCCGTGAGTAAGTCAGATCATGCATCTTTAAATTATAAAATGTGTGGATTTGATGTCATTGAATTTATGCCCAGGATACATCTACCAGTGTATTTTATAATAATTGTAATATTGATCTTTATATATAAACACCGACCGGTGGAAGCCGACATGTTTCCTTCGACGATTCAAAAAAGTGCTTGTAAATCTATCTGTTCTAGACAGATCATATAGCATTAAGTTTTGTATTGTTTACGGATTGCAATACATTAACTGTAATGCTTATGCCTCAATCACAACCTGAATTAATAAAACATATAGGTACATATAGTTTGTGATTGATATAACTCATTAATGGTTTCCTATCGTAATATTTTTATATGTAAATATGTCTTTAAAAGTTACGTATACATGCTAATAATACTCTGTGCAAATTTTACTTGTTAGTTAGTTGGTGTTATGTTGGCGTTAGATAATTATCGTTATATAATAGTTAGGCTTTTTAAGAGAAATACACAAACTTTAATAAGTTTGCCTATTTTTCTAAAAAAAACAAAAATGCAAAAAAATAACGTTATTCCTCAAAGAAGATGACATCTGTGTCAGTGTGCAATGCCTCGTGCTCTCTGAGACTGGAACGGTCGCTAGATTTTTTTTATAGTATGTGTTTTAACCAAATTAGTACTTTTTTACCTATTCAACCGAAGCCTCGTATCGTAAATCGTGACCGTGCAATTTTAGAAAAATTTAAATCTAAATGTAATATGGCTATCAATGCTATAGTACATGTGACAATTATATTAAGTGACGCTCAATACGAATTTCGTACCGTTGGTAAAGTATAAGTTCTTATATCTGTCAAGATTATATATCTTGATACATATAGATATAGAGATATTTTTGCTTTTTGTACAGATATTATGATTCTTTGATAAAAAATTGTAACAAATTAATGATATTAAAAAAATATATATATTAAATTTTAAATTCTAAATTCTAAATATTCTTTAACCATAAAGGCTAGATTTAAATTTTACAATCACTTTTAAATCGTCGAATGGACATGTAACTACCATGTATGAACATAGAAATGGCATTCAAGCACCAATGATTTTCGTATCAAAGTTATATATTTCTTGAACGTTGTTACTATATACGAGTATAGTTACAGGAAGTTACTCGTTAAGCAGAAATTCTATACTCAGATAGACCACTTTAGAACGCCTTGAGAATTTGGCCATGCACTTAGAAACAAGATTTGAAAAGTATGAGCTCCAGCTTTACTATTTCTTTATATTATTATCATATATTATATTACTAATATTATAAGATAAATATTATATGAC
Source organism: Dione juno (assembly GCA_037127375.1). NCBI lineage: Eukaryota > Metazoa > Arthropoda > Insecta > Lepidoptera > Nymphalidae > Dione > Dione juno. Next base: position 1,715,474 of record JAXRJS010000004.1, read on the forward strand.
CTAATAATGAGACAGTTAAGCTCTTACCTCTTATATAATTACTTTATCAACTGAGCTTATTGAAAACAGAGGTTACAGAGGTAGCTTGCATTCATTAGTCAATTGCCATGTAATGTCTCATACTACCTTAATATACGTAAGACTTATATTTAAACAAACTATAAACTATTCTTATAGTTACGAAATACAAGAATATAATTCTTGTGTCTCAGGAAAATTTCTAAAGATACGAAAATTTCATTTACAAGAGACAATGTTCATATATCGAAGGCAAAAATTGTAAAACGCAATGTACATAACACAATTATACTTGCATCGACTTTGAAATATTGACAATCTAAATACTCGACAAAATTCAAGCCGGGTGGTATTGTGTAATAGATAATGTGGCGAGGGGACGTATAAATAATAATAGACGTTAGCAATTTTATAGAATTGTCAACCATTCGTAAAGCGCTGTTAGAAAATCTTTTAAAGAAAAATTCAATTCTGGATTTAAATTGACAGGAAGACTGACTGATGTGCTGACGGGGAATCTCTAAAGCGTTTCTTTCACTATTGAGCATATATAAGCAGTATTGCCATATATTTTAAAATAAATAATAACTATATTTTGTAAAAATATGAAAAATAAGAAAAGAAACATTGTTGACGTCATTCCCATCTAGACTCTTTATCCGTCATAGCATCAAAAGTAAGAAAACCGTCTAATGAACCCTCCTTTAGTGCAAACGTAACGCTTGAATGACCCCATCCCATTTGCATACTTTGCGTCATAATAAAATATTATGAAATAATTTTAAGAATATTCTTGCTTAACATATAATATTGAACATATTTATAATATTTTATTGTTTCTGTGCTTGCCTTTATTTTACGAATTTATTTCTTTCTTTCTCGCAGCTTAAATAAATTAAATAAACAAAAATATTCTTCTCATACATAGACTATATTTAATCATACATACATAAGCATATATAGACTATAATAATAAAATAATTACGATGTTACTAAGCATTTTTTAAAGAAAAAATTATAAAATAGTAATAAAAAATCTTTTACAATTTATTTTACAAGTATTGGACATTTTGTAAATAGACCTAATATGTAAATATTAAAATAATAATTTTAACAGTGCGACTACTAAACAAGAGTTAATTGAAATGATAACTAAAAAATATGTTCATAAATGACTAAATAATAAATATTGAGATGCATCATTTATGTTTTAAAATAATAATTAGACGTAGCATGCGCTGTAGCGGCCCGTAGCGGTGACGTAGACAACCGCGTAGCAGACATCGTCTACATTTCTTTCTATTTATTATTATGTATTATTATACTTTATTTGTATCTGTGTTGGGGTTAGAAATTTGTCATTAATATCTGTGACTAATAATTCCTTCTGGCCGATTTACACACCAAGTTATAAAAATAAGACAAAAACAAATTCAAGAAAGAAAAGATTTTGGGTTTATATATATATATATATATATATATATATATATATATATATATATATATATATATATATATATATATATATATATATATATATATATATATATATATATATATATCGACTGTGTCATTACAAACATATCGAATAACCTTATATGGTTTATAGGCAAAAATTAACATGACAATATATCAATTTTACATTGAAAACAACAAAGTAAATATATATATATTAATTCAGCTGTATGTCCAATTATAATTTGTTTTTACGCAAAAGACAAATTGTTAATTATCATAAACGTTAAAATACTTTAAATAACAACGGATATGTTATTATTTTTAATACAAAATGTAAAATATAGACATATAATATGATTGCATATATGAACGCAATTATGGTGAAATAGATCAGTCTCCGAATTTTTACGCAATATTTATGCGTTCAATCCTTACTCAAGGGAAAGATTATATTAAAATTATTAAACAGAGACAGTGTTTTCGCCACCCAAAACCCGCGGGAGAGTATTTTGTTTAGCTTCACGTTGTATCCCGCGTATGGCAAATTAGGCAGAGGGAACGTAGTGTAAAGATATTCTTTTGCTCTTCGTTTGCCGTTTTTCTCCATTTGAATGGCGGAAGCGAAAATTATTATTTTCCCCATAAGTAACGAGTAAAAGAAGTTTATATATATATATATATATATATATATATATATATATATATATATATATATATATATATATATATATATATATATATATATATATATATAGAAGTAGAAGTACTTAAAAATCCATTTAACTCACGCCTCATACTTTCCTCATGATATTTTCCCACTTAGCCGTGATGCTGTCAGTGACACGCATGAAGATGGAACCTTCCATTCTAGTATTTCCACAATGGAATCGAGATATCACGACTGATGGAGTGCAGCGAATGTTGTAGATGGTTGTTGGCTTAGGCTTAAACACGCCCTAGATTAGAAAAACTAAGACAAGATTAGATTAGAACTGAGAATTAATTAACATTACTCTAGCAGTACTTTTATTTGTTATAATAATTGTTCAAAAATTTCGTTTAGACTTTTACGAAAATTATGGAATTAAATTTATAGTTCTTATTTATGAAATAGTGAATGCGGTAGAATATTATTTTCTATTTAATCCAACTTTTAGAGCTTTTGTAGCTTACATTTGTATATTAGAACTTTTGATGCCACAATTGCAATCAGCAAAGTTACTTAAAGCATAAAGAATAAGTAATGCGGCGAGTATGTCAAAGCGCCTTCCGACTACAGAAACTTAAAAAATACCAAATATAGCATTAAAAGAAAGTTGAAACTCAGTACAAAGACATAGATTTTCTTTATTACTCCATACAACAAAAATATTTATTTTAAACTTTTAACCAGAAGATATTTGATCATTCTAAAATTTCCGGAAATAAACTCGCTTAGGTGCTTATTGCATTGCATTACGAGATGTTTCATGCAAGCGTGACATTTACTTAAGTATCTTGAAGCCACGTGGTCATCGATCGCGGAGACGATGAGAGTAATGACAGATGAATTGTTTAAAGGTTCCTCGCATTTTGGCAACAGTGCGCGGTAGGAGGCGCGGGGTCACACTAGAGCAGGGGTTAGCGGGAGTGTTGCGGCGCGCGCGGGGTCGATAAGCAGTGTTGTGCGTTCGTTCGAGGCGGCTGGTCGTACCACTGCCTCCCGTCGGATTCACTTCGAAGCACGCGTTAACCGTTACTTGCTGATAAGCTAACCTGGTGACACAGTTCCTGTAATATCAACATTTCACGCAGTTTATTATTTGCAAGTAAGTTTTACACTTTATAATACTCTTTATAAACTCTGCGACATTGAAACTATTAAGAGGTCAACTTCTAGTCACTAACTTCGCGGAAGTCGTGAATGAAAGGTTTGTATATTTATTTATAATAATATTTAGTTTTTTTATATAGTTGCTGGATTGGTGATGGTTTAGAAATAGATTTGTTTAGTACATGTCCTTTGTATACAGCAGCGCGCCGTGTGTTTAGTGAAATAATGCGCAAAATACGCAGATTCAAGTAAGAAAATTGAAAAATAAAATGTATTTAAGCAGATTGTACTATTTAACTATCTGGAAAGGCGGAAAACGGAACGGAGTGTCTTAACACTAGGTTAGTTTAGCGTACGGCTCACTCCGCCGACCCTGCTACGTGCGAGATACAACGTAAAGCGTAAAGGTAAACAAAATATGAATACTCTTTTGAGACTGTTACATTTGTTTAGGTATAATAATTAAAGTTAAAAATAAGAGCAATGTATAAGGTAAGTATTTAACTTACCATTATGTAAATATTTTTTCATAATATGTAAAAATTTTATACATTAAATGGGTTTATGAAAGGATTATTAAATCAACTTTTAAATACCATTTGGCCACATAATATCTTGGTGCTGTTGATACTTCGTCCTTGCCCCGTTTCGTTAATTTAAACTGTTCAAGCCTTAAAGGGTTTAATGGCCGCAGAAATATTCAAACAAGCCATTTTATATCTATATAAAAAGGGTTTGTTTTAATTTTTATTCTTATAAAATATTTTTTATTCAACAATGACCCTTAAATATTACTCAGTTTTTAGCATAGAACAACACTTAATAATTAATCTGTTATTTGCGCTTTTGTTTTTAATACGCAATGCCATATATATATTAGAGATGTGCCAAATATGAGTTTGGCCGACTAGCCGACTATCCGACTAGTGGGTTGTAAAGAAGCCGATTAATCGGCTCGTCTTGGCCGATCATTTGTAATGTGTGAATAATTGACAAATCCCATGAGTGATAACAACAGCGATAGGGATATAGCAATGCTAACAAAAATTTGTATCAAGAAAAGTAAAAAATATTCATAGTGTGGTCTTTACTGCTCTGCTAGCTCTGTTTATATGAAAATAAAATTTAGTTTATATTGTTGAAAATTGAAAATATGTTTTATGTTCTAGGAATTTTAGAAACTGATTGTTTAAGGAAGTTGCTATTGATTGGTATAGATTGACTTTTAATAAGACAATATAATTAATAGGCAACCAGAGTTTGTATTTAAGTAATACATAATTTTTTGAAAGAAAGACAAACAAAGAAAGAAGCCAGATATTCGGCGCTCTTGGCCGACTATTCGCCGATTACGATAGTGGCCAGAGATTAGGTACATCTCTAATATATTTATATATACATAACTTTATTAAATACTAGCTGCCGCCCTTACTTTGTCTAAGTGGACTTTATCAGTCTTGACTTATATGATAAATGACAATGATGAAAATATCACAGATTATATGTTCTAATAGTACTTTTAATAAAAAAAATATTTTTTCTACTATTATTACTCTACAATTTTATTAAAAGCAAAAGTTTCGCACAAGACGAAGTGCAATAGGAAACTTCAATACTGAGTTAAAAGAGGATTTTTTATGCCTTATTTAATATAGTAGAGCTAGGGACTTTCAATTATAAGGGTTGGTCAATAAATAATTTTTCATTTGCGTTGAAATTAATGAATAGAGATGAGTGCTGCAGAAAATTGAAAGCTCTGAAATAGAATGGACTGTTTTAACTTAATAGATATATCGGAAATGCAATCCTATGCAGTAGTACATGATTCAGTCACTTAGCAAATCTTGAAGAATTTCTCGTAGAAAAATATCCGGCCTAGATGATAAAATATTGATATTAACAGAGATTTTAAACTTTTTCTTAAATTTGTCTATCAGAAGCGTCCAATGACAAACAGAACTGAGAATTGAGGCGTTTTTCTTGTTACCTATACTTTGCTGTCCATCTGTCTGTATGTGCGTCTCTCAAGAATATTTTGTCTACATTACGTGGAGATATATATAAAGTTGTAATATTTATGCATATGTAGGTCTATGTTCCCTTAAAAAAATGAAATCTTTTTTACCGTATCTGTATGTAATCCGCCACTAAATCAAATATATAGCCAATATATATATATATATATATATATATATATATATATATATATATATATATATATATATATATATATATATATATATATATATATATATATATATATATATATATAAATATATATATATATATATATATATATATATATATATATATATATATATATATATATATATATATATATATATATATATATATATATATATATATATATATATATATATATATACACATATATGTATACATTACTTATGGGTTGATGGTCTACCATTTTAAGATTCTTAGACTATTTTTAAGCTTAAACTAATAGTTTAGTTTGTTATTTATTTCATAATATGAAATACTACATAAATTATTAAATATGATGGCGAATAAACGGTAACCCTGAAATAGACCTATATTACAGTTTAGGAATTTTAAATGGCCGCCTTTTGAAAGTATCGCGAATTTAAGTTTTGAGTGGTACTAGTCGCCTAGTACCACTCAAGATAGTCGCTATCTTATTTAGTATAGTGGGAAAATTAAATAATTTCAACGTGACCCAAACGCGTTTTCTAAATTTAACCTAATTTCACTAACCGTAATTTGTCTTTTGCATGTTTTGTCTTTCTTATCAAAATATTATGGTCTGGTATGATAATTGAGTCTAGAATTCTTATTGACAATCATAGACCAGATCATTTCAATTGCAAAATCCAGAAAGATATTTTAGATAAAGTATTAGTAAGAGCAATTAGTGCAGTACCTTTGTGCAGGATTTGTAACCCGGATTTTTTTCATAATGAAGACAAAACCCGCTTTTCCAATGAATGACATCGGTATTTGTTTCCCTGACAATAATCTGGAGATGAGTTAGATGGTTTCTTTTTAATCAGTATTTTAATATTCTTCAAATTCATATTGTTCATCTGTGCGGTAGTAAAAATGTATCCAAATACGCCCCCAACCACATTTCGACCTGACCCGCATTATGATGTATGGTAGTGATGTGTCAGACATACCATATCATTAGCGTAGAGAAATAAAAAAAGATTATTATGATCTTATCTAAAACATGTCACGAAAAGAATTTGGTTAATTATCCTGCAGTATTGTATTTTTACACATTTTTTGTAGCTTGGGTACTATATGTACGAGGTTCTTAGCAGTCTCTCGAAGCACTGCCCAATCTTTCCGTTAAGCTCTCTTCTCCTCGGATTTTACTTATTTTATTTTGATTACCGTGTTATTTATGCACCAAACGAGCACTACCATAAGATTTACTGGTAATAATTAGGTACTCGAATGAAATTAAAAATTTAAGATGGAACGCTTGGAACTATAATGTATATACATGTAGATATATACTTAGAATGTGCATGCGTTACTTTGTGTGTTTTATTTTATCTGAGAATATATATATATATAATGATGGATAGTGAAATTTGATAACATCTAGTAGATTTAACATTTAGTTCTCAATATGTCAACTTTGGCTCCGAATCAGTGATATTCGACTGAATCCTTTGATAAACAGAGATTTTCTTCAGTTTAAATTACAGCTCATTATTGCATCGCTCGTTATCGTCCTCATACTATGCTTGGTATTGAGAATACATAAGTACAAATTTAAAGTATACTTCAATTATTTTGAACACTTCAGTAGCACTTCAACTTCGTTAAGTCACAACGCAGCACGCACTGTGCTGCATCGGTTCATTGGCGACCTGTTGCGACGGTGGGCTGAAATAAGCCTACTGCCGGACTTAACGAATTTTTTCCACCGTCTTTGTGTGGTAGGCAGAAAAAGGCCTGCTGTTTTTTGATCCGCACCAGGAGAAAGTACCATGAAGTTGTTGAGCTTAGTTTATTTGCTAGACTAAATAAATCGCTAAAAATAAATAAATCGTCTTGATAATTTAATTTAACGGTCTAAGTTATCATAAATATTGGGAACAGTGCAAGGCGACAGTAACAAAAATTTTAAAGTTCTAGTTTTTCTATAAAAATAATATTATAAGCAATATAATAATAAAATATTAAATCATAATCTATCATTAATATAATTGTTTAACTAATAGTTAAAATTTTACGAGCACTTTAAATAAATTAAACACAAATTATGTATTTATCATAACAACAAATATTTTTTATAATACAACACAAGATGTACAAAATTGTGACGATACGCAGGAATAATCCGCCTTATATATACATGGTAGTACCACACAGACCAGGTGACACAGACTTACAGTTGGTAAGCTAAATCTAAATTGGACCACAATGCACATAGAGTACGACAACTTTTAACGGGAATTTCATATTATTAAAACTTTTTAATTGATATTAATACATTAAAAGAGCAAATTATCTTAATATTATATAAATGTAATCCTAAGTTTGTTAAAGAAAAGAGTAATATATATTAAACGATAATTATTGGTAGGTAAAGTTGGATAGGCATGATATAGTACGAATAATTTAAGTTTGACCTAATTTACTCTACTTTTGTTCAGCTGTAATCACGCGTATAAAGACCGTCGCATTTATAAAATACTAGCGAACCGTACGCGGCTTCGGCCGATTGATCTCAGATTAACTCTATAATATGCATGCATTGTGCACATAAGTTGCGATTTTTCCTTTCGAATTACTATGTCTATAAAAAATAACACAAAAATTTTATATCGTTTGTGGGTGTTTTAGCAGCGTGTAAATAATTATATATATGAACTTGAAAAGTAGGTACTCACACACAATAAGTTTGTAAAAATACTTAGAATTAAAGAAAACATAAAAATTTGAACCCGCGCCTCATGGAATCCGTCCAAGCGCTTTGACCACTAAGCCATACGTTCTTCATCACGCTGCGTCGGAATTACTATATGCTTTTTATAACGTATTTCGTTAGCATCACTGTAGGGAGACTTTTAAAAATTTCCACAACTCAAACATTATTGCAATGAACATTCATTTGGCAAGAGAGAATGCTATTTTTATTAAATATTTTATTGATTAATCTACACTAATGAATGGGAATGGGGAATGCTATTTTTATTAAATATTTAATTGATTTTTAAATGTTAAGATGTAAAATAAAAAAATTCTAACCTTAATGTGTATTAAAACTTTAAAAAATCAATTAAATAAGTTTGTAATTATATTTTTACGTGTTCCGTAACAATTTTTTTTAATTTCAATAAAACCTTCTCTGGACTATAATAGATATAATAGAAAGGAAATAGCGAAATTGTTCCATCCGTTCAAGCTTGATGCGATGACCAATTGATAAAGAGATTTATATATACACATATATATATATATATATATATATATATATATATATATATATATATATATATATATATATATATATATATATATATATATATATATATATATATATATATATATATATATATATATATATATATACATATATATATATATATATATATATATATATATATATATATATATATATATATATATATATATATATATATATATATACTCAAGTTACTCAATTTACTCACTCTACATTAATTAGAAACATTTTTAATTTTATGTTTTGGCTTGGTATATCTTATGTAAGTATATATACCATGACTCCAATAGTTTATTTAGTCAACATAACTTTAACCAGTAACTCCAATAGTTTATTTAGTCAACATAACTTTAAAATAAACCAATAAAAAACCTATAAAAAACATAAAATTCATTTGGAATTATCTCTAGTGGCTCTACATTAAGCGTACGTTGAGGTCACTTACCCCTCTCCATGAAAATACAAAGACAAATACTGGCAAAGCTATGAGTTGTTGCAGAGATTTCAAAGTAATATGGCGCTTAGAGCATGCTCTTACTCTGCAAACTGACCATAAATCATAATCCAGCTGATTACGAGCGAGACTAGATGACGGTCTTCATTCCTGATGGAGTTTGAAACGTTCATTTTCAACTACGCTTGGGTGAATCGAGCTTATTGATCCGGTGCTGAGTCTTGTTCAAAGGACTATTCTTAGTTTTGCAACATGATTTAATTGAGAGGCCTAACCATCTGGTCAAAAAAATGTAATATTTTGCTTTTGGACAGTTCAAATTCATTTAGGCCATGAAATTCGTCAGAGCCTCCAACCTATTTATGCTTCATAGGTTAGGTCCAGTTATACACTTAAAACACTGTATGTGCTTTTAGCAATTTTCATATATGTCTATAAATATATTACTAATGTAACGTACTAATGTAAACTATATAATTATCCGATGCGGTTTTGCTCCAAATGCACTTGATTAGGAATAAAAATATCTGACAATTATGTTGCAGTAACAATTTTGCTCATTTCCAATTATAAGAGTGTTTACATATCTCAACTAAAACACCTGTTTAATGGCCAAAAATTGCACTATTTAAGTTCAGCGCTGTTTGCCACAATAAAATGTTGACAAGGCAATAAGCTAAGACTACCAAAACCTCCAACCAGGTGTAAACATTTTAAAACAGTTTTGTTTCCGATTTTGTACTAGCTTACAATATAAAAAAATGTATGTTTTTCACTTAACACTAATAATACCATTAAAAGATTTTGTTAAACAACATAAGGAAGCTAGTCTCATTTAATTTTGATGCGCGCATATTATATAGACTATCACAAAAACCGCACAAGCTGAACCCGTTATCCTGAGATTAGCGCCCTTAAACAAACAAACTCAACTTCATAATATTAGTATAGATATTCAACGTAACCGATATACTATTGGTTAAATTTCTGGCTGATGTTATAAATAAAGAAGTGCGAGTCATACTCCCGCACCGAAGGTTCCATACTAATTTCATGATTGTAGGTCAACGGAAAATAGAACCTGTAAAGTTAACAAATTTAAATTTGCAGTTATGCTCTGTATAAAATGAACTATACATATAAAAAGTTTATTGTTTTCTATGTTTCAAGGGACTACCGACCTGGATATTTAATAATACTTTCAGCTTGATATTTTGACAGACAGACAGAGGTACAAAGTAATCTAAGGTTACCAAAACTGTAACTTTCCTTTATATATATGTACAGAATTCTATAAAAAATAGCTCACCAAAAAAAATAACAAATATATTTCACCTTTTCACCATTCTGCTGTATCTGTTTTAGTTTAATATTTATTATCTAGCCTAGATTAAGTGACGGTCCATATCACCTTATTATAAATAGTTGTAAATATTTCACATAAGGTGTTACAGAAAGGATACTTACAATGAGAAAACGAGGTCACTTATTTTTCTAGTTTAGTTATTGTTAAAGTTATGTTGACTAAATAAACTATTGGAGTCATGGTATATATACTTACATAAGATATACCAAGCCAAAACATAAAATTAAAAATGTTTCTAATTAATGTAGAGTGAGTAAATTGAGTAACTTGAGTATATATATATATATATATATATATATATATATATATATATATATATATATATATATATATATATATATATATACATATATATATATATATATATATATATATATATATATATATATATATATATATATATATATATATATATATATATATATATATAATATATATATATATATATATATATATATATATATATATATATACTCAAGTTACTCAATTTACTCACTCTACATTAATTAGAAACATTTTTAATTTTATGTTTTGGCTTGGTATATCTTATGTAAGTATATATACCATGACTCCAATAGTTTATTTAGTCAACATAACTTTAACAATAACTAAACTAGAAAAATAAGTGACCTCGTTTTCTCATTGTAAGTATCCTTTCTGTAACATCTAATGTGAAATATTTACAACTATTTATAATAAGGTGATATGGACCGTCACTTAATCTAGGCTAGATAATAAATATTAAACTAAAACATATAAATAAGAATGGTGAAAAGGTGAAATATATTTTGTTATTTTTTTTGGTGAGCTAGTTTTTTTAGAATTCTGTACATATATATAAAGGAAAGTTACAGTTTTGGTAACCTTAGATTACTTTGTACCTCTGTCTGTCTGTCAAAATATCAAGCTGAAAGTATTATTAAATATCCAGGTCGGTAGTCCCTTGAAACATAGAAAACAATAAACTTTTTATATGTATAGTTCATTTTATACAGAGCATAACTGCAAATTTAAATTTGTTAACTTTACAGGTTCTATTTTCCGTTGACCTACAATCATGAAATTAGTATGGAACCTTCGGTGCGGGAGTATGACTCGCACTTCTTTATTTATAACATCAGCCAGAAATTTAACCAATAGTATATCGGTTACGTTGAATATCTATACTAATATTATGAAGTTGAGTTTGTTTGTTTAAGGGCGCTAATCTCAGGAATAACGGGTTCAGCTTGTGCGGTTTTTGTGATAGTCTATATAATATGCGCGCATCAAAATTAAATGAGACTAGCTTCCTTATGTTGTTTAACAAAATCTTTTAATGGTATTATTAGTGTTAAGTGAAAAACATACATTTTTTTTATATTGTAAGCTAGTCCAAAATCGGAAACAAAACTGTTTAAAATGTTTACACCTGTTTGGAGGTTTTGGTAGTCTTAGCTTATTGCCTTGTCAACATTTTATTGTGGCAAACAGCGCTGAACTTAAATAGTGCAATTTTTGGCCATTAAACAGGTGTTTTAGTTGAGATATGTAAACACTCTTATAATTGGAAATGAGCAAAATTGTTACTGCAACATAATTGTAAGATATTTTTATTCCTAATCAAGTGCATTTGGAGCAAAACCGCATCGGATAATTATATAGTTTACATTAGTACGTTACATTAGTAATATATTTATAGACATATATGAAAATTGCTAAAAGCACATACAGTGTTTTAAGTGTATAACTGGACCTAACCTATGAAGCATAAATAGGTTGGAGGCTCTGACGAATTTCATGGCCTAAATGAATTTGAACTGTCCAAAAGCAAAATATTACATTTTTTTGACCAGATGGTTAGGCCTCTCAATTAAATCATGTTGCAAAACTAAGAATAGTCCTTTGAACAAGACTCAGCACCGGATCAATAAGCTCGATTCACCCAAGCGTAGTTGAAAATGAACGTTTCAAACTCCATCAGGAATGAAGACCGTCATCTAGTCTCGCTCGTAATCAGCTAAATTATGATTTATGGTCAGTTTGCAGAGTAAGAGCATGCTCTAAGCGCCATATTACTTTGAAATCTCTGCAACAACTCATAGCTTTGCCAGTATTTGTCTTTGTATTTTCATGGAGAGGGGTAAGTGACCTCAACGTACGCTTAATGTAGAGCCACTAGAGATAATTCCAAATGAATTTTATGTTTTTTATAGGTTTTTTATTGGTTTATAGGTTGTGTAATAATTTTTCTTGTCAAAAAATCTTACAATCTTCTCAATAACCGAAATATGAGGGCACTATCGCTCGTATTCGAATAATTGAAATATCATTTTATTGGATTTATCTTTCAATTTAAATATATTGTTTTATAGTATGGTCCATGTGTTAAAAGTAAAACAAATAATATTTACTTTTGATATATTAACTAATTATTTGAGATGTTCCGATCAAGCCAATTATTTGTAAAGCATTGGAAAATAGTATTCACTGTTCATGTACAATGATAACGTAAAGACTCAAGATCAACAGACCTGAAAATTGGTGTCACTCGATACATGAGAGGATTGAACTTGACAACTAGTCACTACCAATGTGAGAAAAGTTACACCAAAATATGGCCTTCTGGGTAAATTACATTTCATATCTAATGGAATCATCTTTCTGGAATATACATACATACATATAAATCTATTTGAAGATTGCTTTTTCAACTCAACTGAAAATCTTATATAAAGTTTCAGAAATTTTACGATCATTAAAAAACATATTATGAAAATGAATGACGTACTGCTGAAAATTTTTTTGAAAAAGAGATTCAACATCAAGCGTAACAAAGTCTTCCCTTTGACTATCTTATTTGATCTACGATATAGCCAATATTTTTTGGGATAATATATTTGGTCATCATTACATTTAAATTCATGTTAGAATAATTGAAAAATCCGATGACGAGAGCGATAGAAGAGGATATGGTCTCAGAGTACATCCATTGACAAAGGCGTATATATCGGAAATTTTTAGTACAGCTACCAAAAATTTGCATCAAGAAATATAATAAAGTATTCATGATCACAATTCTTCAATGTACAGTGTTAATAGTGAGCGGCTATGTATACATATCTAAACAAAAATCGATCGTTGACGTCACGTATATATTTTTTTTAAGTCATTTTAAAAATTGATTGCTAAACGAAAAGTTGCTTTGTGTTCCATTTAAAAATTTGTACGAATATACTTAATAATAATAAAATAAAATATTATAACCAACTAAAATTTGTATTTAACTAATATATTTTATTGAAAAATAAACAAAGTGAGAAGCCGGATGGTTGGCGTTCTTGGCAAACTATTCGCCGACTACGACAGAGGCCGGACAGTCAGCTTTACAAATTAGTCCGAACGTCTCTACTAATTATATTTATCCTTGAATATAAATTACTCAGAAGTTTATAATTTATAGATGAATTTTTCTACGTTAATACAACGGTTGTAATGCAGTTGGTGGAAACATTGCTGCAATATTATCACATTCCAACATTTGCATTCAAATTAAAAACATTCAACATAATATTTATTTTTCTATAATTTTGATTTCACGCTTTAGCAGGCAAATAAAGAGCAACTTAATATTAAAAAGCAGTGTAAGAAAAGCTTTTTAACTTTCACATTCTTTATAGACAAAGTGCGGAGCTTGACACCCTTTATTTTAGATTTTTATATATCAGCATAAATCTTATTTGTTGCACCACATTTGCTAAGGTGTTTGCTGCACACCATCATATTGGTAAATGCGGGAAATTGTTTGAAGCATTTTGTTTTTCTAAACGTTAAAGGACACTTATCATAATAAAAAAGTGAAAACAGTTTTCAAATCACTTGATCCGTTTCTGAGATTATCGTGCACAAAAGCATAGACAAGAATTTTAAAAGTTATTCATTTGATCTCTATTACTTTGATACATGCTCTCAATGGTAGCTTCTTTGACATGGCTTTCATGCAGAGACAGCGATCAGTTACATTTCGATTCTCTTACACGGTAAACATTAACGGGTATATATTTTACACATACATACATATTTATTCTGATATATGCTTTTGTTGTTATACGTGTAATATATAGATAGTCGTTAATATGTGACAATGAGATTCTGTCATATTAATTTGTTGGCTATTCAACCGTAATTTATTAAATGGTTGATAACTAACAATTACATTAAATGGTTGATTTACACAATTATAATATGTTTTATTGTGTAAGCTTGGCATATAACTTATGGTTACGAGTAACCTTTATTTGTTGAATCACTTAAAAATATAACAGGGGAGAGCGGAGCTAGTACTAATAAATTTTATATTATTGTTTATATTTTTAGTAATGATCATCGTTTTAATTTTTTTTTATTTTAGAATGCTTTTGTTTTAGTATTAGCAACAAAAAATATTTGATAATGCTTCCAGAAAAGGGATCAAAAAAATAATTTGTTAATTCATGCCCCTCGTGTGTAAACAGATCAGTAGTTTTCATAATAAATAACTACAATATTATAATATATTGTAGACCTGTCTTAGATGGTACCTTAGAACTTGGAACAGATAAAATCCAATTGCTTTAACAAGCCTTTGCCAGCTTTTCGATTTCTTTTCCAAGGTTCTGGAATGTTTTCTATTTGATATTGAAGAGCAAGCTCATATGCTAACTTCTTGCTATCATTAGGCTGAAATTCAAAACATTAAAACATTTTATTAAATTTGAGATAGATTAGTTTTTTTATAATCCACTTAAAAAGACGTTTCCTTTTTTTTATTTTACCTATTTAAGCTAATTTAAAAGAGTGTTGGTATCTTGGAAAAAGCGTGCAGGTTTTAATTCATAATCCTAGTAGTACTTACTGTTATTGATAGCTTATAGTGCGCCAGTGTTCAGAGATTTTAAACATATTTTGTATTTTTTTTAAAGAAGTAGTAGTATCTATTCTTCGCCTTCCACCCTTAACGCCGCACGAACTTAACGCCGCCCGCTCAAATCATTCGCCTCTGATAGAATAAACTCAAAATCATCACGCTTATATAAAACACTGTCACATCTGTAGTAGTATATAAAAAGTAAAAAAAAATATAACAGTCCATAATTGATAACATATGCCAATATCTAATATACCTACCATATATAAAATTTAAAAGGATAATTTCTAAAAACAAAAATTTGAAAATCAATTATATTATATTTTATATTTATATAATTATATTTTTGTATTTTAACCGAAAAATTTAAAAGAGACTATAGCCCAATTTTTATATTTTCATTATGAATGCTAATAAAAATTATATATAAATAATAAGTAATAAGTATTGTATAGCTGTGATTTTTTCTATTGCAAATATATTTCAAAACCTGAGAAATGTATATTTTAATGTTGAATGTTGAATGGAATAGTTTTGATAGACGTGTTATGTATGAAAACGTTGACAACACGAAACAACATGCTACTAATTTTTTGTCTATTTTTGTGTACCGGTTTATTCCGTGTTTTATATAAGCAATTTTAAATATCGCAACAATGGGTAACGAGTCTACTTGTTGTCACGTAACAAAATGATTGTAATGAATTTTGTACGTATGTAGAACAAATAAAATTATATATATATATATATATATATATATATATATATATATATATATATATATATATATATATATATATATATATATATATAAAAGTATATACTACTGCCAAAACATATGAGAACTCATATTTCGTGTGGTAAATCTACTATGATGACCCACATAATATTTTATTTACTTGACCAATATATTTTTATTACTAACTTCCCCGTATATTCTTTTTTGTTCGTAATTTGGTTCTTATTCATATTGTTTATTATTTTTTCAATAAATTTTTTTAGAGAAGAAAATATAATACTAGAAGTACTATCTTAGAAGTACTTCTGTTAAAGTCCTTCAATATTCTATCGTACCGCAACATCTTTGTGTAGATATATTTAATTTATATTAGGAGATGTATACTATAAATGAAATGAAAAGAAGTTATAAACATCGACAAGAAAGCTCAAATGCACTTCAAGTTGTGTCTAAGACTTATTAATATTATCACAATAAAGGTTTTTATATCATTGTATATCATTATAAAAAGCTTATGCTAAATAAGCTTCTTACAATGCACTCGAACGTACGTTTTTCACGAATGATTGAGTAGCGAGTAGACAAGTGTTTTTACTATATTATATTTTTTTTATCATTTTATACAATTAAATATAAAGTAAAATCAGGGTAAATATTGATTACTTAATATAGTATAAAGAGGAAAACTGGGTGGGTTTTAACGAGGGTACGAATTAACCAGCTTATTTCCGGCAAACGTGAAGTGTTAGATTATGCCACAACACAGCCGAATCTATCCTAACTTGTTATTTGCCAGTCGGTCGTTGCGATTATTAGTCTATTCAATTTGTTAATTTTCTTGCAAGTAGTATATAGTATTAGCCGAGTAGTTTTGTATAATAATTAATAATTTCATAGAGATACAAAAAAATATTTTTTATTTTTTTTAAAGTGTTAAATCCATACTAAGGATAGAAAAATCATGCATAATCACGCTTGGCTTAGTAGTCAGAACGCTTGGACGGTTTCCATTAGGCGCGGGTTCAAATCTCACTGCGTTAAAAAAATGCGTTATAATTGTTTTTAATGTCTTCTTTAAGTATTTTTACAAAAAATAAGTACGACGGGGTCCACGTGTCAAGACATTTTAGCACTAGCAGCTAAAGCAGTTCTGGAAATAAAAATACAAAATTAAGTGAAGTTGCTAAATACTATTATTTGGGTTGTCCGGCAAGTTCGTGTCGATATTCGGCTTGTAACGTGAGAGACCTGGCTGAGTATATCTCAATTAATGATAATAAATGACATGAGTACTACTATATATTTTAAAAGACATATAGCTTCAACTTGTATTTTAAAAAAGTTTGGTTACGATTCGTTATTTTTTACGAACTGGCACGGATGACTGTTTAACTTAGGATACAGTTTAAATAAAAAAAATGAAACTTTTGTTAAAGTAATTTACTAAAAACCGTCCGATGCTTTCAGAATATTCCGGGAAAATCCCCAGCATACCCTGGAAGTTGACTGTTTTATTTTATGGATATGCAAAGCATAAAGAAAAAAAACGTATGTGAATGATTAAATTCCATTTATAATTAACAAAAAATATAGAACAAAAAAGGCATGGATGTAAAGTCTGCAGTCTGAAGACATGACTTTTGATAATATAAAGAAAAAATACTACTACAAAATATATAATATATATAATAAATACTACTAAAATACTAGCCTCACATGTGGAGTATGTAATGACTTTTTTTAATTTTAATAGTTATATTTCTAAAACCATCGTCCTAACTATAATAGTTTTTATAACTATAATACCATAGCTAATTATCTAAAGAATGCAATGAAGAACAAAACACAATATTGATCATAATTGAAAATATAATCAATAATACAAATTTTGTTAGTACCAGCCCCGCTCTCCAAAAAGTAAACTTATAAACTAAAAAAAAGAAACAAAAAATGGTGCTATACATTTTTTTAAGACCACGTTTACATATTATTTATTGTCACTCAATACCTTTTAATGTTTTCTATTTATAATGAAATCTATGCATATGTGTTATAACAACGTTAAAACAATAGATATGTATCGATTTTTCTTCACGGTTTTCTTTTGTTTTATAGAAGACAATGTTACCCATCAGATTTTATCCTAAGTTGGCTGGAAGCAACTACAATTCTATCGCTGAATAAGCATCTAGATGCTTTTGTAACAATAGTACGAGCGAATAGTACAATATTATATACCATAATATTTATATTATGTACAGAATTATTAAATAAAAATTGTACGCGTTAATTATATATTTTTTACATCAACAAACAGATCCTACTGATTACAATTCGGAAATCACCTACACCTATTGAGTATGAAGAAGATGTTCTGTTTGATGAGTATTGAACCAACAACTTTTGATTGGAGTGAACGTTTATCATCTGGAGTTGTCACAATTATTGTACAGTTACTAATACAAACAAAGTAGACATACGCAGAAAGTCAATGTCAAATAATTCTATTCGAAATATAAAGATACAAGCTTCATTTATGACCGTCGGAAAATTAGTGCCTCAAACCTGAGACTGACTGACTGACCTGACTCTTCTCTTGTTTCTCTTTTTTAAATTGGTAATTTACAAATATTCATTATTGACAATGATCTTTGAATTAGAATGTATCGAGCATTTCGTTCCCAAGGTGCATTATCATTTATAAAATCATCAATCAGGTAATCACACAAATGTATTTTCTGTAGATATAAAATCTACAAAAAACTTTATCTTCAATCTTAAGAAATTTCTTATTCGTATCCTATATACAATCTAACATATGTTAGTGTATTATATATACTCTGATACTGAAGTGCAAAATATGATATTTTATATACAAAAAAAGAGAGCGTTGTGGCGTAATATCAAAATTAATAATTAAATATATGCCAAAATTGGACGGAAAATGTGGCCCGAGTGTTGTAACACTAGGTTCTATATGTCTACTCTGCTATATGCTGAAAAAGCTTTATATTTATTTTATTTTATTTATATACCAAAAACGCAGTCACTTATTAATTTTAGTACATAAATTTATAATATAGCGCTTCCGTTTCTGAGTGTCTGAAAGACAATTTGCAGTTGTAACTACTGGCCGTAGGAAGCTGAAAACTGGCGTGTAGATGAGATTTTCACATTTACAGGATAGACAAAGGACATACCTTAAGTAATTTCTAACGAAACAAGAAATAGCGATATTGTACGTTTTAAAGTCCACGTTAAAGAAGTTCGTTCCTCTATAGGTATAGAATAGCTCGTATATTGTAAAGTGCTTTATGTTTATTTATACTCTAAGATACTACTTACATTTCAGAAAGTAAAAAAGATATCAATTCTATTAAATTTACTCATTCAAGACTTACAAATAAATAAAAATGGCACCATGAGTGCCTAAGTGCAAATAAAAATGTATTTTTTAAAATTTTGTTTGGACGATGCGATTTTGAAATGCTTCACCATTTAGAAACTAGACGATGACTTTGATTCATTCAATAAAAAAATTATACTAACTGTCTACCATGTACAATAATAATAATGATAACAATAAAAATATCCAACTAAGTAACATGACGTCTTTTTTTGCTCACGCCTGAACCCGCACATAGCAGGGTAGGCATATAAAAACTAGTGTTAAGACACGTCTTTGCCCACTTTCTGCCTTTCGAGACATTGCGTGTAGTGTGGTGGAACTCAACTCTACGCTTTTGTCTTTACCAAAGCGAATAAAATATTCATTCTCCCCGAGTGGGAATTGAACTCATAAGCCGTCGCGTTTACAGGTAGACACTGTTCCTCTGCGCCACAGCGGCATAATATAACTAACATACATAATTGCTTCATAATGAAAATATATTATTATCATAGGAACCAGGCTTGAAGACAAATTTTGAGGCGAATCGAATCGTGGCAAGATATAACCAGCTTGCCACAAGAAAAAGTGAGAAAATTTGTCTATATTAATTTAATAATTAACATAGTAAACATTTTTAAAGTGAACAAAGAGTCAGAGAATCAGAGAGAGAAAACTTTAACTACTGATCTACTGTAAGATAATTAATAAACTTATCTTTTTGCACTTAAAAATATATACTTTAGAAGCGGAATTGAGGTTCAATAAACTTGTAGGTATAAAATTAAAAACCAGAATCTCCAATATGCTGTCAATTTAGCTAAATATATTGAAGACAACCGGACGGACAACTTTGACAAATTGGTTGTTAGCACAGCATGCGGTAGACGATTGGTTTCTAGCCGACCACCGTCTAAGAGATTACTGGAATCCCCTTTATTGGCAGCCCTCCGGTCAATTACGGCAGAAAGCGGCGATAGTAGAGTCATCACTATCTCGTACAAGGAGCGGATCCCGTGTCACAATCTCTCGCAGGTAACCATGGCCTACACCACAAGCGCCAGGGAAAGGTCCTGTAAAGTTCTGTAAGACTTGACATTTGACATGACCCTGCGAGACGCCCAGGCTATGCACATTTCTAACGCTTGCTGGGCCGTCTCTTCGAGGCTTCGATGCAGTCGCAGTGGTGTCAGCGAGTGTCGGGTTACCTCCCAGTCATCTAACATTGGCATCTCACAAAGCATCCATGTGGATGCTCGTCCGTACCTGTATAGTATGGAAGGTTAGAATGCCATGACGCCTCGCTAACTAATGTCGGTATCATCTTCTGGCTAGAGTATGCTGTTACCAGCCAGGGTTCCCAATTTTCGATTGACGAATTCCGATCCCCTCCTTGGGTCGTGTTGATAGTGCCGGTTGCACAGACGCTAGGCACTGACGCCGAAGATAGATTGACGCTAGAGCTATTATATTCAGGTCCTAAGGCAGCACGCACATAACCTGATGCGTGATGGATGATGGAAAATGACATTTGCCGGTTCAGCGCGCCCGTCCTATGTCCGTGTCGTATCTTATGTATACAATTGGTCTAATATTACGAGATTATGATAAAAAAAAACACACATTTTGAACATATTTTTTAATTTTAATTATATAATATATTATAAATTATAAAATAAAATTGTCTTAGAATTTATAGAAGATTCTAAGACAATTTTGTTGTTATTGTTCAATTTAAATAATTTTTATATTTCATATACCAAAGCGTAGTGAAGCCAATGGCGCTGCTGCAATTCCCAGTACTGATATAATTTAATGAACAAAGAAAAATTTCCAGGGATATAAAAGCGTGCAACGTGAAATTAATATTTATATGCATTTAAATGGTACACAATGGCAATACGTATGTAGAGACAGGAATTATGAAAGATTGTACGTTCTACACTACTGACCGTGTTGCGCCGGATGTTGCGGAGAGATGTGACATATGGTTATATTAACCAGACGGTCTGTGTTTTAATTTGTAGATATCAACAACTATTGTCAATTGGTCTAAATAATGATATAGGAATATGTCCAATTTGTTAACTAAACTACTAACTAATAAAAATTTTGATGCCGAAAATGATAAATTTTGATCATAGAGTAATTGGACGCATCTTTTTAAATGTAAGTGAGAGTAATGATGATAAGTCCCATCATTAAAGGATGTGTGGAAGGAAATGTGTGTATATCTTGTGTGTATATCCATCATTGAAGGAAATGTGTGTATATCTTATAAAAAGCCTGTTAATTTGTCTTGAGAATGTCTACCTCAAGAATGAAGTTATGTATCATTAGATTATCTATCTATATCCCACAAGAAAATAATGAAAGATTTTTGGGGAAAAAATATACATTTAGTTTTTCAAAGGCGCTCCGTCCTCTCTTCGCTGGGGATAAAGCGTGAATCTAAAAAATACGTAATTTATAAATTTAAGGAATCTATTAAGTTACAGTTAATATTTTATATACAAATAATTATAAAACTTCGTATACCGAATGAGAAATTAAAAATATGTGAAATTGAAAAAGTTACACATGAGATAAAATTAAATTTGACTTAATTTTGCTAAAGGAATAAATATTGTGGTTCAGTACCCGAGTTCGTAAAATATGAATGAGGTTTTTCAATGTTTCGCCACTTAATTAATAATATAATTAGAAAAGTATAAAATGGTATCTTATTTAAAGGCGTTTTGTATATCATTTACTTTTTAATTATTTTATTTTTATATTAATACGGCATTTTGCTACGGCACGTAAAATCATAACCCTTCGTCTGGTGGAGCGGCGGGTCGAAATGCGCCCCCAACGACATTTCCGGCATTGTGTGGCATATTTTATATTTTATTTTTTTTATGCTTGCCATCTTTGAATATATTGAACAAATGTTACGTCACAATATTAGATGGTGGAGCGCGCGCTCTGTGCAGCGTTGGGTCACCGCCGGCTTATTTTGACGGTGGATCAAAATAAGCCTACTGCTGCACATAAAGGATGTTTATCACGGCCAGTGCGTGGCCGTGTAAAAACGACTTGCCGTGTTTTGATAGAAAATACAACAATTTTGACCACAACCTTAAATATATATTTGTTTGTATCTAGATCTCACAAGTATCTGAGATAATCGTTCCGCACCAGCTAGAGGGACATAATTTTGATTCGTCCACACCAGAGCAAAGTACCGCGGCAGGCGGTAAAGGTTCGGTGTTGTAGTGTGAAATTACGTTTTTTTTATCATTAAACATATTGCAGAGTAGCCAGTGATAACCTAATGTCACGACATTTTGCTTTTTTCTTTGCGCTAGAATTTGAGACAAAGCGTGTTGTATGGTGGCACTTGTAAACAATTTTGTTTATAAATTTAACAAGTTACTGCTCTCTTTATTACTAAGGTTTTCGACCCATTTAAAATATGAATTATACTAGATGTTCACTAGGCCCAATTGACCACCAACATGTATGTATGTATGTTTGTTGCAAAAGGAGCATTAAAATAAACAATTCATATATATCCAGGACCAAAATAACTTTGGAACCGTATTCGTTATAAATTGTGTTATTGTAAGTGACATAGAAGGAATAAGGTGTCATGATAGTGGTTCTCCACGTTTCGCTCATTTAAAAATATCTTTACAACGGAACATGTTTATAACTAGCTTGTACCTACGGCTGGATCGCCGTGGTCAACTGAAAATAACTTAGATTTATATTTGTCACTTGATACATTCTAAGTGCCCGAGGCAACTTTAGTGTAACAACGTTACGAGGTGGGTCTCAACGAAAAACGTTTTGGATAGTCAATTTATCGAAAAAAAGTATAGGCTATATTACACTAAGTTAATCGTCTTAATGTAACCCTGGGTGGGTTACATTAAGACGATTAACTTAGTGTAATGTAGCCTATACTTTTTCTCGATATATAGACTATCCAAAACAACTCTTCCATTCGAACCTTAACTTACTATTACCTGAAGTTAGCGCGTTCAACTAAATAAATTATTTAGTTTTGTAATATTAGTATTTATGGTAATGGCAGGTATGGTATTAAGGTATTGGCAGTTATTAAAACCTATTAAAATTTATACGTAAAATTCTGTTCTGTTCTGTACTGCAGTAATGGCGTTTCGAGCGTGCCAGTTGAGCACAATTCACTTCGCCAATGTCACGTTTTATATACGTAAAATTAATGCAGATAATTCTTGGATTAATAAACAAACAAAACAATCGCTATGAGTCTTATGTCAAACTGCAATAATGTACTGTGTCAGTTTTAGAATTATTTTTTTTCTTGTTTTCTAAGCAAAGGCAACCAACTAAATCACGTTCAATAATGCATGTGCTTGCTTATTGTCCATGCAACGTGTCTGTGACTGTCAGGGACACACGGCCCAAAATTTTGAATAAAGGGGATAAAAATTCAACAGTATCGATCCGCTGTAGGTAAGAACTGTTTTTTTAAATCCTGTATGGTAGTTACAAATATTTTGTAAAACTGATTAAATATGCTATTATATATAAACATTTTCCTAAAAGACAGCATGATAACCTATGTCCAACAAAATTATCTGCTTGAAATTTCGTAGGATAAGAAATTAATGAATGTATCTTACTTTTAATCTCAGAGAATAGTGGTATACAGAGTCAACTACTTAAAATACTGCTTAATTTTAAAAAATCTACTGTTGAAGTACAAAGTACACTGAACTGTTGACGAGCTTTATGGCGACAAAGTTCTGTCGGATAAATCACGCAGAGACTGATTTTGATTCTCCAAAAATAATGACATTGAACTTGTAGATCAATCAAAGCTTAAAGATTAATTATAGACGAAACAATTAGGAATTGCTTCACCAAGATTTCACACATCACTAGAAAATATTCTAAAAGTTTCAAAGCGATATGACTAAAAGCGAAGACTTTGGATGCTATATAAATTAAAAGCCGATTTTTGCGAGCCGAGCCGAGCCGAGTTTTGCGTATAAACTACTAACTGCTTCGACGGCAGATGTAAAAATATTTTTTTTCACAGTATTATCACTGGCGATGATATTGATTCATGATTTTCACTATAATCTAGTGTGCAGAAATTCATGCGGTTATATCGGCAAAACCAAAATTAATATACATAGTTCTAAATTAGCCTTAGTGGCTCTGCAGCACAGCATCTGACTGTAAACTCGAGGCTTGTAGGTTCGATTCTCGGGGAGAATGAAGGGTGGGGAGAGAACTGTGGGAGAATGAACTATTATATTGCCTCGCTCTAGTAACAAGACAAAGCACGTCGTTGAGTTCAGACCCTGAACGCGCAATGTCTCAAAATTAGATGGAAAGTGGAGAACGTAGTATCTTAGCACCAGATCCCTTCTGTCTACCCTGCTATGTGGGAAATAGCACGAAGCTTATTTATTTACTTCTAAATAGTGAAAAAGTCCCTGAAAACGCTTATATAAAAAGCTCTGCCCCACCCGCTTTGTTCACCAGACATGGCTTCTTCCGTATTTGACCACTTTCTATTCAAGGCTTAGGCATGGAATAGCATGGCTTCTGTTCAACCAAGCGTCTATGTCGATACTTGGCTGAACAGAACTTCAATTTTCTCCTAAGATATTGAAAAATGGTTCCATCTTAGTATCGCCTCTAAAGAATCAGATTTATGTCATTGTCATATGCCATTAATTTACTATAAGAAAGATGGAATAAAGTATGTATGTTTGAATGAGGTTTATTCGCGAGTACTCGCAAGTTTATATTTTATGAAAAATACAGGCCAAATTCAAAGTCCTATTATTTAATATACTTAAATGATATGCACAATTATAATAAGTTATTTTCACATAAATTACTATTGAGTAATTGGTATTATATCATTAAATTTATGAAAATATTACCACTATGTGGAGAAGTAAAGATTAAAAAATGTTAATTATAAACAAAAACAATCGGTTGTATTCAATTTTGCCAAAGCAGCTTTCTGCTGCAAAGACTTGAATTTTAAATCTGCGGTCACTGATGTTTATGATTTTATATAACTGCGTTCATTTATCAATACTGAAACAGTAATTTTACATTCTATTTACAATAATATGAAAATTAATGGACTTCAATAATATAATAAAACTGAAGAGTTGAACCATAGCTGATTTCATCTGCGGCCAGACTTACATCGTGCATATAAAATTACTTGTGGAAGCTTCTCATTTTTCAATGTATTCACATTCTTCATATCTGATGGGCGGCGTGTTCATAAAGTCGATTGTTCTGTTCAAAAGAATATATATATATATATATATATATATATATATATTATATATATATATATATATATATATATATATATATATATATATATATATATATATATATTATATATATATATATATATATATATATATATATATATATATATATACATGTGTGTGTGTGTGTGTCTCTATTTCCCTTGGTCATCGGATCACGCATGGACTAATTGAACTACTGGCTAATTCTTGTTTAACACAAGAATATAACCATATATAACAATTTGTGCAAACAAAACATTAACAATAACATTTATTTGTGTATTTGATTTCATACAAAAGGAATGCATTAGAAAGACGTACAATCATGAAATTTGTACGGAACCCTCGGTGCGTGAGTATCACTCACAATTGGCAGATGTTAATTTAAATTGACAAATTATAAATTGCAAACTCAAAGGGAGAAAATAAATATATTAGATATGTATATGTATTTAAAACAAATACAAAAACGTTTAGAAATGTTTGTAATTTTAAATTAAGTGTTTTTTAAGTGCACATAATTATTTACACGCCTAATCACAATAAAAGTTTTAAATTTTTCAGTCTCTTTTTGCCATTCCTAGCTAATCTCCGGAACTGATGAATTGCTGTCAGCAGAAGATAGCAGATGTTGTGGAGCAATAGGCTACCTTTAATCTAAAATTTCCACAGGATTTAAGTTTATTTTCCATTTATATACATAATTTTTTTTATTATTGTGTGTTATTAATTGATTTGAAAGGAAATAAATAACGTATTTATATATATATATATATATATATATATATATATATATATATATATATATATATATATATATATATATATATATATATATATATATATATATATATATATATATAGAGTAAAATAAAGTATATATATAGAGTAAAATCGAGATCAAGCGGGCGAAGCCACAAACGGGTCTCTAGTTAGTCGCTAGTTCGCTCACGACCAATAAGCTTTCCTTAAAAATCCTAATTGTGACGTTTGACCTATAATTGAACTCACAAAGCGGCGACGAGACTCATCTGACATAAAAAAAAGCTGTGATGAGTGAAAAATATGAATTGAAAAAAAAAATACCTTCTAAGTCAAAACTATCTGAGTAACTAGTGTGTGTGTCAATCAAAACATACAAGCATTCATGCTCCGTTTTCCTATTGAATGGAATTCGTTGCGTAATCAAAACCTATTAGGTATGTACAAATTTCATTGCAGTTTATGTTATTCTATAATTGAGTATATTCTAGACAAGCTGAAACACATAAATCCAAATTAAGCAAATAGTAGTAGGATGTAGACAAAGGTTACATCAATCTGTTAGTATATCTTGTATCAATTACTATTAATTAATGAACAAGCCAAATACATTAGATTTGTAGTTGTGTAACCTAGTCCCTGTTTGATGTAACTACGAGTATTAATGACAAATATAAGGCATCCATATTATACACAAAATATATTTGTATTATTTTTTGATAAGCTGTTAGAGACCATTCGTACCAATGTGGAAATTTTAAATTTCTGATAATCCGATTAAGGTTAAAGGTTAAAGATAAATGTAAATACTGCCAGGACCATATAAAAATCCAGGAAAACATAAAAGTACTTTTTTATATATAATTTATTATAAAATTTACGGTATTTGCGATAGATTATTTATCGTTAGCGAAAAACTCAGTGAAACAATTTTTAGTTAAACATTTTACATTTTCAAACAATCCATTGTTTCAATTTTGCTTTAGAACAAGCAAACATAAACTAGTGTGTAACAGGATTAATAATAATCCATGTGCTAGAACCTTATATTACTATAGGAACTTCTGTTTTTAAATATATCTACACTTTTCCTTTAATATGAAAATTTAATAAATAAATTTGGCGTTACCGGTAAAGCAGTATATATTCTATATACTATAACTATAGTACGTATACCATACTCTACCAAAATACTTTTTTGTTTGCCAAAAATATTACTCTTTTAGTTTATTAAAAAGGATATTTCATTGATTACTTTTGGATGTTTGGATAATATAATCAATATGTGCACTTAAAATACATTTTTTATGGCATTCTTTTCGCCTATCGTAAAATTCGGGATTTTATAATCAATCAATAGGGTTTACTTCAAAAAATAGATTTTGAACGTTAGTGAACTTCGAACAGTATTTTTTAGAGAGCATTTGTAAACATTTTGATTACATATTTTATTTTGTTGGTAATAAAATATTCGACTCTCTGGTTATTTTAGGAGTATATTGTATTGATAATTTTTAACTTCAGTACCTATATATTTTATATTATATAATATAAGCTTGTATCACAAGTATACCTGTTAGTTTACGACGGACGTTAGTTTACTACTTAGTCTGGACTAAGAGAATAAGTTTACTCAAATAGTATTTATAATATGAGCTTAAACTTTAAGTTTCTCTTTGACAAGATTAAAGCTATTCAGCAAATATTCAGCTCTATATATAAGTACGCAAGATTTAATAGTTAATTGGTACTTACGCTCGTTTTGTACAAACAAAGACCACAGAATGTTGGATAGGCTATAAATACTATAATTTTATTTTCTATTCTATTATATCCTACACTGTTGAGTAACTTACTTACTTAACTTACTAACTTAACTAACGGGCGTAAGGGTATCCCAGTAATTTGGTGGTGGGGGACTCATCGTCTGGCTGGCTCGCTACCAGATTGATGTCAAAAACGAACCGCCAAATATCTGATAATGTGTTCCGGCTCGATGACATTTAAGCCAGCTACCCCAGTTCCACCTACACTTTTCCCTTACTCCTTTATATACTTCTTCCTAAGGATCATGGTTTCCACAGCTACTGATCTGGCACTGGTAGATACCTGTTTCGAATAGTCACATCCATTATAATATTAAAACGGTGCATGGTTGGGCGATCATGAACACACAAGGTAGCTTGGATCCCGTAAAACCGCGAGAGAATAATGATGTACAGTTCCTGGTCAGTTTCATTCAATTGATATGGTATTTAATATGACCAGGATATCGAGAACCAAGATAGAGCGAACGATAACCCGAAGAGTTACCGGGTATCCTTAGATCTTTGTATATTTGATCATTACCTGATGTACTCTACCTTTACTACGACCATTAGGAATTTAGGAGGTTAGTATAACATTTTAAATCAGCAGATTAGAGTGGATTGCGGGTATTTCTTGCATCATACCCAGGAAAAGGTCAGCTTCCTATTTATTTTGGTGAATCATTCGGCAGGAAATAGAATATTACACTTCCAGAACTGTCGTTCATATCGGTGGCAGATCGCAATCTTGATTCCTTAAGTCCTGCAATACTCATAGATAAAACTCTAAACAGGAAACTTATCGACTTCAGGTTGCGGAACCAGCTACAAAAAAGTCACTAGCATTGTATGGATAAATATATGGATTTCTGGCACATTTGGCAAGGAAAAAGGCAGATATTTACTCTTTTTGCATCTAATTAAACCCTTGATGAGTTCAGAAAAGCACCACCATACATCTCTAGAGACAAGCACCCTATCCTTAAGAAAGATGATAGCACGGTCTCATCCTGCTTTCGGCCTATATCGATTACTTCCTTACTATCAAAAGTGAGGGAATGGAGTGATAATCACCGAGCTTCACTAGAAAGACTAGACTATAATATAAAATTTAATTAAGCAAAAGTAAAATTGAAAGAATTCGTTTTAAAAAATTTATTTGAAACATAGAAAATCGGGTTAGTCAAATTTTATATTAATTAAATTTATACCACTGGATAGCTATTAATAACTTCTATGGCTAATGTGATCAAAAGATATTACCGTTTATGCATCGTTTTTGCCGAATGAAATTTGCCGCGTAACCTATAGGATTCTTACCATCGAATTATAATTAAGAAATTTTGGTAAGAGCCAATTAGTTACAATATATATAAACAAATAAAATTAAACTTAATAATTTATAAGTCTTCTCTCGCAATGACCGATGTTCATTATTTTCTTATTTATGCTCGTACAATAAAGAATATTATATAATAAGGATATTATTATATTCTTCAAAAAAGTTATGTTATATGTACTCGTATACATTATAAACAAATATTCTCTCTTGTACATATAGTAAAATTTTAATTAAATTGATGGCAATACTACTTGACCTCACTGTCACGAGTGTCCTTATGTATAAAAGAAGTAAATTAAACTGACGCCGTTCTACAGTTGGTAATCGATAGGGTATTATTTAGATATAGTAATATTATGTTATTATTTAACACTAGCTATATTTCAGAATAATGTCATATATTTTATTTTTAGTTTGAGAAAGTATATATGCCAATTTTAATATAATCACAAGTTGCGTTATAGAAGTTATATGTAAAAAAATACACAAACATAGGTATATAACCAACGAGATGTAACTTTATAAATGCATGATATAACATTTATTAGCTATAGTTAGAATAAAATGGATAAAGTACTTATAAATAATAACTAACTAACTGACTAACTAGCGACCCACTCGCAGCTTGACCCGTTTGAGTAAACTGAATCACGTGAGTCTCGAAATTTTATACCTACGACATCACATTGCAATTCTTCGATTTTCCCGAATTTACATCTCTCCGAATCACTGACTATTATTGAAAATCGTACACACGACTTACATAAAACATATATATATATATATATATATATATATATATATATATATATATATATATATATATATATATATATATATATATATATATATATATATATATATATATATATATATATATATATATATATATATATATATATATATATATATATATATATATATATATATATATATATATATATATATATATATATATAAATAGCGTAAATAAACAATACACGAGCCACTTCATACAATTGAAATCGAAAACATTCAAACACTATTTATTATTTATGTTTGAAATAATATTAATATTGCCAATGTTTAATATAATATTAATATTACACTAAAAAACCATTTATATATTATATATTTTTTATTAAAAAAATCGTCATATTAAAAATAGAAAGATAAGTAATTTATTCGACAAAATCTATAATTGTCATTTCCATTTCTAAAAACTATATAAATTAGCTTCTCTTGCGAGTAATCGACGTCTTCTTTTTATTTTTTCTACCGAAACCTATTGAACGCCAGGAAGACAACTGTCCTATATGTTGCTTGAGGTTTTAAGCTATTACCAAAGATAAGACAGATATATTGTCACGTCAAAATTCATTAATTCTATTTGGTACATATCAATAATCAAAGTAATGAAAGTCATTTATTTTCCGGGAACTGCATGGAATAGTGAGGTATAAACCATTTTTTATGCAGGTCGAAAGTTGTACCAAAGTTGTAAGCTGTTACCAAATCAGATTTCATTAATTTGAAGGCTAAATAAACAGACTTCAGAAAATTCTGCTGGTTGGCTCTGCTGGTTCCGATAAATTGAAATATTAATTATATAATTTCTATGCTTTTATTATAAATAGAGATGATGTAATATCAATGAATATGTTATTTACTATTTATATTTAATACAAAATCGGCAGCCTCGTTGCACGTGAACCAGTTAATCTAACAAGCGCTTTAATGAAGTTACCGTCTGACACGTGCTGTCACGCCTTTGGAATGTCCAAATTGGCTCCATTGTTGCAAATGTAATTTCTATCACGAAATATATATTTACATACATTACAGATATATAGATATGTATGTTCAAAACACAGGAAATACCAAAAAATTAAATTCTTCCGTTACGGCTAGTTTAGCTATTTCTGATTTTTCTATTTCTGATTGTGAAATTTTATTTCACGAGGCACGAGAATTTCCAACCAGTATTTATCGAGTTTCTAGAGTATTTTGAGTAATCTAATATTTCTACTAAATTCGATGTCATTTTCATTTTTTTTTTGATTTTTTATAAAGAATAGTGATGAACTAGACCAACCAAATTAAAGGTACACATTTTTAATTTTTATAAATTGCACTAAATAATGAAGAAATCAGCAACTAAAAATAGAATAATCAAATTTAAAATCTTAATTTTACAATTTTTCTTATTTGAATATTACTGGCTTTGTCTGCCGAAGTTTCACCTGTCAAAAAATCCTTTTACCGTTGAAGCTCAAACATAATTTAATGTCTAGTTCATCGAGCTTTGTCTAGTTACGATTACGAGAACTAGATTTCTAAATTGTATATAATTTATTAACATATAATAATAGTTATATGGGAAACAAATATTCCAAAAATTCATACTATCGAACAGACCAGGAATAGGTTTAGAGTTAATTTGTATGCGACAAAAGTAAGTATGAGTGAGAGTTATAACAGCGAAATCTCAATAATGTTTGCTAAAAAATTTCGGACTGTCTAAGACTCATCAATTCATTTCTAGAACATAATTCGAAGACGGCACTAGTAGAGTTTTTGGATTTTGTATAGGTAGAGAGAGGAGTTCTGACAGTTGAGGTGAGCTTTAGTGCACGTTTCAAAGTCCCGTCTCGACTAAAGACAAATTTCTCGAGAATTCTCGCCTCGAGAATTCTCGAGCAGAGACACTACTTACGGCTGACAGATAACGCAAAGCTGAAAATACTTAACAACATACTATGAAAGTAAATCCTAAAAAGTTTAATTCATTACAATCACTTCTGTGTGGCAAAATACTTTTATAAGCTTACAGAAAATATGACTAGGGCTTGCAAAGATAACTAAATATTTAACGAATATGTTTCACCTATGAAAAGAGCATTTTTATGCTCTGTAATCCTCTTTGCTGCTCCAGAGATAGGTAATAGAAAATGCAAGACGTAAAGTAGCTGAAAAGCTTGAGCTTGATTTATTTAAGAATGTACCTATGCAATGTAATATATGAAGTATGAACATGTATAAAAATTTATAATATCAATGTTATTTATAAAAGATGCTAGTATGTTTATACATAACACAATTATATGTAATATTTATATATATATATATATATATATATATATATATATATATATATATATATATATATATATATATATATATATATATATATATATATATATATATATATATACCAAGGCAAGACCAAGATAATTAATTCAAGTTATTCCGTAGAAATCGGGTGGTTGTATGTTGTACGCACCAACGGCGGGGATAATATATTTGAGGATGCCCTTCAGAGGCTTTCAAAAAAGATATCATTATGCACCTGAATGATCTAAATACCAAAATCGGATCAACAGCTCCAATAGATAACCAGTTAAGGAATGTAGTCGGAAAGTATGATATAGTAAAAGACGAATGATACAATTCTACATTGAAAACTTTATCATAATCATGAAAACCTGTTTCGAAGACCATCCAAGAAAACTGTACATTTGGATGATGCTTCGTCAGGCATCATTACTTTATTTTTGAAGAGATTTCAATAGAACTCTACCTGTTTCAGATCTGAGCTTCCATTGATATGAATTGGACAATGGACAAGTACCTAGTACTTGTAGATACCGGCTAACTGGCTAACGGCTAACTAAATATGCCTTACTAGTCCTTATACACGAAAACTTGAAAGAACCATTGAACTGTCGCACTGTATATATATATATATATATATATATATATATATATATATATATATATATATATATATATATATATATATATATATATATACAGTGCGACAGTTCAATGGTATATATATATATATACATATATATATATACATATATATAGAGATAGAGATAGATATATATATATATATATATATACATATATATATATACATATATATAGAGATATATATATATATATATATATATATATATATATATATATATATATATATATCAAAAATCTCTATATCAAATAAATAATGCTTTGAATATTCACCAGTCACTTCAAGTGACTTACTTGCAATTCTATCTGAAAAGCCTGATTTTATTAGATTAGATTAGATTAAATGTGAGGCAAAATATAGAGAAAAGTAGTGTTTTGATGAGCTGATACTCACTTGTTAACGATGGGATCACATATAGCTTATTCTCCAGGAAATGAGGCTTCTCTCATATTTTGTGACATTGATTGCGAATATATTCGAATATGATAAAACCATGTTAAGGATGGACAGCGTAATTTTAGTTGATTTTACAGATCTTCTCTTTAGCATTTACTACGAGTGTAAACGTGACAAAAGCATTGGAAGAGGGAAATGTTGGTCTTTTAAATGGGGTCACAAAATGTGGTATAAAGCTGTTCGCGGCATCACAAATAAAAACATGCATCCAAAAAAATATGGCAGAGTAGAAACGTCACCATCGTTAGCAAATTAGTTATACGCATTAGTACGTTGTTACAAACCCTAGTCTTTTAAAAAGTGGAATACAGTACTGCACTATAGACAGGAAGAAATAATTTAAGGAACTCCAAATTACTAAATATTTAAGACAAGTTGAAGACAGGGTGACATGAAAGCAACTCCTTACGGGTCTTCTGCCAGAACTCACAAGAACGGCCACGATCAATTAATTGATGTCAACATCAATAAATGCTCTTTAGACTATATATCTCTACGTGTATAAAATATTTTAGGTCCATTGGTTGAAAATTGACTTGAGATTCGAAAAATGTACTAAAAGCTTTTAAATAAATCAAACAAGGAACGCCAGATGCTTATTCCCTATTAGTAACTACAAACTAGTTATAAACTTTTCACTTAAATTTCAAAAATTGTGTCTCAACCTATAATTTGTTTTGCAACGTATTTCCAATCAACAATAATTAGTTTTGATCTGTCGATATTTTATTTTTTCAATATCGACGAGTTTTAGGAGGGCCGTTAGGTTCAGTTATTAAAAATCGATAGCTTCAAGTGTATCGTTAAACTTTTATTGTTTTTACTGCTATGCACTGGTTTTTATTTATATTTTGTACATCTTTTAATTAGAAATTCCGATAGCTTAGTCTACAACGCATTTCCTACAAAAACATTGCTCTAAAAGTTATATAATAGCTACTGGAAAGTAGATGAAATAAAGATGGATGTGACAGACCACATCTATCTTAATTTCTTCGGTTTTATATAATAGCGTGAGTTACTAACACACTAATGTAAAGCTAAGTTACTGAGCTATGTTACACCTATTTCCAGTATGTATTATATATTTTTGATCAAGTATTATCATCGTACAACGTGTATATTATCATTTGGTGCTTCGTTTTCTCTAATTATGGAAACAATTAAATTCTGCAACATAAAATATATTTATTTAATTTATTATGTAAGCTGAATACAATATCACATTTATCACAAATGACTAGGACTTACATACGTATTTTATAAGTAAATTGACAAATTATATTTACGTATTTTATAACTATATACTAGCAACCCGCTTAAGTAAACTAAATTACGGTCGTTTCGAAATGTTTTACAAAATCCCATTATACATCTTCAGTATGTTCGGATTTACTCTAATATATTATACAAATATTATATGTATAAACTTTCCTTTCAAATTACTCAAATTATAATGAAAATCGTATACACAATGTACATATAATATATGTTAAATACATATATTTAATATATAATTTCTATGCAGTATTTCTCTATGTAGGCTCCTACCTAGTTTCTCACATCACAACGTAAATTAATCACCATATCCACTTCACACAAATGGAATTTATATTCAAAACTAGCGGAGGCCCACAACTTCGTTGGCGTGAACTTTGTGATCCTTGACACCATAGAGATTGTTATCGCATTTTATTAATATTAATAAGATAGTATTCCACATGTCAGATTTGTACATGACAACAAAAACTGCTCATTACGCTGAATTACTAAATTGTTCTATATCCGGTGTTCCAGATAGTTGATATTATGTATTGAAATATCAATCGAAGATGTAATTCATGTTAAATGACCTTTGTTGTGCCATAAGTGCCATTATCGTATTTTAATTTAGCTGGACATATTGAATTTTCATATTTCAAAAAAAAAGCTCATCATGCTTAACAACTTTACTAAAGAGACATTTTCTAGTTTCTTACAGGTTAGATGTTCTATTGTAGTTCCAATCTGCTCATATTTTTACATCGCTCTGCATCATTTTTTCGTAAAAATACAGTACAATGTACAGACACATTTCTTTACTGTTAATATATAGATTATTCCAACATCATTTATTTTTGTACCTTCCAAGCATACTGTTTATATATTTTGTAAATTGGCCAATGATTTAAATAATATTTATTGAAACTAAGAAACTTTTATTCGATTTTTTTCAAAAAACCATTGTCAAATTAAGTAAACAGATTATTTAATTAAAGATTAATTTGATAAAATCTACAACTTTCTTTAAAAATAATCAAAGTGATTTGAATGTGATTATTTTTTTTTATTTTCTGAACGGACACAAATCTAAAATATTTTCATGCCAAGCTTCCTTGTTTTGTTAATCAATAGCTATTGCGTAATTCGCTCCTATTAATCGATATATTAATCGACTGAATTAATATATTTACATTTATTATTAAGTTAATTTTTCATAGCAGAATTAACTTTTCTATAGCCTTATTAAATATAAATATCGTGTTGTAATTTTCATATTAGGTAAATATTATTAATTTTCATTATCATACCCATTTTATAAATAACATTATTTTTACTTATGTAATGTAGTAGTACTTTACTTAAGCGGGTTGCTAGTATATAGTTATAAAATACGTAAATATAATTTGTAAATTTAGATATAAAATTCGTATGTAAGTTCTAGGCACTTGTGATAAATGCGATATTGTATTTAGTTTACTCAACAATAATTATAGAACGCAACGATTTGAAATAAAGCGACAACTGTCCACTCTTATCACGATTTCAAAACTTAAATGTATTGGTTTGAGTAATTCATTTAATCAATTAAATTCTTTAGAAGCAGCCTAAATAATGAAATATTTTATTTAGATACGAATTCATCAGGGTTAGTATATGGATACGATTATTTACCTTTTTCACATTCGTATTTTTGTGGATTTATTTTAAGAAATACTAATAATTATCTCGTGTACTATTTTTAGATAACTTTATCAATAGCTACTATATATGCGTTCAGAGCATGCTTAAGGCAGTTTTTAAACCTATTGTAAAACTATTAGTGATCTTATAGAAAATTGAAAAGTAAGCCTAAGCTACTTCCGGAATATATTTTAAAATTTACCTCGTACCGTATTTGTAGAAGATAATGATGAAGACTGTGCACTTACTCCACATTAGTTACAAGGTCGGAATATATCGATAGCAACAGATAAATATAGGACAACTTTATATATAGTGTGTAAAGCATTTTTTATATATCATATCTTTATGTATAATAGGTAAAGCATATTTTTCTAGATATAAAATAAACATGATGTGGTTTAGTCTCGAAAGCGCTTTGAAGTGGGATCTGTCCCTACATTTTAAATCGTTGATAACTTTTAGGACGTCTGTATACATAAACCACATACACTTAAATGCAATTATGACCTACACTAAAAGTAAATGCACAACGCATTTAGTGTATTTAATTGGATAAAAAATATTACTGTTTATTGTCTAAAATAGCTTCGTTAAAAATCATTTATTTCTTGTAAAATTTCAAAAATTTTACTGTCGTTCATCCTTGCGTGATAATTACATGCTAGCGCGGACCTCATTAAGAACTTTTTAAAGGAAACAATTCCGTCATACTTAGTTTTTGCATAACTTAAAACGCTTCCGCAGGGCACGCAGCGGAATCTTTCAAGCTCTCCCGTTTTCGCAATATTTTTTACTGTTACTCGATTACTATTCACCATAGTATGTTGTAATATTACATTATGCCTGTAGCTGGTTTTCCTAACGTTTCATTTGCTGAAGCTTCCCAGACTATAAATAATATTTTCATATCTCGTTGTACTTTTTTATTGCATACAAAAGAAACGCATATTATTTAAATTTTAACTCTTCGATAAATGAACGCCCTTTATAATAGGTAGTAGTAGGTACGAGTATTATAGACGCGTGACGCACAACGTAAATATAACTCCACAACCGTATTTTAAAACAGTCTTCTAAAATTTCAATGTTATTGATATGCTACAAACGGCAGTTTTGATGTATGTAAAGCGCGCATCGTATATAACGTATTTATTTAGAATAGGTATAAAGCGATATTGTTTAAAATAGGTTCGTAAATATCCCTGTATTTTTTGTAATTTGTAAAACATAAAAATGGTCACCTTGGGTTATTCTTAGGAGTTAAAATGTGCTCTCGCCGACTTTAATTCGCAATTTTTAAAAAGGAACTGTTCTGTCAGGAAATCTTTATATTTTATGCAGCGCACGCGCGGTTCCACTCAGGCTCGTCCGTTTTATAATTTTAAAGTTATCACACGGATCCCTAACGTGTTTTTAAATATACTATCGCCTATATCCATCACAATTAATGATAGATTCTAATTGCAAAATATTATTCAAATGGGTCCCGTAATTTTCATCCCTATCACCGTCAAACAAACAAACGAATCTTTACTTTTTATAATATTAGTATAGATATATAACACTTAGTTATGTATACATGTTTTACCATGGCAGGATGTAAATATACAAGTATACAAGATACACCATGGGACCCCATAAAATATATTAATTATAACATCGAAGTTGTCGAAGAACTCTGACCATAAAAAATAAGTAGGAATATTAATTTACGTCTGCAGTATTTAAGGTCAATTGAGAGTAGAAATTACACAGATGCGTTACACACATGCAGACTCTCGCTGGTTTTGTGGAAGCGTTCTTCGTACATTTACACGACGATGTACTAAGCAAATATCATGTTGATACCCACATACGAGTATTATGGCACCTCTCTAAGGGCACATTTTAAAGGAATAAACCAAGGCATCACGTATCAAACAAAACTTTTATACTTGATGACCTTAATTGAACGCTAAACTTGATTTTTTTTAGCGTTTGAATAATGACGTTGCCGTTATTGACGTTATCAAAAATGCTTATGTACAATTTGGGGCAACAATCAGACAGAGCTCAGCTTATTTTTTTTCGTTACCTGCCTTGTCACACACTATTATTTTTAAGGTCAAGTAGGTAACTTCTACCATTGTAATAGTTGGTAAGTTACCATTACCTTATTTTATTAATATGTTAACGTCAGATCATTGTGAACAGTTAGCTTCATTGAACTTTGGGAAAAGTAACATCAATAAGAGGCAAAAAATTGTTTGTATACCGATGACAACTGGTCGTATAGAAAGGTTTAAGGTATAATAATAGCAAAACTTAATTACTTAAAATATAATAATAATAAACCCAACTTGTTATATTGTAAATTTTTCGATATCATTAAAAATGAGTTCAATGCTGTATTTACTTCTAAAACAATTAATTCTGGGGATTTCCTGTCATTTAATGATTGGGCTACTGTGGGAATTCATAAGAGTAGACAAAGGTTATATGATCTCTATAGTGAAAAAACATATAATCACAATGAGTCATTTATTAATTATGTTAGAGCTTATTCTAAATCATTTAAAAAAGTATGTTCCATGGCAAAATCTTTACATATTAAAAATAAAATAAAAACTCTGTTGATAAAATTAAAATGACATGGAATATAATAAATTGTGACACTGGAAAGGCTAAGAATCGCAACAACGAATTTAGATTAAAAATTGACAATGGTCTTACTAGTTGTGATGAAGAAGTTGCATATATTTTTAAAAATTCTTTACTGATATTCCAGTTTCCACAACAAAAACTCTTATATCTTCTACAATCGTCGCTAAATCATTAAAAGCGTACAAAAATGTAATATAGATTTTAAATTGAAATCAGTCTGCTCAAGAGATGTTGCTAAAACATTTAAGTCCCTAGATATTAAGAAAACCACAGGTCTATGGGGTATCTCAGTAAAACTAATTAGCTATATAATAGACGCTATTGCTCTTCACCTCGCGACTATATTTAACAATTGTATATAGTATGGTGTGTTTCCTGACCTTATGAAATTTAGTAAAGTCGTACCTATATTTAAATCGGGTAGTACAACAGATCCCAATAATTTTCGACCAATATCGGTGCTGCCCGCATTAAGTAAAATTTTTGAAAAAATAATTTTAAATCAGCAGGATGCTCTTGGCATGTTCTGTGACCTGTCCAAAGCATTTTATTGCATGCAGCATTCTTCATTGGTCACGAAGCTACTTCATTACGGCATAAGAGGACGTGCACTCGATCTTCTGA
This sequence comes from Dione juno, assembly GCA_037127375.1. Taxonomy (NCBI): domain Eukaryota; kingdom Metazoa; phylum Arthropoda; class Insecta; order Lepidoptera; family Nymphalidae; genus Dione; species Dione juno. Next base: position 1,755,699 of record JAXRJS010000004.1, read on the forward strand.
CCTCTTATTTAGCTAATAGGGCTCAGAGGGTTGATGTGAATGGCAAGAAATCTCCAGGGTCATTAGTCAGTATGGGAGTCTCACAGGGGTCTATTCTTGGTCCTTTCCTCTTTTTAATATATATAAATGACTTACCATATTGAGTTGGAAGGAGCCATGAGATAGTATTGTCTGCTGATGATACTTCATTAATTTTTAAAATGAATAGACAACATATAATTGACGATGTAAACAATGCGTTCTCGAAAATAGTACATTGATTTAGTGCTAACAACCTACTATTAAATAGTACAAAAACGAAATGTGTAATTTTTCGAACACCCAGCACGAAAATTGTTAAAGCCTATTGTTGCATGTACTATTGAATGGTGAGACCGCGGATCCTGTTGATTCTACGGTATTTCTCGGTGTCACCATAGACTTTAAGTTACAGTGGGGGCCTCATATTGATGGATTGGCGAATAGACTGAGCTCAGCAGCTTTTGCGGCTAAGAAAATTTTAACTACTTTCATAGTATAAAAACTAAAAACTCGTATAAAAACTTTAGCTACTTTCATAGTATTATGTCTTATGGCATTATACTTTGGGGTAATGCAGCCGCGATCAATACTGTTTTTGTCCTGCAGAAGTGAGCTGTTCGCTCAATCAATAACTTAAGCCCTAAAGAATCTTTAAGAGACAAATTTAAAGAAATTAATATATTGACAATTGCGTCTCAATATATCCTCGAAAATGTTTAACATGTAAAAAAAAATATTAATGATTTTACTAAAATTGCCTATGTACACAATATTAATACTAGAAATAGGTTGAAACTTACCGCGCATATGACTCGATTGCATCGAGTCCGCAATTCCTTCATGGGACAGAGTGTACGCTTTTACAATAGGATCCCAGAAAACGTCCGAGAATGTTCTATATCACAATTTTAAAAAAATGTGAAACGACGTTTGTTTGTTAAAGGTTATTACCTAATTATTGATTTTGTATATGATAAAATGCTAAAAATGCACCTAAGGATGAAATGCTCGCTCCAGTCTATCTCAAGCGTATCATTGTCAACAATGAATAATTGTATAATAATACTATATAAAAAAAAAGTTCCGCTTATTTTCTAGCGCCGGTTCTTCTTCTCAGGTCTGAGGCATTAACTTAGTGAACCGGTGGTAATGTATTTGACGTTCAAAAAATGAATCATGTATTCTTACTTTAAATAAAATTATTTTAATTTAAACGAAACTTTATGCTATCTCAGGATAGGGTGCTAAATTAGTTTTTAATGATCTCGTCTACAACCCTTTCTCGGGAATACGTCGAATTATCAATATCCCAGTAGTTAATTTATATTATAACAAAACAGTAAAAAATATTCCTTTACATTGAATATATCTAAGATTCTAAGATTTATAATTTTTATCTGTCTACGTCCAATTAAACTACATCACATACGGAAATGGCACCTTAACATCTTCGTCGTTGATATATACGTAATATCAAGGATCTAGAATACATGATGTAGAACCAAAATAGACAAGCTAAAAAGTATCTTTTCTAATAATTATTGATCGTAATGAGCTGTTTTCGTTGTCATGTAAAAATCTAACATGTGGAACCTCATGAATTTTAATGAAAAAGGATAGCATCCGTAGGGTTGCAAGGGTCATAAAGCCCCCGCCAACGAAGTTGCGAGCGTCCACTAGTAAATTATAATTATTATTATAATAATATAGTGGTAAAAAAACAATTTACGAACAAGACAGCAGGTGGAAGTTGTTTTAATTTTAATTACAAAAATAAAAAAGTTGCTTCACTTAAATTGTGTGCTATATGTAAAAATTGTAAATTGATTTCTGAATATCAAATTAACTCTCTATATGTAGATGATTTTTTACCCCATTTATGGGTCTCACTGTGAAATAGCCGATTTATCTTTCTTTGGACACATCTGACAGAACACAACTTCAGATTTCAAATTCAGATTCTAGTGTAGTGATTTTACCCAAAAATATAGAAAAACAATCTTACTATACAAATAATAAGATAAGCTTATTTAACAATAATTAATTTCAAAAACAGTAACTACACACTGGAAAGAGTCCAACATGTATATTCCATTCCCTACTTTACGAGTAGTAAGAAATTAATAATTATGTCATGTTATTGTCGAAGTGAAATACAATAAGTATTAAAAGTTGCATTCCGCTAGTCAACATACCTTCTTCTTCTTCTTCTTCTTCTTGGCATTAGTCCCGGTTTTTGCCAGGGTCTGCCTTCCGACTAAGCCTACTCCACTTTGCACGGTCTTTAACATCCTCAGTGGACAATCTATTGGCTCTCATGTCTTGTGTCACGACATCCAGCCATCGCTTCCTTGGGCGTCCGGGTGGTCTAACTCCAGGGACAGACATGTCAAGGCACTTCCTTCCGACATAGTTCTCAGATCGGCGCATAACATGGCCATACCATCTCAGGCGACGCTCTTGGAGCTTATCCGCTATGTCACGGACCCCAAGACTACCTCGAATGAATGTGTTGCGTATGCGGTCGGACCGCGTAACGCCACACATCCATCTCAGCATCTTCATCTCCGTGACGTGAAGCTCCTGAGTGTGCCAAGATAATGTTGGCCAACATTCGCTGCCGTATAAAAGAACCGGTCGGATAATGCTCTTGTATATCAGTCCCTTGAGCTTGGGCGGTATTCTGCTATCGCAGACTACACCAGTGACCTCCCGCCATTTGGCCCAGGCAGCGTTTATACGGGCATGGATGTCGTGGTCGATGCCTCCAGACTCATGCATAACGGCTCCAAGGTACCTGAACTTCTCCGACTTAACGGCTGGCTCAGGCCCGATATGGATGGTGCTCGAGTCCGGGTTCCCGCAAGCCATGTACTCGGTCTTCGACACATTCAGTTTGAGACTACCGTTCTCAAGCGCACCCTTCCAGGCGTTCACTTTACGCTCCAGCATCAGTCGGTTCTCGTCGATGAGTACTATGTCATCGGCATACATCATCAGCCACGGGGGCTGGCATCAACATACCGTTTACCGTATTACCGTACATTACCGTAGTCAACATACCGTTTCTCGAAATATTAGGTCCTCTTTACTTGCCTACCCTCTTATGTACGGATTAAAGGGTGAAGCTAAAAATCGAACGTCAAATCATCTACACGTTTCAAATAGAATTTTTATATTTGTGTAAAAATTTTGTACACTGTATACCTCAATAATTTCTTAAACATGTCAATCATTACAAGCATTAGTAAAGAAATGTAATATAGAAATGTTAAAATCTATAATATAACAATTATCAAGAAGTTTAAAGCTTCATATTAATCAAAAAATAATAGAAGTAATAAAAGTAAATACTTAACTTTAACAATTAACAATTTTCATTATTCCTATAAGAATGTATCTTCTAACCAAAGAGTTTTGTTTAAAAATAGAAAGATAATCTAAAGAATTTAATATAGTACTATTTATTATACGCAAGAGAGCAGGATAGGCAGAGAAGGCATTGTGTTTATGTGTGTTGGGTGATGGAACCTTTATCTTACTTACTTAGATTATAAAATTGTACTGATTCTTGTAAAATCTTATAGTACGTAACTACTTGAAAAACAAAATCTTAACAGATCTTAAACCCAAAATTCTTGATTATATACATTACGAATTTAATAATATTCTTCTCTTGTATAAATATCAAATGAAAAGTGTAGTTATTTCAAATGAAAAAATCGTACACTTCTGTCCACACGATTAAATATAAACAGAGCGGTGCGTGTTTCACACTTAATAGGGTGCATATCGATCCAAAATTACTCTCCACAAAGTGATCTTCAAATATAAACCTTACGAACGCTTGTCTCATGCTTTGCTTTTATTCTACTCGAAGTAAAATTATGAATACATTTTTTTTTAATTTATCAATATAAATTTGTAAGTAATTATTATTATCTGTGTACTTAAAGGAAATTTAAGCAGATTTTACACTTGATCTAGGATAAAAATATGTCGTCATGAAGAAACATTAATTATGAGAACGTCTAATATTATCTTTTATAAGCTATATACATAAATAACCTTAAAATTTGGCTTAAAATAAAAAAAAAATAATTAAAAAATGTATAAGCCTATAATATATAATATAGCGCAAATTGAAAAAGTCTCAAGATATGAGACCTAAAATATTCTGCCAAGGATAGATTAAGATATAAAAATAGAAACGCTTATATTTTAGCATTTATTTTTATCCTTAATTAGATTATACAGTAAAAAATAAACACCGCTCAAGTGGTAATCGCGCATCGCAGGTTCCGTACCAATTTCATCATTATCGGTTTGCCTCTGAGGGAAATAAAACTTGCAAAATTTACCAACTCAGATTTGCGCTCGTATCCACTCATTTTGAAATGAACTACAAATAGTACAGATAGACGGCTTGTAATAGTTGATTTCTATGTTATACTTTAAATTACCAATTTTCCGACATTTTGCACTATAGGTTCTCACTTCTTCTCAAATTTAATAAGTCTAAGTCAATGAAGTACAACTTTTAAGAATCAACAAAATTAAAAATGCGTTTTGTTGCGTTCTTCGTAAATTTTAATTTGTATGAAATGATGATGAACTATAGATATAACTTTGTAGTGGTCATTTTCTGGGAGACATAAATTTTTTAATTTTCTGATTTATTCTTTTGTTTCCAATATAAGTTCTAGATTATTGCCAAATTTCATAATTCTAGCTCAACGGGAAGTACCCTGTAGGTATTGATTACGCAGCGATTTTCATACAAAATAAAAAAAAAAACTAGGCATAATCGCTCATATCTTTTGATTGAATTAGAAATTTTTTTTTCTATACTCTAAGGTACCACCGATCTGGATATTTGCTATTAATTTCAGCTTGATCTAGCATCACGCGATCTGAAGAAAATGGTCTTGACAGACTGACAGGCAGACAGACAAAATGGATCCTATATATTTTTTGACGAACTAATCTTAATAAACAGGAAAAATATATTATACATTGATTCGCAACAAATTCACTGTGAAATGCCAATGCATTGTCTTAAATTATCAAGTCGAGAGACCACTTTACGTGTGATTAAACATTCGCATCATGCAAAATTTGATGTTGACTAGCTAGTCAAGTAACATACAAAGTAGCCATACAAAGTAGTATGGTTACAAACGAGTATAGTATAATTACAACTTTTATACAAGAATAAAAAACTGCAAACCTGAACCTGAACACATTTTTTCTCTTCAGATTCTGCAAATTTTATACTAAATTAAAGTAGATTACGTTGAATTTCCCTTTCCTGCTCAGTGCCGGGTCCTTCGGAAATCGTCTTAAGCGAGTATTACTTACTTTTTTTATAGTAAAAGGAACCTAGCACAAGGGCCACCTGATGTTGAATGGATGCCCTCTCCCCATCTACAACCTCGGAGGATGTGGATGCGTTTATTGAATTTGAATTTGATAATTAAACTAGATGTATATATATAGTCTGGCCATAAATACTGTTACTGTTAAAAATAAACAAAATATTACTTTTGAATTCGGAATTTGTCATTTTTATACGATTGAAAAAATATTTTGTGATAATATTAAAATGGAGTGAGAGGGCTTTCAGATTATAAAAGACGTGCTGGTAATTTTTTTAACTGATCCTTTAAAAAAGAATGGCGTGGTAAAATCAAAACAGGCGATACGAAATGGCAGGTCACAGAAAATTTTGTTTAAGGATGAGATATTTTTTTCTATTGATCAATAATTTAATTAACTTAATTAAAGCTCTAAAGAAGCTTCCCAATTAGTTAACAGAGTACAAGGTGGGCATTATCCGACTTCAGTGATGGTTTGGTGGGGTAGCTCTGTAGGAGCCATATTCGTGAGAAAGGTATCAAAACATCAGCATTCTTAAGATGGTAGTTAAGCTCCTTAAAAACACCATCTTCTATAACCAATAAAGGTCCTTTCAGCAAGACTCAGCCCCAGCCGGGTCATAAAGCTAAATCCACTCAATCTGGTTCGTAAAACGAATGTTCCAAGCTTCATCAAAGCTGAAGACCTTCCGTCAAGATCAGGAATAGACGGTAATCCACTAGGTTACAATTTATGTTCAGTAAGGTGAGTAAGAGCTTGTTCCAAAGTCCATGATAATGTGGAGTCCTTAAAACAATTCATACGATTTTCATTGAAGAGTTTTACCAAAGAAAGAGTACGTGCTGCCATTGATAACTGGCCTCAACGTTTAAAGGACTGTATTGCAGCCAGTGGAGATTACTCTGAATAGGTTTTATATATATTATTGTAACACGGTAATAGCAATAAATGTTATGTACAATAAAAATAATTAGTTTTGCTTTGTAACAATATATATGGCAAGAATAAGTATATACATAAAGTAATATATATATATATATATATATATATATATATATATATATATATATATATATATATATATATATATATTTATATATATATATATTCATATCATGTTCATATATCACGTTCATTTTTGGAATATATATATATATATATATATATATATATATATATATATATATATATATATATATATTCCAAAAATGAACGTAAACAAGCATTGTATAGAAGTTTATAGTTTACACATCATATAAAAGTTCTTGAACACCGTTGTATGTTAACGAGGCGTGGTCGAGGCGACGCGGGCGGATGTACTTATAAAATTATTTCAAAATTAAGCTTTAAAATACCACTATTAAATGCTAAGCAGGTTAGCGTCTAAAACAATATTATTATCGATAACTGTGCCTGCGGTTTCATAAAACTGTGGTATGCCATTACACTATTAACCTGTGAGAAAACGCGCCCACACTCTTTAAGATGACTCTTTCTGTAGAAGCAAATATAATTTATTACAACTATACATATTATATTATGTCAGAAGTCTTACTTTTATCGAATTAAATATAAATAATATAAAAATTACTAAAAAGACTCAATCTTTAAAGGGTTTTATTTTACTTTCTTCATGATATACATACTGCCTAAAAATCTCTCAATGAGCAATTATGACAATTAATAATATATTTTTTTAAATACAAAAATTTACTTGCAGGTTTTACTTATGAATTCGTGGTAGAACATAAGGTTTTATTAACTCAAATTTTCCTGTAAATATTGCCGTCACCGTCCTCGTCGCTCTATCATCTAAGACCATAGAAGGAACCTACTTGTTTGATTTTTGGTAAATAGCTGAAATTCTTACAGCTCCTAGTAACACGTAACTTCTGTCTGTAGTTTTGAATAAATATTAAAAAAGGTACCGAGAAGCTTGTAGAGCTAGATTTTCGTAAAAGCAAAAATTAACCGAAATAAAATTTAGCGTGAGTGAAATGTTCAAAGCGCGCCTTGTCACGGGTTAACTTTGATCGTGTCAACAGCAGAGTTCCTATGCTATCATCCTAAATATAACCTTACACGGCTCCTCGTTCAAAGTAAGCCACAATTTTATTTTTTTACCTTATACATTTTACTCTAGATACACTTATAGTATATCCTATTTTCAGTTTAATCCTTAGGGAGCATACGTGTCGTTCTTTTTATTAGCGTCGCTATACAAAGATTGTAAATAAGCTATTCTAATAGCTATAAAGCAAATTTAAGATTTTGCTCTATGTCCAAAGCACATATGTGACACAGGTCACACGTGTTTAGTGTCTTGAAAATTTTACAAATCATTCGGCAGTATATTCTCACCTACTCGAAATACACATAGACACTAATAAATTATTACTCATTCACGATCCACAAACTTGATAGCTGGAAATTAAAAGCAAGAAAAGCAAATTAGTAAATAATTGATTATATATTTCTTGAATTTTATTTTCAAATACCTGTTTACCTCTCATACTTTTAATAAATTTATGACCGAAATAAATTGAATGCCTACTAAGCATTAGTCTTGTAACTACAAAAAATTATCAAGATTTTGAATCAGTATCTTATTATTATCTTATATAATAATAATATTATCTTATATTAATATTATCTTATATATTAACAACGCCTTAGTCCTAAACTTATTTTAAGTAACAGAAGGAAAATAACTATATGCTTAGTTACATAATCCAGTAAACAATAACAAAATATACGAACATTACGAACCTCTGGTCCTCAATGGTTAGAAAAAAAGTAATTAAAAATATTATAAATAAATATTAAAATATATATAAATATATTGCAAACATAACGTTTTTACAAGCATTCTAACATTTACATTTGATATTTTAATATTATCGAATTTGGGAATAATCTAACGCGCAACAAGTCAAATGATATTTTGAAATAAGACGCATACATTATTTTAATAGTAGTTTTAATAGTTTTGTACATTGTTATGTACCTGATCTTGATACCATCTTTTATTGACTTGATGATTCACTGTAAGGCTCTATGACTGAAATAAAGATGCTGATCCACGCAAGGTGATCAGACTTGTAAAAATGACCTTGAGGAAGACACAGAACAGCGCAAGAATGCAGCCGGGTGTTCACCGTTCACGAAAAATTCATCACAGACGCAGAACTTTGGACAACTGGGATAAAATTTTATAAATCTGACCAGCTTCTGAATCTCTGGACTAAAATTGAATAAAAGCGGCTCTGAATAGAGATGATTGGAGCGTGGGAGGAGACCAGGACCTATAGAGGGCTGTACAGCCATTAATGATGATGAATTGCAGAGTAATCACCATCAGTACAAAAAAATATGTATAGATTGCACTTTATAATTGTGGACTCTTAGAATTATGGAATCACGGAACTTTAAAATTTACTATTTAAACTCTTAAATTGATATAGCACAATCTTACATACAGTTAAAAAACTTAATTGTAAGATGAATCAATATCTTTTAAGTTAATTTACTTATTTCATTCTTAGGTAACTTGTTCACTCATGTTCTATTATTGCAATACTAACTTAACGTGACAGTTACTGCAAGTAGTATAATATCGTACTGTATTTGACCCACTTCTACATTTGTATTTGTACAGGAGCGGTTTGGGTGCGATATTTATATCGTGATTTGTAGAAATTTCATTAAGTTTCTACAAATCATGTATCAATAAATCACACATTTGTGACCTCAATATATATTATAACTGGTAGACGCCCACAACTTTATTAGAATGGACTTTACGATCCTTGCCACCTTGATTTTACCAATATTCATTTTTTATAGTTAAGCTCTTATTTTTCGGTTCTACGTTAGGTGTTCCAGATCCTTCATTTTTATATACCAAAATGATAATAAAAAATGTACACCACGCTGTGCAATTTATTAAGCACCATTTTCTTATTTCATATACTTTAGATGGACATTAATGTTTATCATAAGATGGTCCAGATTTTAGATGTACATATGTCAATGAAAAATGCTCATCACGCCCAACAACTTTCACTAAGGAGCAATTTTCTTATTTCATATAGCTTAGCTGATGTGTTGTTGTTCTGTATCAGCTATTCCAAACCCTTGATTTTATATATCAATATGTGCTCTTCATGCTCGATCATTTTTATTAAAGCAAGTTGCCCTTACTTCTTATAACTAAGCTGAACTGCTTTTGGTCTGCTTCAGGTGTGCCAGTGTTCAAACAAAATTATAGACTAAATCCTGCTCCTAGCTGGTATATATCAAAAAAAGTTTTATTCAAATCCATTCAGTACATCCAAATATGAGTGTGTACAGACAAACAGACATAAAACAATTTAAAAAATCATATTTTCATATTTTATTCGTGTTATTACATCTACCTGGAATTTTTTTTTCGTAAAATACACAATGTACAAAGAAAATTTTATTACTATTTTTATAGTACAGATAAAACCTTAAAATAAGTGTTTCTGTACATTAAATATTATGCGAAAAAATATTTCGAGAAATGAAGAACACATAATATAATCTATAATTTTGTAAACGAAGTACCAAACGGATATATAAAACTTCTACTTGGCCCAGGCTAATTGATTTTGAAAAGCACGAAATGGCAAAATTTAAATTAAGTGCTGGAGGAACAGGATCTTATTTTTAATTAGCATTCCACTTAAATTCTTTATCCAAGTAAAAAAAGACATAAGCTAAGTGGTACTATAGAGAAAAGCTTACAAGCCTTCATTTCGAGTGCGCACCTGTTGAGCTAACCCTAATGATGGGCATGTTCTTTTTGTAATTTTACGGTCGGAATAAACATGGAAAGGTACATTTTATATGATAATATAAATTAGAAAAAGTACATAGTAATTGTAATTTTAACATACTCGTGTTAAAAAAAAAACGCGGGCGGCTTCGTCCGCTTAAGTTAGCTAGATCGCGTTCGTTCTAAAATTCTATACCTACATCATAATGCAATTCTTCGACTTTCTCGTCGTCTGTTTTGAATCACTCTTGTCTATTATTAAAAATCTCGATCAATGTACCTATATGTTTCTTGCATGTATATATTAAAACATAAACGTATATGTAATTAACATTTAGTCGAAGCAGATTATGTTCTAGCTTTTCTCTAATAGCGTAAAAAATACAATATCCACTTCCCACACTTAAAATTTATAATCCAAATCATACCAATACTATTTATTTTTTATTTAAAAGAAGTAAATTGAATATTTTTTTTTATTTTTAAATTCACCGCGTTCATCGTGTTCTATCTTCTATTTCAAACGTCGCCAATGTTTAAAATAAAATATTATACAAAAAACATTATTTGAACTTAAATAATGCTCATATTACAAAGAAATTAAGTAATTTATTCGACAAAATCTTATTATATATACTTCAGCTTCACTTGCTAGTAATCGACAAAATTAAAATATGTCTATATTTGTTTCTACGGAAACCTCATTGAATGCCAGGACGACAACTGTTCTATATGTTGATTTAAGTCAAAATGCTCAAGCTGTCAAAATTTATTCATTCTTTAGTAGAATCAAAGTATTTAAGGTATATCGACATTAATACAAATAAAAAAATCCCGCCAGCGTAATGCAGAAATTTTATTTCAATGAATAACGACATCTGTTGACAGATATTATAAAATATTATTATGCATTTTGAAACACGTAATACCAGATGTATTCTCTCTCTCGACTCCCAAGGGGGGAGAGGAAAACGGCTTCAGGGCAGTGCTTCTGCAGTGCAGGGCAGGGCAGGGGTCCTTGGGTTGGGCGTTTGGCCCGAGGTAAAGTGTCCTTAACAGGGACAAGATTTATAAGGACTGGACGAAAGGAGTGAGCTATGCGCTACCCGGGCGGTCAGCCCGGCCGAATGAGACCCTCGGTGATCCGGGGGAGGCTCAGCCTAGGCGACCAGCGACCTTGGTAGCAGCTCAGGAATCAGAAGGAGGGGGAAGGATGTCTTAAGGTAGTCTTCGGGCGTCCGGCGGACGGGAGTGCCACAGAGCGATGTCTCAGATGTGAGGGTGATCCGAGGCGTCGGCACCGTGGTAGACGTGGGCAGCTAGCTGGGTGATGTGACTCTCTAGGCTTTCGATACGGAGGTCGCGCTGAATGGTAACGTTCCTCACGTATCTAGGAGCCTGGACGACTCGTCGGAGAGCCACATTTTGCACCGTCTCAAGGACCTTCCGAAGACTAGGTCTCGTGAGGGAGTACCAAGCTGGGGACGCGTACGTCAGATGAGGTGTGACGTACGTTTTGTACAACCCCAGCCTGGTGCGGAGGGGAAGGCGGGATCGGAATAAGGGAAGCAGCAGGGCCAGTGCAACTCGCGCTGCGTTCCTGGCCTTGGCTACCTGGGCCGACATGGAAAGTTTCCTTTCTATGGAGACGCCCAGGTAGGTGACATGGCGGGACCATTTGACCTGTTCACCCTGGAGAACAAGCGGAGGAGGCAGCTTGTGGAGCCCAAACGCAATCGCTTGGGTCTTGGCCACGTTAATCGTGAGCCTCCACTCCGCTAACCAGTCCGGTAGCAGGTCGAGGGCACGCTGGAGTTTGAGAGCCGCGTGGTTGAGGTTCAGGGACTTGGCCAGGAACGCAATGTCATCGGCATAGAGGGCCAGAAACACGTAATATTGGTTTTCGAAAATGATTTTAAGTTACCTACCAATAGATGGCATTCTATCAAATACTACTAAATTACCTTGAATGAACTATTAAATTACGTTAAATGTCACTATAATAGCTGTAAATCAAATGATTTTTAACTATTACTGTGACATCTAGCTAGATTGTGGAAATAATTTTCAATTGCTTTTATGTTTAAATTTAAAAAAAAAACGCTATTTGTCACTGTTACAAAGTGAGAATGGAATAAAACTAAAGCTAATCTTTACTTGTAAGTAATCGACGTAATTTAACCGTCTCTGTTTTTTATTTTAAATTCGACGTTTGCATTGCACATCAGGATAAAAACCATCCTATGTAATATATTGTGTAAGGCTATGAAGTATTAGCATACCAAATCTTACTCAATAATTTAAATAATTAACTTACTCTTCAATAATTTAAATAATTTAAATTTATTACTTTTTTATTTTCCGGCAACAGCATGGAATACCGGAATAAAAACTAAAATTTATGTGGGTCGGGACTATAAGCTATTACTATACAAATCATTTATTTATTACATCATTTATTTCTGTCCAGTAGTTTTTGCCTGCCTGACATACAGACAGACAAAAATCTGCTGAGCTGCCCAATCAATATTTTTTTGAAATATTTTATGTACAAAATTGACTTTTCTATCCTTTTATTATATATAGATAGAGATATGGATGACGTCTTTAAGTAAGTGCGATTATACATATTTAATTTTTTTATTATATATATATTTAATTTTTTGTAAATATTCCATCCCTTGTAATACATTTGATTTTAAAGGTTTGTTGTTAAAATAAGCGACAGTTTCCCGATAAGTGTTTATTGGACAAATATTAATTACTACTGTGGCATCCTTTTGGGTAAATTAAAATGGATATAGATTAATTAAATACCGCGTATATTGTAATTTGTGGTCTTATGGTATGTCATATCATTGTAGGTTCGAACTTAACTAGTAGAAAATGATTACCATTTAATATTAAAAACGTTCTATTTTCAAATACTGATAATACAAAAGCATTTTCAACAAAAATAGGTTTCGTCATCTAACACAAGAAAAGTGAAGGGTATTCTGTTAGCTTTCAACGTCAAATTCATTCTTTAATTTACATTTATTCATTCGTTTAATTTTCTCTTAGCTAAGAATTAAAGATCATATCATAAAGTGAAATATCATTAGACGTTCTGATGCTGATAAAAATTTTGAAAATATACAAGCTTCGCTTACTTTTGGAGAAGTCAGTAATATTTAGAGTGATGACATCATGTGTTATGCATGGTTGTACTATTAATTTAAATGCAAAATTCAATATATTCTTTATTCAAATAGAACTTGACAAATACTTTTGAATCGTCGAATGAACATGTCGCTTCCACCGGTTCGGAAGGCAGATCTGCTGAGAAGAGCCGACAAGAAACTCAACAGTTGCTCTTATATGACATTTAACCGTTTCAATGATTATTAAAGGCAACAGTAGTAGTATCCTGCATAAAATCCAATTCCAAACAATTTTATGATTTAAATATTCCTGAACAGTATTTACTCACGAGCAATATTTTAACATTTTCTTTACATTTCGAAAGTGACAAATTTAGTATAGATAGCGGAACTTTATTATAGACGCGTATACTCACCCATAAATGGTTTATTAACTTTTTGGAGGCGAGAACTAGCTTATCTTTATTTCTTGTTCCTATCGTATGTCAGTCATAATAAATTCGTGTGAAATTGTAATATATAATATAACAAACAAAATATTATAATATACATATCGCGTAGCAACTGTAAGAATACCTGTTTGCTTAAAAACATATTGCAGAGAATCTAGCTCTAAAATTAAACATCGATCTTATAACTGGAATCGATTTTCAGGAAATAAATATAGAACTTTTTAATTTACTGTTGCAGTACAATATCACATACTTAACACACACATCTTAACATAAAAAAGAAAGTTCATTAATATAAAGAACAAATAGAAGGGACGCAAGAAAAGATCCTTGTTTATCTTTATACGAGCAATATCCTATAGCAATATTTCAAAAATACAAAACACAATAATTATGCATTTAAAATTAATTTGTCCTTAGCTCACTAAGTAAGTAAGTAAGGAAATTAAAACGGATTAAAAATGTATGTAAGTACTTTTATTTAAACATGGAACGCTTTTACTGATATTGACATTGGGGAGGGAGGAGTTGATAACCGTTAATAAAGTTATGCGTGATAATGTGTGATGAAACAACATTACCTAATCTTCTTTAGTGATAAATACAAATTCAGTTAATTTACTTGGAAATTGATTTCAAATTGAATCTGGATATAAATTGTAAAGCCGGTGTGGTTGGACAGGTCATTTGAAAGTTTAATTAATATTATGGTGAAAACTAGAATTAATAAAAAAAAATATAATTATAAAATACCGAAATATTCAGTATCAAACCTGTAAGCTCATTTATTTGCTTTGTATTTGCTTTATATTAATACCAATATTAAATAAATATTTTAATAATATTAGTAAATATGTAGACTAATATATAATACCGTGTAGGTTTAAAGCGAATAATAATATTTAAAAATTATATTGTATCAGCATTATATAAATGGATGGTAATGTTTGATTTTAGGAATGCATATACTTGAAATGTTCGTATCCATAAATTACTTAACGAGTGCGTGACCAGAATGGTATAGGCATATGTTAAACGACAGCAGGGAAATATCTCGAAAATTAGCAAGCTTGTATTTGTAAAGCACAAGACCAACCTACATATATACATATATCGTATCAGTGGCTAAGAATATAATTTTAATAATGTAAGCCGCTATAGTACAAAAATTGAGCAAGTTAATTATTAATTGTTATTTTCTATTTGTTGATTTATTTATTAAGATCTACAAAACGTATAATACGTATACGTTTATATTTATTTATTTATACATGTTTATTTTAAATAACAAATGAGGACAAGTTTCATAACTAACAAAACAAAGCTTTGTCTAATAGTTTATAAAATCTAATTTTCTGTCGTCTAATATATAAACTATTGTATCAACTCAGTTTAAGTGCTAGCTCATTTTTTGTTTACAAGTTTACTGTAAAATGAAAATAATAATGCTAAAGTTACGTATAAAATGGAAGGATTCGTTGCACGCGGTATAAAGTGAAGTGAATTTATATAGGACGATTGGAAACTAAATAAAAATATAGATGCGAGTACACACAAGCCGCAGGGAAACTGGTTATGAAATAAACAACAAATAGCTATATGTATGTATGTATATATGTATGTATATATATATGTATGTTTGTATGAACTAAATCTATAAACGTCTGGTTTCTAGTTTTTATTTTTTTTATTTGTTTATTTGATGTCTTTTTGCGGTTTGCGACGTAATATTTTTATACATGTATATATGTAACCACAGTAAATTGAACAGAAATAGTCGCCGGTTGTTTCGTAGTGACTATAGAAAATATAAAAAAAAACTACTATAAACTGGGATCATGAAGTGGAGTATAAAATTAATCGAGTCACTAACGAGCCTCCTCAATAGTCAAATTGACGGGTTTACGGAGGGTGCCTCGCCTCCTAATGGATACATCCCTATAAAACGGTTTAATGCCTCTGATGCAGCATAGGAAATGTCAGTTAAAGGTGTTAATATGTGAGCATCGGTTTCATCATCACCGTGTACTGGTCTCCCTGTTACGGCGCAGAATAAGCACTGGTAGTGTAACTGTGCTTAAGTGAATAAGCACGAGGAAGCTTTTACAGCTTAAAGCTTTTGCGCTTTCAGCCGGCTAATGAAGGCAAGTCAAAGGTGGATAATAAATGTCAATTTCCCGGTGATCCTTGAAGCTTCCACCAGCTCACAAAAAGGTGCTATATTGGTAAAGGTGCTTTTTCTTTTTGCGGGTAGATACGAAAGTGCAAAGACGTACTTTTACCAGCTCTTCAATTTTTTTAATTGAAATTGTATAGTAAACATAATATATGTAAAAAAAATCTAAATAAGTCTAAATAAGTTGACGTAAACTAAACTTTCCCACAAAGTAATTTCACAATTTACGCAAGTATGGAAACACCTGTGGAACAGCTGCTTAGAGGTATGGATGAACTATCTTCGATGTTTTCTTCACGCATGGGTGAGTTTGAAAAGAGTCTAGCTCAGCCTGGTACTACTACCTCCACTCCCACCATAAAAGCTTTGACTTCAGACTTCGAAACATTTAAAGCTTTTGGACCGCTTGGAGACTCACTCCAGGAGAAAGGTTCTATTGCTCCATGGCATTAAAGAAGATAAGGATGAAGACGTCTTGCGGAAGACAATAGAGGTATTATCCAGCCATATGAAGTTGTCGGAAGTGAATCCCGCATCTATCGAGTCATGTCACAGACTCGGCGCTAAAAAGAGCTCAGCCAGGCCTGTACTTGTTAGATTTTCTACTCAACAGCTACGCCCCAACGTGTGGAAGGCAAAAACTTTATTAAAGAGCACTAAAATAACCATGACAGATGACTGCCCTTTTCTCTTTTCATGACTTAATCTTTCTTTCGTATAAACTACGCGCTCTCAAGGTTAGAGGCAAAATATTTCTTCAGCGCAATTTTAAGCAAATGGACCTGGAACGCTTTAGGGAGGATTTGAAGAACATCAACTGGTCACACATAATGTCATTAACAAACATTGACGACATGGTAGAATCTTTAACTACGGAACTGATTAATATTTACAATATTCATGCTCCCGTACGACCAGTTCGGATGAAACATGCGCCTGTTACCTGGTTAACTCCAATAATTAAAAAATGTATGGCTAAGCGTAACAAAGCTAAACATAAAAATAAAACCCCTCCTTGTGAGGCAAATCTGTCAGCATACAAAAAACTGCGTAACATTTGTAACAGAATTGTACATTTCACAATACCAGTATTGTACATTTCACAATACCATTCAGAATCTGTGTCAAGCGCAAGTTTGGAGGTTCTTGGAGTCGTTTGGAGTAGGCAAAACCACTGAAAAACGTCAGATTTCAGTGGATCTTAATGTTCTAAATTCTCACTTCACAACACCAATATTAAATATAAATCCTCAAATAAAGTCGCAAACACTTGCCTTTTTGTCTCAGATTGCCCTACCAGACTCAATGCCCTTCTCCTTTAAACCTGTGTCAGAAGATGAAGTCAAGAGGTATATCCGCTCCATTTCTACTAAAGCCTTCGGGAGCGACAATCTCAGCCTTGAGATGATTCTTCCTGTGTTGGAGGACATTGCACCAGTGCTTACCCACATCATAAATTTTTCACTGTCATGTAATGTCTTTCCCACAAAGTGGAAGAATGCTTATGTCGTTCCATTGCCTAAAATTTCGAATCCCACCAATGTCTACGATTATCGTCCTATATCCATTCTTCCAATCCTATCCAAAGTCCATGAAACTACGGTTTACAATCAACTTTATTCCTTCCTCTCCACTAATAATCTTCTATGCCCTTACCAGTCTGGTTTCCGCCCCTTTCATAGTACAGTTACCGCGCTGCTGAATATTACGGAGGACATTCGTTGCTCTATGGATAATACCAAGCTCACTGCAATGGTACTACTGGATTTCAGCAGTGCTTTTAACTCAGTAGATTTTGATATACTTCTTGCTTCTCTCCGTGCAGTTAACATTCCTCCTACAGTTATAAACTGGTTTCACTCTAATCTCTTCGGTCGCCAGCAATGCGTGAAAGCCAATGATAATACATCAGCTTGGCAAGATCTCACAGCTGGTGTTCCTCAAGGTGGCGTCCTTTCTCCACTTCTATTCTCTATTTTTATTAACAATATTTCAAAAGTCATCCAAAGCCATGACAAAGTTAAGAATTTGGGACTAATTATCGATAGCAACTTAACATGGAGATCTCATATTAACGAACTTAGTAAACGCATGCATTTTTCATTTCATTCTCTCAAGCGTCTCCAATATTTTCTTCCTCATAGGACCAAATTATGCTTGCGCAATGTCTGCTTTTACCAATTCTTGATTACGCCGACGTCTGCTACTTGGATGTAAATGAGGAGCTACTTAGCAAATTAGAGCGCCTTCAAAATCTCGCGATACGTTTCATCTATGGTCTACGGAAGTATGACCATGTCTCTCAGTTTCGCGCACAGCTTAATTGGCTCCCAATCCGTTTTCGCCGTGATATGCATATCCTTTCCCTCCTTTTTAAAATACTTAATTACCAAAATTTTCCGACCTACCTACGTTCCCGTTTCAACATCCTGCCTACTCCCGCCCGCTCAAGAAGGACTTATGTAAAACCATTTCTTGACATCCCAAAAAGTAACACAAAATTCCTACAAAAGTCCTTCTCCGTATATGCCGCATCGATTTGGAACAAACTTCCCAAGCCAATACAAGAGAGCCAGTCATTAACATCGTTTAAATCTAAATTAAAACAACATCTTATTCAACTTTCAGGCAGCACTTAAAAAGTAAAATATTGTATAACGATGTATGTGTATGTGAATATATGTGTATGTATGTATGTATATATATATGTATTTGTGTGTATATATGTGTATATGTATGTATGTATGTATTTATGTATGTTTATTTGTATATGGGTATATGTATGTATGTATGTATTTATAAATTAAATTTAAATGTACATTTATTTTGCACATTTTTGTCGCCCCGCTATATTTATCACCTTCACCCACTTGCACAGGTTGGCTGGAAGAAATCTCTGTTAGAGATAAGTCCACCTTTGCACACTTTTTACTCTATACTATCTGCTTATTATGTTTTTGTGCAATAAAGTATATATATATAATTTTTAAAATTGTGTACATTTTGTTGTTCCCAGATATGCAAAGGTTGCGTGAAGTAGATTGGACGGCACTACGCCGTGATGGCCACAATATTTTCACTAAGCTCATCCGTACCCGGGATCCAAGAAATGGCGATGCAGAAGAAATCGCTGTGCCGTCCAGGCAGCGTCTGTCTGTAAGTATTCACTTACACTTAACATCTTTATAAAGAATATCGTTGACACTCTTACAAATTTTATAGGTATCTAGCAAGCTTCATTGCTATTTCGTTAGGCTTAATGAATTAAAATATACCTATTTATTTTTAATAAATATAATAATAAGCTTAATGTTAGTGTTAATATGAATCTGTGTTCGTCATATTTGTAAATTTTGAAATTTTACCAACTGCTGTAATTTGTACATTAATAAAAAGTGTACCTATATTATGATTTTTACAATGTAGGAAAATTTTGAAACAACATATTACAATAATCTGGTTCCACTGCAAATCAAACAAAGGGTTTTCTTAAATAAGTTTCTAGAAAATATGCTCTTCTACAGCCACACGTTATTAATAGACAGTTAACAAAAACACATAAAAGATTTCTTTATCCGGAAAATAACGAAACGTACAAAAGGTCATTGATATATAAAAAGATACGTCTCATATAATGTCGAATTTAGATCTGTGATTCTAGTACTAGTAAACATATTTTTTAGCTCACCACTAACTGGTCCGTTATCTATTTTTGTATTCTTGTTAAAATAAGACTAGTGAACTCAATAACAGATACGGACGTCACGTACTTTTTGTAAATTTTCAATTTTCTGCTTTGGTTATAACGTAGTCGAGCTATAGGTGATATCAAGCGATTTGAAATCAAAGAAACCGCTCGTATAATTGAAATCAATAAAATTACTTGCACAATACTTCACCGATTGTTTGTTACTCATGCTCTACAACAAGTTGGAAGACCATGAGACCTGTGAAAGTTAGCAATTTTGTAAACTAACCAACTATACACTTTATCTAGTGACGTTAATACGTAAAAAGCAATACAGAATAGTTTATTTAAAAAAAAATAAGGAATTAGAAACGCACAAATCCGTTTTCAATTAGTAAATGTCATTGTGAATTAGTACAAAAATATTCACTAAATGCAATCAGAAATAGAAATTGTACGCTGAATAATTTCAATTTAAACCAATATTATTTCTTTAATGACCGTAGAGCTTTTAATAATAAACTAACATCTTTAGATTTATTATATAAAATATTAGATCTTTATTCATTAATATTTGAAAAAAATTGGTATTAAGCGTATATTATTTCAACCAAAATTTAATAGAGATTACTGATTTGTGCAGTATAATTGACATATTTACTTGTTCATTTAAATTATATGTAGACTGACAGAAGTCGATCACAAACTTCATCTAAGCGACGCTGAAAACGTTTCATTTATTTAGTCAGGCAAATTGAAATTTAAAACTCTTTTGTGAGGGCACATGAAAATTTGTTTAGAAATTTGTGCTTTCGTCGCTAAGATATTTTTAGGTAATCATAGAGTTTTATCCACTCAAAACTCTCTCGTTACTTAAAAAGGACAAGTAAGATGCTTACACATATGTATGCATATGTCTTTGCTTCAAGGGACCGTACGATGATAAAACAATTAACAAAACTATTTTAAATTTAAGAATAAAATGTTAAATTAAAATGTTTTGAATATGTTTCCAATCATTAGCTTAAAAAATATTATTTTTACACCAGCGCTGCCTTACAACAGCAGATTTAACATCCTTGGGAGTCGGATCCTGCGTTGGTACCGGCATGTACCTGGTTGCAGGCATGGTAGCTCGCAAATTCGCGGGACCAGGAGTAGCTCTTAGCTTCTTCATAGCTGCGATGGCTAGCATATTTTCCGGTAAGTATTATTGTATATTATTGTATAAGTCTAAATTGAAACTTAAAGCAAATTTAGCCATCATACGTAAAGTGTTAGTATGAAATGGCTCGTTTACGTTTCTTATCGTACATGATCAGGACCTGACATTCATGCACTGGCAGGTCGATAGACAAATTGAAACAGATGATAAGTACTTTATAAAGTGTGATCAGTTTTTGAAAGATTAGTTGAGTTTTTTTAAATACGAAATTTTTGTATATTAAAATGTTTGTAAAAAATATCGGCCAAGTGCGAGTAATGGACGCTCTGAGGATTTCGTACCTATTTCATGATTGTAGATATTTCGCTGAAAAAATACTACTGAAAATTTTACAAGCTTAAATTTGCGGTCATATCCACTTATTTTTAAATGAAACAAACTATAAATATAAGTAGGTAATGGTTTCATTCTGTGTAAACATATAAATACAATTTTGAGATTTTCCACTTTATATATACTGTAAGTTCTCATTTCTTGTAAAATTTTATAAGTCTAGGTTAATGAGCAACATACTCTTATTAGTAAGAGTCCACAAACTTCGGTCGTATGCACTAATTTTATATGAAATGAACTACAGTATAAGGTTGTAGTTGTTTCATATGTGATGTATGTATAAATCTGCAATTTTTGGACTTTTTCCTTTGTTTGTATTATAAGTCTTAACAAATTTCATAACTCTAGATACTTCCTGTAAGTTTTGATTATGCGGTGATTTTCATATAAAATACAAAAAAATTAAGCTTTGACTTAGAAACTTGATATTTCCGGTGCTTCAAGATGTTATCAGCTTGGATATTTGATATTAATTTCAGCTTTATTCCTAAACGTGATTTTGAGATAATAGTCTTTACAGACAGATAGACGGACAACAAAGTGATCCTGTAAGGATTGCGTATTTTCACTTTGATGTACAAAACCCTAAAAATATCCTCCAAATTTTTTTATATAAGTATTATTAATACTTTGTAATAGTTTAATTATAACTATTAGGTTTTAAAACATAAAGTGCGGAATCTCCAACTTAATAAAATTCACTCAAAATGAAGTACTATGTATGGGTATAATAAAAAACACTCCTAAATTTTGTTGCTTCTCTGCTTATAGATACTTCAGATTACTGATTATTTTTTCTTTTATTTGACTTTGATTCACCGACCTCATATCATCTCTCTATAATAGAGAAAATAGTGAACAATAAGCTCTTTCTTCGAAGTTAACCAACAAACATCAAAATGCTTTTAAATTTAAGAATAAAACTACATCCTACCTACCTGTTAGAAATATATCTCCTTTCCTGCTTTTTTCTGCTTTGTAAAGCTCTACCATTTCGTCCACTCCTGGAACTTTATTGATTCTAATTTGCATGAGAGCTAACCCAATCTCGCCAATATCGATGTCAGGAAGCCCTTGTGATAAATTACAACTAGAAGGTTCGTGTTGTAATACTTAGTTAAGGGTAATCTTTTTTAAAGAACCCAGGCTTAGGACTCCATAAATGAAATGTATAAAAGATAAAAAAACCACCATTAATCATATATTTAATAATTAATTAAGTTGTAAAAATTATATTGTATTTAGAAAAAGATTTTTGATCAAAAATTAACAATGGTTAAAATTTTTTAAATGGTACCATTTCGAATTGCGCTACATAAAGTAAATATAGTTAGAAATGACTACTTTTACTGTCAGTAACTTTGTTTACGTGAACTATAAACCTACTGTTTCTCTACATTCACACTTCCCCAAGGGACGTAAATGCCAATATTCAGCTACCTAAGAGCTGTTGTGCTTTCAGCTGCAATCTGACTGACAAGTACGTGAGTCACTTAATAACGGATGAGATATATATATATGTATATATATATATATAAATATATATATATATATATATATATATATATATATATATATATATATATATATATATATATATATATATATATATATATATATATATATATATATATATATATATATATATATATATATATATATGTCTATAGCAATAAAGCTGAACTAAGGTTGAACGCGTAGTCTCAGAAACTAATACTCCAAATTCAAAAAATCTTTTATGTTGAATAGTCAATTTATTAAGGGATGCTATGTAAAATTACACTACGATCAATAGGGGCGACGCAGCATTACTACTGTTACAGATGCTTAAATTATCTCATATATATATATATATATATATATATATATATATATATATATATATATATATATATATATATATATATATATGTATATATATATATATATATATATATATATATATATATATATATATATATATATATATATATATATATAATTTAACTTTTATTAAATGCTGGGGCAGCAAGTATTTACGCGCTTTTATATCTCTTTAAATATTCTTAAGAACGCTCACAGCTATTTACATTGAACTCTTAAATAGTCGCTAACTTTAATTAAAAAAGAATAATTTTATAATTGTCTAACGTTGTTATACAACTTACAGTATTAAAATTTTCAAATTACAAAGATTTAACAAATATTAAAGTTTAGATTTGTATTTGGCTTTGCGGGAAATTTTGTCTCTGATATTTTGTCTCTGAATATTATGTAGGTTACGTTTTCTGTTTACGAGTATCTAATGCAATATTTTTAAGCGATAACTGGCAAAAGTTTTATAACTATAATGTATTTACAGTTAAAAAGTTAAGTACTATTTAATAGACGTGCTATACATTTGAATAAGCCAAACTGAATATGATCCCGCGGCGAATTGTCTGTTACGATGGAGATATGACATATTATGATAGATATGATATATTATAAATAGCATATAATGCATCGTTCTTTTGCATATCATTTTTCACTTTCTCACATTACTTAAGACAATGACAGGAGCTTACAGAAAGTTTTGTCACAATTTCGAGGCATGGTTAAAGGAAATAGTTGGTAAACTACGGACGCACTGAGTAAATTAAATATAAAGGAAATTCTAACATCCCTTACTTCATTTCAAAAGTTTTCGAATTTCGAAATGCTAACTTCAGAAATGTTAAAACCTTCTCATGAGTATGCATGTAGTAAAAATTGTAAAAATTATTGAAATATACCTCCCACTTATTTACTTGAAAGTCATAAGTTGTTGTGCTTTAGGTATATATAGGTTACTTACGACCCGTTCGCGGCTTCACCCACTAGAACTATAGGAAAATACATTTTATAAATTGAATTTCGTTCGCTTATTTGTAGCGCACTTCTATTGATGTCTAATAGGAACATTTTAATGCCATAAGATACGTTAAATTGAGAAGTGCGCTACAAATAAGAGAACAAAATTCAATTTATTAAAGGAATATTCCTGTAGTTCTAGCGGGTCAAACCGCGAGCGGGTTCACTAGTCAGTTATATATTCAACACATGTATATCAGAGATATATGTGCATATGTATATACAAAGGTACAGCTACCCTACATATGTGTTCCATATCTGTCTATATGTAAAGCAATATGTGGTTTGTTTTCCTAGGGGCATGCTATGCAGAGTTTGGAGTTCGAGTTCCCAACACGACCGGATCTGCTTACACGTATTCCTACGTCACGGTGGGCGAGTTCATTGCTTTCGTGATAGGCTGGAACATGGTTCTTGAATATTTGGTAAGATTTCCTACGCTTATAGTGTGTTCCGATACTTATTAACGCTGTTAATAAACATGAAAACCCAAACAAAACGAATGAGTGACATTTCATTTACATTTAATATTTCTTTATAAATAGATAATACGTAAATTCCACGTTCTTAACTTCTACGTTTATTTTATCATGTCTACGTTTTGCTGTCTATAAATTTATAGCGTTATTTATTTTCGCAGAAAAGCTATGTATATTACATAATCTATTTCATAGTACCTATATAAAATTACAGTGAAGCTTTAAAACTTCACGATAATTCCGAATTTATCATATTGCTAATATATATTGGTGCTCAAAGAAAAACTACGATATTGTCGATATGTCAAACAAATTTCAGCTATATATTATTCAATTGAATTATTACGGTTTCTGGCTATAATATTTCTGTGTAATTTATTTAAAGTTAATTTAATGTGACAATTCACGTTAATTTAACTTTATATTGAATTTATATTGTCATGTCGTCATAATAAATTATTTTTTTTTTTAAATAATTAATTCTTACTAAACATACTTTTCTATCGTAAAGAAGAGATAATTATTATTTATATTATCTTTATCTATAGTTTTACTTATTAAATATATGTAAAACTATAACAAAAACTTTTCGCTTGTTCGTTCTGAACTTAGCAAAATTCTATTTATAATTTAATAATAGTAATTAATGAAATAATTAAAATAAAATTATTTGTATAGATTGGTACGAGCGCCTGCGCACGGGCACTGAGTGCATGCTTCGATTCTCTGTGCAACGGCGCAATCGCCCGTCTCCTGTCAAAGGAGATCGGTACTGTCTATGGTAAGTGTTGTTTCATATTTATGTTACGGTAATAGTATTTGATGGTAAACGCAATGCCTTAGGGGAAGGCCTCAATTCGGTATAGATTAGGCTTTAATTACAGCCTTTTGAAACGCCACTTTACATTTTGAGCAATAATTGTATAGTAAATATATAATTCTGTACAAAAATAATTTGTTATTAATATAAAAGGAAAATGTTTAATAACTGTACATATATAACAATATCAAGAGAATGAAACAAATCCGTCTATTGTACAGAACATAATACACCTTACGTAAGCCATCTCGCAGGAGCTGCTAATCTTTCTCTTGCAGATCATGTTAAACTGTCTGTCCAATGGTTAATTTACATAACATACTGCGGTACAAGGGATGCTCTCACCGACAAGCATGCTCTCGTACCCTTCCACTCCGATCAAAATTATAGTCAAAACCCGTAAAAGAAATACATATTGAAATAAATAATCGCGAACATCTGCGTGGTACAGTTGTAACGTTTTTAAGTAGTTTGTAATGTGAAATGTCTCTGTGTGAGTGGACAGAAACTTGTTAATAGAACGACTAACCAGCGTGTTCCCTTTCACCAAATAAATGATTTTAATATGTATCAGGAATAGATATATTTTCATATTTTAACTCCAATAGCAGATACTACTAAATCAATTATTTAGTTAACACACTTTCGTTATAAGCGGAAACTACAAAACTGGTTCGAAACTGTTCTAGTTAGCTAGCGGCGTTATTCAATTTCGTTTAAAGCTTTTACCAAAACCATTATCACATAAACAGTTTTACATTGAGTTTATATTTTTGAAAGCACAGTCAAGCGGAGCTTTAACTGCACTATTTATACATTGGTTTTATTTTACATCCCTACATAATGTTAGCCTTTTGCAATTTGCAACAATCAAGTATCAAGTGTCAAACACATTTATGGAGTATCACATTTGTAACTCGTTAAATACAAAATTATATAACACGTTGATTGTACATAAATAATTGTCATTGTAATTAATTTGTATTGTTTCCGTATTTTAAAAAAGCAAACGCGCAATATTTAACTATAGACACGACTTTTTTTTCTTTCAAAAACCAGTTTACATCTATATTATTGAGTTTTATTAAATCTTTTACTCTTTAAAAAATAAATTCTAGATCCATAGCATTTCAGTATTACCACCTTATGATGGAATGACGTGTAATTAATCATCTTTTGTAACATCCAGTTGAGAATTAGAAAAAGAGAACTCCAGCGAATGTTTCTGATTTTAATTAAAATACTTTTCAACTTGGTCATTTCGAATATCCTCTCTCTATGTTCACTCACGTACTGGTAATTAAAAATATTGCTATTGGATCCAGTTGTTATCTTATAATATATACTTACTTTCTTATTATTGGCAAATTTATATAAAAAGATCACAACACCTGAATTTTAGACAATTTATTGATGATATACGCCTTTTTGGCACATTTCAAAATATACGAAAATATACTGAATAGCGACCAACCGACTCGACCAATGCGATGCAGACAATAAATGTACAATCAAGTTTTCGCTCCCAACTACCGGAACCTGGGAGTTTCACGGAAATGAATGACTCGTTGCCTATAAATACAGCCATACAATACAATCAAGTATATTGTTAAACAATATGACCAACAATGTGTTTAATAAAGCCATAAAGTTTTTACTGTGTACGTTGTTTTCTTTCCAGGTATGCGTTTTCAATATACCTTCACCACATAGAAATGCCAATAGACCAAGTTAATTACTGCGCATCGGTTGGTAATCGTTACCGTTAACTTTGTTTAGTAAAATAACTACATACACAATTAATGTTGCAATTTTCGAACGCAGACAAAGTTCAGCCAAGTTATTTTATAATTAAATTTAATTACAATGTGTTAACGATTGCTTTCTAATTAAAATCTAAATTTACTATTATTTAAAGTACCGTCGTACTATTCATCTCGTCGTACTATTATTTTAAGTACCGTAAGTACCGTCGTGGAGGCACAGCGCGTATAAACTCGACAGTTTGTGAGTTCGATTCCCATGAGGGGGAATGAAATATTTTCATTTACTTCACTCTGGCAACAGGGTAAAAGAGTGGTATTGAGTTCCATCACTTAAAACACATTGACTCGAAAGGCGGAAAGCGGGGAATGGAGTGTCTTAACACTAGGTTCCTCGAACCTACCGTGGTTCCCTCTGCCTACCCTGTCATGTGCGGGATACAGCGTGAAGCTAAAAAAAGTACCTTACAATAATAAGTATTTCATTTTATCTATATTAATGGTACGTACGATGGTTCCTGCTTCAAATTGCTATTTAAATTCCTCCTATGCTAAGGCGAGACACGGTGTTTGGTTTCACTCAACGCAAAGTAGAAGCTGAATGTCTTAACACTAAGCTATGTGTATCACCCGCGTTATATTATTAAGCGAAGAAAATAACTACTAAGAGTATTTAACGCTCTAATATTCAGTTCGAATTAATAAAATATATTTCGTGTTAACACATATTACCTATGTATGAAAGTCGAAGTACGAATATAGATAGGTACGTAGTTGATGTGAACTTGATGTGATGGTACAAAATATAAATAATAAATTTTAACAGGAAACCTTTACAAATATATACTTGAGTGGCACAAATCAATAATCCTGAAAGTTTGATTAACTCTAAGTTTGAAACTTCGCCTCGTTGCTATTTCTTTTGTTCGAAATAGATTCTGTCTATATAAATAAATTAAACTATCGATTAGTAAATATACCTGCCGGCAGGTCGGCAAAGTTATTGATATTAACGATTGGATTTCGATTTCGTAACTTCAATATCTTTCATGCTATAATATAATATAAATAACACCGAGCTACAAGGTTTTAGTTCTACAATTGACGTTAGAGACGACTTTTATCGAAGGCTTCTCACGGTATCTCACGTGTTATAAAGGAATTTGGTAAACTAGATATAAGAGCTCGGAAGATGGAGGCCAGTGTTACTGCTCTCTAAAGGGATACTTGAAGCCTGTAGGCTTGGGTTACAAGCCCTAGGCACTGCTCCGAGTTCCTCATCTTGCAACGCGATAGAGCTCGGCTGCCCGGCGACCCCGCCCAAGATCCACGGAGTGAACTTACCTCACCATTGGTTCCTTCTCGTTTCTCCACACTCAAACTGTTTTTATACATACTTATGCTTCCTAATGTTTTTTATTCCTATACAATTTTGATAATACTTAGTATGAAGAAATGTATGTTTAATTTTCCACGCTCGAATCACCCACTTCTACGATAATTGATTTAAAATAAGGATTTGAACAATAAAGAGCGGTACGTATAAAACATATAGGTGTATATAAAACTTCACTTACGTACGTGTACATATACGAGAACGTATATGATCTCTTTTCACTTTAAATCCCTTATTATTCTCCTATAGTACCGAAAATACATGTCACAGGCACATATATTGTTTAAATAAGATTTATTAAATGCATTCCACTTTGACAATGCTTTTTGGAAAAACAAGTGAATAAATAAATGAGCCTTACTGAAATTGCGCTTTATTTGTAAATAGTGTTGTTGTAAAGGATTCCTTTTTAAATCATGTTCGGTTCATGTTACGTTTTTAATAAGCTTCACGTTAATACCATTTTATTTTGTTAATTTAATTATGAAGAGATATAAACTGGTATTTCTATATTTACTTTTATATTCAACACGAGGAGATTTAGCTCACAAATGTGTAATATTTATTATGTATCTAAAAATTGTTTTAGAAAATTATCCGCTATTACTAACTTCACTATTGATATCGGACTCGCATGTTACAAGGCTCCGTTCAGACGTCAAGACATAACACGTGCACACCCACGCTTCCGCTTGGTTGACTCTTCTAATACATATTTATATTAATTATTATATAATATAATATAATAATTTATTTCCTATAGTGTCGTTATATACATACTTGAAATATCTTATCACTAATCAAAACAAAAGCTTCCATGAATTCAACGTGCAGTCGTTCGGAGCAGTGCCTGGGACTTGGGCGACCAAATTGTACTCTTAAGAAATCCTTTTAAAAGACACACTTCTAATTTCCGAGCCTCTCTCTCTCTCCCTCTCTCTCTCCCTCTCTCTCTCCCCTCTCTCTCCCTCTCTCTATCCCCATCTCTCTCTCCCCCCTCTCTCCCCCCTCTCTCTCCCCCTCTCTCTCCCCCTCTCTCCCCCTCTCTCCCCATCTCCCTCTCGCCCCCCTCTCCTTCTCCCCCTCTCTCCTTCTCCCCCTCTCCCTATCCCCCTTCTCCCTCTCTCTCCCCCTTGTCTCTCCCTCTTCCTCTCCCTCTCCCTGCGTCTCCCTCTCTCTCTCTCTCTATCCCCCTCTCTCTTCCTCTCTCTCTCCCTATCTCTCTCCCTCTCTCTCTCCCTCTCTCTCCCTCTCTCTCTCTCCCTCTCTCTCTATACAGCCAAATAACAATGGTTCTATTAGAGATGCCATTTCTTATCAAGAAGTAGATTTGTTATCTGTTATTTTTGTTACTTTCTACGAGAATAAAGCAAAAATAAAATATATAAATAAATTTATAAATAATATATTTGGAGCCTGGAGGCTACTACATACAGGTTACTTTATAATTGACATTTGACATGACATGACATTTGTCTCATATCAGCTCGTAGTAATATCACAGAGATTCTAACACAAGGAACTGATGATCTGATTTCATCTACCTAATGAGTTCATATCGGGTAATAAAGAACCGGATAAAAAATCAGATCTGGAGACAAAGAATAAACAAATAATAAATAGGGCAAGACAGTCTTATTCCACGCGAATGGTTCACGGTCCCAGGACCAGTAGTTGATATTTCTATAATAATATATAATTTATTCTTATTTAATTAGTAATTTGAATGTAAAAATAAATATTCAATTGCAAACAAGCCATTATATAACAATGCTTACTTATTTCTGCCTCCTGAGAGATTAAAATATAAATTACTGCAATTTAACACAAAGGACTTAATATGTACATGTAGGTATATATATATATATATATATATATATATATATATATATATATATATATATATATATATATATATATATATATATATATATATATATATATATATATATATATAACAATAAAGTACATGTTGTTGTTCAATTGCCAATAGGCATATGAAATACACCTACTGGTAGCTGTTTAATTTGTGCTATAAAGTGTAAATTACATTAATAAATCAAAAATGTATATCTTTAATATAAGGAGTCTTATTCTTATACAGTATAACTGTTTGAACCATTATTTCTCATAAAATACTAGAAGCAACCAAACTTCTTTTTCTTCAAGTCGTCGGAACACATTACTTTGAAAACATTAATTGCCTTTTCAATTACACCACTCTATGTTTAGTTATACTAATTTACGTCCTGTGTAACTACGAACGTGTGAGATATTATCGATAACTATATTTATGATTAAAAAGTATCTTAACAATATACTGATCAGGATTGTGTTCATAAGAAAGTTCTGAAAATCCATTAAATATGATTTTAGTCCTTGCACTTATTCGCTTGCGCTGATTGGTTCCCAGAGTGCAGTGGATACTCTGGTGACTTAAGCGCAACAGTGAATCTTGTACATAGGTTTGCCTAATGGATAGATATGCATCGATCAGGGGAATAGTCTTAAGGGGAATAAATAGTATTATGCCCTAAAATTTCCCAGTCGAAAGGGCTTAAGGGCTTAAGTCGAATGAAAATACTAAAATTAATGTACTAAGAGTTGAGTTAACAACCGACGTGGTGTAAAATCATAGCCTCTGCCTGCAAACGCAACATATATATATATATATATATATATATATATATATATATATATATATATATATATATATATATATATATATATATATATATATATATATATATATATATCTATGAATGTATATATTCTAAGAGTTATTTAATGAGATTTAAAACTTATTTAAGTAATGACACCAATCACGTCACCACCTAACAAGTGGAATTATTAAATTAACATAAAATACAGGATATGTGTACAATACATATATATATTTAAAAAACTAAAACCTATATTTGTACACACAGCAATTATTGGAAAACCAACAAACTAGAAAATTATTTCCTTCAATCAATTTGAAACAATATGCGTGTGGTAGTTTATTAGTAAATTAAC
Organism: Dione juno; assembly: GCA_037127375.1. Taxonomy (NCBI): domain Eukaryota; kingdom Metazoa; phylum Arthropoda; class Insecta; order Lepidoptera; family Nymphalidae; genus Dione; species Dione juno. Next base: position 1,787,264 of record JAXRJS010000004.1, read on the forward strand.
ATTTATATTGAACATTATTAAACCATGAATATATAACCATAGTCTTTAAAAAAATAACTAATTATCCTTTTACCACTGATATAAAATAATTCTGTACTACATATCTATAATCCAAATTTATTCATCAAATGTTAAACAGTAATTTATTTCTTACCTGCAAGAATTATGAAATATTTTAAAGTACGACATTCAGCAGTACAAAACCTAGTCTTAATACACTCCGGTCTCTATTTTTCGCCTTAATTACATTACGTTTTGATAGCTGGAACTTAGCGGAGAAATTAAAATAATTCCTCCTTTCGAGAAGGGGCCGAACCCATCAACAATATGCTTACAATCTGACTCTATGGTTTATTTTAATCCCACTAAAAAATAGTGTTTTTGACAGGTAAGCCTCCGGATTTCCTCGCTTTTGGAATAACACTTATGATGACCATGCTGCTTGTTGCTGGTGTGAAAAAATCCCTCTTCTTTAACAATATCCTAAACGCTATCAATTTGAGTGTTTGGGTATTCATTATCACTGCTGGCCTCTTCTACGTCGATATCAGCAATTGGACTGAGCACAAAGGATTCTTGCCATATGGATGGTCTGGGGTAAGCAGCCTATACAAAACTTACTATATATTATATTATACTTGTTTTGCTTCAAAGTGCACAATCTTCGTCTAAATGCGTATATATTATAACTAATATGTTTGTGATGTGGCTATAGAAAATGGCGTATTATACTTTTCTGCTATATATATATATATATATATATATATATATATATATATATATATATATATATATATATATATATATATATATATATATGTATATATATATATATATATATATATATATATATATATATATATATATATATATATATATATATATGTATGTATGTCTGCGTAGAATGTGGACCACTGTTGATGAAATTTTATAACAACGTGTTGTTATAAAACATTATGTTGTTATAAAATTTCAACATACTATGAAGCTCACACACGTTTAACTTTGAAACTCAGCTGCTTTGTATAAATTGTTAAATTTACACTAATAATATACTACGTACGTATATCTGAAGTGTATATTAATAGTTTTACAATATTTAAGTGTATTTTTATCATCACTCTTCATTAGGAGTATAGCTCATTCATTACGGATAATCTGACCTATTTCCGCCCGATATTGTATTAAAAATATTTAAACGAAATGTGAAATATTCATATTATAATTAAAAAGATTACTTCAAAATATTCTTATCTTTATTATTTTTCCAAGAAGTTATTTACTAACTCCTACTGATAGTTTCGAAGAATTTATACTTCATATTTTTATTGGTATCAAGTCTTCAGTTTCATTTCCTTGTGATCTCGTTGTGTCGTAGATATAGGATGGCATTTTGTCATTATACGATTCATCGACTCTGATCGAGGTCAGTGCGATACTATCGGTAATGAGATACAATCAATCAGATTACAAGCCATTTGACAAAGAACTTTAAGTATTTTTACATATTCAATATATACTTTAACTTGTACACGACGTAGAGACAAGTATTTAATCTCAATAGAATGAGTTTGAAACAACATCACATCTCATCCTGCCAGGCAGGAGTTGTTAAATTAATTGATTATAACAATTCTCAAACAACTGCCACGTGATAGTGTCAAATTTCGCAATTGACTTTTTTTTTTAATATTCGACATATAATAAAAATATTTTTGTTTTTCGATAGGTATTTAGCGGTGCTGCCACTTGTTTCTACGCTTTTATCGGCTTCGACATAATTGCCACCACAGGAGAGGAAGCGAATAACCCAAAACGTTCTATACCTTTGGCCATCGTCTTAAGTCTCGGAATAATTTTACTGGCCTATGTCAGCAGCTCTTTGATACTCACCCTAATCGGTAAGTATTTTAATTTATTTCAAACAGTTTAAGCTTAAGATAAAGACGAAAGAGATGAAATGCTATTAAAATATTAGAGACAAATCTTCTTCATATAAGATTTAGAGAAAACGTTTGTTGAACAAGAATTGTAATGTTCAGTTTTTGTAATCTTGTAAATATAAATCTTCAGTCTTCAATCTTAAAAAACAATATTCAGGTGGTTTCATGTTCCGTGATTATATAGGGCAAGCTTGCATATATTTTTTTGTGGTTTTTTTCACCAATAAATGTAAAAGAACACAAAATATAAACATCTTTTCTGGAACCTAAAGAAATAGTGCATAAATATGGTATGAAGATAAAAATCTTTAAATGTCTCGACTGTAGACTGAAATGTTAAGAAGAAAATTTTACATTATTAGCAGGAAAACTAGCTTTCCCGTTTCAATTAGTCTATCGTCAGTCATCCAATGTATTGTTTCAAGCTAAGGTACCGTTCTAGGTTTGCCTTTGCAAGTCGTAACTGAAGTGGATAATTGGTCTCGACCTTAAAGCCCCTAGCTCCCTCTTATAATTGTGCTTAGAAAACTTAACCATATAATTACTTAAACCTTTATGGGTATTGCAATTAAGAAACAACCACGTATTTGATTTGCTTTAAAAAGTCTCGCTGTTCTTTACCCATTTAGCTACAGAATTAGCTAGATACAGAATTACTTAAAAAATCGAGAATGTTCTTCATTAACCAAAGTTCGTTTCAAAGAACCGACCTGCACTTATGCAACTAATTATTGTAATAACTTTAAGGAAGTTAATTCCTAAGCATTAAAATTATCTATACTAATATCATTAAGAGGAAATTGCTTGTTTGTTCGACAGCGGTTCAACAACTAGACCAATTTGAATAATTCTATTACCATAAGCATCCTTCATTATCTGTGGACATAACCGATAAAATATACAAGAGATCCGTATTAGTTAGGGATACGTATGAAAACTTTAATAAGTGTTAAAAAAAGCGGAGGAGCATCCACGGATGCGCTGGCTATAGCGAAAGCTACGTAGAATTTCTTTGTTTGCCCTCCTGTAGCGATTTTTATATATTATCCAAATTTCTTATCCAAATAAATACGTTAGATACATAGTGCATTTTATATACATTGAAATTGCCATTTGTAGCATATCAATAGAACAGATGTTTTAGAAGTTATCACAGTATAAAACGAGAGCGGAATTGTGACGTCGCCTTCATCGTCGCGAGGCGCGTGTCTGTAATACCCACTATCTATATTATAAGCCGCGTTGATTTCAAGGGTTGCTGGATCGAATTCTTTTTATACTGAATTGTCCATTTATCGAAGAATGATAATGCTACTTATAATTATATATAGAATTTTAATTAATATGCGTATTCTGTAGTTTGGCATAAAAAAGTACAGCGGGATATAAAATATTACAACATATTATAGTATAAAATTAATAGCCTAACCTCTGTATGATTTTTGATATATCACAAAAATAAAACATCATAAATAAAGAGAAGACGAAGAAGAAAATAAAAAATTGTTAATAAAAATATTCAACACAATAAACAGAAATATATTTGCCCAATTAAATACACTAGATGCGTTTACCATTTTAGAGTAAATTGATATCCTACAAGTTATTAATTTTTGTAATGAAGGGACAGCGTAGTCGCACTTTCAAGTGTAAAAAAACACGATATTTATAATATTTTAATGTGTAAAATATAAATATATCCTGTGTTTTGTCTGTTACTATCGATATACAACGACTTTGCACGTGTGCACCTGTGCATGTATGTATGTATATACTAATGTGGAATAAGTGTGCAGTTTTCTATTACCTTTTTCTTGATAAATTTTATAATATAAATCTATATATTCCGGAAGTAGCGTAGGCTTACTTTTCAATTTTTCTTAAGAATACTGATAGTTAAACAAAAGGTTTAAAAACTGCCTAAAGCATGCTCTGAACGCATACATAGAAGCTATTGATAAAGTTATCTAAAAATAGACGAGATAATTATTAGTATTTCTTAAAATAAATCCACAAATTAACGAATGTGAAAAAGGTAAATAGTCATATCCATATACTAAACCTTATGAATTCGTATCTAAATTAAATACTTCATTATTTAGGCTGTTTCTGAAGAATTTAATTGATATCAATTACTCAAACCGATACATTTAAGTTTTGAAATCGTGATAAGAATGACAGTTGTATAACAATGAAAATTTACTATATGAAATATTTAAAATACAAAACTAATTGTATATTAAATAATAAAAAGATAGAAAATGTATTTCTGTACGTGGAAAAGCTTACAAAATATAAATTGAGTATGTTAATATATCGATAAATATAATCTAAAAAACTCATCCGCAGAATTTTATTTGCGAAAAATTTAATTAGCACTTTCAAATTACATTGACTGTTATTATTAATAATAATTTTAGCGAAAATTTAAAACAAAATCATGTTAATTACTTACATGTCTATTTAATTTATATTTTAGTTTAAAAAAATGCAAATAATAGTTTCAAAATGAAATATAAATGTTTATGTAATCATTGGCAACATTAAAATACATAATGTCACACACAGAACGTATATTTGAATGAGACGTATAAAAAAAGTATAAGCAATATAGGCGCGCAGACGTCGAGATGCGGAAATCAGCCCGCCGTACCAATACCGAAATGCATAAAACGTAAATGATGTTGGAATAATTTGCAATATAAATTCCAATATGGTGTTTAATTTACGTTGTGATGTGAGAAACTAGAAATGAGTTTACTTACTGAAATATTGCTTATAAATTACCATTTCAATGTTTTAAAATGAAAAAGGATTTGTATATGGATAGGTACATATGTTTTTCATACAAGAAAGAAATCCATTTGATAATAAATTTTATACATATAATATTTGTATAATATAAAAGAGTAAATTTGAGTATATTTAAGACGAACAATGTGATTTTGTATAACATTTCGAATTAAACACAATTCAGTTTAATAAACCGCGTCCGGGTCGCTAGTAATTGCTAAAATCAAATGATTTAGTTATAGACAAGGCTGTAGTATACATAGTTTATGTACAAGCTTCTATTTGTTGCTCATTTCCGTAGACTGTAGAGCAAAGTTAAATCTCTTTACTGTAGCCATTTGTTTACAATATGTTACGCTATATGTGAAAAATCATCTGTATTTACCAACATCGCCCTTAATTATTGTATCAGACATTTAAGTATATTTTAAATCATATTTATTACTAAAATTGACTTTTTCAATATTATGTTGTATGATTTGTTACTTTTATATTTATATAACTATAAAATTATGACTTGCTTGTTAATTGTAATAAACAAAAACTAACTAACATTAACTAAAGCGAAATACTTGACATAAAGTAGAGTATGGTAATTAAACAATGTAAATATTGTAGTAGCTCTGCCTACCATGCCGTGCTATACGCGAAATAAAGTGTGAGGCTAAAACAATATGAATAATATTTAATAATTTTCTACTGCTGAAATTCTTAAGAGTCTAAATAAATATAAAACATGAAGAAAATAAAAATGTTCAAAATTTTAACAAAACATTAACTACGCATGATTTACATTTTTATACTTTTTCTTTTTTACAACATGAAAGTTATAATATTTTCATCACATTAGCACGACACGAATGTACCTTTCGGCATGGCACTTCCCCAATAAGAGCTTGTGGACGAGGTCAGCCTCTCTATATATTCGGTACTAATAAATCTATAAAATCTCCGTCCTATGAAATATGCTTCCCATTAAATTATGAATACACATAAATATTACACAAGAAATATGAATTTTTTTTTTAATTTTAATCATTATCACTTTTGTGTTTATGGTTGCAGTAGTTAGAATAATGTATTTACTAATCAACAGATGTTTTTGAGATTTAAATAAGTCTTACAAAATTTATTCTTATGTAAAACAGTCGTATATATGAATTATCCATAAACTATGTCAATGTTTAATTAAAGAAATCAAGCGATTTTAACCAATCTATATTACATACTTAAATACATTTTGAAGTGAAACTTTTGCGCGCGTGGACGTAAAATGTTCACAGATGAAACGCAATAATGTAACACAAATGATGTGGGACGTTTTTGCAGTGGCGTTTCGTGTTATATGGACACATCCATATAACACGATGCCCATTTGGTTACTTTTGGTGAATCTTATAAATATTTTAATAAATAAGAATTAACTATTAAACATAATTTTTTTTTAAAAAGTTATAATTTGTACCGCAATTTATTTTTTATTTATTTTAAAGTATTCCACACAAAGTAAAAGAAAAATACTTTTTAGAAAACATAAACATTTGAACGTAGCGGATTTTGTTTTGATTTGGACACCTCTTAGAATCAGTCTAAGTGTTTCGACCACCAAGCCATATGTTCTCATCAAGCTTATATCGAAATAAATAACTATATGCTTATTACAACTAATTTATGTTGTTAGCATCCCTGTTGTCTCAAGCTACCTTTTACCCATAGGAATAGTTAAGAGCGATAGGTTTTAACAAATGCTGCCGTCCATAAAAGTGCTCTTTTATGGCGGACGACCCGAACTAGCTCAATATCAAGCATTATGACGGGCGCTGAGACTATTAGGGCAATAGAAAAGTATAGGATTTTCACTGATGAGATGACGACCTGCGTGCTAGCCAGAGTCATGCCATGGGGTGTCGTTGGATTACTGTATCGTTTCAATAAGCTATTGATCTTATTATGAAAGTATTGATTCAAAATTACCGGTCACGTGCGAGTAGTAACCCGCACGTAAATCGCGCACCAAGAGTTTCGTAGCAATGTACACTGAGGAAAATGTAACTTAAAAAGATATACGGTCTTAAAATAACCGTAGTATCCACTTATTTTGCATGAAACTAAATACAGATATAAGTATGTAAAAGCCTATAAATTTTCCCTTTTCGGAATTTTTCCTTTGTTTGCACTATAAGTTTTAACTGATTGCCAAGTTCTAGGTTTTCATTTTCAAGGCGATTTTCCAACAAAATGCACAAAAATAGAACATAGTCACTAATATCTTTTGATTGCGGTTACTTAGAAATTTGACATTTTCTATGCTCTAAGGTAAAACGAATCTGGACGAGAAAAAAAAAGTGATGGATAACAAAGTAAGGGTTTTTTTGAGATACGAAAGCCTAAAATTGAGCTTAACCCGCTCACGAACTATAATAGAAGCTAGATATAATCAATAATTTACAATTCCATTTTTATATAAATAAAGAAATGTTAAGTGTGTTTGCTCTAAAGTAAAATATATTTCACTTTACCAAAATAACAGATAATCACGCGGTTGCAGTAACATTGACCGGAAAATGTTGCTAGTGTCACCATTATAGTGACACAAATGGTTATATAAATGGTCATATGAATGTAGAATTTATCTTACAGTAATATTTCAAATAGTATCAAGAGATTTAATTTCTTGAAGCTTGTGATGTATCACCAAGTGGTATACTTATACGATGTGCACTTCTTTTTTAATTACGTCATACCAAACATATATGTACATGCTAAAGATTATTAAAATGAAGAGTATTTTATAATTGCAATAGTATTTGTGTTTAATTATTACTATTACATAGTTCAACAGTAGTGACCTGTTTGCAAAAGTAACTTTCTAACCAGCAGATTCCTAAAGGCTCTTACTCAAAGTAAGTTTTAAATTACTTGAGTAACTAATTCTAAAACTACTGACTATCAAGACTTGAAGTTGAAATAAATTTCAATAGTATATTAAAATTATATTTCTCGCACTTTCACATTCGCTTTACTTTACAAATTTAAGGTAAATACGAAATGAAATCGTAACTATTACTGATGTGCATAAATGGCTTGTTTAATATTATTGTCATCAAGTTTTGACATGATTTAAATTTACTATTTATATTAAAAACAACATCTGGTATTCATTTACCAAATTATTGACATATTTCTTATTCTTTACAGTTTAGCTTATCTATTGTGGTTCTACACCATGTGTTTCAGTTCCTCGATTTTCACTGGTTACTTTTTACAGGGATTAAATATACCAACGCAACGCCGCATGCGTTTATTGTTTTATTATATAATATACAATTAATTTTTCCATCACCGTATCATCTGTATGAAACAGAATGAATATAATTAATTTCAGTACATTTAATGCCTCCAACCCGGACACTAATCTATTTATCGAAGATATTTTTGTACCACATTTATAAAGCTGCAAATTGTGGTACAGTTTCCTACAAAAACTTAATGATAACTATATACAAATAATTTAAATGCAATTCATAATGGATCTTATTTATATTTCAACATAGCGGTTGAATTCAATTTATGCTTTGATATTCAATAAATGAAATGATATAATATGTTTTTAAATTTAAAGTATATATATATATATATATATATATATATATATATATATATATATATATATATATATATATATATATATATATATATATATATATGAGCATTACTCTATAAAGCAGCTTTACATGGACTTGTAGTTCATTTGGGGTTCACAAACGCATACGTTGATGTTAATTACTTGAATATACAATCGTATGTTTACTCAGATATCCCTCTACTTCTATAAATGCAGGGAACAACTATGTATTGTCACCTAATTAGCATTTAATCATTTAATCGACAGTAGCCGCACGTTGTATTATTACCTATGAAGCATTCCAATTTGTTTTAGTTCCATACAACGAAGTGAATATAGACTCGGCCCTGGTACAGATGTTTGCTTATGTCAATGCACCTATTTGCAAGTACATCGTAGCCGTCGGTGCTCTGGCTGGCTTGTCCGTCTCCATGTTTGGCTCCATGTTCCCCATGCCTCGTGTTGTATACGCAATGGCGCAAGATGGTCTGATCTTCCGGTGAGTATTTTTGCATATATTTGTAAAATGTGGCAAAAAAAAATTATTGTAGGTAAAAGATTGAAATATTTAATTGTATTATATTTGTAAAATTTTATATCAAATAAGTTTCCATATTTATTATAATATAAAATTAATATTCAATATTCCACGATTGTAAGCTTTATCGTGAGTTTTATCAATATGTTTATTTCGACTTTCTTATAGGAGGTTTTCTTTAAGGCGAACAAACTTGTTGATGTTATTTCAACGCTTAATTGTCCCATTTTATTTGTAAGTACGTCTCAAATAAGCATTAAATTTGTTTATACATGGAAAAAATATATCAAGTTTATAAATTTCCATTGTGTTCATAAACAATTCGTATACGTATTTATTTCTTCCCGCGCCCTCAATATCAATCGCATGATGGATCAAAACAAATATATTTGTAAATATTAATGGAAAGGAAAAATTTTCATCTATAAAATAAAAATTTAAAAAAACAATGAACAAAAAAATTACACACTCTAGCAGTAATTCAACTACGCTTGTTTTTGTTCATGACAATTTGATATGTATTATTTTATTTTATTTCACTTGCATAGTGAGTTAATTCGGGTGAACTAAAATTTGTAGCCGACATCTTCAGCATAGTGTAAAGCCCAAGATGGCGGACGAAAAGATCTTTAAACCAAAGCTTTAATATGAAATTACAGGTTTCTATCATAGAAAGATGATATTTCCTACTAACTTTTATCCTTTATATAACTCTGTTAGCGTTAGAATATTGGAAATTAATTTCTTGGTTCACTTGCGCTCTACAAAGAACCTTTGTGTGCAATTTCAGATTATAGGCTTAGCGGTTTGGACTGTAGGTTGATATCTAGCCGGTGATCGTAGTTAGTAAAATCAATAAAAGTTCTGCTAACTAAGGACGTTACCGGAACCGACATATTTTAATAAAATAAAAGACTTAAAAATATCAAATGAAATCTTTTTTTTATTTTTTTCACAATAAAGTTTCAATGTGTTTGTACAAATGTTTACACAATATGTTTAAAATATAAAATTATCGTGACTTTAATATATGTAAATAAATAAGTAAATGACGTGATCAAACTAGTAATAAATACGAATATTTGATCTTGTTATGCTAGGATAGGCTGAGTAAATACAGTAAGCGTATTTGACCGGTCAAGTTTCCATATTAATATTAGCTCATTTCCAGGCAACTAGCGGCTGTATCTGAGATATCTGGGACTCCTGCATTCGCTACTATTTGTGGTGGCATTGCGGCAGCTGTGGTGTCTCTCCTGATTCAACTTGAAGTTTTAGTGGAAATGATGAGCATTGGTAAGTTTATTTTATATATATGTATATATATATATATATAATATATATATATATATATATATATATATATATATATATATATATATATATATATATATATATATATATATATATATATATATATATATATATATATATATATATATATATATATATATATATATATATATATATATATATATCTAGAAAATGTTTAAGTAACATTTACGTTTCCTAATTATATCATCGTAACAAATTTGTTGTAGTCTAATTAACGTGTTCGGGATCAGTATGAAAAGAGAATGGAAAAAAAAGGAATAGTACTTCTCAATTTGCACGTTACATACGAGTATGCGCTAAATTGATATCGGCTTTGTGACTTGGTCGTCAAAGCGTAGAAAGAGCTACTGCTGGTGTGGATTAATCTTCCTTTGGTCCATTCACTCAGTACTCGTTATTTTAATAGTTCAGTTTGCACACAGATCCAGCTTATGACTTTTGCAACACTCTTACTAAATGTTGGTAGAAAAACTTGACATAAAGTAAGGCTCTTTGCAGCTCCTATTGACTTTGGAGATGCAGTAAGCTTTTGTTAACATTATAAAATAATAAATGAATGTAATACAGCAATTTATATTGCGATTACTACACGATATGTTAAAAATCGGTAATACAAACAATTTGTCATATTGAAAATTAGATTATATATAAAATGAATAACTTATACAGGTCTCGTTAAGCGTAAACTCTTAAACGGAAACACAACTTTAACTGCGTTTTTCAAAGCCAGTGTTTTCTTTTTCTAACGCCATTAATATAAATTTACCTCAAACTAGGTCTAATAAAAACCACATAAACGATTACTATGTAAAAATGTTCATACACTACGTTTTTTAGAGTTATTAAAGAAAATATAGGTACATGCTCAAGTGAAAGGTGACATATATATATATATATATATATATATATATATATATATATATATATATATATATATATATATATATATATATATATATATATATATATATATATATATATATATATATATATATATATATATATATATATATATATATTATATTGTTGCATAAATTGCAGGTAAGAAAAAATACCCTGCTTCGTACACAAAATAATATCATTTGACTTAAGGGTCAATCTATAGTTGATTTATTGCAGTTGAATAACACAAAGAGGTTAAGTGTGAATATTGTATAGCAAATCGATATAAATGTCACAAGTCATTTTCTTGCAACACTCGCTGTACTGAGGTAGTTTGAAACAGGGGTCAAGGTGAGTTGAAACAGATAATCCTTAGGTCGAAATTATGGATGAAAATATAAAAGGCGATATAATTAATAAATATCATGTATTTATAAAATGACAACTAGAACTATGGGATCATTATAAAAAAACACAAATAACACAATATTTTATTTTTTGTTCGTATTTAATAATTATGGCTCAACAGGTAAGATAATTGAACTTGACAAAGTTACACACCAAAATAAGACCTTCTAATATATATTCTAGAAAGTTAGTTGTAGCTAACTTTCTAGAATATAAAATAAACCAATAGATGGAATAGAATATACCAATTCGATTGAAAATTTAGACCTTATATAAACTTCTAGAAATTTTACAATCATTAAAACAAACACGTCATGAAAAACAATGCCATGAAATGTACTGTAGAAAAATTATTTGAAAAGTATTCATAGTGTTCAAGCGTATCGAATTAGTTGAATCAACGATATTAATAACCAATATTCTTTTGAAATAGGAGATCTCTTCATCATAACGTGTTGATTCATATTCGAAATATTGTAAATTCATATGAGTGACGGAGAAGCTACAGAAGCGAACATGGTCTGAGAGTACCTCCATCGACAAAATTGCATCAAAAAATATTTATGATACACTCTTTACTGCCCTGGTAGCTCAGTGATAGTAAGCGGATTCTAGCGGCTTGGAGGCCAGAAATAATAATTTTAGAAATTGATTCTTAAACGAAAAATTGCTTTGTTTTAAATTTCAATAATGTATACAACTTTTAATGAAAAATAAATATTAATAAGCACTCAAACTTTCTATTTAAATAATACATTTTATTGATAAATACTAACCATATCAGATTCAGGATAATCGGCGCTCTTGGCCGACTATTCGCTTACTAGTACTATAGTTGCAGAAGCGAGCTATTCGCGCAATTTATAACCTACGTCCTAAAGATTCCTTAAGGGTAAAATTTAAAAGAATAAATATATCGATAGTTGCATCTCAATACATTTTTGTAGATGTATGTTAAGAAAATATTAAAGATTATATCAAAATTAACATAATATTAATATGTACTCGAAAAAGATTTACGTTTACAGCACCTGAAACTCGATTGCATCGAATCTGCAACTCTTTCACGAGACAATGTGTACGCTTTTACAAAAGGGTTCCAGAAAAGGTCTGAGAATGTTCTATATCACAATTTAAAAAAGTTGCAACGTTTGTGTGTTAAAAGTTATTACATAGTAAATGAGATTGAAAAGTTCACTCCAGTCTGTTTCAAAGGTATCATTGTCACTAATGAATAATAAAATGTAAGGCTGAGCTTTTTGCGCCGGTTCTTCTCAGATCTGAGGCATTCATTTTAGTAAACCGGTAGTACTCGTAAATTGTTTGACTTTTAAAAAAAGAAGCTTGTATCTTCTTATTTTGAACAAAATTATTTGACTTTGTCTTTGCCGGATAGTCCGCTTTACCGACTAGTCGGAACGTCTCTAAAAATTACATATTACTATTTCGATAAAGTCATTTGTGATAAACATGTAGAAGTTCGTCACCAGTAATTGGTTCCTGAGCCGAGTTCTTGCATTCTAGATAAAGATAAAAATAAAATAAATAAATAAAATATTCTTCATCGGCACATTCTTTTCAACAATTCATTTTTACCGGAATATCAGTCGAGATTGCTTTTTTTAATTTTATTCGATCCGGTTCAGTTCCTTTGATTTGTGGAGCTTTTGGCAAATGTTGGAGATATTCAGGCGGGGGAAATGAGACACCATCGCCGTCACTTGATATGGCTGCTACAGGTACTATAGTAAATGAAAAATCCAAAGGCATCGAATGGCAAGTGTCGATCGACTGTTAGTTAGTATTTGGTCCTTAACTAACAGTCAGTGTTACCAGGGGGTAGATGCAAAAGTGACAACACCATTCCGGGTCAGTCCACGGCTCTCGTTTAAAATAAACTAAATATGAATACATATTATAAAATATATAAATTCTATTTACTCATATTATGTACAAGCTTATATTTGTGTGATTTTAATATTTATAAATCATAAATCAATGAATGATAATTATATAAATGTCATATACTAAATAAATAATGACTATAAATAATAGTTATCTACCTGTAGATAAGTATTATTTATAGTCACCATTTATTGTTTACAACTGTTTTAAATAGTAATATTAACTTAAACAACTTAACTTAAACAAGGTGAGCTGAACCATTCTGAATCAAAAATATCCAGTCACTGCTCTTCTAAGTCAAAAATCTCCACGCATTAGTTTTTTATTTCAACGCTCTTACACTTTAGCCATATCAGTAAGTAGATGTCTTACGCAATAACTAAAGAGAAGAAGGAGTAGTGGTCTGTCTTTATTTTTAATGGTTAGCAAATAACTTTGGTTAGCAAATAACTAACGTTTAATACTATGAAAATAAGTAAAATAAAGTATTCGGGCATTATCAACGTCTTAACGCCTTAGTTAAAACATAAGAAATTAGTTATAACTTATAAGAAATTATTCTCTAATACCGAAAAAAATATATAAAAGTGCATGAGTAAAGGATATACAAACGACTGCGAGAAGGCGTTTTATTTTGCCTTATATAAGAATTTAACGTCACTCAAAGAGTATAACTACTTACTTTACGCTTCCAATTAAAAATCTCTACACATATAATATTTGTACTTATTCTATCTGTTTATAAATTATTAAATGTCAATTAATGCAAAATATTGACCATAAAACGACATCAATGTAGATGGTATTTAATCAATTAATCTACTGTAACTAAACTAGGATACTTGAGACCACTAGAGCAGTCTGTACATATATATAATCGATACAGCTTACGGAAATTGTCAGCGAGATTGCTTGGTCAAAGCAATATAAGATTTAAAATTTTACAAATCTTTATGGATTTTGACTATTTACTTTTTTATATGTTCATGTTTATTTCGTATATCGAACATGTCATCTGTACCAAAATGGACCGACCGAAACGCGATGGTTCCTCAACACTAGGTTTCTTATTATTATAATTACTAAACCTATGGAAATTTATTTAACTATCTGATTGCAAGTACATATTATTCAACTTAAATTTACTTTTATTTACATTTTTCATCTTAAGTTATTGTCAATTCGTAATTCAAAAATATATATAAAGTATATTATATTTATATTTCATATCGTATAGCCAAGTACCTACCTATACATACATCCATACATACTAACACTTGACGTATCATATAAACCAAGCATATATGTATTTAAAATTATTATAGATACATACAACTGCTTGCTAAATAAATATTATGTGACTGGCAGGTCGACAGACAAAGTAAAACATGTGGCAGAGGAGGTAATATCCAACTATTTTTACCTGATAAATGTTACTATTTTCAAGATATTGGCCACCTAAAGATTTTTATCTTAATACCATATTTATGCAATTTATGTTTTTATAAAGTATTGGTTTTTTAGGGTTCCATATCTTAAATGAATAAAATAGATTTTTTTTTTATCTCTTATGTTTCATCACCACACGGTTGGCCGGCGCGTGTTGTTGACAATGTTCATATGATGTTCTTCCATGTATCTTGTTAGAGACTTGTTTGCGTCCTTGGTTTGTGGTTGTTTTACTTTATCAGTTACGAAACTCTCATTTGTCCGGCGAATCAACTTGCCGATTGCGTCTTCTTTGGCGTCAGAGTAGTAGATAAAAAGATGTACCACCTTGTTATTGCGACGACAGCGTGTGATATACTGTCGTGTATGGCACTCGAGTGTTAGTCCCTGGGACTCGTTGATGGTTAGGATGTTTTTATATGGACCTGGTACAGAGAGCCAACACTCCCCCAATGGAGTCTGTTGGAATGGCAGCACCCGCATATCTCGAACTTCTCAGCGAGCGAGTCATGAGTAAGGTTGAGTAGACTCCATCAAAAAGCTCCTTGAGCGCATCTGTATGATCTCGCTAGCTTTTGACTGATCATCATTACGAGGTTTGAACTGACATTTGTACGAGGTTCAATCTATCGATGAACTGCAGTTGGTTGATGTTACCGATGAGCAATAGTGTTTAGGAATTAGATAATATGGCCGCCATTACAGTCGCCAAACGGATCACTTTGTCCATCTGGGGGTCCGTGTGTTGAGACCATTTTTCTTAACAACGCGTTCTTAACAAAATGCAGTCCCTTAAACCACAAAAAAAATGAACGATTTGCACTTGACCGATATTTTTATCTATTCTCTGATAATTCAGGATAAAAATAATATAATAGGGTGACCAGCTCACCCTATTATATTATTTTTATGCTGAAATATATAATAGGCTATATGCCTAACAGTGTAATAGGATAACATAAGCATTCACTCTCGTCTCATTTATGGTTCAAGTGGATATCGTATTTCAAACATGATACAATTATATCTAATAATTGAAGTCAATTTAATCAAATTCCAGGAACCTACCTGGAGATTTACAACATCTGTATATATGTGAGCAACTCCTTAAACATTGGTTCAAAACATAATATTGTTATGATATAGAGGATCATTTTGTTATACTGTTTGGAAAAAGACTATTTTATAGATTTTTCTTCTATATATATAGATTTCAATAACAATATAGTTGTTTCAGTTTCTTCATTGTTGTATTTGCTTTTAATTCGTTTTGTTTTCTATTACCATCGCTTGCAATTCAAGTGTAGATTTAAGAAACCACTTTGAAATGTGCATTAACGCTCGCCTTCCATTGCACGAGCTCCTCTCTCTATTTAACCAAATTCGAATTGATACTACTAGTGCCGCTTTAAAGGAACGTTGTAGAAATTAATTAATGATAGTTCGAAGCTGAGATATTTCTAAGATAAAGACAGATTTCGCTCTTAGTTATATCGAGTGCAAATTTACTCTAAACCAATTCCTGGAGGAAGGAGGTCAGTTCGTTGGTTCCTAGTTTACTTCAAAATTATTTTAGAGATAATATTTGTTTCTGTGCAAATATTAGTTCTCCTGGTATTTCACGCTTAAATACGGTGCAGTTGTCCGCCGAATGCGCTCGACGTTTTGTCCTCATTCCTTCTGTCCAAATACAGAATTCTTCCACATAATTTAATAGTACCTGTTACATTGTTTGAATCGTAACAGTAATGCGAGATCGTTCGATATACGTTATAATAAGGATTTGCGAAAATCTAGGCTTACAAGTTTATTTACACGTTATAATTGTTAACTTGCTTGGTAAAATTATATTGTCATATAAAACATACAAGATAATAGTAATGAAAGATTTTATATTATCTTATAAGGTGGGATTGCTTTTTACCTGATTACGTGAAGTAAAGAAGACTTTTATTTTTGTATTTGTATGTAGAGACAGAAAAATCTATCTGATCTGACTGAATAGTCGGCGAGAATCTCATTGCTCTCTTAAAATACAATGTACAATGAATATATTACAATAATTTGCTTACCGAGTGAGCACTAACGGCATTTAATTTCACACATTAATATCATTATAGAAATCTTGAATAATGAAGGAAGCTTTGCTTAGTAATATATTTTTAATTTTAACTTTAAAATGTTCAAGTTTCGAAGTTAAATAAAGATTAATTGAAATTAAAACTTAATAAATTTAAACTTTTACTACCTCACCCAATATTAAATTCACATAGGGGTTAGATTTAAAGCACAAGCTTTTAATGTTTTACGCCAAACTTTAATCAATGCACTTAGGATCACCCAATTTCATCGAGCTTTTGTTTGTAGCTTACGAAGCTGTTAACTTTATCTAAAGCTTATAAAACTTATGTGATATTAGCCTATAGATAGCTTATAGTAAAATATGAATATTTATTGTAATATTATTAATTTGAGTGACAAGTTAGACAAAATGTGTAAATATATTTCAATATGTACCTAAATACAATAGACATTCGGAGAATTTTCTCCTTTTTTTTTGATAACCACTCGCAGGGGATATTGATGATTTATTCAATAATGATGATTTATTTATAATTCTATTCTATACAAACATCTAAATTTGATTTATTTTTATTCTATACAAACATCTAAATTGATTTTTTTTTCGATATTTGAATTATAATTTCTAAGAGTTAATGTTTCAACAAATCTTTCATAGAGTACTGAATATCGAGAATCTGTATATACGAGTAGGTACGGCAGAAATTATTGAGAAGCTATAGCTCCAAATAAAATAAATACATATGATTTTTTTATGACAAATTATAGTTTTTAAGGTGCCCACTATTAAGTGAGATGTTTAAACTAATGATTTCTACTGAAAAAATAATTTCGGAACCGTTAGTAATGATTTCTACTGAATAATGACCTATGAGGAGGAATAATTGTGCTTTCGTCAAATCGTGTATCGTCATAAAATATATTTCAAATTAGTGATAGAAAATAATATCATGCCAAACAAGTTACGATAACATAACGTACGTTTTCAGCAAACTTCACCTGTGGTGTCGATAAGTTTTAATTAACTTATCGATTTATTTATTAATTACATTTAAAGCTGACCTAGAGCCCTTCTCTATCAGATCTCAAGCCAAAAATATATTATAGGTTTATAATCTTCTTATCTATTTTATCCTTACTTTTTTTACTTTCATACTTTATCCCACATATATTGCTATAAAGCAAGAAAGTTAGGTAGAGGGAACCTAGTGTTAAAAACACGCGTGCCCCAATTTCCGCTAAATTTTCGAGACATTGCATGTTGAGTGCACGTCGCACTTTATATGTGTGAATGACACAAATATGTACGATATTCCATATATTATTTATTTTATGTAATATATTTTATTTTATAAAATATTTAATTTTATCACAAAACATTTAGTTTCATTCATCACAAAACATAAAATATAACATATCCATCGGTTCCGTAATAATTTTTTTTTATAATTAATATGTAAATAACTCATATTTGTAATCTTGTTTGTGTAACAATCATTACTTGTTTAAAACAAAATCTGCTTACCACGATTTTCAAAAATGTAAGTTTGCGGCGCGGTTGTTATATAGTTTCAGATAAGGAAAGTGTACCCAATAACCGTTCTTAATAGTTGGTAAACAGAGAAACGATAAAAAATGTACATATTATATAAATTACATGTTTGTTGATATTCACAATTTAGTCTTGAAGTATTTATTATTACATAAACGTATTTTAGTAATCAAAATATGTTTAATAAAATAATTGCTATTTTTGCTATAATTGCTATTTTTAAAAATTGCTATTTTTGGTTGATCGCGTAGTCTCAGAAACTAATAGGCCAAATTCAAAAAATCTTTTATGTTGAATAGTCAATTTATTAAGGGAAGCTATGTAAAATTACGCTACGATCAATAGGGGCGACGCAGCATTACTACTGTAACAGATGCTTAAATTATCTCATATTTAAATAAGTATAATCGTACTTTAACATGCTCCCAGCTTGAAAACCCGCCTTTCAACAGGAATCCTTCAAAAGGGGACAGTTGAATATACCTTCGATTTCCATTAATAAAGAGTTAAGCTCTTCATACGTTAGGTTACATTCAATCCCAGCACTGTAATTAAATGGTATTTGGCCGACTGCATCTGCCTCCACACCTGCCTCCACACCTGCCTCCACACATGCCTCTCTAAGTCCACTGAAATGTAGACCATAGAAACACAGGACACGAATAAAATTAAACCTAGTTACATGTTGGGAAATGTATTCATCCATGGAGTCAAAGGTAAATTAAAAAAAAAATTAAAATCTTATTTTAAATTTCTATAAATAGCATTGCAATTATCCGATATATTAAGAAGCCTGTAATTCCAAGTGAATGGTTAAATGATAAAACAGACGAAAATTACTAAGTATATATTTACATTTTGCAACCGTGATCTTGATTACTAGCCGATAAAATGGATCCTGTATAATTGAACCCAGCGTCTTGGGGCAGTCAAAAGATAAATCAACCGTTGAAAGTCTGCTCATTGGCAAATAATCCGTATGCGGAACAATTATTTGTCCTTTTAAACGTTTACGAAGTTAATAGAAGCTGAAGACATGCAAGTAACAATTTCACATGTCAAGTCTAATTAAAACTTTGACAAACTGTTCATTGGACTGTATAAATAAGGAGATTTCTTTGACAAACGGATATTAAAATTTGTGTAATCTTCCTACACAAAATACGTTATATTTTATGAACTTATTCTCATATGGCAGTTTCTGGTCATTGAATAAAAAAATATTTACATAATGATAACTTATATATTTCTCTTATATTTATTTACTTTAATTATTATAGAATAGTAGCACATAGCAGGGTGGGCAGAGGTAACCGTAGGCTCAAGGAATCTAAAGTTAAGATATTCTAATCCCCGTTTTCCATCTTTCGAGGCATTACGTAATAAGTGGCGGAACTCAACACCGCGCTTTTGCCTTGTTGCCAGAGCGAAGAAAATGAAAATTATTCATTCTCCCCGAGGAGAATCATACCCACAAACCGTCACGTTTATAGGCAGACGCTGTGAATCTGCGCCACGATCGTCCTATTTGTAACTGTATTAATAATAATATTTAAGTTCAGTATAAAATGTATCAACGTAACGAACATTATGCTGTTATCGTATAAAATACCTTTAAAATTATTTATATTTTTAGATTATAGATTCAAAATATGATTAGCACTATTGACTTCAGGGAAATAATTGAATTAATTTCCAGTAGATTAAATACATCAGTAGACGTGCACGGATCTAATGATATCCTGACGTAAGTATGCGGGTTTTATTCCACGAGATGTCAGATCGGCGGGACATATGTGCCTCTAATTGGCAGAACTGGTTTCTTCTAATATTTCGAATATATTTATATGTAATATTTTTAACCATCCATGGAATCAGTTCAAACGTAGCATCAAGCACTGGTATTTTAAACAATCACCCTTTTACACAAGCGTGCACACAATTCAAGGCGCCGCGACTTAGTCACTGCTTTAGTGGCAGCAATACGGCTTTTTGACATTAATAAGCGAACGACAACGTCACCGTCATAATTAATACAGCGAACCTAAATACTAGCGCCGTAAGCTCGCTCGCTTATGTAATTCGAACTGCTTGCGCGCCCGTTATTGTGACTATTTTTTTCTTTCTATCAATATTTGTTCATTGTTTACAGTTTAAATATACCAATGAGCCTCTTAAATATAAGCGTGGTATTAACCGGATGCTAAAGAGAAAGAGTACAGGAGAAGTTCTCAACAGGTGTAGTTTTTGGAACTTTCTCTTGCTTGGTTCGAAGAGTCCTACATGTCTTTGCATTCTGTCCAATGTCTGGTACATTTATATTTCAACAGTCATAAATTAAGGAAGTTGATAGTATAAATTTCACACTCCAAACCTTTTGCACTATGGTTAGATATGAATATGGTACAGTGCGGCTAGATTTATCATCTTCATTTCATAATTTTGAACAATTATTTAAACTAGGTTTTGACTTGAGCAAGTAAACTATAATACTCAAGTTCTACAGAATTCTTTTGACTAGATTCAATATCAAGATTCTTACTGTAGTTGACCTTCGTTAAGCTCATCATATATTATATATTCTAATTTATCAACACGGTAACTGTAACTCCATTACATGACCAGGTATTAACACGGAACCTTTTAAATGACTTCAATTATGTGCAAATGAAGTAAGTCTTTTTTTGTAGCTGTCACGGGTCTTTTTCTTTTGGTCTTATATATCGGTTATTTGAAAGTTGGGTCTGTGTGGTCAACTTGCGTTAATCGATATTACACTAAATAACTATATTTTAGACCTATGATACTAAACAAATGATTTTTAAATAATGTTCTATCGACAATAAGTATTAATATCAAAAAAATACAAATTAATTAAACATATAAAGAATTGCACTTATCATTTGCTGTTACTCAATAAGCTTGTAAATGAAATATGTTATTTAATGATTTTAACTACATATTCGTATAAGCCACGACTTACAATTCTGATAATTGAATAAAAGGCTTCATATTAATTATTGTATTCAATATGAATAGTTAACTAACGTAATAATAATACTACTGTACAGTCGCAATGGAGCACGGAGTATTTCCATTGTACAATAGTATTTAAGCTGGTGCAATTAGCGCAATGAAGATACTGAAATGTCATAAATTGTAGTTGCTATGTATGAAATAAGTATACGTGATAGATATTAAATTGGCAAATGCTGACAGCGTTCAAATTGATTATCGAAAATATTACCTTAGAATTTGGGTGTTGGGTGAAAGCCGTTTTTCTTCATCAAAAATATACAGGTAAAATTACTTCCGGTGTTCATGTAGCTCAGTTGAATAATTTTGTTTAATTTCAGATAATATTATTTTTGAAATTCTATATTATATTCCGGTACGTTCGGATGTTTTTAACCTGGGATTTAAAATAAAAAACTAGAAGTTAGTGACTGAACAGCACGCAGTTCAAAATTATATTGTATTAAAATGAAAGCAGCCTCCGTAATTAAAAAGTCTTAGTCAGGATTAGAATTAAATGCAGTGCCAAAGATTTATTATCTATGTGTTTACCTAATCTATATTATTAATTTTTAATCTATTACAAGTAATGATAATGATATCCAAGATGAAAAAAATGATAGCCAAGTGCCGAAATGACAGCCAGTGCTAAGTGCAGAAATCCAATTCAGTCAGGTCTCATTCAGTTACAAACCGGTAACAAATATTTTAAAATAATGACTTCAACGAAGAACACATTTCCGCTCACAAACAAAAAACATGTGCCACGATAAAATTTTACAAGGGAAATAGACTTTGGGTAATCTAACTACTTTGTTAGATTTTATGAAGTTTGTAAAATTTTTTGTGTAAATGGCTATTTTTTTTGGCTTCCAGCTCCAATTATATATAATTTATATGTACTTATATAAAAAATTATACTACCGCGAAAACGACCTACGCTGTTATCGCCCAGTCCCACCTATCGCGTAAGCTCAGGGTATTACTATATTTAATTTGAGCATCAATTGTGAGATAACAATAATTCCTTTTCAAGTCCAGATTCTTCGCGTTCAGGATTACGGCTGCTCATTAGCGAACGTTTTAAGGCATCATAATGGATTTTCCTTACCATAGACATTATTTTACTTCAGTCAAAACAATTATGTAAAAACCATATTATGTAAAAATTATGTCAAAAATTTCATCATTTCTATTGCGTCAAAATCTTTATATCAAATCAAAATAAATGATTACTCTAATAACGCAATTTAATTTATTGTTATGTAATTTATTGCATTATGTATATAATAACTATAAATACACAACACATGTACACAACACATCTCGTTTAAATATAAATATGCATAGGTAGCAGTCAATTAAAAAAAATTATACGAAATAATGTCTCACAATTTATGATGGTTAAGATTACCTTAAGATTAGATATAGATCGTCGAACGAAATGTCAACATCAGCTTCCGAGGCTATTTTTGCCTTGGACGCTATTTTTTACCATGGACACTTTATTGAACTATTTTATTTAGAATTAGAAAGTATTTGCTTGTTTAAGTCAAATTTAGTGTTTGGAATTTTACCCTGACGACAGATCGATGTGATATTTAGTACATACTCATACTAATCTTGATGAAAATTTAATATAATACATTCTTCACGATTTTAAAGCCGCCGATACAAATGGCTGATTACATATAAACTACACAACTACCCCAATATGGGTATCAAATGAAAGGGCTTGATTAGTAGAAAACAACTCAGTATGAAAAAAATAATATCCGAGGTAGATACCACTACAAAATGGTGGATTACATATTTTCCACAACTACCTCAACATGGGTATAAAAAGGATGCTGCTTTAATTTCGTCATTGGCGTCCACTGTCCACAAAATGCAAAGTAGCACAGTAAACCGCGCAGTTGTATATTTAGGCACAAATTGTTTGAGGAAGGACAAGCTTATGTAGCTGTGAATCGAGTAAAGTCTTTGGAAGGATTGTGTATAGAAGATTTAGATTGCAACATATTGTCAGGAAATAAACCATGTAATAGTAAGGCGTTAAATTAACTTAATGAATGAAAATAAATTATATAAAAAAAATAAACTGTTTTGTTACAAAAAAAAATGATGTACTACCCCAGATTAATGAGAAGATTGGTGCCATTTGGTAGCTAAGACTTACAGAATTATTTTTTAGCCTTTATTACATAATCTACATCATTTGCTTAAAAACTTTGTTGGACAAATATGATAAAAGGAGAATCACTTTTTCCGCTTCTATAGTTAAGACCATCAACACTAAACCCTTCTCTATTACAGTAAGGGATCACCAAAGCTTGGTGCACGAACCATAGTCCATTACTATTCAATGAAGTGCTAGATACTGTTTCGACTCACATTTAATACCACTTTCCACAGCTGATTATAAATGCCGATATTAGTAATATGTGCACTCATTGATGATGGAGCGAAAAATGAGCGTCTGGAACGGTACGCTTGAACACGGTGATTTTGAACTAAATATGTCGAAGACTGAGTACATGGTTTGCGGGAGCACAGACCTTAATTCTTTTCATATGCTCCTGAAATTCGAGTTCTATTTTACGAGTACTGTGTCGGAAGAAAGTACCTTACTTATTATTTCCCTAGAGTTAGACCTTTGTTACGCCCAAGGAAGCGATGGCTAGATTCAGAATGTGAAAAAAAATGTACAACGTAGAGTAAAGTTTGGTTAAGTTAGCGGAAATTTTGAGCGATAGGAGGCAGAACTATTTATTAATTATCATTGGTAAGTTACATGTATATTTTTCCATTATAGGTACTTTACTGGCATACACTCTAGTTTCGACATGTGTCCTGGTTCTTCGCTACCAACCTCACACAAACAATCTAATCGAGCTGCTACCCCAGAGCCTGCGCACACCTGTTGAACTGGAAGGTACCGCATCAGGCCAACGAGACACAACTTATGCTGTAAGTAATTAATTCATTTATTTTAGAAGTATTTATTAGAAAATATGTATATTTTAATAAGATAAGATAGTTTATCCGTATATGGTATCGTATACTCATAATACGTATATCGTATCTACGAGCTTAAGTCAACACATAGGACAAATCAATTCAGATCAAAGCTATTATTATTCAAAGGCATTCATGATTTGTGCGGTATTATGCATAATTGGTACTAATACTACCTTCTTGTTTAAGCATAATATTTTTGTCTGTTAGTAAATCAAATGTAAGCTATATTCTTATCTAAATATTTTTCTTTTACTAACTTTTACTAGTTATTTTTTTTAAATAATTTAATATGTACTGTATGTGTGTCTTTGAATTTTACGTACAATTCATTTTCCTTTTAGAGGAGATTTACACAGCACACTGTTTCAGGGGCACAGCCAAGGTCAAATAATGCCAACCAGTCAGCGCGTGATGGTGCGCCGAGTTACTAGAAGGTAGGTAATGCACATGCGACGCTCTGCGACTTGCGAATATGCTTGCGAAAGGCCGGCCGCACCTTTCATCTTGTGAATTGTTATTATGTAAAGCTATGCCGCGCCCCGCTAAGCGAGCCAGTCTGTTCACAGCTCTCCTGACTCTGACGATACGCTGCCCGGAGACGAGAGCGAGGAATATGGCCGCGATGACACCTTCCTTGTTAACTCCAACGCGGAGAACAAATTTTATGGTAAGCGGTGAAGCGATTTGTTAGATATGGAACATTTTATACTCGTTGATCAAAAAATGATAATTAACTGTTACTGATAGTTATAATATATTATTTTGTTATTTTTATAGAAACGACACAATTTATATGTACAGGAACAAATATTTTATTCTAAGTTCTTTTTACTTTGATATACGTTATCCGGTCTGTACATGTACATGTATACTACTGATTTTATGATTATATTTAATTGCGATTGTCTAATTTACACTAAATGCATATAAAAATAGGCATATCAATAAAAAATGAATAATACCACTATAAGAATACCTAGTTATTGCGAGTATGCAACTATAAGTAACTTTTAATATGCTTTCGATATGTATGAAAACATTAATAAATATATATATATATATATATATATATATATATTATATATATATATATATATATATATATATATATATATATATATATATATATATATATATATATATATATATATATATATATATATATACATATATATTTTGTGACTTTTTATTTTTAAAGCAAATACGCAAAAGCACATACATATATGGCTGACATGTTAAGTAAAACAAGACATTATAGAATCTAAATGGAAAAAAAAGAGGAAAAAAAATATGTATATAGGTAATTTTAAAATAGGTGTGGTTCCCGGCGGGTGCTCCGTTACGACGTCCCGATGCGCCCGTTTCTGCAATGCCCTTTATCGCCGCCTACACGCTATGTCTTACCTTTGCCCTGGTCTCTTCCCCTGGGTTGACTGTGGCCCTGCTACTGAACAATCTGGTAAGTGAAACTGTGTACTAAAATATAGCCCCCTCTGTCAATTCACGTTTCTCTGACAATAAGCCACACCAAATACAGATATTTGTTTCTATCTGATGTTATTTAAACGCTAATAATGGTACTGAGTGAAACTGTACTCTTATATTGGCATTTGTGAATAATGTATTAATACTTTACAGGCATGTTCGTCATCAAGGCTGTCGGGATAATGTATGTGCTCGTGATTTTCTTCGATATATTGGCAGCTTACGCCAGTCCTGGAGAGTCAACATTCATGGCCGTCCTCATGATCTTACTTGTTCTGGCAATTATTCTTATCCTGATCATTATTTCGAGGAAACCACAAAACCGGTATGATATTTTATGTAAAATGTTTCTCTTTCATATTCAGTAGTTTGTTTATATATCTATTTAATGTAATACATTAGTAAAAACGGAACGTTTGTACGCGCACGTCTTCGAAACTTCCCGGCGGAGTTAGCAGCCACTGGAGCAGTTGACATAGAACAATAATTTACCAGCTAAGCTTTAAGAAATAAAGAAATTACATCTTATAAAAAAATGTTAATTGTGATGACCATTTATAAAAACCAAAAAACTATAAACCGTAAAGAAGAAGAACCGTAAGAATATGAAAATGAGTTGCTTGCAACTATTTAAGAATGATGTATGAAAATAAAGTCGAGAACGCATGTATGGGCAACGACTAGTAGAATATTAAAATACTAATTTGGAATTATAGCGTTAATTGTATATATACCTAAATACAGTCACAAAAAATATAGTCTCATATTATATATAATAACTCGTAATGTGAAAAGTGTACTACTTTGTATATTTGCAGTGTGGGGTTGGTTTATGCGACACCTGGACTTCCCTTCGTGCCGGCCACTGCAATCACCGTCAACATTTATCTAATTCTTAATCTGTCAATTCTGACCCTTGTTCGATTTACTGTCTGGATGACTTTAGGTATTACATATTTATTAATTGAAGCTTAATTAATTTGGCACACAAAACGCTTAAGGTTAACAAAGATTTGTTCTATGTGTACCAAATGTGGTGATGATATACCTAATCAGTACATTGTTACAGGATTGATCATGTACTTTAAATATGGCATCAAGAATTCAACCCTTGAGACGAACCCCCCCATGCCTCGTGCTCCAACTCCGCCACAACCTCACCCACTAGACCGCACTACCATTCCTCCTCAATCTGAGCCAGTTCCTACAGGTGACCGAAATATCTTCGAAGGTGATGGCGTCGGACTTTATGGCAACCATGATCAGTAAGTAACATTTGTAACAATATGATTATATTTAACTAAAACTCCTACAAAACACTACTCATATTTGAATCTACTTCTTCTTCTTCTTCTTATTTATAAAATATCGGTGAAGTACGAGTAGTACTCGCGTACAGAGGGTTCCTTATCACTTTTATAATTGTAGGTTTGTAAAAAATATATCTTATAAAAATTGACAAGCTTAAAGTTGGGGTCGCCTCCACTCATTTTGTTTGAAATAAACAACAAATATAAATTTGTAATACTTTATTTCTACATTAAGCTTGTAAATTACACATTTTCAAATGTTTTACTTTATATATTTACAGTAGATAATTTCTTACGTAGTTTCAAAATCAAAATAAATTCTAGATCAGTGATGTACAATTTTTAAGAGTCGACAAAACTTAATTTAAAAATAGTATACATGATAACGAACTTATATCTGTAATTCATTTCATAATAAAATATGAAATTAATTACATATATAAGTTTGTAATCGTTTTTTTCTGGGACTTACCAAGAAATTTCCATTTTTTCTTTCGTAATAATAATAGTATTTATGCTATTTCCTGCATATAGAAGCGTAGACTCATCAGTCTACGCTAGATTAGGTTCCATCGAACCTAGTGTTGAGACGATGAATTACCCACTTTCCGCCCAATTTTGAGACATCGCGTGTTGAGTGCTGGAACTCAGCGCCGCGCTGTGTCTTGTTTAGAGCAATGGAATGAAATAATACATTTTAACTTTTCTTTATTTGAGCTTGATAGCAGCACGCCATTTTGAGAAAATGGTCTTGACAGACGTACAGACAGATGGGCAACAAAGTAGATCCTATAAGGGTTTCATTTATTCCTTATCCATTTCATTCCATATCTTATGGAACCCCTAAAAATTATCATCGGTCACCGAACCAAGAAATAAATCTTTCGCAATTATTTTAAAAAACAGCAGTCGAATGAAATTTATATTTTTACTAACAATTGTATTCACTACATGCAACTAAAATACGCATTTAAGATGTAAGCTATCTCAGTCTCACCAGTGGGACATACATACCATTCATACTTCGTACATGTTCGTTCATAATAGTATAAAATACAATAGTAAATTCACAGAATTTTTAGAAGCTCTCGCGGCGCAGTAGAACAGCGCCTAACTGTAAACACTATGTGGTTCTGGTTTGTTCCCATGTAGAGAAATTAATTATTTTCATTCCACCGCTTGAGTTCCACTAATCGCATAATGTCAAAAAATTATTAAAAATTGCAATATCTTTAAAAGATTTTCGGACCCACTACTTGCCTGGCATGTATCGGAAATGACTGAACCCGCGCAAACAACAAGCCGTGGTGGCTACACTGGCGGCTACATGGTCGTTGAGAGTCGGTAAGAAAATTTGAAATACTAATAAGGTTTTATGTTCTTGATTTTTACTTCTATACATTATCATTGAAACCAATGATAATCTATAGAAATAATTTATTGATTTTTATATATATTAATGCTTATAATTTTTTTATTAAATTATACTTTCATCAGTTTTCTTTTTCATTTTTATATTAGTAATTATATTCGTATTTATATGTATTTATTAAATCCTTATTCTTCAAGGTCCATTGGAATTTAAGTGTGAACATTATAATATTAATAAATAATAGAATGTTTTCGTATTATACCACCCTAATAAAATAAAATAATGCAACTTCTAAGGCACACTCAAAATATTCCTTCCCTTACTAAACGTAAACTATAACGATAAGAATTAAAATTATGTCATGTAGTAGAGTTTTTGACTAAAATTAAAATAAAGATAGATTAAACTGTTGTCATTTAAGACTTATTTAGTATTCTTCTAAAATATATATTTATTAAATTAAAATATTTACTTAAAAAAAAACACTTTTAAATAGTTTTTAACTTGCAATGTATGTGGTCTTACAAATAAATATTGAGACCGATAATACATTCAGCCACTAGGATACTTGACAAGATTTCAAAAAATATATATGATCATTTATTAGCGACTATCGAACATATAAATGTTTTTATTTTTAATTGTGTCAACTATTTGCCATAATAATTCAAATAAAATAATCAATATAAATATTATTCAATTCAATACAATTATGTTTTATATTTATCTTGTGGCAGCACTGAAATATAATCATCTCTCGTAAAAATATTAAATTTGTGTTATTATTTATATGTTAAATTTGGTGTAATTGGTGAAAGAGAGTTCGACTTCTCTATGAAAGATTACTTTGCAGTAGTTCTCGTAACTCACGTAACATGGTTGTTGTGCGTCTCATTGTGTATGGGCTATTTATCATTATGCGATGTGTCAGATTTTAAGTGATTTTTGTAGTAAAACGAATGACTGATGGTGTAGCACTGCAAATAATGTTCAATATGTCAATAAAGTAGCCGGAAAAAATATTTATGTATAGCCCTAGGAATATTGAAATATTTTCACCACTTCAATGATTAAGTATTAAATAAACTTATCTTCTTATAGCTAAATTTCACAATGTTTCTTGTTGCTCAGTTTGAATAAATATTCGAACTGTTCTCTCAGTTTCATTCTCTTAAATATAATGTTTTCTTTAATATTAAATATAGTCATAAAAATAAATTTTCAATTTTCACTTAGATGGCTTAAGCTAATTAACACAACAGTTCGAACCAGACGTGGTAAATTACTATAAGCATAAAATGAGTTTAAAGTCAAAGAATAAATATTATCTTGAATAAAGTTTTAAATTTAATATTCTTTTACATAGATTGACTATATATCAATATTATATGTTTAAGAATCTGTGATGTTGATACTTATTAATTATTTTCGACAATACTTCGACCGCTTTCACAAAATTAATATCTTGCACAAAATATGATCTAATGTCGTAGCGTACATAGTAATATATTGCATATTTCAATCAATAAACTTCTTGGCTGAAATATATACACACCAAAAGATTTGGAAGCGGCGATATGTTTATAATCGTGTTACATCATCCTTGATTTGGTCAATTTTGACTGTTTAGTGTCACGTGGCTGAAATATAAAAAAATATATTTTCATTTGTAAGTTATTATACTATGTAACGCTTTTTGAACTTATAATGTATAAGGACTTAGTAACTCTTTACTTTTCACACTGTCAAGTAGCCAACCTAAAATGTTTAAGTTTTCCTACTATACAAATAGTAAACATAAATCCCAAGTATAACATAAATACACTCGCTGACAACTCGAAGACGAATTAATAAAATATAAAATAAAATAAGTGTTTCCATGTAAATGCGATTTAAAGAATAAAATAAACCTTTTGAATCCTTTTGAAACTTTAACCGACCAACTTCCAAAAACGTCAGTACACTTAATAAGCTTGTCAAAATATTTACGTACTCGTATCTACTTACCTTCGATATTGTAAAAATTTCTATATTAAAAAAAGACAAATCTGTTAATTATTTTAAGCACATTTAAAGAAATACTTATTTCAATATATTTTTATTTTATTTTATAACAACTTAAATCGATAATACTAGTAATAGCTAGTTATTATACATGAATATAAAATTATATCACATTTATAAATCATGTAACTAACTAATATTCAGCCCAAAACTAATAACTATTTATACTTTTAAAACAAACATTATAATTCGATGTTCATGTTATTCTGTCTCTTTTAATACAAATTTTGAAAAGTGCATCTGGGCATCTTTCAGTGCATCTTTTATTTATATTTTACTTATCTTTCAGTGCATCTTTTATTTATATTTTACAGCTTTACACTATAATTTTCATATAGCAGCGTCTCCGCTTCTGCCGGAATTCGACATATTGA
The DNA here is from genome assembly GCA_037127375.1 of Dione juno. Lineage (NCBI taxonomy): Eukaryota > Metazoa > Arthropoda > Insecta > Lepidoptera > Nymphalidae > Dione > Dione juno. The sequence continues at coordinate 1,818,417 of JAXRJS010000004.1, forward strand.
GTGTTAAATGACGGAAATTTGAGTTTTATTTTGCCGATATTAAGAACCTGAAAATGTTTTATGAATAAAATGCCAAATATACTTTTAAATAGGTTGTTGTGGGAGATATTTTAGCTTATGTTGACATATTCACCATTCGACGTAAATTAATGAATCAATCATAACTCATTTAAAAGTATAAAAATAATAAAACTATCCTTGTAATTTAAAAAATATATAGAATAAAAATAAATTCTAATTCAATATATTCTATATGTATTAGTATTAATACTAATATATTTTCACAAGCTCTTTTGAATCGTCGAATGTTGGGAAGGTTGAATGTTGGGACCGGTTTGGGAAGGCAGCTCTTTTGAGAAGAGCCGGCAAGGAACTCAACAGTTGCTCTTTTAAATATCAATGTTACTATTTTATTATTAAATACTATGGTAGACACCATAGTATTGTTAATCCTGCTTGAAATTCAAATGACATCTCCACAAACTTTCATCATTTAAATATTCTTCAGAAATATTCTGCGTATATAACACGGCTTTACTCACGAGCACTGTTTTTATATTATCTTTAAATATATGTAGTAGCTTTAGAACAGATTGCGGAATTTTATAATAGACAGTCCTATTTCTTTTTCAGACAGTTTCTATTGTATATCTGTCATTGTTTTATTGTAACATTGAATATTTAGTCTGACGAACAAAATATTATAATATACATATTTCGAAGGAACTGTTAAAATACCTGTTTGTTTAAATACATCTCGCAGAGAATCTCTATCTCTTAGGTTATGAATCGATCTCATGATTCTTTTTTGACGAATAAACATAGAATTTATTTCTGCAGCACTGCCCCCAAAATAGCATTCCATAAGACAGAATGCTATGCAAATAGTTAAAATAAACGAGTCGGGCAATATCAACGTCCGTCATTTACCGTTTTACCGTCCGTCTAACTTTTTAATTGCGGCAGAGCTGAGTTTATCTGCAAGTGTTTATAGGTGGGTATTCTACTGGAGCTTGGAATCTATTGTTATACCCAAGAATACTGTTGATTCCGTTACGTTTAGTGTTTCACTTTTAATAGAGAGATTAAAATTTTGTTTTTTGTCATTAAGTAGCGTTACTTAATGTGAAAACAGAAAATTTTAACATGAGGTTTTAAGCATTCAACATAGGATTATTTACGTCGACCAAAGAATAATACACAATAATTAGGTATTCATATCGTCTTTGTTTCTATTAACATTAAAAAATTTTTAACTTAAAGAAACATGTGAACAGTACAAATCACATAAATCCAATCGATTTTACATTGTTTATATTAACCTTCTGGATTCTCTAAGCTAGATGCGAAACAATAAGATGGATAAATCGCAAAACAGTCCAATAGCATTCTGTTATTTTTCCCCTATGCCATCAATGTGTCTAAGTACTATCAGTTATTTTCAGCTAAACGCTTTAACAATTTCATATGGTGATATATAACAAAACATGTTCATCTACATGATTATTTAGTTTTAGTTGTTTGATGGATACTGCTAATGGATAATTTTCGAAAGCATTTGCCACTTTCATATCTGAGGCTAATATTATGTTATTCGACTGATATATTCTATAACAATAACTGACATACGTAAAAATATGTGTTGTTGTCTTTAATTCGGCGAAAAAATATACATGAGATTAATATGATTAATAAGATTTTTATGAAAAATAATATCGCTATGTAAAACAAAGAATTCTGAACTCAATTATGCAATAAAACGATTTTCAATAAAATGAGTCTGTGTCTGACAGATGTCTTTTTGCTCTTTGTTGCCGTTGATATAATATTTTTATTTGAGGATTTTATGACAATAGAATTTAATTTGTAAGTTATTATACTTTATTTCGCTTTTTGAACTTTAAATGTATAAGGATGACACTTAAAGAAAAAAGCACTGCAAAATCAACCATAAAATAAACCATGTTTTACTACCCTGAATAAAGAAAGTTGTAATCACATTTAAAATAAATTATTACGAAGCTATGAAACTATATAATAGTATTTGAACTTAATTTGGGTACTTACATTAAAGGTATCATAACGTTCTTACAAGCCAGACATGTTTCACTTTAGTCACATGAGACGGTAGCAAAACGGCCAAGTCTCGAGTTTTGACTAATGTGCAGAATTTGTGAAATTAGGGCTTGTAGAGTTACGGCATGTAATTAAAACCTAAACTTTGCATGAGCTCTAATAACATTTTTACAGTACGAGCTATGAATGGTCTCTATAAATTTTATGCTATAAAGTTGGCACAATTTTAGACCAAAATGTTTTTGGTGGGTAAGCTCTATTTGCGAATATTACAACAGCGAGAGCCCTGATAGTCATGATATGTTTTTTTAAATGTCTTTGTGTGTATGTGTGTGTGTGTCTTGTAGTATCATTAAAAATTTTGGTAGAAACGTTATGGTACTATGCTTTAATTTAAAATATTTTCCTCAAAGTTGTCAAATACTCTACTACTACAATTGTAACAGCCTGTCATTATTTAAACGAGTACTTAAAATAATTAAAAACATTACAGGTTTGACGAAAGAACAAATAGGGCTACATCTCATACTTCGAGCCGACCTCCATGGGCCTACCCTGATGTGACCTATGATTCTTGGATAAACAAATAAACGACGATGGAAACGTTTTAAATTTCTGATTTAGTTTTTATTATTATGATTCATTCAAATGTTAAAAATCTAAATTATTATTACATTTATATTATTTTCATGCCAAAGATTTAAAGTGTTATAATACTGTCGAAATATTTTTTTGTAGTTATATCTGTTGTGATAAAAGATGATTTGTAATTAGGTTTTTTTATCTGTTTACCTGTTTAAAATTCTAATAATTATATGTTTGTCTCGTCTATTCATTAGAATTTTATGGTAAGCAAAGTAACCATGAATATAACCATAGAATTTAATGGTTATTTGTTTACCACAAAATTCTAATGAAAAGACGAGACAAACATATAATTATTAGAATTTGAAACAGGTAAACAGATAAAAAAACATAACTACAAATCATCTTATATCATAACAGATATGACTATTTACATATAGGTAATATATTTAAAATATAACACTTTTTATTCAATTAGAACAATACGAAGATGCATTTAATTTTTTTTTAATTAATTAAATCATTAGAATTTACTTAATTTTAATTTAATATAGATTATTATGTTAAGTTGTAAATAATGTTTATTTGTTATTTTATTTTTGTGACGCTATTTGACTATGAATATATAAGCAGAAGAATATTTATATAAAAAAGGCACAAAATTAATATAATTACTTTTTTTAGCTTATGTTGTAAAACTTGCAAAATTAAATTGTATTATCTAATTATTTCTTAATCGTACATTCTCTTAATGAATTTTTATTCACACTTAATTGAATTTTTCAGCTACAACTTCGCGTTGATAGTCTATGGAACGTATACTGTTCTATATATTTTTACCACACAGGTGTTTACTATACAACTGACTTCTAAATAAACTCTATATTTACTGTAGAAAATAATTTACTTATATCTATATCATCTTATTTGATACTACTATCAATTGTTACAAGAATTATTCTTTGATATTTTTTATTTACAATATTTATTGTAGAATATACCTACCTTTACCTATACATAATTTATTTTGTTATTATTGTAATATTTTCAAATAATTGTAGTTTTAAAAAATACTAAATTTTTTTAGTCGAAGACATATCAGCGATTTTCTATCGCTTGCAATTATTATTTACAATTGGAATATTATTGCATAAAAATTTATTTTACTTAATGTTTGACGAGTCTCATATCAGTTTTAAATTTTATTATAATTCTAATCTTTTTTATGAGACATTCTCGGAGATGTGATATTTTATGTAAAATTTAATCTATAATTCATATTCATTATAAAAATCGTCTGAATTGACTAACTTGTCACGTAATCGGCTTGTTTGTAAATATAAAATTTTGTTCGACGCGAAACTATGTTCATTAGTTTTAAGACAGACATCGCCATCGCATGGAATGTCTGTTCCAAGTCATGATATGTATTTTATGAATATTTTTAACTTATTGAATTGAAAACTAAATAATACCCGTACGTTCATACTAATAATAATTAAAGAAGCGTCAAATTTCCTAAGATTATTTAAATTCTTTAACATTGAATAGATCTAAAAAGTATATTTTAAAGAATCTACGTCATTACAATCGACTTAAAATTAAATACCTTGGAATACATATCTTTTAGTCATTCTATTAATTTAAAAACTAGGAATATAATATTGTACCACAGATGGTGTTTCACTATAACATAATTTGGTAAATATATCGCACGTTTTCACAATAACTTGATTTATAGTATAACTTAAGTTCATTTTTAAGTACACAAATCAATTCACGATTCTAAAGCAATAGCTATGAGGCCATCGATAACGTTGGTTATATTTATTGTTCGAGTTATTATTTTAATAGTGCGATATATTATTATGTTAGAATATATATAATAAAATCTGCTAGTACTTATACTAGACCTTATTTGTAAAATGATGTTGTTGTTGTTTGATAAAAATCTAATCTAGTAGGTTTAAACATATGGTAGGGTTTGGATACAATTTTGAAAATGAAGGAAAAATTTTAAATTCGATCAGAAATTTTGTTTCGCTAGTATCCTCTTTTTAACCTTATCGTTATTCTTAAACAGATGGATAAGGGCCATAGCACACCATATCAACTCGGAAACGGAACGTAAACGTATCAACTCGCCGTGAACCAGCGGACGGCGAGCCGTAAGCGCGGCGTCGCCTTGCCGTACCCGCGCTTACGGCGCGCAGTCCGCTGGTTGATATATGGGCGGCACAAGGTCAGTTAGTATATGAACGCAGAGTGTAGCGCACAGTAATGTCCCGATATATATAGATACTCGATATTTCTTTAGTCAATTTATTTGTAAAACTTCATTATGGTTTTACTCTATTCCTTGTTTGTTTATTTACTTACTATCTAAAAAAAATATTTATAATTATAATTTTGTACAGATATACTCCTTAAATTCAAAGAAATATAAACAATTTTTGAGTATTATATCAAAATATAGATATTTTCTTTCTATATATCCAACTCCGATAATGATATTTTAAAAGTATCGACATATCGAGAATCCAATATTTCAAAAAATATCTCTTATATAAAATATAAATATACATTTCTAGTCCGAGTTGATATGTATGTATATAGAGCGTATACCAACACCAACAGCATACCAACTCGGAAACGGAACGTGAACGACTCGAGCCGCTCAGTATTATTTGTATGAAACTCCCTACTGAGAAGCACACTAATCAGATCGCAACTTAAGCGTATCGACTCGGTACCGGCTTCCACTTGCCGTACCGCACGGCTCACCGTACGCTAGTCGCTAGCTTACGTTTCCTCATCCACGCCCCGCACCCCCCGCACCCCCCACACCTCAGCTTGCGGAACGTACTATAGGAATGTTGATATTTATATAAGATATATTTTTGAAATATTGGATTCTCTTATGTCGATACTTTTAAAATATCAATAAAATATCTATATTTTGATATAATACTAAAAAAATGTTTATATTTCTTTGCATTTAAGGAGTATATCTGTACAAAATTTTAATTATAAATAATTTTGTTTTAGATAGTAAGTAAATAAATAAACAAGGAATAGTTTTTTTTTTGTGAGTTTTATGCTGTTAGCCCTATTGGCCTTGACAGCGACACCGGTTGGGGAGGGAAGAGGGTACTCTGTCCCTGAGAAGTAGCAAGCACTATAGTGTCTGCTTGAGAGGAAACGTCAGCGGCAAGGGCGTCCCCTGCGGGACTCGAACCTCGGCTTGCGGCCGACGATAGGGCTGGGGGGAATAGAGTAAAAGCATAATGTAGTTTAAATAAAGTACAATAAACGATATTTCAAATGTTTTTGTTGATTACATAAATTACAAATAAATCGACTAAAGAAATATCGAGTATCTACATATATCGGGACTTTACTGTGCACTACTCTCCGCGTTCAGATACTAACTGACCTTGTGCCGCCCATATATCAACCAGCAGACTGCGCGCCGTAAGCGCGGGTACGGCAAGGCGACTCCGCGCTTACGGCTCGCCGTCCGCTGGTTCAGCGCGAGTTGATACGTTTACGTTCCGTTTCCGAGTTGATATGGTGTGTCCTTAAGGCTTAACATTTGGTAATTATTATTATATTCTAATGGTAAGCACGATTTAATTGATAAGTTGCTCTCAAAGTCACAGCTAACAGTTTTGCGATCACATCTGAATGTTAGACGATAGAAATCAAGTATTATCTTTAACCATATCCACAATGTGGTTAAATACAAAATATTAGTTTATTATCATGTTTCTTCTTCAAGCACACTCCTCAACAGATTATATAAAAAACTAGAAATTAATATGACCATTGCATTGAGCTTGATTGGATTAATCCATCTCTTGTCATAGATATATTTTGTCTCTATCCGATCTCTTAGTTAAAATTAAAATATACCTACTATTTTCAATGACTTTATTATTATTAGGTATATAGTATATATATTACAGTAATTATGTTTATCGATTGAATAAATAAGCACAACAACTTAAGTTATCGATATACTTACCTATTGAGTAATCACAGTGTGTGTTTTTATTTTCTTAAGTCTAAGTACCTAGTCAGACACATTTGATCTCTGTCCACCATATTTAATTTTATCTTATATATATATATATATATATATATATATATATATATATATATATATATATATATATATATATATATATATATATATATATATATATATTATATATATATATATATATATATATATATATATATATATTATATATATATATATATATATATCTATATATATATATATATATATATATATATATATATATATATTTATATTTAAAGTGTTAAGACACTTTCAAATGTAGATTATAATTGTTATTATGAAGTAAGTATTGTAGTTAGATATTTAACCCATGTTGTTGTCTATATATCTAATCATTTAGTGTAAGCATATGTAACCAAACTCAATGTTAGATAGTAAGCAACTTGATTGAAAAATGAATTTAAAATTTCTGGTTGATTTTTATATAGTTTATTAATTTTATACCATAATTTAAAAATATATTCAATTTTGTTACTTTCACATTAATAACATTCTTATTTACTTAAAATTAATATTTGGCCTATATTAGATGTCTATCGCATAAAATAAACACCTAGTAATGTTATTAAATGAAAATTTGAAATAAATACAAAATTATAAGACATTAATTAAATAAGGCAAACTGTTTTATGTTAAGCATATTATTATTATTAGTTACATTATAACAATGAGTTCCATTCAGTAATTTAAATAAATGTAATCGTTATGCAGTAATCATTAGTAACTTTTGACTGTGGCTATTTAATATATTTAATCACGTGTCGCAATATTGTTATAGATACCTACTACTGGGCCTACTCTGTAACATTTGAAATATTGCATAAGACTATGAAGTGTTTTTTTTGTGTCTTTCTCATATATAATATATATATTTTAAAGTAAAATATATTCAGAAATAAATTGCCATCTTCTGAACATCTTTACAGAATTTAAATAATTTTACAGAGAGGCCCCTACGCTTAAAGATTTTCAAGTGTAGCGTACTCCTTGTCTTTCTATATAGGCAGCGCTTTCTGGTCACTAACATTGTTCTTAGGTTCCGAATCATTGCAGTAAAGTTCTTGGTATGTAATAGATATCATAGTAGGCATTATATGAAGCAACCTATAAATTTTATCCTGGCCATTATAAAATTCAAAATTACAATGAATATTTGAAAATTAAATATTTATTGTAGATTTGCATATATTAGAAACAGCTTTTAGCCATGTAAACTCTAAAAACCGTAGTTTTGTTTAAAAATTATAAAAATAAAAAAAATTATAACAGTTTAAAAAGAAGATATTCGAAGACATATTCAATTTCAAGACTATATATATTTTTCACCTACTTAAAATTACTCTCTAATGCCTACTATTGTCTATTCTGGTGTGTTTGTGAACTTGAAATTGTTGTAAGATATGCTTCAGATTACCACTTTGGGTGGCGTTATAGCTTGTGATAAATTCTGACAAAAATAATTAAAATCTGGGAACATAACATAACTCACAAAAATTTAATATTTCATTTAAACGTTATAAAAATCCTATTGCAAAGTTAGAAAAGTGAAGTGTGATTGGAACAACAATGATTTAGGACCAATTTAAAATTGTATGGAGAAGTTGATGCCTGCTATGATTCGGAACTATTTTTTGTGATATACATACCCTATTTAATGTAATTTTATCGAACTGTAATAGAATGTTAAATAAATAATACTGGGTTTAATTTATACTCCTGGGTCCGTAGTATAATCTGAATTTGTATAACGAAAACAACTTTAAAAGAGAATCGAATTTTATTTATAAATATTTATTATCCATCAATGTGCGTAGTCAATTTTAGACGTAAAGTACACCAAAAAATATCTTATATGAAATGAAGTAAATGTTTTGTTTCCATGGAAAATTTTAATGAATACTTCTAAAATGTTATTTTATTAATACAACAATAATTGTTACAAATATTCAAAGGAGTTATTCTAGGAGCTAAACTACATAATATAAATTAATAACACATCATAATACTTGCTGCATGTTAACTCAAACAACATGCATCTCGTTTGGTAAAAGAGGAACGACATTTTAAATTGAATGGTTACTCGATATTGGAACGACGATACCGAGAAATAAACGCTTGTATACCATTGCATACCTTGAACTATACATGGAATTGTGCAATAACATTTATTTTCTTCATAGTGATATAATCCTCTTATATAGACAAAAGTGTTGAATTGGCTCGCCTATTGTGATTTGTTATAAAAAGTATTAGTAAAACTAATGTATAATACAAACGTTAATAAGTTATTGTCGTACCATTTACATTACTTACTAGTACTTACTACACATTTAATAAAATTAATTTTTATCACGACGCTAATATGACAATAACAATTTTGAGTGTACAACTAAATCATAGGATGTTGAAATAATTGGTTAAAATTTACTTTTTAATATGTTTTAATATATTTCACACTGATGTTTTATTGTAATAGTGTAAACAATCATCACATGCACAGTCTGCCATAGAAATTATACACACCCGAATCTTTACAAAATACTAAGAAACTTCACCTAAAATTCATTAAATAAAAAAAACAATTCATAAAAATATCCATGTTTAAATTTTTTTATAAATACTTATAGTAATATTTTTTAGGTATACACGCCAGTTGTAAAAATATCAAGAAGTAATTAGGTAAAAATATTATTATGCTGCGATATGTATCTACTGCTGTTATGAGTAATAATTATAAGATATTTGAAAACATACAATAAGCATAATCAAAATATAAATTTAAGCACATTATTGTGTATGTTTCAAACAACGTAATTATTTTAGAAACGATATAAATAAAGTTATAAATACTTTTAACAAACTTGATTATTTTATAAATTGATATTCCATAAGAATGAAACTATGTAACATCATTAATTGTAAGACCAACCTCAGTTTGAAGACACCAAAACTAAACAAAAAAGAAACAATACAACTGTATATATATATATACAGTTAAATTATAGCAATTACGTGTAAACAAAATATTGAACATATATATTTTTTAAATCGTGCCAAAATTACATCATGGCATAACATTGAGAGCTCATTACCAGAAACCATATATATATATATATATATATATATATATATATATATATTATATATATATATATATATATATATATATATATATATATATATATATATATATATATATATATATATAATATATATATATATATATATATATATATATATATATATATATATATAGTATATATATATATAATATATATATATATAGATATATATATATATATATATATATATATATATATATATATATATATATATATATATATATATATATATATATATATATATAATATATTATATATATATATATATATATATATATATATATATATAGATATATATATATATATATATATAATATATATATATATATATATATATATATATGTATATAGCATTATCATTTACACGAAAATTCATAACATCACAACCGTCTGTAAATAGTCACACTCACATTCACCCAATTGACATCATAAACCCATTTCACATAATAGAAATTAGATAAAAAAAATGGAATTAAAATAAGAAAGAAAATAAAATAATTAATTCTGATTATTTACTTACTTTACTTGCTAAAAATTATAATTTATATCTTATAATTAAAAACGGCGAATAGACATTGACAGTGCAGATTTGGGTTTATAATGTTGTTAACACTGCTACTACTATTGGCACTCAGGAGAGATGGCGGAGTTGGTAGATTCTATAGGTTTTGTGGTGTCTTCCGTTTCGTCCTTTTCCTCTATGGGGCCGTGCTGGTTGCGGAGGCTCGCGCCCTCGCAGTCGCCGGTAGGACGTAGTACAAGATACATGAGGAGGTCGGAGAGGGATATGATGCCAGTCACTTTGTCCTCCTCGTCCACGACCACTAGACGATGGACCTGGAAATATTAATGTACTTGTACAAATAATATTATTTAAATATGCATATAATATGTAGGTGATGATTTCTTACTTAAATTACTGTAGGAAGCGATTCAATTGTTTAGTTTCTTCTAAATAATATTAAGTATCACGAATTATTTTAAAATAATTCTAAGTGGGAATTGAACCCACACACCGACGCGATTACAGGCGGAGGCATATTTATACTAAAATAAAACAGTAAACAAATTTTGTCGGTGCATTAAACATATGAAAATTCAAGATCTCGAACAACTCATGTTGAACTATAATGTCCAGCTAAATTATATAAAATAAGAAAATTTTGTAAATCGGTCAATCAAAATCGGATGGCAAGGATCAATAAAGTTCACGCTAACAAAGTTGTGGGTATCTACTAGTAGAAAATAAAAAGAAATACCTCAGCTCGTACGATTCTTTCCATAACTTCATACAATGTTTCATCGAGATTACATTTCTGTACTCCCTCGAACCATTCATTGCGATGTTCGTTGGCTTTCTTTAGCGAAACGTCTAAGTTGTTGTACGTTTTTTCTGCCGCCAAATTCTGAAATATGTCAATTCAATTTGTATATATATTTATAAAAAATGTTAATCAATTACTAATATGTTGTAACTTATTCAAACGCTGTGTAAAAAATATTAAGTTATTCGTTACGTGTTATGGCCGTTAGCCGATAATCATGTGGTGATGTCTTTTACGCAACATCTCTTTACTGCCTTTCGAGCCTCTCTTCATAAATGTACGACCTATCACCTATCTATAAAGTATTCGCAAACTAATACAATACTTTAATATAATATGCATGTAACGTATATATAGGTTGTTATTTTCCTTTCAAGTCACTCCGTTTATGATAATATATACATATATGTGTATAAATGGCTATAGTCATTTTACATACTATTTTTATCTAAACGGTAAAGGTACTCGCAGTAAACGCGGTTTTCCAGATTAAATGCACCTCCCGTGGAATATCCGTGGTAAGGAGTAGTTGTATGTTGTTGTAGTATGTCGCTCCACAACCTCTTTGCCAGTGAAAATAAGGTAAAAATCGATACAGCTGTCCCGGAGGATCACCCGGACAAACAGAAAGAAAGATCGGCAAAAAATTTAAAATGTTTGTTCGCGTACTAGCAACGTGTAATATGCACCTGCATCTATATGCAGTTGAAAAATCTTATTTTGAAATTACTAACATACTTAAATTTTATTAATATGTATAGATTTTATATTTATTCTTTTTATAATTTCACACTAAACTTAATAAGAAGTTATTAAATTAATAAAAAATATTTCAAAACAAATTAAAATTTGGTTATATTCCGTATAATGATTATATTGTTTGCAGTACCTTTTTCCTTTCCACACGTTAGTTATAAGATGTCAAATTTAATTACTTTATAAATGGCTTTAAATTGACCTTGATTTATAATTCAGTTAGTTTAATTTTTAGAAATAATAACTAATAATATTACAACCCTAATAACCATTTCTATTTCGTCTTAGATTTAGTTATCCTCTATTATAAAATAAAAATTTTTCTAAATATAACATATATGTATGCATATATGTTACAGAACAGAACAGTTTTATATATTTTCGAAATATAATAGCATTTTTTAATACGAATCAACGAAATAAATATTTATAGATAAAGCAATGCATTTTGATTAATTTATGATGATTCTCCCTTTAAAATAAAAATATTGACAAGGCGTATTCAGCACAGTGCTTTTTTTAATATTAAATCAGTGATTACAAAAATGTAAGCATTCAAAATCCCGTGCGTCAATTGGTTGATGCATATTTTTTACAATTAAAACATTGGGTCTTTGTGTTTTTACTGTGTTTAAATGGCATTGTGATACCTTTTTACTTGATCTTATAATACAAATTGTCTATAAGATGATACGAAACATATATGTTGTAGGTATGACTCTGGTTTAAATTTTAAATAATCGGCACACAACACAGTAAAAGCACTTCACTACATGCACATTATATGTAAGGCAATAGAAGCGAACAAAGGAACAAAGTAAAACAATATATTGTTATCAAATATTGAATCACTTTACTTAATAATAAAGGAAATTTACTTCACGACGTTTAAAAATTATCCGTAAAAGTATTTAAATTAAAGTAAAACGAATTAAATAACAAATTCTTGCACACATACCCTGGTAAACAAACAATGATGACGTACTAACGATCAATGCTATTGTAGAATAGTTAAAATAGTACAAAAATCACCGATATTCTAGGAAATACAACAGGAGTTTCACACGAAACGCCTGTTTTCTTTGTTTTTTGTGACCCACTAGCTAGGCAAATGTCGACTTTATTCTTATAGAAATTATCAAGTTCGTTACTTACAAACAATATAGGACGTTGACCTTCAAGGAAGGCGATAAAAGGTTGCCGGCTTATTTAAATAGTATTCAAGATGTAATTTACCTATTCTATTTTAGATCTTAGTGTACATATTGCTTACACGCATTTCAACACTACACGCATTTTAATATGACTATTACAATAATATAGTAATTAATAGTAAATTACTGAAATTTCTAAAGGTAACCCGATAATAAACGCATATTAAGAAGTCTTTGACGCTGACATATACGATATATAAAATTCGTATGTTCGGATGATGTAATATTACGAATTGTAATCATATTTTGTTGTATTGGGCTTCCTAGCAAGGATATCCAATATTTTTATAAAGTATATTATACTGTCATCGGATTCGAACACAACATATTTAAACATCTAATAGTAATAATTAAAAATCATAAAACTACAATGGCTGAAGATTTTTTTGGAATAATTAGAAGACACCCCAATACGTCAATCAACATATGGTAATATCATTACTTATATATCTTCTATTATTATATATTAATAAATAACTTACAATGACATCAAATTTGGCATAAATATCCTTCAGCCGTCCTTCTGCATCAATGAGGGGCAGCGCGGACACGCGTCGGTTCACGAATTTTCTTAGGGCCTCTATTATTGAAGTCTCTTCGGTCGCTGTCTCTATGTCGCTGAGGGTGCCGATGCGCAAGTCTCGTAACTTGGATTGTAAGTAAGAGGGCTTCGGCAACTCGTTTATCTGAAATATTGTATTTGTAGGTACATCAGTTCGATTGTGTTTTCTTTTTCATCGCATCGCCGAATTAGTAAAAAAAAACAGCGTCACTCTTTTTCCGGCATAGCACGGTATGTAGAGACACCCAAGTGTTATTTATACAAAACTTCTAACACAACATTAGTACTTATCGCTGAATAGGAAGTAATATAGAAATAATAAATACTTACATATAGGAAAAGGAATCGTAATATCCTCTTGTGTGTGAGTATATAAAGTACATTGCCGGTTTCGGGGTCGATGACCGGTAGACGATGGATGCGGTTGGTAATCAAAATCTTGATAGCGTCGAACAGTGACGAATCCGGGCCGATGGAGACCAACGGCATTACCGACCCTTTCAGCACATCTGAAGGAATAAGGTGTACTAAGTATACAATACCTATATAGATAATGTGATACTCTCGAATTAACGAGAATTCGAAGAATATACTGAACATGTTGTATAAAGGGAGCTCTTACTGAAATGTTTCATTATGATATTCACATTCATGTTCACGCTACAAGTATGTTAGGTGTTCGCAAATTTTAATATTAGGTAATATGAAAATGTTGACTAAATATGACGCAGCACAACGGCTGGTTATTTTATTCGAATAATGTTGTAGGCGAATATAAATTTCATCATAGACGTTGTATGCTAATAGAAATCGAAATTATCAATTTTGTATAAATACATATATTTATTTTTGTCCCCAAATGAAACTATACTAATAATACTTATAAATGCAAAGTAATAACTAATCTTACTTAATCTCGGTGGAGCAAAAGTTATACGTGTTACAAATGTTAAATAAATAACATTTCTATCGTGCTACTAAATTTACTAATGTAAATATACAATAAACTTTTTAAACAAACTACGCTTAAACAAGTGTACAATAAAAATTATTAACGCTCTATAAATAATTTTAAAATTATATCTATTTATAATTCTAATTTTGTGTCCCTTAAATTTAAGGTAAAACGAATAAAGTTGTCATCGAATATGAACCTTTCATTTTGTCTTTAACTTGTATTGCATAAGAGAACACGCTCTGTTAAATGAATTGAAGTAGACAGATGTGTACTCACGTCGCCACGTCTCGAGACGATGCTCCTCTAACTCGTCCATAGTGACATCCGGGCTGGTGTAGTACATTTGCAGTATCTTGATGAAGTCGGTGATTGTGAGCATACCCACAAATCTCTGTCTCTGTGAGTCCCATAGTGGTGCTGCGCGTACGCCTGTAAAAGTATCAATATACATTATTTCTTCACTCAACTAACATTAACACGGAAAATATCAACTTCAATTGCTCAACTTATAATTTAAAGTAAACAGAAAAAAATTAACAACGACAATTGTGATATTTTAAATATTGTGAAGTTCCAAATTTAAAACAAATATTGCATCAAAATAAAATTTAACATATTTTTATTTAGCTCGACATTTTATTTGTGTATTCTTACACTAGTCGGAGAAAACCTATTATCAATCAACCCTTAACACCTAATTCAAGTGATAAACAACCAATGACAGGAAAATCCCATAACAGGGATATTAAAATAAATTATTCCCCCGAGTAAGTGGGTGAAAGAAACACCTTCCGTATTTACAGTCGGGTGATGTCCTACTGCGCCAAGTAAAAATAGCACAAAATTTGTATATATTATAAAATATAACATAAAAATACCAAACTTTATTACATAGTGAACGTGTTCTGTGATATGCGAGGAAAACAGCTGGTAGAAAAGTGGTAACTAAAAGTAGACAGATATTTAATATATTTCGCAAAGGTAGTGACTTGTTGCAATAACAAAACTAAGGCCTGACAGTACTTATAATGTAATATAAAAAATACCATTTAGGTAAGCTTTTTAATGCTTATACCTAATATATATTTTGTACCTTTAAAAAACTTCTGAATTTTGTTATATTCTTATTTTACCAAAACAAATAGAAACCCCAAAGTTCGCTAAATTGTAGACGACACTGACGGAAGTGATAATCGAGAATTGTAATGTGTAATGCAATCCACTAGGATCTCATCACCGAAGAAGAATGAAAATATGAACTGTTTTATCCAAATTGCCCTTTACTACTTTACGTGCATAATGACGTACCTCGACAATATAACACTACCCGTCTCGCTAGGTATACCTAATTTTTCATGTTTTTGGATGCAAGAAAATTTGGTTTACTTAACTCTTACTTAAATCAGTCTAGTCTGTACTATTATTATTAAAAATTGAAGACGGTAAAATAACTAATAATCAATTAAATTAGGTTATCATTAGATTGGGTTTCGATTTATTTTATCTTTATTTACAATGACAGTCATAAAAATATATTTAACTGCGAGATCGTGTTTATTTAAGTTACGAACATATTAAAATTAATATTTATATTAATAAGATGTTGTTGTAAAGTGAATATTGTACATTAAAATTGCCTTGCTTATTTGCCCTATGAATGCTCAGAAACGTACAGTTTATTATTATTATTATCTCATCATTAAATACATTTTACTGGTAACAACATAAGAAAGTGGTTTTGTTTTATCTAGAATCTTCTTCTTTACTTATGAAAAATTGTTCAGAAAATGCAAAGGATGAAGAGGAATCAAAGTTACTTTATCATGTGATTTGTAACCGTTTAAGCGTTATAAAAATAAGACAAGAGAAAAGCTATTTACGACTACAAACATTATTGTTTTTGAAAACTAGTTATATGAGTTTTGTGGGTACCTATATAACTAATTATTGGCCCTAAAAGATTAATTTAGTTACGTATTCCAAAATGCAAAGAATCGAATATAAGAGCAAATGGTTGTTTACAGCCCTTTCCTTCTAGTAACATGGATATCGAAGAAAAGACACGTTCTGCTCCTTCATTCCTATACATCGAGCTCTTATACCATTGCATAAAAACTAAAAATTAGCCATGCAATTTATTGGCCCGATGTGTGTGTCCTATAAAAATTGATGCAAAATAATAATCTGATGTAGAATCTTTCGAGTAAATTGATAATGTACTCTATATTGAAGAAAAAAAAATTCAGGACACATTTATCCAAGTCGAATATAATCCATAGCATTTATAGATCTGCCTGTTGACATTAATATGTAACGTTATCAACTAATTTTGTGAAATCAATGAAACAGCGATTATTATAATCTAACTACAGACGTATTGTTCGAACAATATAAACGAATAACCGATAATTCTTTTAATATCAATGTAAATATTTTTTTATTAAATATTTAAGCAAATATAAATTAAATAAAAGCAATTCAAAGTAGGCATAGTTTCAAAATAACGTTAAGTATTGTATTAAACGTTATTATTATTTCTTCGGAAAATACATTTGGGATGCTGCTTCCAGGTAGGTATTGCTAATCTCCACTGTAAAAAATGTGTGTAATATTGTACAAACTGAATGATAAATGACACAAGGACTTAAATTAGTGATAATCATTTTTTATAACATATAACTTAACTTATTTTATACAAATATAAAAAAAACAATAACAAATGTAACAACTCCTTAAATAATATTTTTTTGTATCCGTAAGAAACAATACCAACTGTTAAATCGCAGTGGAGAATGCAATTAAGTATTTAACAGATTGAATAAGTCAAAAAGATTCTTATTGACTTTACCTATACGGCAAGCAAGCGAATTTAAAGAAAATGTTCTTTCAAAAAAAAATATATAATATTGTTTATACAATAAATAAAAGAAAAATCGTGATCAGTTTCTTTACTAAATCTTAATCTAAAAGCCATATAGACATTAAAAATATGGAACATAAAAAACCTTAAATTCCACTTGAGCTGGCGTATTATTTCTTACGGAGTCAGCGTTGATGGGACCTAGAGTGAGCTGTGAGCTGTGAGCATATAAACCAATTCAGTCTCCAATATCACTTGATTGATCTTATTCGCTTAGCAGCTACTTTATTTATTAAATAAAGTTGTACAGAATTCGCTTGCATTGCATAGCAAAAAAATTGTTCATCAAATTCCAAAATAGCACTAATTATAAAAAGAGTACTAATACTAAAATTATTTTATTTAAGTGTAAATAAATTAATGTTATTATGGTTAGTAGAGCTTTGTAATATATTAATTTAATATTGTTCTTAAATTGATTTCAGTAATTACACAAGAAAAGGAACACTTACTAGCCATAATTAAAAAATATAAAAATGTAAATGAATATACTAAAACGAGAACTACTTATTTCACATTGGTAAGCATTTATTATACATATATATATATATATATATATATATATATATATATATATATATATATATATATATATATATATATATATATATATATATATATATATATATATATATATATATATATATATATATAAATAGGTATACATATAGCTATATTCAGCATTATAATAAATATAAGAGTATCTACTCGACAGCCTACTGTTGTCAAATTTTAATTTTATAACAAAATATGTATGAACATCACCTTATACGCTTACATTCCAACGAGGGAGTCATGATCCTGCTATCAAGTTACTTACTGGAATATATAGCACATTAGTGTATCCTATCAAATGATTATGCAAATATGACACCAAATAAAATCGCGTCAAATTACAACTTATAAGAAATATATCGGGCTTTTAAAATACTGACGCTACCTAATAAATTATTAAAAATCTACATAGATTATAAACAGTGCAGCAGGACAGCGTCTGACTGTAGAAACGGTTGTTGTGGGTCCGTCTTGTATAATGTAATTGTCTTGTCGATATGGATTATTGTCATTTCTCGCTATGGAAAGACAAGGCGTGGCAGTGGCAGCGTGGTGGCCCACCACCGAAACACTCTGTTCATTTTGCTTTTCTAGTTTTTTATATTTCTTAAAAATATTTAAATAGTTACTATTTCGAATTGTGTTTCATTATGAATATAACGCGACGTAAAGAAGTTTGTTTATTTAAATAAATTAATTAAAATAATTAAATATACATTAAATATAGCAAATTATTTTATATACATAAGAGGATTTAAGTTATGGAAATTCATTCCTTTCAAATCAATATTCTATAATAATTCTATAATATTCTTATATACGCTATGTTCACAATAATTTTTAATTAGCAGTTTTTAATAAAGAAATGAGATACAATCACTAAAGGAAACCTACCTGTCATTCATTGAAAGTTAAAAGAAATAATTGCGATACTTACCGTTGTAAACGAGAGCAAAAAAGGCCTTTTTCACGAGTAGTTGCGTGTCGAACACTACAAGCTTTGCAGAAGTAGGGATCAAATCATAGCATTTGTGGAATTTAAAGAATTTCACAAAGATTTGCGACTCATCTTCTTCTGAAAATAAGAAAAATATACATTAATAAGAAGTTAAATTAAAAATAATAAACATTAAAGGTAATAATAAAAATGTGGCCGATAAAGTAGGTACTTATTGTATTTAACAAGATTATTTTTATTCACATGTTACATTTGTTTATTTTAACTAAAATAATGCATTTTTAATAAAATTAAATCATAAATTATTTATTATTTACATATTTATTTAAAATATCAATTATTCTTTTGCCATTTATTGAGCCATTGCTTTATGATAATAAATTCTGATATGTATAAAAGAACTATTTCAAAAGTAGCTTTGTACCTATGTATGTAAAAGTAGTTTATAAAAATACGTATTTATCATCTTCTAGATTTTCTTTAGCCACACAGAAGAAAACCAAATAATAAGTATTAATAAACTTCTCTCCTGTGCTACCAGATAAAATTATAAAATATCTCTGTATAAAAATTTATGAAAGCCATTTTTCTTTTTAATGCTTATATTGTAATTTTTAATGGTTAAAAATTATTTTTAATGCTTAGATAATATTTTATCATACTTTCATTTGAAATCATAATTATAAGAATAGCACCTACTGTACTTTAAACTTTTACGTAAAGAAATAATTGGTCAGTTAATTTAAATGGCAAACTGTGTTATGCATAGTAAAAAAATATAAGCAAAAAGAATACCAAATAACAAATAGAAAGTCTTAAAATAATTTATTGACAAGCACTAGCCTTCTAGCCTGTCGTCTATAAACTACAAAGCCAACGGTTCAGTCAGCCATAACGAAGCATCACGTTATTATTGGATATTAAAAGCCTTTCAGTCAGGTTTATTCAATTTTGTATTGCTGTTGATTTTGATATACAATATATAATTAGAGTGGAACTATAGTGAGTTACGAAGGCTGCAGATGGAGGGTGAAATGAGTACGAATATGTTCTTATAATTTATTTTAATCTATATCTTATAATAAAAGTTATCCTAACTAAAGCTATGATTTATGGATTCGATCCTAAAACCATAAGTGATTCAAAGAGAAACATTATTTTTCCCATTGCAGTTAACTCGATCTTTAGTAACTCAGGACTTCATCGCGCACTATCACAATTTTTTCCGTCTATACACCGAGCGAAAAAATCTAAATTATGAATATTTATATTTCAAAATTAATGATAAACTTACGTAAAGAGACGTGTCAGTAGTTGAGTACATTCGAGTAACGATATACAAACTTATTATAAGCAAATTCAAACATCAAACATACTTGAAGTCGTAGTGCGACGCCTATAAATTATAATACATACTCTATTATTATACTACGTATTACTCTCATACGTATTATACTAGCGACCTGCCCCGGCTTCGTAAGGTTGCAACGCCTGTACTTACGTACGTACTACAGAATGTCTATACAACGTTCACAGCTTTTATGTCATTAGACAGACAATACATACAATAACTACTCTCGTAAGAGCGACATATAATTGGCCATGTGAAAAACACTCAACGTTCAAATGTAAGCCTGCAACGTTGAAAGATTGACCTTGCGATTTATTAATGGTCCCTACAAAAAGTACCTATACCGGAAATTGTAGATGTTTAAATATAAATAGTAAATCGTATGGTATTAGAGGAATTCTGGGAATCAACACATCTTTCTTCATAAAATAACAAGACAATCTACTTTCAACACCATTTTATGAGGAAAGAATATAGGCGCATTCAGAGAAACTCTTGAGGACAGTGAACAGCTTCTTCCAAACCGAGAACAGTATCGACCGAGTAGAATATTTGCGCCGGCGCATAAAGTTATTCACCTTTTCTACTTTTTGGTTAGATGGTGATTAAAGTCGGGATAGACATTGTTGATCAACTCTTGGCTATTGTCTATCAAAACACAAATGTTGTTTAGGTTAAACCTTCCATCACTTTGTGTGCATGTTAATAAATTAAAATTTATCAACATGTGACCACAGGTTGGATCTCCTTAGTGAAGCATTTATTTCAACAGCACGTATTTCTAGAGCTACAACTGGTAGGTACATAATTGTACAGCCACCCTTTTTCAATGGGCAAATCGAGCATTGCTTTATCCAGTGCTTTTACGGACGTCTTATTTGACAAGGTGGCTTCGTCCTAGGCTAACAATGAGCAGTTGCTTAAGTTTTCCTGTATGTCATCGGTAGCCTGAGCTTAAATTCTACATTCAAAAACTGCGGTACGGCCTATTCCTAAAAGCGTAGCGCCAATGCCGGATGACGCGGCAGCTAATGCAATCTTTCCGGTAGATCTCACTTTTGTTAAAAGCAAATTGATTAAAAATGTTTTCTCTGCACCTCCTGCGGCGTCAAGGAAAAATATTTTTCATTCGTTGCTATCAATTGACGATAGAAATGTAGTGAATTATTATTTCTGATAGATGTTTAATCTTGGCTCATCTTGATCTATATTTTGTAGAAGTATCGATTGATCGTATGTTATTTCTTTTGTGTATTCGGTACTGTTCGTTAGTACTAATCTGAGCTGGTAGTATTAGCTGGCATTGGCAGATATATAAGAGCCAAGACCATCCGTTTTTTTACTACGGGGAAGCTTTGGACTACTAATATCTGGACATGATAACGGAATGAAAATAAGCATGTTTTGTGATGATGACTAGAAAAATTGGAATATATATATATATATATATATATATATATATATATATATATATATATATATATATATATATATATATATATATATATATATAAGATGTCAGGAATTGGCACTACAGCAAAAGCCGTCCAGGGTAATGGACATTTTTCTTTTATATATAAATATAAATTACCTATAAAATAACCGGCAACGAGAAAGTTCAAACAAATATGTTTTTATTATTATACAAATTTACTTATTGAATTGTAGCTATAAAAACTTAAGTTAGTTTAACTCATCTTATACATGTACCAGATATCTACATATATATTATGCACAATTTATATTTATACATATACAGTTCGTAACATTAAACCGTATAAGAAGACGCAATAATTAATACTTTTATTTCTAATCCTGTACGTGCTGGCAAAAAATCATGTCATTCGAAGAAGAAAAAAAAGGATAATTAGAATTATTTACATTTACTGCAGTTACATTGATAGTTTGTTGAGAATTATTGTGACAAGTTCGATGTCTACCCTGCTATATGGTTTGATGTTCACATATAAAGGGCTGAAATATCACGTTACTTAATAATTTTCTTATTAATATAATTAATAAGCATGTTGTAGGCAATACTTAATAACGAAGATTTCCTAAATATATTGAATTTCAATTCAACAACGCGATGATTTTACCTGGTTTTTTACCAAACCAGTTAGCTAAATTTGAACAAGAGTCGGTTCTCACAATTTGTTAATCTTTGATATATTTATAATAACTATTTATAAAAAAGAAAAAAATATTGTATTAGTTAATAATAAAAGCATTTGATAAAGTCCAAAACATACATACTCGTAGATGCTTAAAATCTGTTAAAAATCATGCAGTGCACGTCGAACAAGGAAATTTAAGACATTTTCTTTCTTGCTGCTTACATCAATAGCTAATAAGATAGTAGTACCTTGACATAAAATCAAGGTGACTTAAGA
Organism: Dione juno; assembly: GCA_037127375.1. NCBI lineage: Eukaryota > Metazoa > Arthropoda > Insecta > Lepidoptera > Nymphalidae > Dione > Dione juno. The sequence continues at coordinate 1,841,279 of JAXRJS010000004.1, forward strand.
CTTAACTATAAAAAAAATTTACATTTTATTCAAGTTTAATCGTAATTATATTATTTAATGACAAGGACCACAGAAGTAAAAATTTCCCCTTTTTCCCCTTATAAATTTCAGGAAATCCTATCCTAGCTTCCCTTCACTCTTAAACTAACCTACACGTCACAATTTGGGTTTTTGCGCATAATAGTTTCGTCTGTGGGTTGTCTGTATGTCGCTCAATAAGTAAAGGATGAGTTTTATATATAGGTATAGAGTGAAATTTAAAATGCAAATCGTACCCAAGGTCCAGTATCACTGCTACTAATGTAAGTAAATATATGGATAACTTTGTGCACTATTCAAATAGATTATTATACGATTAATTTAATAATAATAATCGAGACAGATTAAAACTATATACTATAAGTCTACAAAAGTGTAATTAAAAATGTTATACTAAATTTCTTAGAACCAGTGTTAAAATATGTACCTTTAAATAATTCTATTTAGATAGTTGAGCGCCTGTTGTTTATTTATATGCGTCCATTACCCCTACAATAACAACAAATGAGGCCGTAATAATGACGTCGTCTTTGTGACGTAATATGAAATGTAAATGGCTTCATGTTCGTCGGGAAGATATTAAAGCGTAGCTAAAATTATAGATTACTTTGGTTCTAAATATATGAAGTTTAAAAAATAATAATATTGTAACAACGGATGTCTATATCGGTCAGTATAAACTAATTTCAGCAAAGATAGATAATGTTATGATTTTATTTTGCTATAAGCCGATTAACTAAATACAAAATAATTAACAGAATTATTACGAATTCGTTTAAACCGGACAATAGGTATACGTATACACGTAGAAAATAATTTCGTTTACCGATTCCACCGGGAATAATATATAATAGTAGTATAATACACATCAATAAAACAATTTGGATCAGCAAAGAACGACGTCAACCAGCGCGTGGAAATGAGTATGGCTGGCGCAGCGTGGGAGACATAAACAAGCCGACACCTTTTAGCAGCCAGTCGGCGAGGAACGCTTTCCACGCCCGGCCCACGGCTTCGAACTCCTTGATGAGTTCAATAGCGTAGACGGACTCCTCATCGTCTTCGACGGCGAGAGCGGGATTGTCGGAGTAGTAGTGTAGGCGCAGCATGCGCGGGCCCCGTGCGGCGCATCGCCCGCCGCCACTTGGTGCGGCTCACCGCGCCTCCAACGGCTCACTGCTAATTATAATATATGAACGCTCGACACGGGCCGCGCCCGCGGCGGCGCCCGCGCACTGCGATCTGCACCAGCTGGCTTACGCCCACCCCGCTGTAATGGGGAAACGCGACTACATCGTACCCGTTACTCTACTACGCTAAATATAGTTTGCACCTCATCCAATAATATCTCGAACACTGTGTCAGTCATATCATTTAGAATATTAATTAAATTTGTGTAAGCAACAGGAAATTTCACAATATAAATTAATTGGAATGCTTTAATAATTCTGAGAAGTTTAAATAAATGTCGCCCTTATTGCATATACCTATTATATACTAAATACAAATATTAATTTCTACGTTACTACCATTTCTTTTTAACTCTGTTGTTAACATTTATTAACACAAATGGAATTATATGACGGCAGAATCTTAAAATTTCTATTATCTTTCTGTATACATTTTTATTTGAAACTATTGTTTGTTTATTAACATTAAATGTCAATAGTTCTGAAATCACAAACATAACTACAAAGAGTGACGTTTCGCTTTTATAGCACGATAAATATCAAGGACAAACAAAACACAACGACAAACGAGTATCTGTCAATACAATTAGAGAAACTTGAACGTAACAGTTAAACTACGCAGTGTTTTAATAAAATTCTCATATTGTTTAGTATACTTATTATTCTCTCTATTATTGGTTTATACTCATACTCCTTTTATTGAATTCTGAATAATTGGTAAAATAAATTATTATTCTTATTATCCTTATTCAATATAAATATATGATATCGAAACGAAAGTGCGGTCTAATATATTCAAACTACCAATACAGCTTATATTTAAACGCCAAAACAAAACACTAACTTATAGTATAGCAATTAAAGAAATGAAATACACTTGTCATGTTAACTTAATCACATACAAACATCACTACACAATATTATTTCACCTTTGGACATCAGTTGTTCTTCATGAAGAAATGTCGGGAAACGCATCACTATAAAACAGTTATTAATTTGCCATTAGAACACACAAAAATAATATAAATACTAAGCTGATTTATTTATTAAAGAAAGATATAAGTTAAATATATCACGACACGTTATCTAAACTTTGTATGAATCTGTCAGCAAATGTTTTGTAACAGATAATAAAAAACTTCTTTCATTCATACTAGCGACATCTGTTATGATATTGGAATCATTTTTAGATAAACTTGATAACCATTCAGTTAACGTAAACAAGTGGAACTTATTCCATTGTTTTTCAATTTAAAAATGTTGTATTTAATTGTAACAAATTGGGTTAGCGGGTTGGTTCACTATATTAGCTTGAATTAAAATAATAAAAAAATACATAGTACGATCACGAGGTCATATGTTTCCAGTGATTAAAAATATAAGTTACGTAAATAAATAAACGAATGTAACTTATGTGCATTAAAAACAAAGAATTTTTCGTAAAAGAAACTATTGCAAATAATTCGTAATTAATCGATTTTTTTAATAAAACGTGACGCAACACACTCATTTGATGTGATATAAAAACTGATGACGTGCATTTTCATGTCAAAAGCCTTGTGAGCGAGTGCAATAGATTTAGGTCTTGATCTCTTTGATCACACTTTAAAGAACAAAAGTAAATATTATTCTGTCAAAAATATATGTTAAAATATTTGCATTTCAAAAGTAAAAGATGACCAAAATGAAGTAAAACAGATAAATTAGCAGCATACACAACTGTCTGTTACTTTGTTTTAACATTCTTTTGTAGATATAAAAAAAATCATAACAGATTTTTAATTAATTTAATTATTTATTATTCTAAATAGAACTTAACTGCTGTTAAGTCATATAAGAATGAGCATAACATGACGTCACTTGTTTATAAGCTGCTGGCGTCTGTGTCGGCATTTAAGATTATGTTATTTAATTAATAAGCTTAGTAGCAGTCTTCATGCTAATAATTTTATAAAATAAAATAAATACCTATTACTAACTATATCTTTAATATATAAAAGAAACTGTAAAAATTGGATGTTTTATAATTTTCCAGCAGAAACCTGGTCCCCATGAGTCATGGATTACCTACATAGATCAATGACAAGCGTCATGCCAAATTTAACTATTTAAATGCAAAAAAATGCCAAACTAGGGTAATTCTATACAAAAGGAAGCTAGTGACTAAGTTTCATAGAATTATGTAAATAAATATTCTTGTAAAGCTTTTTAATTTTTATTTAACTTGATTTTATGTTACAAAAAATTCTAAGTTTTAAATTCTAAAGCACTAGACGATTCTAAGGTACGCCCATGTTCAGGACTGATTTAAATAAAACTCTTTTGTTGTTTAGCCATGTTTGGTGGATTGGCATTGGAATCATAAGGTGAATTTGATTTTAATACTGGATGATGTAGAATCATAATGGGCAAAGCTCAACTATTAGAAATACAGAAATGGTTCGAAAGTTGTTCAACGTGATAAGCGTTTACCGATGACATATAAAAAACAAACGTCCGGAACACTTAATGCAGAACTAGTAACCTATAACGATTTAAACAGTGCAGCTGGTTTTTTTCATTTACGTACATTTTTATGATCATATTTCATACGTAAAATCGTATTATAATAGTACCCACCATAGAAGTTCAAATCGTATTGCTGGCGCGCTATTGTTCTGAGGTAATTAAAGATTTACTAAAACTGTAATTTATGTTTAAAACATACGTCTTGTTTTTTTTTTCTGCAAAAAGATCGGTATCATTTGGTTTTCTTTTCAGAAAACAAATGGAATATAAAATTGTTGTAATACCCTCCCGAAAAACATAATATAATTTTAGTAATACACACGAAATTAAGCCCCAAGGGACGGTGAAGGAGTAGGGGAAACTCCATAGGGCGTCACGGTGTAAAGAAGTTTGGGAGACCCTGATCTAAGCTATAATTTATTTACTTTAGTAGCAAACTTGTATAGCAAAAAGAGGGATATTATAAGTTTGCCATGGCCATCCGCCTGACCATCATTTGCTATTTCCGCCATCAATCAATAAAGGATCAAAAGGATCTTTATAACTTTCACAAATCACATTATTTTATTTCAGTAGTATTAGAGGTCGTAGCAGAGAACAATGTCTGAGATACTACTTACAAGTTATGGAATATGCTAGGATTCATATTAGAATAGTTTCAAATAGAAGGTGATATATGACATTTTAGGCCTAGTCAACCTTATTACGTAATGAAATAACCTTAAGATGTATAATTTTACGTTGTACCATTTAATTCAAATATATTTATTATACTTTTAAAAGTTTATTTTATATATCATTTTTAAATAATTAATAAAATAAAATTGATTGTAATAAGTAACTAACAAATAAGTAACAATGAAAGTCATTAATCTGCTTATTTGCTTTCATATTAATTTTTGTTTACTGTTTCTCTTATATGGTATTACAACAAAATGTTACCAGTGACGATTTTATATGTATTTTTATTAATTGCTACGATTTAAGAATATGTACGTGGTAACTCATATCAAAATGATTGATTAGGCATGTGAAGGTTTTAATGGCCATACTAATGTTTGGCATACTTTATCGGCTACAAAATCTTGACAGTAACGAAGATGACGAAAAAGGATGATTCTATCTTTTCGTCGACTAATTTTTATACGTTTATTTATAAAAAAAAATACTTACCTAGGTCGGAAAGGCTGACTTTTTCCAAAAACGGATCAGCAACTGGCAGCTAGAAATATAATATTAAATTTTAATATAGATATTCATTGCAAGCGAGCCAGACCATGGCTTTTATATGATGTAAACTTACCCCCCTCGAGTCCCTGAACAATATAGCTGCATGATGAGGATCAAGAAAGGCGTCAGAAGCTCGGTGGCGAGCAGCGGGTACGTTGCCCAATGACGAACGACGTTTTTCAGCTTCTTGAGACGCCGCACGTCGTAAATATGCTCCTATTAATAAAAAAATTGTCATAAATAGATAATAAAATAACAACATAATAATAAACATTCATAAGTTATTTAATTATAAGTTAATAACATTGCTTACAAAGTAATGTTGCTTGGAAAAATACTTATGAATACTTTCAATCGCAAAGTGCTATGTAAATTTTTCGCTTTAGGGATACTATTATATATTATACCCTACTACTTCCTATTAAATTCCCTAGCAATTATAATATTGTACACATACATATTAAATACCTAAAAAAAAATATTTATCTTTATATATCAATTATATTGCTTGAATTTAATATGTTAATAAAAATTGTACAATATTTGAGGTTTAATAATAAACGTACATAAATCTTATTGTATCGAAAGATCAAACGCTATAAAACAATAACTTATCTAGATATGTATATGGATAATCGAAGTGCCGCCAAATGAACCAATATTGTTATATTGGTTCATTTGTTAATGTTGATATATCTAATTATAGTTTGATGTTGATACATATAATTACAAATCGTACCGATAAATCATTTTCTTTTCCTAGTACGCCATTCGCAGCTACATCAAGCTTGCTTACTAAATATTAATTTATATATTGTTTAGTTAATTCATTGAATAAAACAAAAGCTTTAAGGGAAAATCCTACTTTGGCAAGTTTAAATGTTTATAATGTATACATAACTACATGTTAACATATTAATTATCGTTTCTAATGTTAACGTATTTCTCGCAGGAGTAAGTCGAACGAAATCTAGTTATTTTTCTTAACATTTCCTGTAAAACAGGGAAACTCCGATAACATGGAGTAGAGATAGCCTCGTCTTGTTTTACCAGACCGGAAAATTTAAAACAGTCAAATATAAATATATTTCTCAAAGGGAATCGATCCCACAATCATCGTGTTCTACAATCATCAGACACTCCATGTCACCTTGAGTGTCGTCACCACGATGCCATCAATTGGCATCACTTGTATATAATATACTTGTATATAATAATGAATTTTGTCGGATTATGACATGACACATTTCTTAATTAGGTTAATTTAAATTGAGGAGTAATTAGATTATTTGTCGTTATCATTCTGATTATATAAAATTAGCAGGTTCTTCTATTCTACTCTTCTATCTAACTAAAACTTGATTTTTTTTTTCATAAATAGTAATTATTACCGGTTTGCAAAAATAATCGTGTAATAAACTAATAACTAACAAAAAAAATTTAATAAACTGAGCCCCGGAGTATCCTTAAGCACCAGGTATACAATTTCGGAGATTTTTTTCTCAAGATTGAGGGTGGATATAGTTCATAAACATCTTTCTCCTCTATCCTCGGGCAAAGAGAACTGGCTAGTACTTCCAATCGCATGGTTGTGTGGAAGAGTAAGAAGCTGCATGGTAGATCCCACAGAACTTTAATAGGCGCGGACGAGGACATCGCTTCCTCTTTATCTTGGTTACAGTTACCTTTTTAATAAACTGAAGGTTTTGTTTGTGTAATTATGGATGTTTTATGGAAGTTATCAAGACAAAGAACTACCAGAGATACATTATTAAAGATGACATTGTCGACACATGTCAGACATAACATCGTCTGTAGAGACCCACAGACATACTGTCTTTCTCTCTTAGAGGAGAACAGCCTCGACTAACATCTTAAGAGGTTATAACTGAACGGACTTTGGATCAAGAATTCGTGATTTTTAAAATAAATGATATATATATATATTTTCGTATCGTATTTCATTACATAATACTTTTACTACATGAAGAGAAATACTCATTTTTAAATATCAATTTAGACAATATATATATATATATATATATATATATATATATATATATATATATATATATATATATATATATATATATATATATATATATATATATATATATATATATATATATATATATATATATATATGTATATATATATATATATATTGTCTAAATTGATATTTAAAAATGAGTATTTCTCTTCATGTAGTAAAAGTATTATGTAATGAAATACGAGATTATATTCACCTCCGGTAGGATTTAATGAGTTTTAGATGTAATTAACCATAAAGCAAATGTTGTATTTCGGAACATACGGAATTATTGTTTCAATGATTCCGTAGTCTTCAAGAAAATAATAAAATAAATGATATTTGTAACAATAATAATATCTTACTTTCCTTATTTTGAGAAATCTTCCTGAAACATAAATAATGAAAAAAAGCGTATAATGATAAAAATGGAGATTATTTGTAATTTAAAGTTATAAAGAACTTCACCTCATTCGCCCTTACGAAACATATATTATGTTTAATTAATGAATTTATTACATTTCAAAATTAAATTATGTTAAATTTACTCACGACGTGGTTCTGAAGGTCGCATAGTATTTCCATGACATTTGCCTTTCGTCATCTAATTAGACGAAAGGAAGTAAGTATTCTCTTAGAATTTACGCCGGTGTTTATATTATTGGCCCCAAGGTATTATAAAATGGTATACGAAGAAAATTTATTTTCTTATATATTCATAATATAAAACCTAAGAAGGAATAAGATTTACATTTTTTTTAAATCTGTTACTCCAGTAAACATCAAATTTCTTAGTGAATAATATTATGTTATCTTTGTAAATAGCTTTTATAAACACAAGCCAGTATGATATAGGAAATACTTTACAAAAAAAGCAGTTCCTCTAACTACTACGACATATTAAGATATAAACTGTTAAAATATAAATAAATAAATAGCTTCACGCTATTTCCCGCATATAGCAGGGTAGACAGAGGGACCCTAGTGTTGCGACACTCCGTTCCCCACTTGGCGCCCAATTTTTGAGACAATGCGTGTTGGGTGGAACTCATCTTTAGTTAATTAAAGTTATTATAGTATACTATTGAAACTAATTAATTACCTTCTTTTAATATTGTTTCAAATATTTGATAGGTAGCACCACAGTCCTCAAGAACTGATCTTTTAGATATTTTATGAATATGATCGCCATCTAAGGACTTTGAACGCGATCGGAATTCCTCATTTTGTACAGTGCGTTCGGACAAGGTAGCTGGTACGGCGCATGACCCTCGGCGACCATCGCTCGAATCGTGGCGCCATTGTCCCACTTTTTTACTAAATGTACGAATCAACTCTTGAATCGAATGGTGCTTGTGTCTGTGGCCGCTAGTACTTGACGCGGAACCACGTCTTTCTGTGAAATTTTGCTGTTCTTTGCTACTGCTAACACTTTCTGTTAATTTCTGAGCGAAGTTCTTATTATCAAAACGACTCTTATGTGACGTTTGAGAAATTTTTGTGCTACTTATTTCACCATATTTTTCACATTTACTGTATTCATTTTCTTGAATATCGTCCATGACTTCATTGAACAGAGGTGATATATAATGCCTGTACTCTTGACGAGAAGTTTGATAAGCATTCGTGTTAGTTTGATATCGCTCGTCTTCCAGTCGCCTCGGTTTATCAAGGTAATGAGAGTGATATGTGTGTGGAGACCCATGTCCTTCTATAGCATCACGAAAATAACTTGAAAAATTCGGATATCGATCCCGTGGACTTGATGCAGAATCTAAAGGGCTGCCTCGAGAACTACGTTGTGTATAACAACCCCTGTGGCTTATGGGAATTGCTTTCGATTTCCCCTCGTATTGCACAGAGGAACGAGATTCATTTGAGCTAAGTGTAGAGCACCAGCTTTCAGAACTATCATCTTTTTCTAAAGGCGGTGTAGGTTCCCTTGACTGATGTTTATGGAGAAAGTGGCTGATTCCATGCATCTTATATGATTTTTATCACTTTCTAACATTTAAACAAATGATCAAGACTACGCTGTTCCAACCAAATCAGTAACGAAATATCTACGTAAGCAATATTACTAATAATAGACATTATTATTATATAAAAGTGCGCAATAAGTAAACATACATTTTACTAAATGCATATTATTTAATTTAATTTCAAGTCATGATGGTCAAAGTACATTGACCAGAGCTGCTTACATGAACTTTTACATCATAAACATTGTTATATGAAGGTCATAATAATAAAGAATACATAAATGAGACTATTATGCAACAAATTAGGAATAGTATAATAATACTAAAACCTTTTTTTAAATTGCTTAATAAAGCAATCACAAATGCTGTTCAAAAAATTCCTACAGTTCGCTATGTTATGTGAACCATTTGCTAACCGGTTATTTGATAGGTTACCGTACACTATTTAAGGAGTGCAATCGCATGAAAAAGGGGAAAAGATGCTTGGCCTTGAAACAAATGCGGATGGCGTTTAATAAAACAAGACGCATGCGCGTATTAGGTCACCTTCAGAGAATATATGTCGAAACCGGGTTCGGTGACACAATAATAGGTTGGCCCACATTTGCCCCTTAATTTGAAATGAGCAATATCATAACCATTTATAATATATAAAGTAACGAAAAACGTTTCTTAATGTTTTACTTGCTTATGGCAAGTAAAACATTAAGAATATTAAATTTATCAGAGCAATTGTAATTTAATTTTATAGTTTTTTGCGAGTCAGTATATATAAGGAAAAGATATAAATCATTGCTGTTTATTGCTGAAAATACATTTTATTTATTTATAAAAATAATATAAAATAAATAGAAATACCTAATATCAAATAATATTACATTTTCAAAATAATTGATCGGAAGGTAAGAAGTAGTTCAAAATATCCTTGCACAACTTTCTTACATTGATTGATAGATAAAGTTGAAATAAAAGCGTAGTGTCCTATATAACTCCGTATATTACTTGTAATTAAATTTCTACTAAGATAGTGTGTGCAACAAAATCACCCACACCGAAAACTTTTGATATAAATACTCATCTTCGTTCACTAATGTTTTCAAGTGTCAAATTAAAATATCGTAAGTTTATATTTTACAGGCACCGAACATTTACTTTTAGTTTATGGTTCAGTGAGAAATTTGGTCACCTTTCCTTTTTATCCAGTTAATGATATCGATCAATACCAAATGGCAAAAACTAATAAATGAATAATCTAATTAATTTATTACATTTTTTAAATACCGAGACTGCCAGTCAAATAGTATAAATTTTTTTGTCTCTTACATCCACACTTTGTCTCTTAAAATTCATACTCTTACGTATTACGAGTATGTGTTATCTATACTATAATAAAATAGTAAAACAAAACCCATTAATAAAATACGTTTTCATTTTCGTTTGTCTATTTGTCTATTTGTAGACGCACATCCTTGGATCTACTGGATGGATTTGACTGACACTTTTTTATTATAAAGCGATAGTTAATTAAGTTTTTTTTAAAGACTTACATTCCTGATACAGAACCAGAGCAGTCAAGCTGAATTATAAGAAATAATAAAATGCTGCCATAAGAAAAATGATCGAACATTAAAAGCACTTTCCATTGACATATAAAATATCAAGGATCTGGAAAGCCTGATGTATAACTACAGTAGATCAGTTAAACTATAATATAGCTTTAACAAAGTTGTTGCATGTGATGTAAATTTTTCATTGACAATTTGATATAAATAAAAAATAAGAAAATTGTCGGTTGTTCGTTAAAAAATTGGAAAATCAGGTAATAAAGTCTATAAATGTCAACGCTATCGGAGTTGTGGATTAACAAATAATAATATTTAAAACTTATATAAATTTTCTAATAATGTGGGTTGTTGAAACTGTTTTCGGTCTAACGAAAACTAACAATATGTTTCAATGCTGCCTACAATCTCTTCTCCTGCTTTGAGTAAGTTAGTAGACAATCAATTCAAATAATATTTTATTACATAAAGTAGCCGTAAGATTTATTGTTGTTTCCAAGGTTTCATTGTAATTAAAAGTTCTATGTTAAAAATAACAAGCATAATATATGCAAATTATAGAAACCAAATACATTCAACATCCAATGATATTTTTTGTACGACAAAAATAACTATAGAAAATATATTGTTAGAGGTGTAAAAAATGTATTAAAAGTATGGTTATATAAATAAATTAAAGTTAAATACAATAAACATATGCATAATATCTTTAGACAAAGATAAAGTATTATATACTTAATTGTTTTACTAAATAGAATTAAGATAAATTGAACATAGGAATTGACGGTACAGTCTTGTTCCCGAGTTATATGTTACCATGTACGGAAGAGGTCACGGCTACATGAAGTCATAGACTGAATAATACAGTTAAGACCTTATGTTTTAGTCTATAGAAACTGAACTAATATAAAAAAAATATATGGAACAGAATGTTTACATGTAAACATTCTGTTCCATATATATATATATATATATATATATATATATATATATATATATATATATATATATATATATATATATATATATATATATATATATATATATATATATATATATATATATATATATATATATATATATATATATATATATATATATATATATATATATATATATATATATATATATAATATATATATATCTATATATATATATATATATATATATATATATATATATATATATATATATATATATATATATATATATATATATATATATATATATATATATATATATTATATATATATATATATATATATATATATATATATATATATATAGGTAATAAAAATGAAAAATAGCACAAAACTATTTTATATTATTTATGTTAACTATATATACATTGAGGTAAATTAACTGGATATAAGTAGAATAAATATTATAAAACGACATGAACACATTTATTTACATTTTGTGTCCAATTCGGAACTTTATGAATATTGTAGTTAACTTATTTCCTGCGACATGCCTTAGGTATCTGTATGCAAATATACATAATTACTGGTGCCTATATTTATCACTGTAATCTGCGTATTACAAGGTAAAATAATTTATACTATGCACAATACTTTTATTTGTTTACTACAGCAATGCGCCAAGCTATCACAGAAACCTACGTGCACATGTGCTCTATGCCAAAACGTAAACAGATCACCGATATACAGATTTGAAAGAACAGCCCATCCGTGATATTTTTAAAGTCAATCTAAACCGAAGTTAACATAATACACAGTTGCATTGTTGATACAAAATAACAGCTCATTTTATCATTTTTATTGCAGCTATATTACGAGTGCGATACGTCACACGCTCGCGGCGGTCGTGGTTACACTAAGTGTGAAACAAATAGGCAAAGACTCAAAGAGAGCGGGAACGAGAGAGCAGCAAAAGCAACTTTAAACGCAAGCAAACAAGCGATGTACTTTGAATATTAAGAATTTTAATAATTACATAAAACATTATATTTAATTTCAAGGCAACACTAATGGCCCGATAAAGTATTATTTGTCTTACATTATATAATAGTTCATTCCTGAGACTTCATTTCCGATTACTTTATGACTTTTGTCATACTATTTCTATCTATCCCGGAGATTGTCTTTAAGGCGCGCTATACTCGTCCTTCCTCTGACGCAGTAAAGACCATTCCAGGTCAACAACAGCAATATTACTCAGCCGAAAAAAAATTACTCAGCTCAGCTTAAATTAATAAATATGTTTAAAATAATAAATATATAGAGGTCACGCTGTAGAATTGACCATTTTGTGAAATGGTCAAATAATTTGATCATTTCATTGGGTCGTCAACTCAACTTCATCAACTTTGTACCCGAACCCGAATTGTAAAATAAGTTTTTCCTAAAACATTTAATACAAAGTCAGGATATATGATCTCATTATATACAACCAGGGGCCCGCTCGCTGCTTCGCCGCTTAAGTAAACTAAATTGGGTTTGTTTCGAAATTTTATACGGAACGGAATTCGATTCGATCTCTTAGATCGACATAAAAACGTTCATCGGGCCAAAGAAATTTTGTAAAAGCGCCATTTTTTTAAAATAATTATGTTTTTCAGTTTCCTTTTTTGCCCGCGTAGAAAAATGTGTTGGCATCGAGTTATTTTATTGCATTTCATCCGAATTTAACTTCCGTAAACTCCAACGTGAAAAACTTTATGTATAGTAAATTCTATTAAATCGACCATCCACACCCACCTATGCTTCCCAATCATCATCCACATTAGATGGGTAAAATCAAAGAAAATTAAGAGTTCATAAAATTTAATTAAATTATATTAAGATTGACTATAATATCTTGTGAAATTTTAATCTATCGATAACTTGTGATTCTTACAATAGGATAAACATTTTAACGCTTTATTTTTCGATAAATTAAGATTTATTGAAGTGAAATTGTGAAATAGCATATATAGCACATGTTTTCTGTCCAAAACTAATTGCGTCCGATCACAATTTATTGAAAGACAAGAGACAACTATGATAATTGCAATATGTGTGATTAAAAAACATTTTGTCTACTCTCTTTAATATCACGGCATATTTCCGAAATTATAGAAGTACAATTGAGTTTTTAATTAGGCTATTAGTAAAATATGCATTATTTTTCGTAAATATAACATTGAACATAAATAACGAAACTGAATACCATATAGTCATTGCGTTAATCACATCTTGTCAATTATCTTCTGTCGAGAAAAATAGACAGAAGATGTGCAAACGAGGAATGAAATTCTGCAAATGAAATTTGTATTGGAAGTCGTACCAGCGATGTAGACCTACGCTGGCCAAACTTTAAAAAAAATTGAAAAATATCCGCGATTGTGTATGTCTATTTTCTATGAATAACCCGCAGTATCTTTTTTTTGTTTTAAATGTTACAAAAAAAGTTAAATTGTGTTGTAGTTGTAGTAGTTGCTGCGGTACATCATCTCACTGTAAACGTGAAGGTCACGGGTTTTATTCCCAATCGAGGAATTTATTTATTTCTCACATAACACGTTACCATAAATGCGCTGCAAATATATTATATTAGAACTCGAAAGCAATTCAGATTATAAAATAAATAATTGTGTAATTATTATAATTGTGTAATCTTGTCAATTTGTCAATTGGTATGTTATTGTTATATTAATAATTATCGTTTGGTAAATATTTTAATATTAAATGCAGTATGAGTATATTACTATTAACGAATGATTCCGTAATATTGTGGAAGTTGCTTATTTCTTTACTTGCATTTTCTATTCTTAATTTCAGAACGTTCTTCTTGATATACTATGCCTTAATATTTAGGCAGATCTTGCCAAAAAGCAGGTTTACGTTGCTCTCTTTGACAATAGAACTTTGGACGGAGAAGATATATCTAGGTCTATATACATTCAAGTCAAATCAAGGCACAGGAAGTTTTCTTAAGATATTCAGAATAATTTCAGAGTTTTATTCAGAATAATCAGGACGTTTTGCTATAATATAAAAATGTAACATATAGAATACAATATCATGAATCTCAATCAAAAAGGATAGCAGTCTGTAGGGTTGCAAGTATCATAAAGTCCACGGCAACGAAGTTTCAGGCGGGCGTCTACTAGTCTGTTATAATTCATTTTATGCATAAAGTCGTATGGCCCCGCCATGTTTAACGACGGTATTAGTATTTTTTATCACAATTTACAGTAACACTTAAAAGGAGATAGGAATTCTGTATATGATATAAGTTGGCCAAAATAATATTTTAACTAAGCGTTTATAGATGTACCGCTTAGCATTAGGCGAAGATTTTGAGAATTTGTACTATGGTTCTAACCCCATTCCGATTTTTTTTATATAAATAATGTTTGCATTGTAGTCAGGTTCGCAATTTGACCTTATAATGTATTTTATGGTTAGAAAGAGAGTAACTATCGTTTATCTTTATTGATTTTCCGCCTGCCTCAATAATTCGAAAGATAATAAAAAAATAAAAAGTCAAACTTTGGCAAACTAGTTTTTGAATTTAGATAAGCGAGAATCGAAAATTCATTCATTCATACAAATTGTTAATTTATTTATATATAATTTTGGCGGAACAATGCGCGGAGTTAAAGTTCGTCACTAAACACTCAATTCTGGTGGAAAGCAGAGAACGGTCTGTCTTAACACTACGTGTCAAAAATCAGAAAATCTTTATTCAATTAGAACTCTTTATTCAATTAGGCCATTACGAGCACTTTTGAATGGTCAATTTACATTGAAGTGTAAGTAGCATCAGGCCTACAGGAAGCTACTACCGGCTCGGATGGCATGTTCTGTTAACCTTTTGAAGGCGAAAACTAGGAGTCACCAGCATATTTTATTTATTGTATTTATATTTCGTCTATCACTGTATTTTAAATATTTTATGGATAAGCAAAATATTAAAGCTTTATTGAAGATTTCTCGCAGAGAATCCCGAGCTCTCATGTTGTAAATAGCTCCCACTGCTCTTTTTTGGATTATAAATATTGACTCAATATCAGTTAACCTTCTCTGCACGGTAGGCATTGTGAATTTAATATATTTAGTTTTCTTCGCATTCAACATTAAGTTATTAGCAGTAAGCCAGTGCACAGATAGTGCACTATTAACTTCGTCATAATTATCTTTATTCCGATCTACTTTCAAAATGCAAGAAGTATCATCAGCAAACAGAACAATATTGCATAATTTTTTAACATAAAACGAAAGTTCATTACAACAATATAAGAAGGGCCCTAAAATCTATTTTTGTGGCACACCAATTGGTGAAAAAACAACCGGCTAACTTCTTATTATTAACACTAACATGCTGAATTATATTTCTGAGGTACGATGCAATGAGATTACGAGAGTTGCCACGACCACCATAATGAGTAAGTTTAGGCACTAACGTGTCGTAGTCTACGCAGTCTAGAGGTTAAGACAAAACACAATATATCCCGACTGCATTCCGTGATTCTTCCCAAGCGTCATATATGTAATTAAGAAGAGCAACTCCAGTATCTGTTATAGATCTGCATCTAGTAAAAGCAATCTGCGCATTATTTAAAATATTAAGTACAGGAAAATAAGCAGATAATAATTAATTAAAAGTTATTTTCTACTAATCTAGATACAGGTCTATAGTAACTACGATAAATAAATTCTCCACTTTTAAAAAATGGAATTATTTTACTATTTTTCGTAAGGTAGGGAGTAACATCTTTGTGAAAGGCCTTTGTCACGTTTTAAAAGTGTTAATTTCAGATTATTTATAATGAGCTTCTCATCAACGTCACAGCCACAGAACACGTTGTCATTGCAAGTCGCTGAACTGCTCGTTGCAACTTACATAATTAACGTCATTCTCTTTGTATATTTTATATGGCTAGGGTATATGTCTATATCCGTATGGATCTCGCTGGTGCTAAGCCGTTTTAGCCATTACAATTCATTACCTAATAAAAATTTCCTAAATATTTTTCGCTACTTAGCTAACACCATCGTGGTGGAATTGGAATAACAAGCTAACAAGCTACTAGGCTACTAGGTAGGCTATTGTGCAGGCGATGTCTCTAAAAGATGAAAAATTAAGATTACTTAGCTTAACCGATGTGAGATTTACAATGATGTTGCTATCTGACCTAGATAAATATTTTAATATATTTTTTTTTACCTAATATGCAAATACTATGGTTATTCATATTTATAATAATACAGGAGTTCTTAAACGCATTATTCTAAAGGTATGAGGAAGTCTCTGGAAACTAGTACTATAAGTAGTACTAATCTTAGTACTATAAAACCCTTACATATTCCCTTACACAAATCAGACCTAGCTGCTAATTCTGCTATACCACGAATTAGCAAACTTTTTAATCAATGCAAGACGGCTCAACTGATATTTTTGATGACTCTATCGGTGTTTTTAAAATATAGTGCTTGCAATCCCCATCTGGTAGCAAATTGAAAAATTAAAATTAACTTTAAACATCATATATTATATATATTTAACAATTTCTTTCTATATATGGTTCTTTTTTTTATTTAGCATGTTGTGTCATCCTTCAAATAGTTTAACGATATTGTATCTTTTTTAAATGAATAATGTATCTTACATATATATAAAAATTGTAAAGCTGCCTGACTTTAATAAATAAATAAATGAAAAATAAACTTTATACACTTGAATCAGTGTAGGTAAAATTTAAAAATCTCTCTCATTATTCGTTAATTTATTTTTGTAATGCGCCCATTATCGACAAAAGATTATAAAATTGACACACGTAGAAACATAACATAACACTAACAATAATTGCAAACAACACGCTGAAAGACACGTATGTGTGATAAAGCGTATACACAAAAAATAAAGAAATACAATTGAAACGTGCGGATCGAAGCTGTTACTATTCAATTTGTATGTGAAGCTATATGACTTCAATCCATTAAGATATTACTGAGAATATAAACTGCTTCATGACTTTGTATATTTTTATAAAATAATCATTCTGACCAGGCTTTTAGTTAGTTGTAGTAATCAAATGAGAAAATAGAAATTGACCCGTATTATATAGACACACTTTATTCCTATATGATGACAATTTATGTCAAAATTTATGACTATCTTATTATTTACTGACAAAAGATTTGACGTATATCATATTTATAATAAAGTCAGAAACGTAGCATATTAGAAAATTCAAGATGTGTAAAAGATTAATTACGTAGAACTTACCTGCAGCATAATGTTGTTGGTGAGCTATCACCCTCTGAAAAGACATAACAGAAATAAAATAAATAAACAGAAAATGTAACAAAAAACGCGAAATGATTTGTGAATTTAACGTAGAATATTTAAATATTACTTTTTGTGGTTATTCTCGGAGTCCGTTTGTCGGAAAATGCAATTATATTTTTTAAATATCAAAGAAGTGTGTGTGTGTGTGTGTGACCTTAAAATCTAAGAAATAAAATTACGTCTTCCTGCCTTCTAAATGCAACAAATAAGTGTGTGCACGTAAGAAAAATACAAAGAGGAAAGAAAAAAAAATAATGATTTAATAAAAATGTTTCGTTATGTGCTTACAATAAAAAAAACATATTTATATTTTGACTATTCAGTTTCGTGACTTTTTCATAACTGTCTATAGATGAAATAAATAATCGACTTATTATAATTATGCACTAGTTATTTCATCAACTATTCATTTTGACATATTGAATAAATTAATTCGTATGATTTCTAAATTACTTTAAAATAACCAATTAAATATGTGCAATATGGAAAAATATAGCATATACAGGTACATAATACGATGGCAAACAAAGAAAATAGAGACAAACATTGTAGAAGAAAATACCTCAAGATAGATGAAAAAAAAATATTGATAAAAATAAGAAGCTGCTTATTTACTAATATATTTACATAAGCAATAGAGAAAGTTCTATAATATATTTATAATGTATTATATTTAGTTATTACTTAATTTTTCCGCATTTTGTCAATTTTTTCAATTTTAATTTTCTTTAATGGCTTCTTTTCCACCATATGCATACATTTAAGAATGCGAAATGTTATACTCCTCCGTCGGCACAATCTTGCACCATTGCAAGGGGTAGACAATTGTTCCTTCATGCATAATATTATGTATATTTATTATAATGTAAGTGTTAGTGAATATTTAACTATAGTCTAATTTGCAAAAACTTTTCAAGGTCGCTGTAAAATAATAGTTTAAATTTAAATTTCTTAAGCAGATAATTAGTGAAATTGAAATAAGGCTGTTGCAGTTTGCGGGATGATTGAAGGTGCCAATCTAGGTAAATTGTTTTAAAAATTAATAATTTTAAATATTAGTATGTGTTCGAAGTATTTAGTAGTTTTTTTTTTTCTTGATTAGAACGTAATTGGACCAGCTAGAGTTACTTTAATTTACCGTAATCAGTCACAAAATTATCAGCCAAGAATACATTGTTTTTTGTTTAGATTCCTCCATTTTTAAGAACCATATTATACTTAAAAATGATAAATGAAATAAATGTAAGTATATTCTTTTAAATTCGTCTATTTCTTATATTAATTACATCAGAATTTTAATATCAGTGTCAATTTTAATAACAATTTACATACCTACCTACCTACACTTAGGTACCTATTTTATAATTCAAAAATATAAATGTTTTTAAATATATATTGTTTCAGTTTTTGCATGTGAATAATTGCTTATATACAGTCAAATAGCCCAAACAACCGGAACACAGAGTGATATGAAGAATCAATTCTATGTGAGGGTGTACCTACTTGGACGCACCTGCACTTTGCTGTAAAGAAAAATGAAAATTCACCTGACTTAGAGCTAGTATACTGATTAATACATAGTATTGTAATAATTGACAATCAAATGTATTATGGACTTATGCGTTGAAAAAATTATATAGTTCATATTAAAGTTCCGTTTCGTTTTTGATGAGCGCGTAAAGGTGTGGTTGCTAATAGGACACAGTAGGTATCAAACAGAAACGTTTCAGTGTACATTTTTAAATCTCTCAGTGGCCTTTGCCCCACAATGTAGCGGAACAAAGGTAACAATAACAAAAGATGTCTACATGAGATGTGCATTGTTAGTTTCTTAGTCCGAGATAATATCAATATTTCCTACCTACTGTAAGATTCCAAAATGTTAACGTATAGTAAGGACATGTATTATTTCACACAGGTTCAGTTTAATTTAGATGTATCGATAACACATGGATTTAATTAGTTTACTAAATGATCACGGTCCAAAAGGAGAGAATTAAAATAAAAAGTGAAACACTATAATATACAAGTACCTCCATTACAAAACGAACAAATTACTCATCAAAATTTAAAGGTATAGGTATATAAATGTTATTCTTGTTCATGATCATTTTGTAAGTGGCTACAGAAGCAATAAAGCGAGGTGAGTGTATAAGATAACAATCTTTAGTAGCATTTATATCATTGAAAATAAGATAAGAATGTTTGTTAATATTGTTAAGATTAGCTTAAATGATATCTTCAATACACACATAAATAATATTATTGAATCAAAATTAAAATATTCTTTATTCTATTATGCCATTACAAGCATTTTGAATTGTCAAGATATACAAAAATATCATTAGTGTCAGTACTAAAAGATGTTACCGGGTTTCTTCCGACTATTCAATGTCCAAGAATCCAAAATTATACCGTTTTCGGGATATTAGCCACATAGAGAATTTTTTTTGTATATATCGTTTTTAATCTAAGTGAAGGTATTTTGTACGGTTTATCAATTTGTATTCTTTTTATGTTCTCTGATGTATGGGTCTACGTATGTAACATATATCATAATCAGGTGTCTCACCAGATTATTGTAGTTTATATTTATATTATATTTATAGGGTTAAAATTTTGAATAAGTTTACTTTTGTCGTAAGGATTTTCGATTCATATAAATTTAAAATTGTACGCTGCTCTTGTACCTATGTTTATGTTCCGTGCCTATGCTAAACAACTATATCTATACCTAAGCTATGTTTTTGGCCATTATAAAACGAACGTATACATAATATAATATAATATAAGATACTAAGTAACTAACTAATTTGTAACAATCTAAGTCCGCACAAAAGAAATGCGTTAGAAATCTAAGAAATATTTAAATATGCACGAACAAATATTATTATCAGGTAAAAAGTAGTACTATGTATCAATAAGAACATACTGTGTACTAACAGTCCTATGGTAGTCGTCTACGCCCCACGATATATACACGCTCTTCGAAAAGAACGTTCCCTTTTTTACGTAAAACAGAAAAATAGATTTAGCTGCAGTTGCACGATACCGTCCGGAACGCAACGGGGGTAACGACAAAAAGCATTGAGAGTATTATCTGACCATCTTAGAGTAAAACAGGAACTTAGTGGTCCACGTCCTGTCACTATAGCAGCCAGCAAACCATCATAGCACCACAACCTCAACCTAACAAGACTAGATTTAAGTTTATTATAATTATAATTTGTTTGTAATAAAAAAGATAGGATAAAGATGTAAATAAATACCTAAACTATATATACTTAGACTTACTGTAAGCAAAGACGATTAAGCCTATCATTTGATCTTTTAGAGTAAGTAATTAGAATCGAAATTTATGCAAATAAAAAAATTATATAGAGAAAAAGAGTATGGTTCAAATATCTGTAGACTTATATTGGATTTAAATTAATAACATATTATTTTATTATTATTATACTATTAAAATTTATAAAATATTTTATTCAATACCTATATGAAATATATTAAACTCGTTAACATTTAGATAAGATAAATTAGTAGAGTTAAGGTAATTTTATATAAGTGTTTCGTAATAGTGGTACAAAATAGTGCCTTAATTGGGAAAATAAACAAATCTAACAATTGCGTATCTGGCATAATGAAAATTAATAGTGGATCGCACGCAAAACTTCGCGTGTGTTCGACAGATTCTTATGTCATAGTAGTGCTAGGTAATCAAGAATCCTCTTTACTTTTCTGCACATCTACGGCTGGAGGTCTTCAAAATGATACCACAACCGACTTTTCATATCGTCCTTTAATCACTGAGACAAAAATCGGCTAACACTATTAATACATAAGATTTTTAGAAATCTAAATTTCAAAAATACACTGAAATGTAATAATTAACGCATTATATACACACATATTTTAATTCGAAGTAAGTAAGCCTAATTATTACCACAAACATAAAATTAAAACCAGACGTGACAGTATGCTAATCTTTGATGAAGGTTTTGCTTTAAGTATGAATGCTGTACATATTAATACAACTTAATACGTATAATACAATGCATATGTAAGTATGACAAATATGCTTTATGACTTCTTTTGTCTTACAATGACTGCATAAAGCATTGTTACGGAGGGAAAACTGGACAAGACTTGCTTGGAGTTTCAAAAAGTAATGAGTGTAACTCTAGGTGCAAAGGCATTGTGTATTATTTTATTCAATCTAAAAACAAAGAAAATTACAGAAGAAGAAACTTCGTAACATCCCATGGTTAACCGTGTGGGTGCCGAGCACATTGCATAGAAGGGAAGGAAGCTAAGAACATTCATTGCCCAAGTGTAAGTTTCAGGTGTAAATTTAAATGTACATTAACGCTCGTTTGTTCCACTGTCTGATCAATTCTCTATTGCTCTAAAAAATCATTACTAATAAATGCTTTAAAATGTTAACTTAATAAATAAACCTACTAATATTATGATGGCGATGATTTAGTTTGGTTCAACGTGTTAATCTCAGGAACCACTAGGTACTGGTTGAAAATTAAATAATTATCTTTGTATTGTGTAGTGAATTTATCGACTAAGGAAGCTATATTAATTATCACGTTACTCATTTCGATGTAACCCATTTTATCTGCGGTTCGGGTTGCCATTTAGAAAGTGTCATGAGTACACAACTCTTGTTTTTTCCGACCGACAAGGAGGCGACGTCGCATGAAATAGCTAATTATATCATTATAACAGCTCTATTCAATATATTCTGTGTTTATAATAAAAAAATGGATGTACATATAAGTACAAGATTTGTCTAAAAGTATTAATAGAAATATCTTCATACAAATACTACTGATCTAAATAGAATGTATCTTGAATGATGGATACTTATAATGCTTACACGCCTTTATGTACATTGTTGTCGCGTGAAAAATTCTAGTAATACAGTTTTACCTTTGCATTACATGAGGTACAATGCGCTATTGTAATAACTAATAAGCAATGTAAAACTACCTGTTATAGAAACATTTGCACAGTAACTTAAATAAGCATGAAATATTTTTTTGTTTATAGAATTGAGGTGTAAATTTTAATGATTTTGAATTTGAATATTAATTTTAATAAAATGTAAACTTTTATGTCTTAATATAGATGAAATTTAAGGAAATTTAACTAGACAAAATCAAAACAATATATTATATAGGTAAATTAAAGACAGATCGCTTAAATGTTACATACGTTTATGGCATCTATAGGCTTAGAGGAATTTTCAGATATTAAAAATACAAGTGAAGTATAAAACAAAAAAATGGTTTAGTATATTTGAAAAATGTGTAACAATACATCATTAAATTCGTTAAAGAATAAAAAAATCTAATACAATATACTATTCTTCATTATTTTTCGGTTTTTTGTATGTAGGTAAATAATATTATATTATATAATAGTTAAATAATATTCTAGGCTTATAATAGAGTACCTGTTGCTGTTGTTGTTGCTGTTGCTGTTGATGATACTGCGCAACAAGCCTTACACCACTGAGTTCTAAAGAGCGCGGGTCCAAAGAACGACTACGAGGCTTTTCTGAGTAAAATACAT
Organism: Dione juno; assembly: GCA_037127375.1. Lineage (NCBI taxonomy): Eukaryota > Metazoa > Arthropoda > Insecta > Lepidoptera > Nymphalidae > Dione > Dione juno. The sequence continues at coordinate 1,864,704 of JAXRJS010000004.1, forward strand.
CTTCGTCTCGTTTTCCTTTTTTCCATCTAAAATAATTGGCCATTGCGCCCCATCCGCGCTTTCTTTTATAAAGCGTTGCTAATAATGTTTTAAATTACACATTTTCACAGTCATAACTATGTTAGAGCGTGAAGGCATCTCTTTCAGAACTGAGCGATAACGCCGTTGTCACGAGACGACCGTTTGTTATGCAACAAGAACGCAAACGCTGACTGACTAGACATCTGATCTTAAGTTCCGATGCGGAACTACGAAGTTAACGTCGCGCACGCTTGTAAGAGTGCAATTAACAAGCACTAAGCCCCTAAGGTTACATTCATTTACTGTGCAAAGAGAGTACTTCAACAGAATAGTTCGCCAACGCATGCTTGCTTCACGCGGTTTTTAATTAATTACAAACAAAAAAATAAGAATCTTTGAAGGACAACGTCAACGTCAAACACTTACGTCAGTGATTCCTAATACACGATATTTTAGATTTCACACCACTATATAATTATAAAAACTATTCACACGATTTTTATATTGTAGCAAGAAATGTTTGTATGGCAATTTTCCAAATACACTTAAGAAAATAAGTGTAATGATGGTCCAATGGAAAGACGTACTGTGTGATATGTAATTTGTTTAATATGTCTATATATTATCAATATCATGAAAATGATAATATCACCGACATCTGAGTTTGTACTATAACAAAGTGATACACGCTTTATTTTGTTTATTTATTTGTGATTAATACGTTAAGTGATTTGAAAATCAACATTGTCATAGCGACGTTAACCATAAGTTCAAATATTTTTACTAAACATGTAGGTATAATATCGATCATGTATATTCTGATGTAAATATATTTTGTAGCTGTATTAGGTACAATAAGAGAAGAAAAAAAATTTTTATCAAAATATGCCGCCGTCGAACAAAAGAACAAAAATAATATTCATATTGGCAATAATATGGAAATTGAGCTTAGTTTACGAAATTAATTTGCATACATTTTTAAATTAATATAGTGACATCTAGCGATAACATATGAAACAACAATAAAAACATAAATAAATCGTTACGTAATTTAGTCCTTATGTAGAACGGCATCTATACAAATTTCATTGACGGCTCACATTGTATACACAATACAATTACAATTTTTTGAAAAATTTTGATTGCGATAATGTTGAAATACGATTTTTTTATTATAGCAAGCTAACCGCTTATAACAGTATTTTAAAAACAACCAACTGCACTTAGTACTATCAATATACATAATGATCTAGTATCTTCACCAAAATCTAGTTCTAATGAAATTAAATAGGAAACTCACACATTCGTAGGTATGTAAAATTCCATATTTCAAATAACAGCATTTACATAAAAGAAAACGTAGACATTTCATATCATGTCTACGCTGTCCCGCAATTGGTTATAACTTATAACATTTCATAGTTCACTGACGGCTTGTCTGTGTTGGTTTGTAATACGAAAATCACAGGTTACATATTCGCGATTATGCACGAAACCGGTCTATACAAATAGTATAGGATACTAGTACTTATACTAGTACTTATACCAAACTATACTATACCAAACCCAAAGTTGGCAGCAATAACGAATTTAAGAATTAATTTTTTTTAATAAAATATAATAATTATTACATCGAGTTACCGTCGCATTGTATATTAGATAAAAAAAATCTATATACAGTAAATCTATGTACAGGAAAACTTTTTACGTTTGGTTTGAAACGTTGGTACTGCATGAAATAACATTGATTTATAGTTTCGTTAGTTAATTATAAATTGTTATTTACTGTTTACTTTTTACTAAGATTTACAAAAGCATCTTGGCATACTACATGCCACGATTTTACAATTCACGATATTATAAAACAATAAAATGAAATAATATTATACTATAATAATGTACTTTAGATAAAACAATACTAAGAACTAATATTGCAGGATATTAGGATACAGAAAAATTTCGGTGGAGTGTCGGGTTTGAATTGCACTCTTTCATATCTTCCCGTGGGTTAGAGGGATGAGCATCAGTATCTCCTCTTTTATCTATGCCAATGAACTTTCACCGAGAAAAATACTCCGCGAAAATGCCTTCAACTCCATCATAATTTGGGACGTTCTAGATGCATTGCAGCGATGCCACATCGATTAAAGATTCGTTAAAGCCCTGAGATATTCCTCTGAAACAATGACTGTCCAAATCCGGAAGTACAAAACTAATAACAATAAATAAATAACGATCCAACTGCGCAGAGCAGTACGGCAGAGGGACGATATAACACAGAAACTGTTCACCAACACGTTGGAAGATGTCTTCAAAACCCTGTATTATACCGACTTTGGAGTCAATCTAAACGGATCACGATCTAAACATATCACGCACCTAAAATTCACTGACGATATCGTCATCATGGTGCTGGAACAGTTAGCCAGGATGCTGCAAAACCTGAGTGAGTCTACGCGGCGTGTCGGATAAACTTGAACAAGATTAATGAGCACGTTATACCCGTTATACATAGATGGCACCCCTCTCGAATTTGTATGTGTGGAATATATCTACCTATGAGAGGCGCACTGTGCAGATAACTCGTTTAAATTTATAAATAAATAAGAAATAACAATTACAATTAAGTAACATAATATATCCTATAAAATAATTTAAGTTCATGCAGTACAAACGTAAAAAGTTTTGTTTCAAATTTTCTTTTATATCTAATTAAGAACACGATGGTAACTTGATAGGCATCACATAGGCTGTTTTCTTTAAGTAATAAACAATATTGTCAGTGTATGTTTTGGCGAATAATATTCAGTACAATACATGTTTTTTGTATACCGTGATTTTATTTTCACCATAGAAAGTCATTTATATTATAAAAACGTTAATACAAAATATAGATTTTTATAATTATATTACGAGTATATGAACATGAACAGTTTTCACATAATTTTTACAAGGTTCAAGGTTATTATTAAGATTATTAGCGATTTAGGAGAATTATTAGTTCAATGAAGATGCGATAAATGCGATGCGTTATATACAGGACTAAATTACATAACGATATATTGATGTTCTTATTAGAGCTTGGCATTTCACTAGAAGTCACTGTATTCATCCAAACTATACATTAAATTTAATATAAATTAAAAAATGTAAAATAAAAGTATGAGAAACATTGTGCTTTTTGTTTACGAATAGACTATCGGGCAAACTATTCTATTCAAAATATTCCATAGCTCGGTAGGAACAATTGCGAAATCAAGACTGATCGAAGAATTTAGCTAGGCAATGGCAGCGTCAGTCAAGCTGCGGCAAATCTTCTCGTCACCTATACCGCAATATCTGAAGACGAAAGTCTGCAACCACCAGTCATTACTTATGGTGCTTAAATGTGGACACTTACAGCCGGTCTTATTAAAAATTTTAGAATCGCTTAACGTGCTATACTCGGAGTATCTTTAAAGGAGAAGCTTAGAAATTAGATCATCCGGGAAAGAACTATAGTTACCGACATAGCTTACAAAATTAATATGTTGAAGTAGTAGTGGACTGACACACGTATATCTGTCGATGGAACGATGGCCATGGAGTAGACAAGTCCTTCAGTGGAGACCGTGAATCGGAAAGGGTAGCTTCCAGCTCGCTCGACCAATCACCTGAAGAAGGTTCTCTACCTACTGTGGATGTGGCCTATGTCCAGCAGTGGAAAGGAAAAGTCTGAATTGATGATAATGACATTGAAAAGAATATCACAGTTAAGTACTTGTGCGAACGAACGAACGAAAGAGATATGTAACTTTACCAAAAAAAAACAGACGATACGCGATTATATTATGTAAACGGAGTACCCTACGGGAGGAAACGGTGAGGGAAATTTCTCCAATTCATCCGTTATTTTTGGTAGACAAAAATATAATGCTAATGTTTAACAGAAACAATACATTATATATACCCTATAGTATGTGCTGCTATTGCGTGTTCACGTCAGCGACATGCAGGTTCAAGAAAAATTATAATAGCATTATCTGTACCATATACTGGTAATATCAGTGGCACAAAGTGTCGTGTACATACATACATATGTATACAAATAAAGTTAAATTTGTTACGTGGAAAGATCTACGTATTATAATACATTTGTATTTATATTGTTCTTTAACATGTTTTAAATTGATTATTATTATTATTATTTTAATTATTTTATTGTTGTATTGTTTGTTTTAAGTTCATAAATAGTTATGTAAATATGAATATTATGTGAAAATAATATAAGAATATATTAGTTATTATTTTAATTAACTTGTTTTTATATTTTATACAGGGTTGACGAAGGCATTTTTGATTTATTAAAATTATGAAAAATAAAAACGAGCAAATAATTCAATTTTTTATTATTATGCTGACATCTAGCGGCAAGTAGATAATTTTGTCGTTTTTTATAGAATGCCATCTATTGTCTAGTTTAAAATAAATTTCGAAAACAAATTTTAAAGGCTTCGAAATTTGTATATAAATATTTTTAACATGATATTAATAAAACTAATAACAAATAATAATATCGATATTATGTATTAAATAATAAAAAAATTAATATATAAGTACTAATGTAATTTATATGTAATGTATATGTATATATGTATATATATATATATATATATATATATATATATATATATATATATATATATATATATATATATATATATATATATATATATATATATATATATATATATACGTTTGTGTGTATGTATGTATATATGTATGGTATATTTTAATTTTTTATCTTGTTTTTTTTGTTTCTGCACTGTCTCTTCCCGCCATTTGTTTGAAAGTTACTCACTTCCCCTGCTTGGCTGGAAGATTTCTTGTAGAAATAAGCCTACCATTGTCGACATTATTTTATTTTAAGTGCTTTTATTTTATTTTTTTCTGTGTGCAATAAAGAATATATATAAAAGAATATATAATTTCTAATAAAAATATATGATTCTTTCTAACCATTATATAAGATGTGTATTTAGTTTATATTTATTTTCGTTCGACAGATGTTGATTTCATGGGAATGAAAGTTCTGCATCTCGAATCATCATCATCTATCTTAAAATACCTTTACGATTTCAACATACTCTCTAATGCTAACCTATCCTCTAGTTATAGACGATAGGTCTATTTAGCTGAGAAAGGAAAGTGTACTAAAGGACCGTCCTTATTGTATTAAAAGTAATAGTAGAGATGAAAAAACTATTCATCGACGAACAGATTGTCTTAGATCCGATCACGCCACTTGAGCATGCATCAAGTTCACTGGCTAACCGAGAACATCTCGAAAGAAGTCAATCCGCAGCGACACCACTGCAATTTTTCTACAAGATCTGGTACAACGATTCTTCAAGATCCGCCGTATGGCACTCCCAAACTCTCTCAAGCACATCATTCGAGAGTACCTGTCGAACCGCACTTTTTCTTACCATATAGAAGGGACACTCTCGTCCACACGTCCCGTACCGCATGTCCAGCAGCGGAAAGGATAAGTCTGAATTGATGATAATGACATTGAAAAGAATGTCACAGTTAAGTACTTGTGCGAACTAACGAACGAAAGAGGACCACGGACCGCTTCTCTTGATCTTATCTTTATCTCAAGCCTAGAGGTAACGATTTTATCATCCTCTCCTTTAAGTTTTGTCAGATGAGCCTTTCCCAACTTGCGAGCGAAAATTTTTCGAACTTCGATTCTGCATGATCACATCTTGAATGGCGGTTGTATTTGAGCGACGAGATTTATTTGAGATCGCGTGGTGTTAGCATTCTGATCATAGGTTTAAAGCGAAATTAGAAAAAAGAAAGCGGTTTAGGCGAAACAGTGTGCAGCCTTTTGACGAAGTCATCGTTTCTTTGATCAATATTATTTGTTGCTCACGTCGAAACGCTAACATTACGGAACTGCTGGTAACTTGAAGTAGACCTTATCTTTCGCGTTCTTTCAGCTTTCAGATCTATATTTATGATGCTTCGTACAAGTACGAGTAAAGTACGGTGATCAGTCCCACTGAAATATCGCTACATATGTGCCGTTTATATATATGATCTATCCCGTTTCTCGTTACGCAGTCGGCGCTTTACCAGGTCCGTGTGTCCATCCAAAAACGTGTTCATTAAAAAAGTTTCTGGAATTCGAGAAAGTTTGCTAGCAAATGTCCCCTTTTGTTCCTCCCGTTCAAACGGAAAGGTCCAATATATGATTCGCCACTTCTTAGTAGTCGCATTTTAGCATTGAAGTCTCCCATATTGAAGTCGCCCTTGTTGTTGTACAGTAAGTTGCCTGAATCCGAGGTTATCGGGTCTTCCTCCTTTCTACGGACTTCATATTACCCCAAAATATGCAATTTGATGTGACTTAGCTCTTCTTTTAGCTAGTTAGTTAGGTGTTCGTGCAGTTTCATTGAGTGTCCATTATTAAAGTCGAGCCCAAAACTATTGATAAACACTAATGAATCAAATCAATCAATCAAATAATAGGCTTCCCCCAGGGTGCACCACAGATCCTAATAAAAAAATTAAATATAAATTTAATACACGTGTAAATTTGTAAAATTCAAAGTGTATGCTAAAGACTATCATAGTAGTGTGTATTACTGCCATGACAGACGATGAGAGGTGGTATTTATTCATGATAAAATAAGCTTACAATATTTTTTAACGTATTGGGTTTCTGCACTTCTTTTCCAAAAAAAGCTTTAGAAATGCTGTAAAATTTAAAAAGAATACTTTTACTCCACAATTACCTATAATGTATTTAATTTACGGACACATTTATATACCGCTTTATTGAGTATAGATAAACATTTAAAAACCTACGTTTCAATGCAAAAATTACGTTTGAACAAGGACATCGTAGTTGTTATTTATGCAAGACAATGCCAACTCTGGCAATAATTAATTACGGTAATTCATTATATTTAATATATTTATTATTACATAAAAATTTGATGGTTTTATGCAAAATCATGAGGTAAATTAATGATCTTAACAAGACAACAATCATATTAAAATCACAAATCAGAGAGATCTTATGTAAATAAACTTGTATGTAACGTACTCGTGACAAAGAATAGTGAAAATATGCATGTCTCAGTAGACAGTGATTCAGTATCACACTACCATTTTTTGGCAAGACTTTTTTGTCACCGACGCAAGGCATTAATTCATGGCAAAATATTAAAAAATATTTATTATAAAATTTATGTCAATTGTTTTATACAAAAATTCACTTTAATTTACATATATCTATGTGTTTTGATAAGGTATTTTGGAATACTTATGTCACAATAACAGATATCTCTATATTCCCGTTATGGTATACGTTTTATATAATAATTGAAATTGTAGACGTGACTATTTTAAATATTTTTGTTAGCTAGTGGACGACCGCAACTTCTCTGGCGTGGACATAATGGTTCAGGACTAGACCCAGATGAACATAATCCATGCCCAATTATTAAAATATAAGATTAATCTTACAACAACTAAAATATAACCATAATTATAATTTATTTTTTGTTAAATCACTAAAACTCGTAAAAGTCCATAACCCCCTAACTTTAATACAATAGCAGTTAAGGTTATTAATCCAGAAATTGGGGCCTCAGCATGATGTTCATGGCGTGGACATCAGGTGTTCCAGATCCTAGATTTTAATGTCATTGGGAAGTGCTTATTACGTTCAATCCTATTTTGTTATAGCGGCGTTTCATTATTTCTTACAATTTCGTTGTCATACTATGGTTCTGGATTAGGTCTAGTCTCTAAACTAGTCTATAAAATCTATATTAGCCTCGATCTTGCCCTCACCTACCTTCCTAACTACCTACGTTAAGATATACAACAAAAAAAAGTTTCATTCTAATCCGTCCAGTAGATACTAACATGTGCGTGTACAAACGGACACAAAACAATTTTAAATTTAAAAAATCATAGTCTACATTTTTTACATCTTCTTGCATTATTTTTACATAAAAATATTTAATGTACAGACACAATTTTTAACTGTTTTATAATAGTTTATATTAGAGTAATTTATTTATGTACATATGATAACTGTACGGTGATTTATATATACATACCTAGATATTTTATATAGGTTTATGTATGTAAACATTTATTTCACCGCAAAATAACGAAAACGGTTTATAATATAAATTGCGATCTTCTAGTAATTCCATCGATAAATTGTGATTTAACCAAACGGTTTGCAAATTTACGAGTATCGTGTTATTTTATTACTACAGTCTATCTGTAAACGGTAGTCAGCGCGGTATGTTCACTGATAAAAATACTTAATCTTTATGTCTTTACCTTTATCTCTAAATTTAATTTTCCTTAAATCTACCCTGGCCTAAACACAAAAATTCATTCAATTCATAATTTTGATTTCTTCTGCAAGAAGAATGTTAGAGAAGCGGTTAGAGTTGGGAATAGTTTAAAACTTTACGAATACTAATTTGTTAAATTGTGAACTGTTTCGCACGGATCACAATCTATCGAAAAATTATAAATTCATAAGATAGAACATTTAATAAGAGTGTGTCTGTCTTGCACTTTGTTCGGGCTAATCTCCGGAGCGTGCCCACCCCAGAATGTTCATTACCAAAAACAAAAGTTTAGAAGTTAAAATCAACCTTTTAATAATACATATATTCTAACCGACCGCGACCTCACGTACCCCACCTGGAAAACGCCTCTAGTAACGCCTGCTTGCAGGTCCTGGTCGTGTATGAGATGAGATAGGCATTATCATAGGAATGATATCGTTCTTATTTAGATAAGTCTATGTTTTTCTTATCACTATAGAAAGCGAGATTTGGTAAGCGACTCTAGCAGGAAACTAAACTTTTATATTTTATACACACATATAACATACTAATTACGAAATATAACGAAATATTTTTTGATGACGATTTGTTTTATTACGCCATCTATGTGTAACACTGAGAAACCCACCAGACAGACACCAGACAGTCATAAGAAATAATAAAGTCAATAGAATACTTTAATAAAATGTTCAAAATATGTCTTAATTTTAATTAGCTTCTGTCTATTTCAATTATGAATATTTGGAAAATATATAAAACGGCGGGCTATATTTATTTTAATAAAGGTAAGCAATGCAAAATTAGAACAAACATATATAGGGGCATTTTCTATATCTATTAATAAATTTGAAGTTAGTTACTATTATTAATGGCATACACATTTTTTAAAACAATTAAAATAATAAATTACATTTAAAAATATATTATACATTCGGCAGAAGGATATGCAAAGAAGATAAAAATTGATGATAAAATATGAGACTTGGAATAGAGCGTTATATCTTCAGTATATGCATTATTCTGCTATGACAATGTTGCTAATATCTGTACGAAAAGCCTAAACAGTTTTGTTCAAATCTGTAATAACAGGAGATGGATAATACAGTAAGAATCAAACAGACCACGCGAACGAAGATGTGTTAACACCTACTTTCTTCCAACAAAAGCTGATACGGTACCCAGGTGAGTACCGTAACCAGACAACCCAAACAAATTTTATATGTGTAATATGGATATACTACTCTAAATGTAGTTTTCACACACAGACATCATATACAGTTCAAAATATTCTAATTGCAATGTAATGGCGAGAATTTGTAAAAACTATTAACTAACTCTTTACATTTTTATTTCTTTGCGTAGTATGATATTAGTCATTTCACACAAATATACGCTTAGATCTTTCAAGCCATGCCTTATATTAAGAATTTAATTTGAAGTATACACATTTAGCTAATCTCTCGCGCCTTTGGCTTGGTTTTCGAGTCTAGAAAAATCAATAAACATTTAATTTTTAATTCACCAAAAAGTTGTAAATTTAAATTACTTATATTTACTCCCTAGCGGATTCTCTAAAAATCATATTTTAAGCTCAAAATTTACTAAGAACTCCTCTTCAAAATTTTAATATTCTGTTATAACGGTTTGTTTGAGAGTTAACGTCTGGAGTAAATGACATATCCAGATTTAGAAATATTTTTTGTTAATGTTGTTGGTTTAGTAACATAAGCGGCCAGGCATTGGGCTTTATTAATGCTCATCGCAAAAACAATATTTGATGGAAATTGCAGCATTTTTAATTGGTAAGACAAATCCGTTGTTATGATTGGGATTCGTGGAATCAAAACCCCACCTCTAGCGGTTACTTGAAGTATACCAGCTGTCAATATATTATTTGCAAAATCTAGGCGCATCCACATTACACATTATGAGTACCGCGAAGAGACACGTGACAATTCTAGATATTTCAAAAATTCTGTAAGGTATGAAGTGGCATGTTTTGTATTTTTTTGGTTATAACAGGCAGAAATTGCCTAAAATTTTATTTGACTTTGAATGCATTCTTCCTAAATCAACAATTTACATTGCTGCAACATCCGTCCACTATCATTATTTTTAGTAGTAGTTGTAAGCCGCAAACCTTTTTTTGGCCGTCGTGGCTGAGAGGCACATCTTCTAAATGTAAACGCGACGGTTGTCGCTTCAATTCCCACGGGCGAGTATATTATTTCATTTTCTCGTTCTGATAAGAAGATAAAGGCGGCACGGCATTGGAGTTAAGTGAGCCAATCGACGCGCCTTGTGCCCAAAATTGTGCTAGAACACTAAGTTGCCTCAGTCTACTAAAGAAAAAAACACTCCATGTTCACACTCCAAAAGCTCGACAACTCTCCACTCCAACTCCATTACAAATGCATGTATGCCATTTACAAGTATGCAAATACGTTAGTGTATTCCGGACAACCAAGCGTGGCAGTAATTTGTAATTAAGTCATAATTTCATCATTTGATTAAGTACTCATTTATGATGCGCAGTAGTTGTACAGCATAGCAAAATACATCCGTGAACTTCATTAGCGACACTGAATACGGGCCAACTTTTATACGTCGGAAGCTTACTTTCGACTGGTGTTCAAAAACCGATGTTGACACTTATTGGCTACAAGCTTTTTATTACGTTTACACGTCTTAGTTTATAAATTTTTGCCGAAGTGAACTTTTGCAAAGCATGTAACGCTCTTATAATAAATATTTCACGTATGTCTTTTTAGGCTCATGATCCATTTTACGTCTTACTCATATAGTTTCGACACAGCCCTAGTTAGGATTGGCATGCAACGCTAAAAACAAGACTTTCACCATGGACTCCTAAATATACATATATAATTTCTTAGCATAACCTATGTGGGCGATACCGCGAGCCAAATATCATCCAATAACTCTTAATCGGGTGCTGGGGCACATGTTCCCAGAATAAGAAAAATAAAGAATTTACCAACCCAATTACTCACTTGGTTACTGCATTTAGTTACTTGGATTTATTTAGTTACTAGGACACTAGAAATAAAGAGCCACGCATAATACATAAAATAAATTAATTTGGTCTTCTGCCCGTTCAAGAGGTAATAAAGTTGTAGAACTATACTGGAGAGCACTGGTAAATGTTAAATGTTTATACATATTTTAATACTTACTGCTCGTCGTTTTTCAGCAGTTTCCAACGGCACTGTCTGTCCAGGTATAGAAGCTCTGCCTCGGAAAATATCCATAACTTTGGCCATCGCACTCGGTCGGCGTGACGTCGACGCGGTCATCGTGTGATAGTACTGTACAGTTAAATTGTTAAACTTTAAAAAATATCAGTCAAGTGTGAGTTAGACTCACGCGCCGAAGGTTCCGTACCAATTTTATGATTGTAGGTCAACGGGAAGTACAACTTTGATAAATATTAATTTGTAGGCACTGTTTCTTTATGAAATTAATTACAAATATAAAGTATTTGGCTTTTTTCCGTTAATCTTTTTTCCTTTTTATATACTATAAGTTTTCACTCATTACCAAATCTCATACAGTCAACTGGAACTACCCAAGTAGGTTCTAACATTTAGATTTTGATTACGAATTTCATATAAAAACAAAGCAGAAGAAGGAAACGAAGAAATGGATACTTAATATTAATTGCAGCTTGATACCTAAAGGCGATGCTGAGAAAAATGGTCTTGACAGACGGACAGACAGATAGACGTCTGTCTATCTACAGACGTATCCGTCAGTCCGTCATAGACAGATGCACAACAAAGTGATCCTATAAAGGTAAGCTCAGACGTATATGTGTGTGAGTAAAAGATGCTTACCCTAGTGTCGCTCCCTGGGTGCGGGTGCGCTGAACCGTCTTTAGTTTTAGTGTTTGTCGTACCCGAGCTCGATGCTACCTCTGTCTTTGGCGTATCCGACTTCACGGACTCTTTGCTTGGTGTTCCCGACTTCGTCATACTCTGAAATTTATAGATTATTACAAATATTAAGTATACTTATAAGACACTTTGGAATTTAATGTATGATAAACATAAAATTGTATTGAAATAAATATATAGGAAGATTTAATTTATAATTAGTAAATGTCATAACAATCATTATATATATATATATATATATATATATATATATATATATATATATATATATATATATATATATATATATATATATATATATATATATATATATATATATATATATATGTATATATATATATATATATATATGTATATATATATATATATATATATATATATATATATATATATATATATATATATATATAACTATAATATCGGTAAATTATATTTCTTGGCCACAAAGCGCAAGATGGCGTTGTGAGCTAATAACGAAGCAACTACGCAGGTGTTTATTGGCAAGCAATCCGTTTATACGGCACATAATAAACTGAATGCAGCTTTGTTTCAATAATAACTCACGAACAATTTAGTGTTGTTTTCATTTTACTAATTTTCACTAAAACCCGAAATAGCCCACCCAAATATGACCGTGCTAAATTCATATAGATATATGATAAATAGTTTATGCGAGAATACAAATATAGATCAAATATTGGTAAATATTATTAATTTTTAACAAGAAATATAGAACTTGTTAGTCAAACAAAATTACCTGGACTGCAGCTCTAACTTGCTGCATGATAGAAGGCTGTTTTTTAGTCTCACTGCGGGGTCGGGATTTGAACATGTCGAATAAAGCGGGCCTTCGGCTCACTCCGGAGGTCCCTGATACCATTAAACATTATTAGTACATACTTTCAGGTTACCATTCTTTTGATATTGTTAATTTTACTTATTGTGTAGTTATTTAAATTTCAATTTGATATATTATGCTCAGTCAACGCTTTTATTGCGCGCCATGTTACTTGACACAACTGTTACTAAGTCATTTTCTTTAACATAGAATTTACCTAACATAAACTGAACATCTTTTGCTATACGCAATCGACAATTTTTGTCGATCATCCGTTTTTAAATTATACCGACAGCTACAAATTTTGTATATTTTGTTTGGTTTGGCTTGAAACTATAAATTTGTTGTGCAAATGTGATTAAGTTATTTGAATTAAATTTTTAAGTAATATCTAAGAATACTTCCAGTTCCAAATATATATTTTTACCTATAGATATAGAATAGATTTACAGGATTTACTTTCAATACTTCTAGCAATTTAAGTTTTATCTTTATCTATTAATAATAGAAAAATCAAGTATGACCAAGTGAAAGATTAATAATTAGGATAATCCAAAATAATATATTAATTGGGTCGGTTAATATATCGATAACAGAAGCGATCTCTGCGCAAGGAAAGGAAGGAATTAACTTTATATTTACTTTAAAATTAAAATATTCTTTATATAGGCAGGCTATTACAAGCACTTTCGAATCGTCAATTAACATACGTATCAGTATTGTCAGTCCTACTAGAAGCTACCACCAACTCGGAGGGTAGTTCTGGTATGAAGAGCTAGCGACAAATTCAACAGTTGCTCTTGTTTAATGTAATTTTACAATATATTTACAACTGAGGTGAGCCACCCGAATAAGCATCAACAGTACTTAACTCCACACGCTAACATCCGTAGAATATTCTTGGATTGATTACTTTCCCTAATAATATGTTTTTAATGTTGACTTTAAATTTCGTAAAGTTTAAAGTTCGACTTTAAAGTTCGTAAGTATTTGTGGATTTTTTTTTATCATCATTCAATAGAAAAGAACTTCATATAACAATTCTTTGTTGTGTATAATATTAATGTACTTTTAAGCATTGACAATTTTAAAATGTATGAAAGTAAATATACATTTGTCGGAACTACCAAAAACATGGCGAGAAACATAAAAAGTAGTAAAATAAGTCGTTGGAATGAACCCGGAATATGAATTACAGACGTGAGTAGCTGGAAAAGAGTCTGCTTACGTTTGCGTACATTACATACATTTATTATACAGTAAATTTCAAAATATTATGTATTAAAAAATATTGCATACAAAATATTTTCATTGAAATAAATATTTTCATTGAAATATATATATATATATATATATATATATATATATATATATATATATATATATATATATATATATATATATATATATATATATATATATATATATATATATATATATATATATATATATAAATATCTACTAAGTGTATATTGCCGTTGTACATATGTTTTGTTGATTATCGAAAAGCATTTGATACTCTGGACCATTGGTAAATATGGGAGTCTCTAAAATCTCAAAACATTGAATTTATTAAATATACTTAAAGATATTTCAATATATATATATATATATATATATATATATATATATATATATATATATATATATATATATATATATATATATATATATATATATATATATATATATATATATATATATATATATATATATATATATATATATATATGAAAACATAAATATATAAACATAGAAATAGCAGTAGAATTAGACTTTAATAGCGTTAAAAGGGGAGTAAGACAGAAAAGAACTTCATATAACAATTCTTTGTTGTGTATAATATTAATGTACTTTTAAGCATTGACAATTTTAAAATGTATGAAAGTAAATATACATTTGTCGGAACTACCAAAACATGGCGAGAAACATAAAAAGTAGTAAAATAAGTTGTTGGAATGAACCCGGAATATGAATTACAGACATGAGTAGCTGGAAAAGAGTCTGCTTACGTTTGCGTACATTACATACATTTATTATACAGTAAATTTCAAAATATTATGTATTAAAAAATATTGCATACAAAATATTTTCATTGAAATATATATTTTGAAATATATATATATATATATATATATATATATATATATATATATATATATATATATATATATATATATATATATATATATATATAAATATCTACTAAGTGTATATTGCCGTTGTACATATGTTTTGTTGATTATCGAAAGCATTTGATACTCTGGACCATTGGTCAATATGGGAGTCTCTAAAATCTCAAACATTGAATATATTAAATATACTTAAAGATATTTCAATATATATATATATATATATATATATATATATATATAATATATATATATATATATATATATATATATATATATATTATATATATATATATATATTTAGATACTTAAAGATATTTCAATATATATATATGAAAACATAAATATATAAACATAGAAATAGCAGTAGAATTAGACTTTAATAGCGTTAAAAAGGGGAGTAAGACAAGGCGACTCTATCTCGTCAACAATATATATAGCAGTGCTACAACGAGTCATTGGACAACTAAAATGGGGAAAACACGGCTTAAATATTAATCTGCTGCTATCCGATAATAGAATGGAATGGAACTGTACAATCTATGTTACATGATGTTCACGCCGCAAGTCATCAGGTAGGACTCGAAATTAATCGCAGTAAAACCAAGATTATGACAAACTATTAGAAGTCCCCTGTGTACCTAAACAACGAAGCGCTAGAATACGTCGACACTTATTTATATATATATATATATATATATATATATATATATATATATATATATATATATATATATATATATATATATATATATATATATATATAATTTTTTTTTGTGTCTTTTTTTTGGGTAAACAAGTATCATTTGAAAAGCAAAGAAATGACCAAGAAATAGAAAGAAGAGTAACAAATGCTTGGAAAAAATATTGAAGTTATAAGGAAATCATGAAAAGTGACATGCCAATAAAAATTAAGCAAAAATTAATGCATATTACGAAATGAAAGAAGACGAAAGTTACAGACGCTCTGATTTATTCAAAAAAGCTGAAGTGGCGTTGGGCTGAACATATTGCCAGACTTACAGACAACAGGTGGACAGCCAGGACAACAGCATGGAAGGGTCCATCAGGTACCAGAAAGAAAGTTAGACCAGCTAGATGGAATTCTCTAGAGGAGGCCTTCACCTTCGAAAACGAGGGGTTCTTACGTAATTAGAATTTTACAAAAAACATGTATAACTGTAAAGTTAATACAAAAAGAAACTGTATACCTAGTTAATTATAATTAGAAATTAGTTATTATTATTAAAAAAATAATAAACATAAACGTACTCTCGTATCCACGCTTTTAGTATAAAATGACGTAAAAATATAAGTTTGGTTTCTTTTTGTTTTACATTTTTGAGATTTTATACTTTACATATTCTATAAGAACTCACTCCTCGTTAAATTTCATAAGGAGTACAAATAATAAGAATCGACAAAGTTAAATTTACGGTCGTATGCACTTATTATGTATGAAATAAGCTACAGTATAAATTTGTAATGATTTTTTATTGAATATACCTATCAATTTACAATTATCGGGTTTTTTTTTGTTTGTACTATAAGTTCTAACTTATTGCCAAATTTCATAACTTCACGGGAAGTATATACAGGAACATATTCATACAAAATGCAAAAAAATTAAGCATTAATTCTTTTAACTAATTTTATCTAGGATTATTTTTGGGAAAATGGTCTTGACGGACGGACAGACGGATAGACGGGTAGACGGACAGACAGACAGACAGACGGACCACAAAGTGATCTTATAAGGAGTCCGGAAACCTTATAAATATAGATAAAAATCTTGATATAATATAAGTAAATAGTTTTTTAAGGTTAATTATTTAAGAGCATAATTTATACAGAGAACTCCAATATTCTTAGAATATGACATATCACTTCCATCCATGTCTCTAATTTATTAATTAGGCATAAATATGTTAATTAGCTACTGAATTTCTTTCATTATTGTGAAAGATTTTAGAAATTAATCTTATTCATGAATTTAATAAAATTTTACGCAAAATAATTACCATGTATAGTTTGTTGGTACATAAGATGAGCCTGGCCTTCATCAGTAGAGCCTCGACGCCTTCGTTCCCCGACAGATTGGGAACTGCGAGTGATAGCTGCATCCAATCGTTGTTCTGCAATGAAAATACGTTAAATGTTCTTATATGATATATATTAGTTAAAATATTTGCTTGCATGGTTTGCAAAAACTTAATGTATTGTACATGCACATTCTCGAACTACATAATCAATTTGAATAAAACTTCTTTCTTATACAGCTATTAGTCTGGGAAGGACGTAGGAATATCTACACTTTAAAAGCTGGAACACCTGATGTAGAACCATAAGAAACAAGAAAAACAATTCAATTATTTAAGTAAGTAAGCAAGTAATTCTATAAGTCACATTTCGATTAGATATAAAAATGGCTTCGCAGAAAAAGCTGCTAAGCATAAGCATTAGCATTTTTCTGTAACATAAAATTCTGTACTGTAAAAGTCTGGTACGTCGGATTTGGAGCTCTAATAGTTCGGATAAATAATCCTATAAAATGTAAATTTAAATTTATTTAATTATGTGATATTTCTATGACTTTTTAATTACTTTCTATTGGAATTAACATAATAACAATAGTTACATAAGATATTATGTTTAATATACCACTTATGATAAATATTTGTCTCTCCTCGCGCAAATAGTTTCAGTTTAGAAAAAAAAATATGTTAGAAACCTCAATATCATTCTTGAAGACTTATCCGTACATAACTAACACGTATGAGTTTGATAACAACAATTTGAGTTTCAGTTTTAAGTATGGGTAAGTAAAAAAAATTGTTTTTTTATTCTATTTTTGTATGAAATTCTTAATCCTGTTCCCAGAATACATCTACTTATCAAGTTTCTACAGTACAGTTCCAATTGTTTCAGAAAAAAGTGGCTCTGAGATACGGACGGACAGGCAGACAGACAGACATATATGACGAATCTATAAGGGTTACGGTTCTTGCCATTTGGCTACGGAAACCTAAACATGGTAATGTCTCGAAGCTCAAAATAAAGTAACAGAATAAACACTATATATTTTTAGTCTTTGACATTGGACTACAAATTATAATATTTATATTAAATGAAATGTCATTATATTACATAGAAAATTAAAGGTTTTTATATCAGATCATAATAGACAGTAAGTACCTAATACTTGAAGAAACTAACAAAGAATTAATGTCTTTAATATCAAAATAAATCCGACATTGCTTATGTAATAGCAAAGTCATTATTTTATGTTCATGGCGACTATGCATTATGCTTCTGAATCACAATTTGTCAAGGTATATTTCAATCTTAGTTACTTTTATAATAAACACTTTTAATTTAATTATCAATTATGTAACTATTTTAAAATATTAACATATTGTAACGTAATAGAATGTGTCTAGTGTATAAATAATAATTACAATATAATAATAAGAGCCTACCCACACACATATATATATATATATATATATATATATATTACATCACCAGGATGTAATATATATTTTCACGTAAAGTAAATTTCCGTGACGAATAATCTACGATATACAAACGGTACGGTTATACACTTTGATTAAAACGGTATCTTCTAAAATATACATTTATGCGTATGTACACATAAATATGGACAACTATAATCTAGATTAAATTACGAAGATATTTGTTTTAAAACAATTATCTCGATAAGAATTCATGTTCAATCAGAATTTAAATATAAAATAAATTTTTATTCACAATTTTTAGATGCATATAATATTATTTTTACCTCTTTTTTGTCGCCTATCATCACTGATTTTACGAATTTCTTTTTCCCTGATTGTCTTTTTTGGCACATCTTTTTCTTTTCTAGCAGTCTGAGAATCCCAAGTTCCAGAGCGCTCCCTTACTTGTGAAGACTTAGGATCAACTTGGTTTTGGGTTGTAACATTTTTACCATGGACGTCTGGTACCACCGATTCTTGTTTACGTAACTGTAACAAAATCGACATTATAACATTTAAAATTAAATAAATAAAAATATATATATAATAAGACTTTAAAATTTTCGTCTTTCTATTTGTACACGAACATCTTCGATTCTACTGGACGGATTTGAATGAAACTTTGTTACTTGTATAGCTGTTAAGCAATGAGTATTATTTATTTTGAAAACTGGCACACCTGATGTAGAGCCATAATAGTCCAACTGAATTTTGAAATGTTGACATAACAAAAATTATTGAACATGATAAGTATTTTCTTTTGACATATACAAATCAAGGATGTAGGAATATCTGATGTAGAACCACAGTAGATAATCTAAACTGTAGGAAATAAGAAAATCACTCTTTAGTAAAAATTGTTGCGCGTGATGAGCCTTTTTCATTGATATATGATACAGATCTGGAACATCTCATGATGAACTATAAGGTCCAACTAAGTTGTATGAAATAAGGAATGGCGCCTTAACAAAATTTGTTTAGCGTGATGAAAATTTTTCATTGACATTTTGATTTATAAAAATCAAGGATCTGGAACACCTGATGTAGGACCATAATAGATAAGCTAAACTAAAAGTCAGTAAATGAAATCAGTTGATAAGGATTATAAAATTCAAGCCAACAAGGTTATATACGAGTATATGGCTTTTTCAATAATACCTACAACCAGCAGCAGCAGTAAAACAAGCTAGACTTACTGGTTTATCTTCGGTCCTCTTAACCCATATATCCTCTGAACTCGTGAGTAGTCCATCCACTGTAGATCTTATTTCAATTAAGCTACTATCAAAATAATTTTTATCGCGATGGAGATTCTGTCCTGTAAAAATTGACCTTACACTTGGCCTCTGCTCTTCGGCCCCTTTAGTACCAAAGTGAACCGTGTGAGCATTGTTTACATGCGACCGTAGAGCACGCTCAAGAGGAGCCGGAGTCTCAGTTTTTGTAACTAAGAATTTATGTTTAGCACCCATTACAGTACGATTTGAAGACTCTTCAGAATCCAAAGCTTCATGGTCGAAAATTGATTTATTAATCACATTTATATTACTTTTTTCTATGGACGTATCTAGTTGGTTTGAAATAACATTAATATTTTCACTAGTCTCTAATTTTAAATTTAAAGAACCATTCGATTTATATTTTGTATTATCCTTTTTTTCATCATCTTCGTCCTCCTCCCGGCACTGTGACAGTCTGCGTCTTTCAGTAAATGGGAATGGCGATGTTGAGTTAGAGTTATGACTCGAAAGATTATTGCAATGATTCATAAAATAATGTTGAAAAAAGCTATCTGTTTCGGGCGTATCATTATCACCTTGAATTATATCTTTCAGTGCAGCTAAAGATGTTATTGTATTGTAATTTAGAACGTTTACTAATTCTTCACTATCTGTACAGCTTGTTGAATCGTTTGCATTTTTGTCTTGATTAGCATTTTGTTGGTCTTCATTCGGAACTATTTTAACATTTTCAGAAAGTGTTTTCGCCTCTTTTTCATTTTTCTTGTTCCTTTTTTTTCCTTTTTTTTTAGAATCCATTTAGCAATTGTCAGCAAATATATTTTTAGTTTAAGGCACTGATATATACAGTCACATGGTAATTTCCATTGAAGCTATTTAAATCCTATGTTATTTCGTAAGAAATTTTACAGCTTCGAACTGTTTACACAAAAAAATACATCCGAATGTAAATATTATTTCTATATTTCCCAATTCTATATATTTAAACTATATTAAATTTTATTACGTTTGCAAATAATATTGGTCGTGTGCTTTTTGTATTACTATTAAAACGATCATTTTTTAATTTAAAAAAGTAACTAGAAAAGTTTCATTATAAAAGAAAAAATAGAAAGAAAAGAAAAAGTTACATTAACCGTACAGATTTCATATAATCAAAATTTTAATAACAATTAAAGTAAATTTAACTTTAAATGTAAATTTCTTAAATAATTATAGTACATTTCTGTGAAATTAAGTAGCAGCAATATCTCGTGTAAAATATTGGCTAGTAAAATGTGTGTTTAGTACCTTTGCAAAAGGTTGTACAGGCATCATGTGAAAGACAATCATGACCCATAACATTTGAAACCAATCTCGCAAATACGTATAGAAATATATAAAATATATTTCAATATGTATTTGCGAGATAAGAACGGAAATAATTATATTGACCGGCGATAATTAATTATAAAGTGTGTTTACTTTGATCGTTTGAAACAATGTATTTAAAAGTCATATGTACAATTTTTTTATTATATATATAAATATATACTTATCATTAACAGCAATAATAATTACAAGTAAACCCAATAATGAATATCAAATCATAAAATGAGTAGGCAAGCTGCATCATTCAATTTTTATTTATTTAAGCAGTGCTAGTGCCCATATACTAACTATTGTAGGTTTTGGTCTCTGGTGCAAGTTAGCTAACTGGGACAATAAAGATTTGATAGAAGTAAGACACTAAGAGAACTTATTGGATATTTTTCAAGACTAGAGGTTGCCATAAAGGCATATGTTAAATTTCTATACAGAATTTATAATACTATATACAATTGTGCATAATAAAAGTAATAATTATAAATGTAATTTTTTTATGTAAATAATAGTCTTATGTACACGGAGATATCTACAAAATAAATGATATATTAGATGATTTAAAGTTTTAAAATTAACCAAAATAAATAGCTTAAGCTGGTACACTGCTTACATATTATTAATAATCACGTATTATTAATAATCTAAATTACAATAGATCAATATTAGTTATAGTCAATGAATAAGAATTTGTTGAAATATTTATTGATTAAGAGTTATTTTTACATATCTTTACATTTTACATATTAAGCTGAAAAGATATGTAAATATATAGTTGCATGTCAAAACATATTAATGTTTCACAAAACACATATTATTAATAATACTATAGAAACTTTTTGTCACTTTCACCATCTTGAGTTTACCAACTATTGTCTTATTAATGTTTTATAAACATTACACTAGTCGATTACGTTATTTGATTAAAATAATAGAAATAGATTGATTAGTTAAACCTGTAGGTAAGCAGCTTATCAGAGGCTATGTTAGAACTACAATCATATGAACATGGAATTATGTTAAGCTAAATGAAGATTAATGGAGTTAAAGGTACCAACCATTTTTAGCATGTCACAGAAAAATTCATTGATGACATTAAAAGCAGATTTATATCAGTACAAACTTGTACAAAAATATTTTTACTTGTGGGTATATTCATATTAATGAATAACTGCAGATATTATTGTATGTTAATCAAGCACACTTATGACAGGAAAACTAGACATCTTGTACATCACAACATGTACCATTAAGAAAATAATGTATAGCAATGTACAACATATTGCTTGTGAATAGTATAATTTATTTTTAGCTAATCACATATATAAATTATAGTTACTAAAGGGATAATAAAACTGAGATCTCCAATAAAGTATTACTTAATATTAAGGAACAAAAATGTAAAATGTATATCTGTGTCTATGTGTTTGAGCTTGAAAAATTAAACATAATCCACAAGTGATTTAAATATGGAAATAGAAATTGTTAATATGACAAGTACTGGTGTATATTTAATTTAACGAACTAAACTGCAAGGAAATACCTATACGGGTATGTATAAAAAAGCAATAGATACATGACCATATTATTTGCAGAACAAATCGTAAACACATCAAACTACACAAAAAAAATTTTGCAAATCTCAATAAATTGTCATTATTAATTTCACAGATTGTTTTTTTTTATATTTGCAACTTGTGCACGTTATATTTCGATTTCTGTTATTAAAAATTTAATTCAACTAACACTACAAAAATCACTCACTATCTCGAGCGACATAGATATCTCACTTGACATTTACTAGTAATGCATAGTGATGTTTCTGACCAATATTAAATTATATATCTTGATCAAACATCGAGATAAATACTGCTCATTCCAAATGTTCAATTGAAACTACACTTAAGATCAAAACTTTCAAACAAAAGAGATGATTTTTGTAAAACAAAATATTTTAACAACTTGCTAAAGTAAAGACAAGTTTTCATTTACTATATTAGTGGAGTGCCGTACGACATAAAAATTGTAAAACCTCGGAATCCAGGGACGGTCAATGAATTTTCATAAAAACTGTTGGACTGCATTGTTAAAAGCTCAGAAAAAAAATGCCTGTTCTCTACAACATTTTTTAACAACATTTTACCAAAAAATTAGGAGAATAAATGGAAATTTTTCCTTAAATTTAAATTTTATACTTAATAAATATTATTTGCACAGTAACTGTAATGTTAATTTATTAATATTTTGCGAAGAATAACGATAAAAATAAATAAAAAAATATTTTAAACTAAGTATAACGAGTACATTATAACAACAGTATTCATTACTGCCGTCGTCATCTATGTCATTATTACGGATTGTAAATCATCATACTTCATAGCAATTCAAGCAAACTACAGTGTTATTAAAGTCATTTTTCTCTCTCTGGATTTGTTTTATGAAACTTTTCAAATGTATGTAACAATCAGCGTGATAATTAGTTTCTAGAGGTTCGAAATCAAACACGATTACAATTCTTTTATGAATTTTGTGACATTATTCACTTTTTCTTGACTGATTGAATTTAAAATTGTTTCCTTGTAAGCAGGGGAAGCTACATAGCTGATTTGTTATCTTGACGATTTGGACTTTCTTCTTTCCGCCTTCATTTCATCTGCTTCTTTTTTCAAAAAAATAAACACCTGTTCTTCCAATCAAAATCAGTTGAATCAGGGATTCGTTTTCTTTGATGGAGAACATGCATTAATTACTCGCGTTTATATCATGATAAATAATTAATATTAGGAAATTTTACTATTTACATTTTTTCATCATACATTTATTTAAAATATACATATAGTTTCGTATATTCGTTCATTATAGTTTCGTAAATATTCGATAATTAACTTTTGTCACAGTAACTGCAAAATAATACTACTAATAATACTTGTAAATAGCAGCATATTTAATCTAGCTAGTTATAATCGGGTGCTTATCTAATATCTAATATTATCTAAGGGACCACGTTAACAGCTGCCGTTGTCTCTTATATAATTCTCTCCACCTTCATATCTGCAGTTCTTTCGGGTCCAAGAAAAAGTTTGCAATAGTTCTCGTTTTCGAAATATAACTCTAAATGTAACAAATACCAAAGCCAAGTTTTATAAATTAATAAAAGTAAAAGCAAAAAAATTAAGTAAAGTAAGAATTTAAAAAAAATTAAGGTAGTATAAACTATTTTTTTAACATATTTTTTCATGTTGTTAAAAACACAATTCAAAAGTTTATATAAAAATTAATTGACCTTCCCTGAATTCTGAGGTATGAATGTTATGCCACTGTATAGCATCCATTAAAATATTTGATGGTAGTGATTTGTGGTAGCTACGTATACCTTATATTTTTTAAATCATACCAATTATCATAAAAATCATATATCATCATACCAATCATATCATAAAAATATATGAATAGTGACACTAAGTTGAAGCAACAATTGTACAAGTAATCTATACATATAAATAAAATTGGAGTGTTTTGTGATTTCAAAATGACTCGAGTTTTTTCGAGTGGATATAGTAATTTGCACGTTACTAGATCATAAACAACATTTTTAAAATTTTTGCCCGTCTGTTTGTCTTTTCGTTCGTCCGGGCTAATCTCTGGAACAGCTGAACCGATTTTTATGAAACTTTCACTATAAGATAGAAATGGCTGTGATCCAGATAAAATATTGCATGTAAAATGTTTTAAAGACAAATTGAAAGAAAGCTAAAAAAAAATTATAAGTAGTTTTATAGAGTAAATCCAAGAACATCGATCGAACGAGCGATTCCGCGAACGGGTTGCTAGTTAATTTATAAAATTCTCAAATATCTTGAGTGTGATTCTTTGTTTGATGAATTTTTAAATTTGCATCAAGGAAAAAGGAATTTGGATAGAAAAGGATTAATAATTTTTCAAATTAAGAATATATATTAGCTTTAAGAAGTATATTTAACAGTTTATTTCTTCAATTAATTTCTTTTTTCAATTTTGTCAATTATTTTAAATTCAGCATCATGAAAGAAAGTAGACTGTATCTTTTCATTTTTGATTCTACAATAATCAATATTATAAAGTATATCTAATTAATTCAATTATAGATGTTGTTTATGGATATATACTTTTATTAGATATATATATATATATATATATATATATATATATATATATATATATATATATATATATATATATATATATATATATATATATATTTGGTTCTAATCGTAAAGTTAATAAGTTATGAACACTTGACAACATACTTACTGGACACTATGAAAGGCGCCAACTTATTATATTTATATTTCTGCTAAAAGATAAACATGGTCTAATTATTATTTATGAAGTTTTAAATAATTATGTTTTGTTTGTTATTTTTTATTGTAACTATTCTTATTAATTCCTATTGCAACATATTATTTTATACCTTTATAGAATTTTTTGCATGAACACTGTATTTTAACCTACTCTTTAAAATAATTATGAGATAATCAAAAGACAAATTTAAAATTCGTAGTTGCTTATAGTTTTTTTAATTATAAATAAATACAATATTATATGTTTCTTCATTATCATTATCTTCATAATTTATAAGCTGTATATTACAATAAATCAGTCTATCAACATACATATATATATATAAAACTTTTGATTTATAAGTGATTAACAGCTGATACGACTGGTCTTTTAGAGCTTAAGTTTATAATGTCTTTTGCAATGAAAATGATATGGACCGTCATAAAGTCCACAGAAAGGAACTTTTCAAATATAATATGCATTAATAAAGTAAATTTATATATATTAACTTTTTTATTAATGCAACTGTTTAGTTTATGGTTGTTACATGTATTTATATTATTATTTATTACACAGAGGGGAAATATGTTTGTACCAAAACTTTTTTAAGCAATCATTAATCATGAGGTAAGACCTCATGAATTCCTCATTTAATTATATTTCTTCAAACCTACGCCAAAGATATACCTATTTTAATCAGTCTTTACATTCACATCATGGTTTTAAATTACCTCAAATTTTAAATTTGATACAATATTAATGGTAGTGGTTCACCACAATGATTATAAATTCATATTAAATACACTTAACTAATTATTTCAGCTTAATAGTACATTTAGATGTGTTTGTAATGATTTTATTTATAAAGAAATAATACAAATGCACAAAAAGGGATATCAAAAGTTTCATTGATAAAAAAATTTATACATAAAATGCTTATTAATATTTATTATGACTCCTAACTGAGATCACAAATTACGTATAAGGCAGAGAAAAAAAGAATAATGAAATAATGATTTGCCCACATTCAATTTCATTATACCATTAGCTTTCTACATTCTTCTCTGGCACAGAAGTAGGATTGTAAACACTTGTGTAGGCAAATTGAACCCTGTAAGGATAAAGTTAATTCTATAAAATTACTCACTTAAAAGCTAGTTTTTTCGTTATGTAAATCTTTTTGGCAAGTCTATCAGGATCATCCTGTATAGTGTTGATAATTCTATGATAATATTGTAACTAAACTACAATACAAGAAGTGGGTCAATATAGCATTGCAATGTTTTCTAACATTTATATATAAATAGACAGGTACAATAGATAACAGAAAATAGACACAATAAATGAAAGTGTGTTGAATGTAAAAATATCAATGATAAATATTTATAGTACCAATTTATTTGTGTTACCTTCGTTTTCTGGCAATTCGAGCAAAATGTATTTTGTGAACAACATACATTATTGTAAATAATCCCAAAAAGAAACATGCTCCAATAAGGGGTGATATCTGTAATTAAAATTATTAAATTCATCATTCATTCTTGTGCCAATTTAAAAAGTGTTACAGTTTATGAAAGTAACAAGCTCTTCTGTTCACTTGTAAGTGAATTTAACAATGTAATCAAATTTTTGCAATGACAGTTAATATAATTAAAAAGCACTTTATAAATTCCTATGCTGCAGTTAGTTTTATATTCAAATTCAAGCCAAATCAAGGGTTATGTATTTAATTTAAATGTCAATTAAAATACCTGTTTGTTGCATTCATAATTCCAATCAACAGTGATAAGATTATCGTATAATTTTAGAAATCTCTCATAGGGACAAATTTCCCCACAGTGTGGTATATTTATGACAATAGGCTCTACGATTTCTGTGGAATTCCTGTACAGCATACGTAAAGAGTACCCCATAGTTACATTATCTGAAATGGAACAATTTTTATGCAAATAAATAAAAAAAATGAGACCTTTTAAAAAAAGGCAATCTTTTAAACTACCTTGTAAAAGTTCGAAAAACACTGTAGCTGTGTAAGTTGGACAATTTCCATCATAGACCCCGATTGCATTCAAAATATTTCCAATAGTAAAATCATGACCACTATATATTGATAACTTTAGGGGCTTAGGTTTTTTCTTTTGTATAAATCTATTCATTTTTCCAATGATTTCCTTTAGCAGTGGCCCAACCATTAAACGAGCCATTTGGGGAGTAGCAGTAGACGTTTGAAAACTAGAAACTTTGATAATTAGTAAAAAAAATATAAAAGATTAACTATTATTTTTTGTATATATTAAATGCATCACCATAATTACATTTTACATTACCTATAACAAGCTGGTTCTTTTAATTTATTGGGATATACAGATTGGGTCCAGTTGGGTAAAGTGAAGTTGTATAAACTTTCAATAAACAATATATTATAGATATCATTTATGTCAGAGTAATCTTTAATTTTTCTTCCAGTATATGCAGTCAAATAACTGAAATGATATTCAAAGAAATTTAAGTGTTCACATTTAATATTGACACATAGCCACGATGATAACCTGCAATCATTATACAACTTACTCCATAAGGCCCTGATATTTACTAAGCTTTTCTTTATAAGGTGCAGAATGGATGTATTTATCTTTTTCTTTTATATATGGAATACATTTTTTCTTCATTGCTAGTACTTCATCATCTTTGTCTGGTTTAGTATGAACAGGTATAGGTTGCCACATCAAGTTTAAATCCCAAACAGATGTACCATATGGGGGATACATGCCTAAAAGATGTTTTTAATAAATAAATAAATTAATCATATAATAATAGGTAAATTTTAAAATATAAGAAACATTAGTGACTTTGTTTTTTTGTAATATTTATTAATTATAAATAAATTCAAAATACATTAAGGTTTTCTTATCACACATAATTTAAAACAAAGATAAAGTTGATACCTGCCAAGTTAGCCTGTGCTGACATCAATGTACGATCAACATCTGTTGACCTTACATATATCTCAGTGGGGTCATAATCCTTTGAAATTAATTGCTGTAAGCGTGTAAATGATTAAATATTTTTTAATTAGCAATAGGTTGACATTAACAATTGAGTAATGAATGTTGAGGTGGCTACTTAACAAAATTTAAATTGTTAAATTTAATAATCATTTTTAATATTACCCTCTTTAGACTTTTATTAAATTCAAAGTTAATCTAATTAATGAAAAAAAATACTTTAGTGTTTTTAAGAAAAAGCATTATTGCTTACTTAGAACTACAAATTGTATAATCAGTTTATAAATAAAAAAATAATATTTAGAATAGACCTACCAAATATCGGTTTCTGAGCCATTTTCCCAGAGCATAATGTTGTCTTTTACCAATATTTGTTAGCTCGCCAAATTTCACTGGCCAAAAAGATTCATTGCGCCAAGGATCTGTAGGGTATGGATCCACAGGAGTCCGGTCTCCATGTCTATATATAACAGCCGCATACTGCACAGTTTGGTCACCATATGTCAAGGTTAGAGAAAATAGTAGAAATGGTAAAATAAGCATTTTTCAAATGCAAAAATAACAATGAAACTTTGCTTAGTGCTTAAACATTGCCCTTATAACTAGATTAAAATAAATATAAGAACAACAAATAGTCATAAGAGTACTGATTATGTGTGCTCTGTGCAGTCTCTGTGCCTTAGAGATGTCCAATTGTCACAACTATTCTACTTTACTCTATGACTAATAACTCGACTAACTGATATCGATTAATAAATGATTATAATTCAGTATTGAATTTATGGAATGTCTCGGATTTACTTTAGTATAATACGCATTTCTTTTATAAACATTTTTCCCTTTGTATCACTTTGTATGTAAATGAAAATGATCATATTATATGCTATATTTTATCTGGCGCTATTAGCGCATGATAAAAAGAGTTTTTGCCACGTAAATATTAATTCCACGGAAAAGAAAAGTAGTTGAAACTAGTCGAGAAAATTCCAGAAACATCGATTCTGCTGTTTGGGTATCATATCAGCAAATCCTGATTTATTACAATTTTTTCACATATCCGTTTAAGAACGCTAAGTAGCAAATAGCAAGATTTCGCTCAGAAGCGAATAGTTGTGATCGTTTGAGTCGTAAAATAATATGGTTAGTTCTTAATCATATCATATCCTGTTCTGTTACATCCTAAACTAACGTCTTTCCTCTGGTTCTTTTCCTCCAGCTGACAAACCAATTACGTCATCTCTATTCTTATAAGTTGTAATCCTATCTCCTTTTCGCACTATCGACCTCCCTTTTTTTTCTGTATTAAAGCAGATAATTTCTACTCAAATATCTTCACATCTCTCCTAATACAATATCCTCTGTTATTTTGAGTCAGGATTCAACCCGGACAACAGCACGACTACTGCCCTAATAATAATAATAACAAAACAAATGTTACCGCTCTATTAAATTTCTCCAATGCTTTTAATATTGACTATGATATACTTCTTACTATCTTAAAATCTATAAATATTACCTCTATTATATATAGGTATTGATTGGTTCGGCTACTACTTGTACGGCCGCTAGCAGTGTATAAGAGTCTACGAAAAATATTCTACCTCCTCTAATCTTAAAGCTAATACCCCAAGATGATATCTTTCTCATCTTCTCTTTTACATTTTTATTTCCTTACTTTACGATTCCATCTCTTATTGAAGATCATCACTTGTTGACGAACTCATAATGCTGTAGCTGTGCTCAACTCGA
This sequence comes from Dione juno, assembly GCA_037127375.1. NCBI lineage: Eukaryota > Metazoa > Arthropoda > Insecta > Lepidoptera > Nymphalidae > Dione > Dione juno. Next base: position 1,895,176 of record JAXRJS010000004.1, read on the forward strand.
ATCTTAATTCTGTTAGCATCTGTCTCTATGGTATGGTGCTCTCTATGGTAATCGTCAATAATTATTGATGTTTACCATAATACAATAGTGAAATTTGCATTTGAAAAGATTAAGCCGATCCTGAGATTAGCGTGCATAAACGCACTGACAAACAGACAATAAAACAAATCATTGTTCTATTACAATGCCTCCAATTATAATTTTTTTTTAATATATCTTCTATGTACAGACTGCGATCAGCTTCATTTGAATCAGCTTCCCGGTAACAAAGAGCAAACCGTCATCTACAAAATCACTAGCTTACAAGAGAAACACCAACAATCCTAGCTTCTTGAAAATGTATATATATCACTTAATTATATTTCGAAGTATATTATTATATTTCGAATAGTGAAATTTATTAGTCGATTTTAAATTTTCATTTCCCAAATATAGCAGATATATTTTTTACTGTGTAAAAATAAAAACTGAATTTGAGTTAATTACCACATGTCCGTTTTTACGTAGCATTTTCTAATTCATTTTTTTTTTATTATATCTATCTAAATATGCCAATAAATCAAGGATAACTACAATTGACTCTGAAATATTGTAATTGTCTCAAAATACTATGAAATTTTTACGGCTCAAATACTACGGCGGATATTGCAGATGTTCTAATAACTATCTACTATATACGATCTACTATACTTATCTAATAAGGATCTATGACTACCTAGTGGTGTAATAATATTTTGCAGGTTCTTATTGCTCGTCCGCTATAATTTATTGTCATTAACAGAGCTACATTCAACTCATATTTAAGACCTATGTATTTATCTAATTGTTTGCCATTTAACCTTTATATTATTTTAGATTTGAAGTAAAAAATGTGCCTTTTATATAGTTCCCTTACTATGAAGTAATCAAATTCTCTTACCAAACGCTTACGCTTAGACTTACTGTAACATTGCACTATTTACATACGCATTTATTTAACCCTTCTACCATTGTATATGTTTTTCCCTTTGGAATATCGTTCCATTAAGACACACACACCTCTGTTGAATGCGACATTTAACTAACAATTTATTACAAGATTTGCCATCTTATATATCATATGCAGCAAAACCCTGTTTTGTCACCCTTGTCAAATTTATAGCTCAGTCGGGTTACATATGTTTATCGAGACTTTGCTAGCGTTTGTTTTGGTTGACACACGTGTTAGTGAGAATTTCTGTTGTAATGGTGAATTCTGTTAAGCTTTTAAGTGGAAACAATATATAATTCTGTGAAAAGATTCATACTAACAAGGTTATTAGTTATAGTAAGTGTTTGTGCTGTTCTTTGTAGTATAGTAGTTGTATTAGTATAAGTTTAGTGTTATAGGTTATAATCAAGTAGGATGGAACCTGCTCCCCCACCTGATCCTCCCGACCCTGGGGGTCATCCAATTTCTAGAAAAAGGCAAGGTGAGGAAACATTTTCTAGTCAGTAAATCCGTCAGTAAAGTAGTCTAGTAAATCCTTCCACAGCTACTCCGTCCATCCAAAATGTCTGGATTCATCCATCTATGACTGAAGTTCCAAAATTTTACATTAGTTCAGACAAAGGACCGTTTATAGTATATGTGTCTAGGGAAACTCCTGATCCCTCTGCAGGCACCTCCATAAGGGCCATCAAGTTTGGTCAATTTTTACATACCCACAAAATTACTGATATTGTCAATGATGGAGTAAAAAATGTAGGTCGCAATAAAATCAGCGTCCAGTTTACATCTGCTGAAGCAGCTAATAAATTTTTAATTAACCCTGTCCTTAGTCTTTGTAAATATGTTTGTGGTATCCCAACATTTAATATTACAAGGATGGGTATTGTAAAAGGAGTTCCCGTTGAATGGTCGCTGGAAGAGTTTGTTGGCTCATTGGAATTTCCCTCTGCTTGTGGTGAAGTGATAAAAGTAAGAAGAATGAATAGGAAGAATATAAGTGAGGGTGTAGTTACATGGGTTCCGACTCAGTCAGTAGTAATTACATTTCGTGGTCAACAATTGCCTGAAAGAGTGTTTTCATATAAATCTGTCCTTCAAGTAGAACTATATAAGTATCCAACAATCCAATGCCTTAATTGCTGTCGTTTCGGCCATGTTAAAGCACAGTGTCGATCAATGCCAAGGTGCTACAAGTGTTCCCAGTCCCATTCTGGTGATACATGTGACACCCCAAAGGAAATTTCAACTTGCATCCATTGCACTTCCAAACATTTTGCCATTGATAAGGGGTGCCCTGAATTTATTAGACAGCAGAACATTAAAGCCATTATGTCGCAAGAGTGTATCTCTTACATGGAAGCTTCCACCCGTTTCCCAACAGTCCAACGTTCCTATGCGGATATCGCTAAGGAAATGTTTACTCCTCCTGTATTCACAAACACCCAGATCTCACAGAGTAAAGTCCCTGCTAGTCCTACCAAGTCTTATCGTAAGACAGTTTTCCAAGTTCCTCGTCCCCGAGCTCCTTTGGCGAAGGGATATGATAGACAAGCTCACCAATCTATTATTAATAATTATTCCTCTTCCCTTCCCAATGGTAATGCCCTCCAATGGTAAGGGCTCAGACGGTCCAACAGAATCATGCAAAGATTTGTTAGTTGCTCTGACTGAGACCTTGGTGAGCATAATCTCAACCGCTGATGAACTACCTATACCGTCCAACGTTGCCCAAAACTTACTCAAAATATTCCAAATCCTAAACAATGGCGCCACTAAGCTTCCTGCAGTGGAATAGTTGTAGTGTTCGTGCTAAAAAGCATGAACTACTGCGTATTGTTTCCCTGTATGACCCTGTCATTATTGCCCTCTCGGAAACATGGCTGATGCCAGACTACCAGTTCGGGGTCTCAGGTTTCGCCTGTTTTAGGGAGGACAGAAGTGACGGGTATGGAGGTAGTGCTATCCTCATCCAGCACTCCTCTCCTTATTCCCATATCCCTCTTCCGCCCCATAGTCAACAGATTAACGCTGTCGCTGTGAGGGCCTTTGGTATTTCTTTCCTTTCTGTATATATCTGTCATCCTTCCTCTTCCCTCTTCCTTGAACTTAAATCTATTATCTCTTCGCTTCCTATCCCTATACTAGTCCTGGGGGACTTTAACACTCATCACACTCTGTGGGGGTGTTATTACTGTGATGGATTTTCTCCTTCGTTGGTGGACTTAATTGACGATGTTAATCTCTGCATTCTCAATGATGGTTCACCGACTCGTAGGGTTAATCCTAATCAGAATCCTAGGACTGCAGTTGACCTTTCCTTATCTTCTCCGTGTATTGCTTCCCAATTATCATGGTCTGCCCTTCCTTCTACCCATGGTAGTGATCATTTCCCTATCCTCCTTTCTATGTATAATAGAAACCCTTCTTCAGCTCTTCCTTTTACATCTCCTAAATATAATTTAAAGAAAGCCAACTGGAATGAGTACGCAGACTCTGTGGATTGCATGTTGGCCAACCTTCCTGAGTCTAGTAATTATGAGAATATCTCTATCTGCTATGATCAGTTTGTCTCTGTCATTTTATCTGCAGCTGACTTGCATATTCCAAAAACACACTCCATCCAGAGTCGGATGCATTTCAATCCATGGTGGGATCAGGAATGCTCTGATTTTGTCAATCGGCGAACATCTGCTGAGGCGTCATACACGGCCTGTATGACGATGGAGAATTATGTTGAGTACAAACGCAGTGATGCAAAGTTCAGAAAATGTATTTGGAAAAAGAAAAAACTTGGTTGGGTTCATTTTTGTGAATCCCTTAATCCTCGCTCCCCTTCTTCTCTCGTGTGGACAAATTTTAAGAGGTTTCGCAGATCTCTTAACAATGTCAGTAGTCCTAACTCCAATAATCCTTCTCTTTGGCTTAAAGATTTTGCAAACAAATTGGCTCCTCCCTCTGCACCGTCCCGTGACCTGTTTATATCCACACCTGTTGAATCATTAGAGGAAATGGATCTTCCATTTTCCTTTGATGAACTTAAAAATGTATTGGCGGATTTAAAGGACACCAGTCCAGGTGAAGACGGTGTTCCCTATTCTTTTATTGTTAAATTAAACGAAAAATGTAAGCTCGTCTTTCTAAATTTAGTAAATAATATATTTCAATCAGGCAATATCCCCAATACCTGGAAATCTCAGATTATTATACCTATCCTCAAACCTGGCAAAAGTCCCTCTGACCCTAATTCCTATAGACCCATTGCTTTAGCATCTACATTGTCAAAGATTGTTGAACGACTTTTGAAAAATCGTTTGGAGTGGATAGTGGAAAGTAGAAGCATCTTAGCGTCCTCTCAGTTTGGCTTTAGAAAGGGCTTAAGTACAATAGTACTTAATATAGATAGTCTCAGCGTTTTTACCACAGACATTCGACGAGCTTTTGCCAAAGGTGAGTATTTAGTTGGTGTTTTTCTGAATGTTGCATCTGCATATGACAATGTTCTTCTTCCGGTACTCAGGCAGAAACTGCATCAGCTGAGTATTCCACCGAGGATGATTTATTACATTTGCAATTTGCTGACCGGACCGATTTATTTGTAAGAAGCGGGTGTTTCACAGATACCGTTCTACCGGTATCTGTGAAACATCCGCTTCTTACTATACCTCCCAGACTTGTCTGGAAAGGTCTGCCTCAAGGATCAGCTCTTAGTCCTCTGTTGTATAATATATACACACATGACCTGGAATTGTCTGTTAATAATTTTTGCAACATTCTACAGTACGCTGATGACATCGTCCTCTATTATAGTTCAAATTCAGTAGAGGACATTACTTATCGTCTGAACACTGCTTTGCACTATCTTAACCAGTGGCTCTCTGAACATGGCCTGGCATTATCTCTGGATAAATGTCAAGTGGTAGTGTTTACTAAAAAGAGAGTAGTTCCAAATCTCCAAATTGTAAGTGAGAATATTCCCATACGGATAACACAAAATGTTAAATTCTTAGGCATGGTACTCGACAAAAGACTGAACGGAATTGCTCGTGCTGAATATATCAGCCAGAAAAGTGAAAAAGGCATTAATGCTCTAAGAGCTGTGTCTGGTGTGTGGTGGGGTGCACATCCTTACTCTCAAAAACTGCTGTACAATGCTATAATCCGTAGCCATATTGACTACGGGTTATTTGTTTTGGACCCCTTCAATAAAGTAGCTACAGAAAAAATTAATCGTATACAACATAAATGTCTACGGATTATTATAGGTGCAATGAGGTCTACTCCTACTAATGCACTACAAGTGGAGTGTGTGGACCCGCCTTTCCCTATCCGTCGACAATTTCTTGCCGATAGATTTGTATGTAAAATGTTACAGCTGTTTTCCCATCCATTGAGGTCTAAGTTATATAAATTACCCGATCTTATTCCACGTGCCAAACCTTTACCCTACTTGCTAGATATCTCCCTTAGACTAACATCCCTACCCCACCCCTTGTCCTCATTCCCATCAAACCCATTATTCCGTACACCTTATAATGCTCTTGTCCATTGCCCTCGTGTCATTACAAATCTTGGCCTAACTAAGGGAGATCCTAGCATCAACACAAAATTTCAAGAGCTGGTTAATGAAAAATGGTTAAATTATGTCCTCATCTTCACAGATGCTTCAAAGCTTTCGAACGAAAGCTGTGTTGGTGCAGCTTGCTGGATCCCAAAATTCAAAATTATTTTACAATTTAAATGCCCTCCCGAATCGTCAGTGTTTACAGGTGAGGCTGTTGCTTTGCTAGAAGCAATCCTGTTTACACTCTCCCACGACTTTAAACAGACGGTTATTTTTACGGACTCGTTAAGCTGCTTAATGGCGTTAAGGGAAACCCGTTCCATAGTAGGTTGAGATCTTCAATTGTTTTAAGGATTCGTGAAGAATTGTACTCATGTCACCTAAGGGGCTTGGACGTTACTTTGGTATGGATTCCAGGTCACTCTGGAATTAGTGGGAATGAATCTGCAGACTCTTGCGCCAAATTAGCCATCCAGTGTGGTACTTCTGATCACTTTTTCAATTCGGCCCAGGATCTGCTGACCCTGGCAGATATTCATCTATATAAGACCTGGAGTAATTTCTGGGACAAATCAAAATCAACCAAAGGTAAGTACTATGCCTTAATTCAACCTAATATCCCAAAGCGACCGTGGTTTTTTTCTCAAAAACATATTGAACGGAGGATTATATCAACAATGTGCCGCTTACGCCTTGGACATGCATGTACGCCTGTGCATTTGGCTAAGATCAGGGTCAGGGACCATTCACTGTGTGAATGTGGCCTGGACGATGTTTCCCCTTCTCACATCCTTTTCTCTTGTTCTAAATTAACTCGTTCCTTGTATGATGTTCTTCCCAATAAAGTTCCTCGTCCCCTTAATGTTCAGTGTTTGTTAATGTTTGTGTTTAGTCCCTTATGTAAATTTCTATGTAAATACATTAAGTATAATAATATTCGATTATAAACTAACACCCGTGTAAAATACTATTTAGTACTAACCTACTTTATTGTGTGTATATATTGTAATTAGAATGTGTTTAATTTGTTGTAGGTGAAGGAAGAATTTTTATTGGATCTCTTTTTTTACATGCATTATATTATTGTGTAAAGTTAGTTATCGTTTCACCGTACATTCTCCTTCGTGTATTCTCCATACAACGTGACATTGGCGAAGTGAATTGTGCTCAACTGGCACGCTCGAAACGCCATTACCGTAGAACAGAACAGAACATATGTTTATCCTGGTTTTAAGTGATTTTACGATGTTTTAAGCGAAACTTTTCCTGGATCAGTTCTTTAGTGTTATGTATATATTATAGTATCCATTTTTGCATTTACTTATTTATAATATATATATTTATAATATTTTTTTTATTACTCGTATGTTATGTTGTTATCATGTTTTCATTTTTTTTTACACCTACACATTTATTTCCCACTTAACCGGGTTGGCTGGGAGAAAATGCTTTTTAGTATTAAGCTCGCCTGTTATGCACATAGTTTTTTTTAAATATACAATAAAGAATAAATAAACAAATAAGTTACTCGTGTTCACTTTATCCGTGCTCGCATATCGTTCGTGTGTATAGTATACCTGTTAGAAATACAAGGTTTCGAATACTTTTTATTCCTATACAGGATTACTCGGTTTATGGCGTTCGGAGCGTGAAAGTTGAGAATAAGTCATAGTTATGAATTATTTTTATATATATATATATATATATATATATATATATATATATATATATATATATATATATATTATATATATATATATATATATATATATATATATATATATATATATATATATATATATATATACCGATGGATACGTAGTTTATTTTATAAATTGCTCATAAGTCATAACTAAAGTATGAGCGTGTTATTTTATTATACATAATTTCATTAGTGGTTTAAAAAATATTCATTAAGGTAATGAATGATGCTTAATGCTAATCTATAACTAATTAAGTAAAAACAATAAGTTACTGCCGTTTATGAACAATTTTAATTACCCTGTTAAATAACAATTTTATAACAGGTACATAATTTAGGAACAGGATTCTCTAATGGTACATTTCCTATTGCTTAAAAAAATATTGAGCAAGTTTCAAAATGTTGATTTGTGGCTTATAGACTTTTAGATGTTAAAATATCGGCGTATTGTGTAAATCTGTATTTTCATATAATGGGTAGCTTAAGTTTAGTAGTAAATTTTAAATATTTATTTTATATCCATACCATACCACCTGCAACTTCGCGCCCGTGTCATATGGTCAATTTATAGACCCAAGGTAACTCTGGAGTAATATAACCTGTATAATCTTCCTCGATAATTGAGTTATGCAACATAAAAATATTTTTTCAATTCAAACAAGTAGATCCTGATATTACCGCATTTAACCAACCAAACTAATAATATTAGTAAAGATGTAGATTTTAGATAAAGACTATAATTAAGTATATAGTTTATACTTTATTAATAATAGAAGGGAAATAAAAACATAAGAAGCTTGTCATTTAGGCAAACATTACTGGTAGTTACAATGTAGTAACAAGTTGATTGGCCTATGACTCTATGAAGTACTCGTAGATGTTAGATAGAGCTAAGCCGACTATACCCTTTGTCCTTCACAAGCTGCATCTTGTATTGTTTTCTTGTTTTTGCATTTTCTAATTGTGTTCATGTTCTAATATACATGCATACATGTTTACATTAGTGCACTTATAATAGATTTTTAATATGAAAAATTTTAATATCAAATATTGATTTGGAAATAAAAAATACGGCCAATGTCAGTACTATCGTCAATAATATTAATAGTATTACTGTAATTTTGATCATTACAAAAGAATATGAGTTTAAAAGCATAAATTTATAGGATATAATTTTTCACATTAGATTATTAGTAGGGCATATATAATATATTTTGTTGTCATATAGATTTGTTTTAATCTAATAACATGTCAACTTAAATAAATATCGGTCAAGAACAAATGATACTTGCCTCTGGCACCAAGGGTTCCGTACTAATTTCACGATTGTAGATTGACAAATTTAGATTTGCGGTCGCACATGTACATACTCATTTTGTATGAAATTAACTACGCAAATAAGTTTGTAATGGTTTTTTTAGTGTTCAGCTAAACGTTCATTTTGTTAAATTCATAAGAACCTTCAAGAAAAAAAGAATTAGCCAAATTGTTGCATCCGTTCACGCGTGATGCGATGACCAAGGCAAGTAGACATTTTCAGTATATGCAAATGTATAATTTTTGTTTAGTACTTTACAGTCCCGACCTGCTTAAATTATAGGTTTTATCCCGGTAATCCATGTAGTTCCAGGTAAATAAATGTAAAAATTATTTAAATTACTAAAAAGAAGTGATGTTTTGACATGCTAGTTCATAGTCTTAAACAATATATATAGGATAGTTTTTATTTTGATGTGCAATGCAAAACCTCGAACGAAAAATAAAAACAAAGATGGTTAAATTACGTCAATTCCATTCTCACTTAGTAACAGTGACTAATGGTAAAATATTTTTTAATATAATTTAAAACAAAAACATTTGAAAATTATTTCCACATTCTAGCTAGATGTCACAGTAATAGTTACAAATAATTTGATTTACAATTATTATAGTGACATTTAGCGATCAGAAGGTAATTTAGTAGTTTTTAATAGAATGCCATCTATTAATAGGTAACTTAAAATAATTTTCGAAATCCAATATTATGTGTTTAAAATATCTATAGTAATATTTTATAATATCTGTCAACTGATGTCGTTATTCATTGAAATGTAATTTCTGCATTACGCTGGCGGGATTTTTTTATATGTATTAATGTCGATATATCTAAAGACCATAGATATATAAGTGATCCGGGCGAGCTTTCCCCATCACCTCGTGAGGGTTCTGGCCGAATTCCTCCGCGGCAGAACCTTCCGGGTTAGAGGGGACCATGTTCTATCCCATCGCAGCAGGCATCCCATCGCAGCAGGGGTACCCCAGGGTAGTACCATCTCTCCTACCCTGTATTCCATATATACCAATGACATCGCAGTTCACGACAATGTCACACTGGCCCTCTATGCCGATGACATTGCGTTCCTGGCTAAGTCCCTGAACTTCACCCACGCGGCTCTCAAACTCCAGCATGCCCTCGACCTGCTACCAGACTGGTTGGCGGAGTGGAGGCTCACGATTAACGTGGCCAAAACCCAAGCGATTGCGTTTGGGCTCCATAAGCTGCCTCCTCCGCTTGTTCTCCAAGGTGAACAGGTCAAATGGTCCCGCTAAGTCACCTACCTGGGCGTCTCCATAGAAAGGAAACTTTCCATGTCGGCCCAGGTAGCCAAAGCCAGGAACGCATCGCGAGTTGCACTGACCCTGTTGCTTCCCTTATTCCGATCCCGCCTTCCCCTCCGCACCAGGCTGGGGTTGTACAAAACGTACGTCAGACCCCATCTGACACATGCGTCCCCAGATTGGTACTCCCTCACGAGACCTAGTCTTCGGAAGGTCCTTGAGACGGTGCAAAATGTGGCTCTCCGACGAGTCGTCCAGGCTCCTAGATACGTGAGGAACGCTACCATTCAGCGCGACCTCCGTATCGAAAGCCTAGAGAGTCACATCACCCAGCTAGCTGCCCGCGTCTACCACGGTGCCGACGCTTGGGATTACCCTCACATCCCAGACATCGCTCCGTGGCACTCCCGTCCGCCGGACGCCCGAAGACTATCTCGAGACATCCTTCCCCCTCCTTCTGATTCCTGAGCTGCTACCAAGGTCGCTGGTCGCCTAGGCTGAGCCTCCCCCGGATCACCGAGGGTCTCATTCGGCCGGGCTGACCGCCCGGGTAGCGCATAGCTCACTCCTTTCGTCCAGTCCTTATAAATCTTGTCCCTCTTAAGGACACTTTACCTCGGGCCAAACGCCCAACCCAAGGACCCGCCCATATTCATGGGCGGCGGAAGAGCCTAATGGCAAGAGGGCACTGCCCTGAAGCCGTTTTCCTCTCCCCTCTCGGGGGTCGAGAGAGAGAATAAATCTGGCATAGATATATCTAGGGAGTATAGAAAAGTCAATTACGTTCATGAAAGACTTTAAAAATATATTAATGGTTTTGTAACGTTAAGGATTTTCTGTCCGTATGATTGTCTATTTGTTCGTGAATTACGTAAAGCCAAAAAATGGAAATTGATGGAATATTGCAACAGTTTTCTAAAACAATTTCTTTTCAAATTTACTTATTTATTTCTTTTAATTAAAAGACCGCTGAAGTCAAATCTTGTAAAGAATTCATAAATTTTGACTTAATTTTGAATAAATTTTTCAATGAGGATTCCGTAGAAATAACATAGACATATTTTTATTACGTCGATTACTAGGAAGTGAAGCTAAATTATATAATTGATTTTATCGAATAAATTACTTATTTTCTTTGTAATATAAGAATTATTTAAGTTCAAATCACGTTTTTTATAATATTAATATTATTTTAAACATTGGCGATGTCAAAATAGAAGATCTATATATCTATATAGAGTGACATTTGTTAGGATTAGAATAAAAAACGACAAAGGCGGTGTATTTAATAATATTTTATTAGTTTTCAATTTCGTTCCAAGAAATAAAAAAATAAATAGTGTTGGTATGATTCAGATTATAAATTACAATTGTGGGAAGTGAATATTGTGTTTTTTACGCTACTAATTGAATTATGATGTAAGTATAAAATTTTAAAACGGACCCGATCTAGCTAACTTAAGCGGGCGTAGCCGCGAGCGGGTCGCTAGTACAGTTAGACAAATTTGCGCAACACAACAGCACGTTTCTACACATACTAGAATCACTTTTTCTTATTCTTCATTTGCCGATACTGAATTACCGAAAACGTTAAAAATACCAAAATATGATATAGGTTTATTTTTTAATATTGATGACGCTTATAAATACATTGTCTTTAAATTTGTCTACGGCCAAGAACGAATATATTTGATTTTAAATAATTTGCATTATTAGTAGTAAATATTTTTTCAAAGTATATTTATTGATCTAATCTGTTTAAATGGAATTCAAATTGATGAAACATTCAACATTTTACGGACAACTTCACCTCTGAACTTTATGAAAGTTGTCATCTTTGAAATTACGACTCGTGTGCTCAACCACGTTCTCTCACTAGTGCGTTGCCTAAATACAGTTCTTGAACGATAAAATATTTCCATAAAATATTTTAGACAAGAATATGTTTATGTTGAATTTTATGTATTTAAACATTATAAAATCATTAGTGCCATGGAATCTTCAAACAGGATTCGCCTATTTAAAAGCACGAAAATCTAGTATGTGGATAATGTTCGGCATGTGTCACGGCGTGCGCGCTGCACCGAATATAAATTAGGCTACTGGGGTCGAGGCGGCGGGCGGACACTGCACCGACTCTGAGCGCCGAGTGTACCGGAGGTGTCAGTGTTGGAACGGCAGATCAAGCGTGGCCTCCGACCGTTGTGGACCTGCTTACAATCGCTCCACTGAAAAACATTGATCGAGTGCTTCCAGCGATATTCGTGCCAAAAATTAAACATGAGAATATTACCCCTGTAAGTCTTTTTTAGATTTTTATTTTTAATATAAACTTATAAAAGTTACCTTTACTTTACAAAAGTAAGCTTTGCGATTGTTATTGCGACGTTACTGTTTTATGATGAACACCCTACTGTGATAGGCCTGTAGTTAAACGATTACGAGCTTTAGGTGATGGTGTACCAGAATATTTTACAATAGTTTAACTGGAGTAATGAGTTTCACGGTCTCCAGTGCTCAGCGATGCAATTTATAAAATAATTTTAAGTTATTACAACTAGTGAGAGGTATGCAAACGAAGGTCTGTTATTACATAGAACATACAACTGCTTAACATGTCCATTCAATAGGTTCTATTAACGAGAGTATACAATTGACGTGTTTCTCTATACCAGTTTTAATTCAATAGATATTAATTTATTCTATATAAAAAAAATGATTTATATTTATTCAAATCCAATGCTAAATCAATCTATAAAGCATATTAACATCAGCTAATTTATTACATATCTCTCGGCCTACATTCTCCTCTTGTGACTTTTAATATCACGCTAGTTGAATAATGCAATCACGATCGTAATGCCAATGTAAGAATAAAAAATGTTTCTGATTCCACGTTTCATAACATTTGACTTATAAACCTCATTATAAAGGCTATGGGTTGACCTAGCGAACCAATTAATTTTCAAATTATTTAAGCGAAACTACGAACCGGTTGGTGAATGACTCGGTCCCACATCGAAAGTTAGGCTCGTGACCTATGATTGGGAAACGCAACATTACTTAGGATGTTGAATGTTCGTCCGTGGCGAGACTTAAACAAAAGCTCAGTTTGAACACTCCATAACTGTAATATATAGATAGTTCTCAATTTGACAACAACACACCGCGTGTGGTGACAAATATTTCACATTACTGTGTAAAATTACACTTTCATAATTAATTCTAGTCGAAATGTATGTAATCTAGCCTAGTCGCTAGTCCAGTCTAGTCGATTAACTAATTACCAACTTAAGAGCTCATCGATTATTATTTCAGTATTAGTTCTTTTCTAATAAGTGGTATGCAATTTTTTATATCTATATTTTATATATATATATATATATATATATATATATATATATATATATATATATATTATTATATATATATATATATATTATATATATATATATATATATATATATATATATATATATATATATATATATATATATATATATATATATATATATATATATATATATATATATATATATATAATTTTCGAACATAACATTCAATAATAATATTTTTTCTATAAACCAACAAAGATAGGTTCAGTTCGTGAGCGGTAAAACTTATGTAAACGTGTTGGATGTATTTTAAATTGTTTAGATCTAACGTAAGAGATATTAAGCGTTGAGTAATAAAAGATTCTTATAATTTGTCAATTACATTACACCACAACATATATTGTAGATGACAATTACTTTTTGATTCCAAGATATCAATAAAATAAGTGCTGTTGCTTAATAAATTTATAATTTTTGAATACTAGTTACAATTTAATAAGTATTTTCAACGAAAAATGAGTTTATTAATTTAAAAATATACATTTTAAAATATAAAAATATATATTTTCAAAGTGTCATAAATTATTCCAATTATAATTTGTGTACAAAAATTTTGTTATTAAAATAATAGTATAACTAAACTAGCCAACTTGTGTAACTGCTAGAAGGCAATGAATGCAGTTACTTCCAGTTGTTGGCCTCAATTAATAAAGATTATGTATTAAAATTCCGCTACAGTTCTCGTTGTTTTTAGAAAATTAGAGTCATTAAATATGTTAGATTGTGTGATTTGAAATAGTAGCACTTATATTCATAGTTTAAAAATCTTTTCAAATTAACGCAATCACTTCATTATCAGAACATAAATAAGTTATTGTAAAATATTTATCGTTAAAATTATTAAAATTATTAAAATTAAAATTATATATAAATTGTAGCTCATAATTTCCATGACCACAGTAAATATTTATTTCCTACAATTTTAAATGGGTAGTTGATGGGTAGTATTTATAGAGTCGTTTGATTAAGCATATTTGTTTACTTTCACTGCACATTTCACGGGTGTTATCAAAAGACCAAAAAAGGTTTTATTACAGAAACAAATGTTTTGTGGTTTCCCGTCTAGACAAGTGAAAATTTCAACTACAAGTGTTTTTGACAGTATGTATCAAACTACTTCATATCAACTTTTAGCTACTTTCTATTTTATCTTAATAAAATGTTCAATTTTCGTATTTTTACATGATAATTGAGTCTTGTATATATCTCCTGCAAGAAAATTTATACAATAGGAATAAAATAAGAATAAAAATGTTACGTCGGTACAATATTTTACTTATTAAAATACTGTACCGACGACATATATTTTGCGTTATATCCATATTTTTCACAACCGCAACCGCGTGGGAAGGTTCACGCGTGAATTCTTCACACGGATGTCTCAATGTGTATATCTGATAACGACATCTTGCAACTTTATTCTTGAGAAGCGCTTGAGAAATAAAATATTTAAAAATATCTAACAGGCTAGTTCTATACTTACATGTTTATGGTTTAATAAATAAACGCGTAACACAAACTCATAATGTGCGTAAAGCAGACAAGTTTGGACCAGGAGGTGCAGCGCCTCGGCTGCCGCATTGCACTCTGATTACGAGGTCACCCCAATTCTTAAGATTTCTGGTTTCTGACTTAGCCTTGACTTAAATTTTGAGTTCTCATTACACGTTCAATTGAATCCGAAAACGTTTGCATACATTACAATACACACACTACACGAATTTTATTAAAAGTAGAAAGTTACTTTTCCTGATGTGACTTGAATTTTTAGCAGAATCATTGTCAAACTCAAAAGGCACTTTCTAAGACTTGCACGAGTAGCTTTTATGAAAAATATAATTTCATATCCAATGAATAATACAATAGACGCTGCTGGGTCATCAGTCTGGTTTTGTATAGCAAATATACCTAAATGTATGTATTTGTATAATACATTAAGACTCTAGCTGTGACTATGTATGAATATGAATTGAGTATTGTCGGATATTTGTGCAAATCATTTGATGAATTTGTCTATTATATAAAAATAAGTGAAAGTTTTGGGAGCCTCCGTTAGTTCAATCGGAAGCGGATGCGGAAACTGCTTAGTCTAGAGATCCGACCCTGCAAAGGCCTGTTACTCAACTATCTATAAAGCAACATGTTGACCTTTAGCTGTCACAGACTAGAGGCTCTTACGCACTCGAATCCTGTGTGCGAGACCGAGGCGCCGACATACCAATCCACCTCCATACGACATTCAGGCAACCTCGTAACTCTTACAAATTGACATTTAAGCTATTCAACTATTCAACACATCTTTACATCAGACTTATAAAGAATGTCTGGCTAGGAAGCGTAACCCGGACAACAATTTTATTGCTCTTAAATATCTACATTGGTATTTTAGTAAACCTTGACCTTTGCCATTTTTTTGTGTCACGGAAGTATTTTATATTTTATACTAGTAAAAAGTTACACTTCATTTGATTGAAATTGCAAATACCTACATATACGCTTATCAAAAATTATGGAAATTATATAATAAATCTTTAACACTTAAATATCTTTCATATTATACTTTATTTTGGAGTTTCTATAAAACTGTTAGAAATATAAGGAAAATATTACGAAATTTATTTTTTATAAGGAATTAAGAACTACGTACTTATGTATACGTAAATAAATATAAACTGGTTTATACGATATAACTTTCGACTTATGAATAAATAATATAATTTTTAAGTAGTACTCATATAGTCAAGTCAAGTTGCAGCGTGTACATCCTTGATGTTAACTATGCGCTTATATAGACATTTACTTTTACTTTCTGCGAATATCCATGAATTGACATTTGGAAATCTCTATTAAATGACAGCTGAACACTTTTCAATATACTTCTTACGCAATATTTAACGTTAAAAATCATCGAGACTGTATTGCGTATACTTACAAGTTACATAGAATTCGCAAAAGGCATACATAATAAAAGAAGACTTCTGCGTCTTGATTTTTATGAAAAAAAAGATCATTTCTTCCAATCCTCCTTCCAATTAAAATCCATGTTCCTAATTGACATCCATGAATACTTATGTACGTGGAATACAACATTAGATTCGATTTGTTTGTTTGATGCACTATAACTAAGTACAATGTAGCCCGTGACCATCTCTGGTGTCCCTAACACTTGTTTAGTGTTTATCGCTTATATAATATCGTTACCACAGGTCATTTAAATGGACCGCCACTTAGTTGTACACTAAGTGAATATACCAATGTAACGTAATATATATATATATATATATATATATATATATATATATATATATATATATAATATATATATATATATATATATATATATATATATATATATATATATATAAAAAAACAAGTGGGACAACAATATAAACAAATTGAGTATATAACAACCTTTAACCTTAATTGTTTCCAAAATGTCATTTTAAACTGTGTTTTCAGCAATTCAATACGGCTTACAATTTCTTATATTTACAGGATTGTATTTGTCGCATGTTTGGCGTGCCAAGCGCGAGCGCGGCCTCAAGACGACTCCGAACCGCGTGCTGTACCTAATAGGGGGCTCCTTAAACGAGGTCTCGTTGGAAAGGCTAAGACCACTACCACAACACCAGCCCCACAGGTAAATTATAGCGATTTTATTTAAAATTTTAATTACTTAAAATTTAACATCTTCAAGTTAATCATATTTTTATTATTATGCGAATTTTAATATTAATTAAAAATAAAATGGAGATATATGGATGGTGTAAAGATATATCTTAAAGTATAGGAACGTATTTTTTAGTTTGGCTAGATTATTATCTCGATTTCCCGAAATTTAAGACATTGTTTATTATACCCACCGTTCTTATTGACTTGAGGCAAATCTAAGAGATTGTGTTACAGTACATTTGCGTCGATTACATCAGATAGTTTATGCGGTTTTAGGAACAATGCCCGCGTAGGGATTTATCTTTACCACTGCCACCAATATTTTATTTATACCTAAAAAGTTTTAAGACACAAAGCTTGATATTATTGTGTTTCTCAGTTATATCGTTGGTCTTATACAATTATAAGAAATACGTTCTTTTAACAACGCTATAATATATAAAAGGCCTTGTTTATGCGAATTTACTATATTTATGCAGTGGCTTGGCATTGGCGTGGTAAAAGGTGTAGGGATAGGCCATATCCAAGGACTGCATCCTCATTCTTTTATAAAGTCAGTGAAATAACACACGTTACACTGTGTTTGCATAATATAAGGATAAACGAGTGATTTACTTCTTGATTGCCATTTTATTTAAATGATTACATATCAATGATATATATATTTTCGAAATAGTGAAACTTGACAGTCGTGTAATGATTTAATTATTCAATAAATGTTTTTCCATTTTGACGTGGACTAAGTATGTTTAAGATGTCACATACGAATCATTTGGTTCAAGGCGAATGCAACCGGCACTTCGTACGATGGACGTTCGGTCGCCTTCGTAGCAACCTCAGCATGGGTTGGCTCCCTTTGTACATGCACCTTAATAAACCTCTTGTTCGTAACACTAGTAATATACTTGTATCGATTAAACTGGTTCTTGGTGGAAATATTACGTACACTTTTGGAATGTATCATTGCAACCTCTTAAACTGTGACGTACTGATATGAAGGCATGCCAATAATAACTTTTGAAGGTCTTCTAGATGTCTCCATTTTATGTTCATGATATTTCTTATTTATCCTTGACATATTGTAATTAGGTATATCATATGTAGTAGCTTTATAAATTATTTTATTAAGAAATAAAATATTTCTTTGAATAATGTTACGTTTTTAACAATTTTTTTTGTGATTTTATCAAAAAGGGGTAGTATAAATTTAAAGTTACTGAGATAACCACTGCGATTAACACACATTTAGTATTGGTATCTTTTAAGTTAAAACACTATAATTAACTATACTAGACTATTTACTAGTACACAAAATTATATAATATTCAAAAACCTGACAGTTATTGAACTGACAATCTGATCTAAAGCAAAATATAAGTGAAATAAATAAATATAAACACACAATTGTCATAGTTTTGTTTGAAAAGAAAATCTATTAATTTTTATACGAAAAGTAGTTTCCTTGTATACTGTCGTTTATTAAGATTAGCTGTATTGTTAACGTATCATGAATAAACTAAATCTGCAGGAGGAAACAGAATATGAAGATGAAGGAGATTATCCTGCAGAAGGTGAAGCTCAAGAGCCATCCACTGAAGCAGCCCCTTCCTCAACAGAGGGCAAGAAATTAGTTGCAGGTGGAGTAAGGCCTTTTAGAAGCAACACTGATCTCTTAGAAGCTTTAAAGAGACGACGACTTCAGGCTGCAGAAGGTACGTAATACATATTAAATCTCACTCTACATATATTGTAGTTTATTTACATTTCTTAATATCAATAAAAAGAAAAATCCGATACCCTGACAAACTTATTGTATATGTAATATACAGCATAAATGACACAGGTTGTAACCGGTAAGGGTGGTAAACTACGTATTGGACACAGCAGGCTTTATTATAAAAAAACCATATGAGATAAATACCTACTACGCGGTTAACTTAACTATATATCGTATCGTATAACGTTAACTATATATCATTATTATTATTTTGTTTATATAAAACGTCAAAATAAACACTTTACAAAGATATTTAGAAATTTCAAAAAAATCATATAAAATAATTATTTTTCAGCAAAAAGTTCCGGATCATCTGCGGGACAACAGTCCGAGAACCAGCCGGACGCGCCGCCCAAGGCTAATTACAGTATGTTGAAATCAATTTAATCAGTGCCTCTAATGTTATTTATAAATTCTTAGGTATAACAAATTTGTAGGCTACTTGATTATGTAATATGATTACATATATTTTTATATCTGTAATCAAACACAAATATATAAAATATTGTAATCAAATTTAGAGTAGGTATACAAACTAGGAGGGTACGCAACGGCTACATATATTTCGTAAGCGCTACGTTATTTTTTAAACACGTATATTTTTTTGCGCTTATATATTATATATTACTTTAATATATTCACTTCGCGGCGGGTTTTATTTGATTATAAGCATTAAATATAACTGTAAATAATAGTACCACCTTTTTGTCCAAAATTGAGAAATTGTAGTGTCTTAAATGTCTTCTTCATGGCATTTTTTAAAAATATTCACACTTAACAGATTATCCATTATCTAACCAAACACACATAATATTGAATGACGTAATCATTTGAAGAAAATATAAAATTTATTTCAAATGATTACGTCATATAATTTTTATTCCAAATATAGTATATTAAACATGTTCTAATGTAAATAAGTTTAATTTCAATTGAATTATAGCAACTATTTAAATGTGAAAATTATAAAACATGCACTAGTCGCCCTTATATTAAGACACTAAAAAAACGTGTAAAAATATAATGAGTTACTCGTTATAAGTAAAAAGAGCTATTTTTATTACCTATATAAGATAACAAACACCCCTGACGCAAACTAAAAATAATTATAAAATTGTAAATATATATTACTTAAGACTATAATAATTCAATATGATTGCAGACAAGAAGCGGTTTAACACTGCCACACGGGAGACTAAAGAGGAAGATGCTCCTGCGCCTGCGGCTGCGGCATCTGCGCCCTCGAAGCCAACTAGAGGACGATTCAGTCGACGTATGTATTATACACCTTCGACTTTATATTTATATAATATGAAATAAAATCTTGATTGGGTATATTTTATAACGAAAAGTACAAAACTATAGAACTAAACTATTTAATCAATAACATAAAAAAATATAAAAACATATACGTAAAAATATTTTAAAAGTTGCGACTTAAATGTGTTAAAATATTTGTTGGTATTTAATGAAAGTTATGTAATTATCATATTTCATGCTTACGTGCCTCTGATTGTGAATACGTAGACGAAAACCTGTAAACGATGTACGAATAGTTGCATTATTTAGGTTATACGTTCAAATGGCAAATCGGTGTGTTGACCGTGGCGGTAGAAACACAGAGTATTGCCAACCGCCTCTTACAAATAAATTACCATGACAAAACTAATGGTCACCGATAATTTACCAATTTTTATATATTTATACATATACAAATAAACATATATTAAAAAGATTATTTGAGTCAGTGGGACAGCATCTGATAGTAATCTCACCGGTCGTGGGTTCGATCCTCACTCAAGGGAATAAAAAAGTGTGGTGTTGAGTTTTGCAACCTGACAGCAATGTCTCAAATTCGAAAAGCGAAGCGAAAAGCGGAGAAAGGAATATCTTGACACTAGTTGTCTCTGTCTATATTTTAGAATATTTTAGAAATATTTTTATTTCATGGTATTGATATAAATATAAAACGGAATTTTAAAACGGAGTACTAAGCGTCTTACATTCGTTTCGTCTATAATCTGCAAATGATTTAATTTATAAATACTTTTTAAATCATTATTTCATTACGATTAGATAAATTAATTTTATAATTATTTTTAGCATCATCAAGGTCTATCCAAGAAGCAGAACCCGAAGAGCAAAATGAAGCGGCCCAATCCACCAGGACTGGCAGAAATTTTTCTAGGCGAGGAAATTAAATAAATATAAATAAACGTGCCCTAATTTCCTTTTCTACATTCTATTCTATTTCCATACTACTCTTTTTCTATGTCATTTACTGAGCCACTTCACTAATGATATAACATAATATGTTTATTAGCAACTTTTCATTGGTATATATAGCGTTATTCATTATTTTTATTTCAAATAGCCCAAAGAAATACAAATATAGTTCAAAAGTTATTATAACGTTATTTTCCAGTTTTTCAGTTTAACAGATTATATTTTTATTTGTTGATTACATATCCGCATTTTTTTCGTTTTTAACTAGTAGGTTTTAATATTTTCTTTAGATAATAAAATACTGGCTTAATCCTCCGATGCTACAAGACAATCCTATGAGAGTAATTAATATATCAAGGCATCAAATTCTGATCTGCCTCTTTGCTCTTTAGTCCAGATGGAATAGACATTTTATATTTACTACTATTGTAAATTATATATAAGTAATTGTAATAAATAATTTTAATTTTTTTGTGTCTTGTTACTTTCCAAATGTAATTAAATCTCGGATTTGAAATTTAACCCCTTTTTCGTTCAGCATACGGAAATTATATTTATACTTTAAATTCATATAGAAATAGGAGGTCTTTAAAAAAGAAGTGATCTGGAGAACTATGTATTAAAACTATGAAACAACTATGCTCTCCATGGTGGTATAGATACCGTCAATTCCAACTTTGTGGAGTAAATCAATTGGATTCTTAACCAATCAGGTCACTCACCTTGGTAGTCATCTTCATTTATGCAATATCCAGCTTTAGAGTTTAGTTAGAGCTTAATGGGTCTAAATTAGAGCAACAAAGCATACATCTCATTTTCTTGCATAGGTTCTTTCTCTGTAATAACCAACCAACTAACTAACTTTCTTGCTTTTCTTATTCCTTTGTTCTTATTCTTTATCTTATGTACTTCATTATCAGGTATTCCAAAATGTCAATGAAAAACTCTCATCACACACAACAATTTTTACTAAAGAGCCATTTTGTTATTTTTTATTGTTTAGCTAATCTATCATGGCTCTACAACAGGTGTTCCAGATCCTAGATTTTTATATATCAAAGGAAAGTGTTTATCACGTTCGTTTATTTTTGGTATGTCAACCTTTCATTATATCTTGTAGTTCAGCTAGATTAACATGGTTATGCATTAGGTATGCTGGTCTACAAATCTATTCTCCTAGATCTATTTTGTTCTTGTCGCTGGGAAATGCTTTCACGCTATCCTTCCATGTGCAGGAAAAATGAGCCCTACAGATGGATCGTACTGTGAAACTCTTCGAAACCCGGCAACGACGGAATCCTTCTCCACTTATGTGAGACTATGCAGGATCGCTCGCGCATGTCCCTACAGCGCCTCAATGTAACGTCAAAGTGTAATTGTTGTAACCTAGATCCTGTTAGAAGAAAAGTTTCATTCAAATCCGTCCAGAAGATCCAATGATATGCATATACAAACAGATAGACAGACAAACAGACAGTCAAAACATTTAAAAATACATCTCCCTGCAATACTCTTTTACTGAAGTATAGATAAGATAGATGAGAAGATATTAAAAATTTCAAAATAAGTAGACTTATTTTTTTTAAGTCAACTAATGTACAACTGCTACCACTTGGTTCACTAAAGTAATTGCGTCTGACCTGAAAAACGCCAGCTCAAGAACCTGAACGAGATTTTTTTCCAATTCGTTCATTTCCAAATTTACAATGTTTTATTTCCTGACAATGATATCTTGTAAATAGACTGGAGCCAGATTTTCATTCCTACGGCGTGTTATTGTGTAAGCATATTGGTCAAGTGCGAGTAACATTCGTGCACCGACGATTCCGTAAGCATTGTATAAATGTAGGTATTCCATTAAAGAAAAAACTGCTTATAAAAATTGACAATAAGTTAAATTTGCGGTCGTATGCACTCATTTTTGTATGAAATGAAGTACAGTATAAGTTTGTAATGGTTTTGTTTCTGCGGTTATTCTATACATTTTTTAATTTTCCTTGGTTTGGCGATAAGAACTTATAGTATAAGTTCTTATCGCACTACTATAATATGCGCTTGATCGACTATGCTATAACACGGCAAAAAGATTTCAGTCAAGTCCAAGTCACTCGTGTCCTGCGTGGTGCTCTGTTGGACTGACTATCGACTTATTGTCTGTTGAGACTTCGTTTCCGTCACCACGTAGATCCACAGTGAGAAAGACTGCGTGTTTGAACGTGGACAGGCTGTAAAAGATCGCGAGGTTAGATAGAAATATGCCTACGACTTAACAGAAAAGCTGTTGCTACTAAATGAGACAGGTGCTATCAGTGCTGGCTGTGAAAATTTATCGGAAACTGCCTTAGCTACACATTGGGGAAAAAAAGACCGACATAGCAAAGACTGGTTCGATGACAATGGCGAGGCTCTCAAGGCAGCATTCGATAAACATCGGGAGCTCTTGCGACAGCATAATCGAAGAGGTGGAACTGTTGCGGTAGTCAAAGAGAGTGACCAGGAACTGCGTAGGGCTGTCTCGACAATTTAAAGACAAGTGGTGGCAGGATAAAGCTTGTCAAATTCAATAGCTTGCTGATACGAACCAGCTTGGGGAGTTTTATTGCGAGGTACGTAAGCTGATTGGTACATCTTACCGAGCAAAAATACCTTTAAAGTCTTTAGACGGTATGCATCTTCTGACTAGCAAGGAGGATGTACTTACACGTTGCGCAGAACATTTCAATAATTTGCTTACCATAGATCGAACAGTTAGTCTGCATGATATCAGCATAATTCCCCAACTCTCCTTGGCCACCGAGCTGGCCACTGCCATTGTCGTGTGACAAAGGTTTCACCATCAGACAGGCTATCAGACAGCAGAAAAATAGGCGGGCGGTTGGTATTGACCTCATATCGGGTGAGCTATTGAAATATGGTGGTATGGAGTTGCACACGTGGGTATGGAAGTTATTTGTTCGAATGTGGGAGGAAGAACGAGTTCCATATGAGTTTAAAGTGTCGCATTACTGCCCTCTACAAGAATAAGGGTGACCGATCCAACTGCATCTCATACCGCGGCATTTCACTACTGTCAGTTCCTGGAAAGGCCTTTGCGAGAGTTCTTTTAAACTGTCGGACAGTTTTATCAAAAAAAATACTACCAGATACTACCAGGCACATGTGAAGCTAAATAGCTTTTCGCTGCGTCAATTGCAGGAAAAACGTAGAGAGCAAGGTCATCAGAAAAAAAGAGAAAGCATTCGACAGTGTACCTCGTGAAGCCCTCTGGATAGTGCTAGGAAAGCTAGGGTGTACGGAAGAGTTTGTGAGACTTCTGTGCCTCTTGCACGACGATATGCAGTGCAACGTCTCCGTAGACGGCAAACGCTCAGATTTCTTCCCCGTCACCTGTAGATTGATACAAGAGTGCGTCTTAGCGCCAACTCTGTTTTCTTTATACTTTGCGGTAGTTCTTAAGGAGGTCTTTCATACTGTTTCCATACAGATCTATAGTATTCGGTAGTTCTTGGATCGGTTGTCTTTTCAACTTGGATGGACTAACGCGCGCACTAAAGTATCGTGTACACTGATTACAGAGATTATGTATGCTGATGACTTATGCTGCTTAGCGGAATCCCCAGATGGCCTGCAACAGCTGATTACTGTTTTTCACCAAACGTGTTGCAAGTTCGGCCTGAAAATCGGTGTCAAAAAGATGGAAGTATGTCCCTAGTCACACATGGTCAAGAGGCACTGGTAATTAAGCTTGGTGAGGATGTGCTGAACAGACAAATTCCGTTATCTGGGGAACACTATAACATCTAAGTGTGATCTTGATGCCGAGATCAACAGCACGATTAATGCCTATCGCCATCACGTGGGTACCCTGGGTCGTATTTACCTAAAATGTATCATCATAAAGATCAGATGGTCCGACCGAGTGTGCAACACCGAAGTTCTGAGACGAGCCAGTGTTTTTGGAATTGAGGCTTATGTAATGCATCTACAGCTTCGGTGGTGCGGTCATGTATCACTTATGGTGGAGGAAAAAGTGGCGAAGTACACCTTTTATTCTGAACTAATGGAGGTCAAGCGAAATCATTGCGGACAACTACTCAGATACAAAGATGTTCGGAAACGTCATATGAAAAGATGCAACATTGAGCCCTCTCAATGGGAGCATTTGGCTAAACAGCGGCCCGAATGGCGCCGAAGTATACAGAGGCGAATTCGTGATTTAGAGAAGCAGCGCTAAGCAGACCTTGACGCCAAGCGTGATAAGTTAAAGTCCCGTACACCTGCCGCCATTAACTACAATTATATCCACGGAAAGCTCACGAGCCTACTAAAATCGGCTATATAAGCCATATCCGGGCGCATCAGTGCCATTTTGACTAAGAATCGAAGTGGTTGCCTTGGCCGAAATCGGTCGGAGAGACACACACAAAGGGTATTTCTGATCGTAAGCGTGAATTTATTTTTGTATTTTAAAATTTACATCATGTTGTTGATTATTCAATTATGAAACCAATTTACTCTGCTTTATGTCAGCCACTTTTAAATTACTGTATGGCGTAATACATGAGGTGGAGTTGTAAAATCAAACAAATATCCTTGCTAAACGTCGTAATCACATGGCTTGCGATATACCTCGAAATGTAAGATCTTCATTTGTTAAAGATTTGTACATTTATATTGCTCCTTTCATTTACAATAACGTAAATAAAATTTGAAATATATATCGTTGGACCAAGTTGCTTTGCAATCAAAAGATATATAAATTCTTACATGAACTCTCTTATGAAGAGACAGAAATCTTACTCCGAAATGAGTATTAATTATACCTAAGTGGGCTAAAACTTAAGTTTATATCTAGTTCTTATATATTTTCTTCGTTATACAAATAAAATCGCAAACACATACCCACACAAACACGCACACAGGCACACACACACGCACACAGACACACGCACACACACACACACACACACACACACACACACACACGCACACACATACACACACACACAAACGCGCGCGCACACACAGGTCACGTCAATTAAATTATGGCTATTTGTGTCTTTCTTTTTTAGTTTTTGGGCATTTTTATGAAAGGCTAATCTTTTAATTTTATTGAGGGGATTTGCGCTGTATATCGGAATACAGGAATATCCTCCGGATACAAAGGATATATTTTAAATTTACTGTACTACATGTTTAGTCTATTGTGTATAAAATTGTACAAAAACTTTTTGTAAATGTAATAAAATTTATTACTTAAGAAAATAATAATTCGATATGATTGCAGGCAAGAAGCGGATTAACACTGGCTCGCGGGAGACTAAAGAGGAAGATGTACATGCGCCTGCGCTTGCACTATCTGCGCCCTCGTAGCTCACTAGAGGACGATTCAGTCGTCGTATATATATGTATAAAATACCATTATATTATATATACTTGTATAGTTATGTTTTTAGTCATACTGACTAAACCGTACCGTAACCGTAGTACATGATATACCATGTCAATGTTTAAGTAAGTTTATTATATTAAGAAAACATATTTGTTGAAATACATATAGCTTTTTATACTTTTTTTACGGTATAATAAAGTGTTAAATAAATAAGGTCTTATGAATTCTTGAGAAGTACCTACTCTGATCTACAGTTGCATGATCGAATTAAACAACCGAAAGACCCGAGTTTCTTAATATTTACTTCTATTTCACTGTTTATACAATAATAAGGATCTCTCTCTCTCCTATTCATGGACACTGTTTTACAAAAAGGTTTCAACTAATATTAACATTAGCAATTTGTTTTGGACCGATTGGAGTCTAACCAAATCCATATTCTAAGAAATTCGGTTACATATATCTTTGGTGAAGAATTTTGAAAAAAAAATTTACTTAGTTCCACTACGTTTAAGAAATAACTTATAGTATGTAAGAACTAATGAAGTGTAAACTTAACACCTCTAAATACATTTTCAAATCGCGAATATATATTTTTCCTTTATCTGTTATTTGCATAATTCGACCACTCTTATATACATAACGTCAAATATCTGTTTTAGTACAATCAGTTTGTTTTCTGTAATATACAATTATATTTTGATCAGAGCTTTGATTGATTTTATTTGTATCAGAGCACAAAATGACCTTTGAAAGTTAATTATAATAAGTTACTTTTGCTTTCGGAGTGTAGTAACTTATTGAAATTAAATACCTCCATTTGTATACTTTGTTAGTTGCTAAAGAAACAATAGTTAAGTTTAATATCTATCTATGCCTTTAATGGTTATAATGCCCTTAAAATACTATCAGCATGTTTTGTAGAGCCTTATTCTGTACCTTAATTTTTATAGAATTGGTAGGGCAAAGTATATCAGAAATGAACAAAAGCGCAGTTGATAGTAAAACTCGTTTACTGAAATCTAATAGTATAAATAAAAGTAACATAAAATATCACAAGTTATTTGGATTGAATGCCAGTCATTCCAGTAACTTTTTTATATTGAAATTAACTTGCTATCAATTCCATTGAGAGAAAATTATATTTAGATCGTGGTATAGAGGTTGGATATTTAGAACATTTAATAAATTTAGTTAACAATCAATCAGTCGCAAAAATTTTTTTTTAAAAAACATTTGATTGAGTCATCAAAATTTTCCGAATCCTATAATCTACAATTAGCCTACAGTAGAACAAGATTTCACCCTAAAAGTTTTTGCAAATCTATTCATTGGCAAAGATTAGACACTATATTTCAATACTGTCATTTCAATAGATTCTATTCTATTTAAAAATACAATGGTAATGGATAAAGGCATTTTTTTCGTGTCAGGTGGGATAAACCCATAACACTAAAGATGCTCTTTATGCCGAGAAGATTTTACTACGGTGGCTTTTCTTTATTTTTCATAGTTTGTCTTCTATTTTTCAGATCATCGATAGGTGTCTTCTTCGTAGTTATACTCTCTAGTCGTAGTTTTCGTCGTCAATTGAACAGCTAGTGCAACAAGACTTTACGAAGTTTGTCAATTCTGTGGGTAATCGCGCCTCACTTTGCTTCATGCCAAGCCCTTTTATAGTGAAAACTTTAGTACGGTGTTTAGTCAATTTAATTCTCAACGGTATTTGCAGATGATTAATTGGATCGTGAGGAAATAGGAAATACTAGGCACCCCATGCGGGGTCTCCTCAATAGAAATTAGAGTTATACATACATTTTAAGCCCCATTATGTTTTATTTAGTCGTTCAGAAGATGTTTAAATAAAATATAACTACTGTAAAAAACAAAAATAAATATAAAAGAGAATATATAAGTTTTTTGGTTTATCCTCGTGAAAACATTCGTCCTAGTAACTATTTAGTTTTCAGTATAGTAAAGTAGATTCAGACCATCGTATGGACCATGAACAAGTGATATTTAAATTTGAAAAAAAACAAACTTGGCGACTAAACTCACGACAAAAAAATAAAATATTCGCTATTTTTAAATTTGAAACTAACAATAATTACGTCATGCGTGTAATATATTCATTGAGTAGGTACACTTAATAAGTTATTACTTCATGGTGGAGTTCACACGGCTTTGACCCATTGTTTAAATTACAAAATGTATCGCGTATTATTTTGTTAAATACTACTTTTGATACTTGATTAATTAACTAAAAATGTTTGTCAAGCAAATAAATATGATAATATCTATATTTTCCTTTAATACTTAAAAAAATAAAACCTTCTATCTTCCCAAATATATATTTTAAACTCTATACCGAGTATATTCAACAATATAGAAAGAAAACTGATTTCATTTTATTAATACTTTGACTGTCTTAAGTTGAATTAAAATTATACAAACCAGAAAAAAATCGTAATGCTTATATAATGTAAGCATTGGATAAATTGAGTAACAAATTAATATTGACTAATAAATTAAGTTGTAACAGTTTAGTTAAAAGTAGGACAACCTAATGTAGTATGAATATGATTTCATTTATTATATGTCAAACATGTAGTATGTATGTAATGTAAAAAAAATAATGTATAAAAAATGTAGGTAGTTATAGTTAACTTTCGTTAGCTAATATCTAGAGCACGGGTATCGATAAGGACAGAAGTGATAGATAGTATAACGTGCTTAAGATTAGTACGCTGTCTGTCTGTATATACATATATATTTTTGAATAAGTTTACAAAACTATTTTAAAAATTATACGGTATATTGCATATAGGTTATACGTTATGGGGTTGCACTTTAAAAACATTTTTGTAAAAATAAAGAGCAAAATTAAAGTGTAATCACAAACTAAAGTATATAAATATTATTTATTTATAAAATAATCAATATTCAATTACAACTACACAATGATCGGCCGAGGTGTACAAATCGAGAATATTAACGACAATGACAATACAAGATTTACTTTCGTAGAACTTTTGTTACTTCAGCAAGCACAGCTTCGGGGTAAGTGCCTGGCTTGTTCAGATTGACCAATTGTTCTGCTATTTCTTGGCCAACTCGAACTTGAGCTTCCTTAGTTGATGCACCTGTAGTTTTATTCGAATCATTATAGTGCTATTAGTTTAGCTTTGAGCTTGTTTAGCTTCAAAGAATTACTAATTTATAAAAATACTATTATTAAACTGTATACAAGACATCAGTTATTTACATTTTTTAATATTTACCATGCTTAAAAAAACCACTAACTAGTTTAGTTTATCAGATCTCTTAAGTGACATCTTACAATATGTAACGATAGTTTTATTATAGTAAAAAAGTACTATATATTTACCAAGATGTGGTGAAGCAATGACTGCAGGATGTTGGATAATTTCTAATGTAAGGGGGTCTGTGGGTGGTTCCTGTTCAAACACATCTAAAGCTGCACCTCCAACCTGATAAAACAAAATGTATATAATATGAAAACAACATAAACATAATTCATTTTTTTATCAATTATTTTATAGTTTGTTAATTTTTTTACCTGACCAGTCTTAAGTGCTTCGAGGAAATCTCGCTCATTAATAAGCCCACCCCGACCTACATTTATGATTTTTACACCTTTCTTGCATCTCTTTAAGACACTGGCGTTGATAAAGTCTGTTAAATAAACAAAGAAACATATTACTTTCACACAAAAGTTAACCATAAAAGTAAGTTAATACACGATGATAGATTCTACTGTAGATTGCTAAGAATGTCAAAACTAGCAACACTAGCTAAGCTAGCTATTTTAAAGTAATAAAGTAAACAAGTATTGTTAAATAATTAAAATATTCTTAAGATCAAGGAAAATTACACAATTAAATATATTTTATGATAAGACCTGCCTTTTACAACAAGGAAAAGATAGGAATATATAATAAAAAATTTATCCTCTTTTGATAAGGCTATATAAACAAGATAATTTACTACAAATATATGCCTAATAATGCCTAATATCACAGTGTCTGAATGTTAATACGACAATTGTGGGTTCGATTCACACTCGTGGGAATGAATTATCTCATTTCCTTGCTCTGGTGAGAAGACATATCTCGGCGTTGAGTTCTCCGTTCAACACGTAATGTCTCCAAAATTGGGCAGAAAGTGTGAAATAAAGTGTCGTAACACTAGATTCTCTCAGTCTATATGCGGGAAATGGTTTTTTTTTATATAGGTACCAACAGCATCTCTTTACTTTAAATGCCGAGTCATGATAAGTAATGACATTGACGATAAAATTTATAACTTTATAGATATAAATGACTTAACAATTTTAAATCATTCCATTAATTTGGTAAGCTGTGCTTTTCGCGCTTCACAACAATATTTTTAAATTCAAAAAAATAGAATATTGTGAGATCACTAACTTTCACCCTCGTGGTCTAGTGGATAGAGTTTTGTATGACACATACACACATTTAAATTGCCGAGACAACTTGGCCTGTAGGTTGATAATTCATTTATTTATTTATTTATTCATAATTTTTTTTAAATTCAAAACCCAATTAATTTTTTTCAATTTGAATGAAGTTACGAAGTAGTACCAGAGATTAGCGTGTTCAATTAAACAAACTCTTCAGTTTAAAATATAAGTATAGATTTCAACTAGTAGTACAATACAGGGAGTAAAATTTTATTTTAAGGCCGTCAGAACGTTAAAAGATTTTTTATTAAAAATGTATATAATTTTTTACTCATTTTATACTTATAATGAAAATTATGTTCTGTAATTTTTTTTTTCTTACTTTTGGTAGATTCAATAAGTGGTGTATGTAGAGTGATATAGTCAGCAAGAGGCCAGATTTCATCCAGCTCCATCTTTTTAGCGTGAAAGTGGGAGCACTGATCTGCCGTTACAAAAGGATCGAATCCAATGATCTAAAAATATATTTAAGAAACAGTAGTGTTAATAATTTTATATTTATTTTGAAACGCACAATTTATATCAAAAATCGCTTGTATTTGTATCTTTAGCATTCATTTAACTACAAAATTCAAAATGCAGTATTCGGCAACTATGATACTTCGCTACAGGCAGCCAGCATGTATATTGTACATTTTTTATAATTATATAACACAAAAAAATCACATTCAATACAATGAATTAAAAAAAAGTTTATCAATCAAATATATCAACATCTCTCTCATAACAAGGACGGTGAATAGATCTATCCTTCTATCTATCCTTTTTGTAGAAATTGTGTTTTGATCTGCGGAACCCAACTCTTCTCTTCACTTTGTCATATTCAAACCATCAAAAATCATTTATTGTTTAGCGATAGCATTATGACAATGATACTATTTTTCTTAGTTAGTGACAATACAATATTGTATGACAAAATATTTAATAATTTTACTAATCAAAAGGACATGCTTTACAGCATTCAATTAAGATTTTTTATAATATATTTAAAGTGATTTAAGTGCGTTAATTTATGGTTTAGTTTAAAATAATTTAATATAAATAAATATAATAGAGATACCTTCATTCCAAAGGCGTTCATGCGGACTGCTACTTCCCTGCCAACCCTGCCAAGTCCAAGGATAGCCAAGGTTTTCCCATTAACTTCGGTGCCTGTATGCTGTGTACGCTCCCAACGACCAGCTTTCAAAGCAGTGGCAGCCGGAACAATGTGACGGGACAAGGCCAGGGTCAATCCACATGTCAATTCACAAGCGCTAAGAGCATTTGCACCTGGTGCACTAAAAGTCAAAAGTACGTGTAATTAATGATAAAATCAACATGAATGAAAATGAAATTTCTTGGTCGCTGTGCTTTTAAATAATGCTTGAAAATATTACTCAAAACGTCACCTTTATTTAAAAACGAATTAAATTCAGAAAATATATTAAAAGAAATAAAAGCACACAAGTTATTGGAAAAGCCATAATAAAATATAATTTATATTGATTTATTTCTCGTTTATATATCGAAAAAGTTGAATAAAATAATAAAAACCTGTATTTATCTTATTTATTTTGTAAAATCCTTAAGATTACTTACGTAAGCTTTTATTTATTACATTGTAAGACTAACAATACATACTATATAAATATATACGTAAAATAAAAGTGAAATATCTATCTCATCTGTATTTTCTTTCGAATTCACTAAAACTTGTAGATAGTGTTTTATTATTTAAAAGTGTTTCGTACTAACCGTACCGTACCAGTCAAACGCATTTTTTAGTTTTATATGTTTTATATTTTTTTATAAACCTTTGAACCCTTTTACCTTATATATTTCCTAAAAGTTCATTTCCTAAATTATTCACAAATTTGGCCTATTTTAGTTTTGATATTTTTGTCTAAATCTGACAGGTCTGTAATAGGTCTGTTCGTAAAATATCATGATTACTAAAACTTAATTATTTTTCTAGCTTTGTCTTATTTATAATATTACCCATACTGACCAAATATTTAAAACAATATATTTTTGTATATAATTTTAAAATAAAAATTTCATTTATAAAAGTGCCCATTTATAACAAGTGGAATATGGGTACTCTGTTTAATTGTGAATACTAATAAAGTAGTAAATAGTAGGCTCACTAATTACAGAGGTTAAATCTGCGCGTTGATATAATTATTAGTTACATGACGCAAGGTTTCGAGAACATGTGACGACATGTTTTCAATAATATAAATGATTGTATAGTAAACAGTATTTTGTCATCTCAAAACTTACTTGATAACACCGATGCCCTTTTGGCCAGCAGCTGCTACGTCAATGTTATCAACACCTGCTCCAGCTCGACCTACAACTTTAAGCTTAGATCCAGCTTCTAAAACTTCTTTAGTGACTTGTGATGCTGACCGTACAACCAAAGCTTCATGATTCTATTAAACAGTATGTGAAGTAAATATAAGATTATTTAACTACGCATATACTACGAATATCATTTGAAATACTTACAGGGATCTCTTTTAAAAGTTCCTCTTTGCTTATCTTTGCTTTTGTGGTAACATTAATATTATGAGATTTAAGTATCTCTGCACAGTTTGCACCGACTCCGTCTACCACAAGGACTGATTTTATGCCTAGACCCATCTTAAGATCTGTAAACCAAAATTATACTTGATTGTTAAGTACACTTCATTTGATAAAATTATTTTTTAATAAGACAGCTAACCAGCAGCAAAAGTTTGAATTTAAAAATAATTAATTTTGTTTACTGTACCAGCTTATCACTAAACCGGCTTGCGCGCCCGACGGACACCACTAGACGCGAGTTCTTTGCTTTGATAGATATTCATTTATAAATTAGGTATTTTATAGCTCTGTATGTTTTGAAGCGTTCTTATTCGAATATAATATTATTTACTAGCTTATTCGAAG
The DNA here is from genome assembly GCA_037127375.1 of Dione juno. NCBI lineage: Eukaryota > Metazoa > Arthropoda > Insecta > Lepidoptera > Nymphalidae > Dione > Dione juno. The sequence goes on from JAXRJS010000004.1 coordinate 1,928,889, forward strand.
ATAATTTAAAATGGATGATCTATTAACATACTTAAACAAGTAGAAGGGAGACGATATTTAATATGAGGTAGCTTTGTAGGACAACACTATTCATAAATGCTTAACATAAGCGCTAGCTTTAATAAATTTGCTATCTAATATTGAATTGCCTCTTATATGAATAAATAAACTATATAATAAAAATATATAATAAATATGAATCATTAAAGTAAAATATAAGTGGACTCGCAAGAAGTAATGCTGTTTGTACTTACAATATTAGATAGAAGCGTTGAAATGTGTATAACGTGGCGTGGTACGCTAACGACTGGCTAGTGGCTAGTGGCTACTTGATAGTGACTATACAAGTCGATGTAATAGGATGATTCGGATGTATAGTCGGCGTGAAGTCAGTCAGGCAACATAATCATCTTGGTAAAGTGTGCAACAAAATATCGGTCCGTGTAAAATATCTAACAGATACGGAGCGATAAATTGCATCATATTTGTCTGATAATAATTGGTCGATAGTTTTTGTTTATCGTTCTTATGATAAGTACTTGTCAATATTACTTATTTTGATTTAATTTAGTCGCTTTGTCATGTTAGTTTTTCAAATCAAATCACATTATATAATTTTATACTTAACATCTTATATAACCGCCTCTTAATTAATTTTATACAAATTCTTATGTAATTAGGTAAGAATAATTAAATTATTAAAACAGAAGAGCAGCCACCTGGTAATTTATACCTTATTAGGGTTCCGTACCTCAAAAGAAATAAGAAGTGTTTATACGATCACTTCATTGTACGTTTATCTACCTGTCGGTCCGGCTCTCGAGACCATTTTTCTCAAGATTACGTAGGTAAAAAATATAAAAAATAAAAAAAAATATATGATTATTATTTATTTATGATATAGTAATTATTTATAATTCATTTCATACAAAATGACGGGCCTACCTACATATCAAGATTATACTGGTCAACTTTTATAACCTGTTGTCCCATTGACTTACTATTATGAGATTGGTACGGAACCTTCAGTACGTGAGTACGACTCGCACTTGACCGATAGTTTTAAAAATGTTATTCTTTTTGAGCTTATCTTGCTGTCTTTGTCTTTGTCGTATTCCCCGAGTGACGTGGCGCAGTACGACAGCGTTTGAGAGAGAGCATTTACAGTCAAACGCTGTCGTACTGAGCCACGACGGCATCTAGTTTAATTTAATATTTTCCTATTGTTAATAGTTCCCATACAACACTATCGTTTGCCAACAAACTAGCGGTGCAAACAATTAATTGAGATAAGATTGAATATATTTCGTCGTGGTAAGCAATGTGAAGTACGCATAGTTCATAAATTAACGGCTTATGCATATTAAATTAATTATAGAAAATCCATTTCCCATTCCGCATCTTGTCTATACTATAATAAAACAGAAGAAAACGTGTGCTTATATATATTATTAAGAAAAATTAATTTAGGATTTTCAAACTTTGGAACTTTATAGAAGTAAATTATATTATTCCTGCGGATTTAAAAAAATATTGGATTGTGTTCCGAACTATACAGGACAAAAAATCGATAGAAGCGACCTCATCTGTCACATGCTTGTCAATCTTAACAAGAAGCATACCTTTATTTTATGATAAAAGATATAATTATTGTCATATTAATATAATATAAATATCTATAAATATCAATAGTATAAATATCAAATATCTCTATAAATGAAAGTAGCAATTATGACACAATGGCTGAATGTTAACTCGCAATAATCGTGCACTGTGAACACAGCAAAAGCATTTACATTGATTTAGACGAGGAGTTGTTACCTGTTATGTAGTATCTCTAAGCCGATAAAAAGTGGACTGAAGGACTGAACTAAGTTTGTTTTTTCAATTGATGAAGTTTAATGAAGACAGGAGAGGGTTAAAATACAATTATATTAGATATATTAACATTCTCCGATTTGAAAACTATTTAAAAGATAATGTTTGCCTTTGGTACTTAATGATCGACTAGCTCAAGGACATGAAATGGAAATAAATAAAACGTGATAAAGCGTTATCTTATTATTTAGTTTATTATCACACTTAAAAAAGATACAAACATATCACGATGGCACTAACTATCAGTGCTTCAGCAGACGTTTTTAGTTATTTGATGTCGACGGAACGATTCATTAACAACTTTCTTACTTAAGCCCTATAACATGTTGACCACTTAATATAATAAATAAAACGAATGAGTATATTATTACAAAAGTTAACATTCGTTAACGATACACAAATCAAATTACAATATTTAATTATTAAATTCATCGTAGATCTTTCTTATCTACAAAAACATTTAGAAAAATATACATATTATAACACAATTTTTGAATTATATTTTACTATTAATAAAGAATTTTGGAAGGTTTTGTTGATATTTTTTAATAAATAATAATGTTAATGCTGACTATGTCGGACTATTTACATATATTTTGTGTAATACATTTATTTGTGTTATTACGCCACTCGCAGTCCGAATTCGCAACAACTTAATGTGGGAAAAATCAAGACTTAACAAAATCACTACTCTTATGGATATCTACTTTGGCGATTAGGGTAGGGTGTGTCCACCACGCATGGACGGCATAGTACGACCGTACAGTTTCTAACTTGGCTTGTAAGAAAACAAGAATTCACAAGAATTTGTGAGTTATCTGAAAATCGAACCCTGATTAAACCTATTAGTAAATTTGACTACTAATATGTACATAAAATAATATTTTATGGTTGCAGATAGAAAGCTCTTACTAAGATGGTTAAGTATTGATAAGATTTAAAAATTATTATTTTTTACCCTAATTATACATATATAAGGATACAACTATTATTGATAAAAATGAGAAATAAAAGAAATCTCTAGGCAGTTGGGAGAGTAATTTGACTAAATGACAGACGTACTAAAGTTTCACCGAGGAACAATAAACATCACGAAATTTTCAAATTATAAACGCATAAATGATACGAATTGTCTTATTAAAGTTTTCTTTCAGTTACTCGAGAAAAATTTATGGATTCCTCGGTGTCACCGTCATAGAATAACTATTACTGGAGATGGGTTTATTTGGGGAAATTAGCGCCTCGCGCGGGGCGCACTGGGCGGGTGCCGATGCCGGCGGCGCGCCTTCTCGCGATAAGCGCGTCAAGACCGCGCAAAGGAGGCGCGGCGGTGGTCTCTGCCGGCTGCGCCTCGGTTTCCGCCTCGGCTTCATTCTTTTCTCCACTAGTGTCTTCTTCTACGGATTCTGTTGGCTTCTTCTGTGCCTCAGTTGTCGCCTAGTAAAAATAATAATAAATATATATAATGAAAATAGTTATAATGAAATATGTTACGACTATTATTTTGTCAATAATATATATAATGAATTCTATACAAAAACAAAACAAAAATATAATAATACCTCAGTAACCGGCAATCTTTTCTTTAATAATGGGTTTGGGCGACGGGACGGAGGTGTGACGGCCACGCGTGGCTTCGGCGACGGTGACACCTGAAGCCGATTACGTAGCTTCAGCCCACCACGAGGCTGTTCAGGTGCAGGAGTGGGGGATGAACCCTATAATTATAATTTTATTAAAAATATTTCAGAATTACATTACGGACTTTAAGCAATCATATTACTATAATATTAAAAAAAAAGTTATGCAAAACATTTTTTCATTAATTTTAAAATATACGCCAAGAATATTAAAGTAAATATTTCAACATTCTTTGATACTAGTTGATCGTGTCATTTTATTTTACATAATAATGACTTTAAAAGTAGGTAACCTTGATTTACTTTCAAGAATCGACACTAGAGCCTGTATTGTATAATATTAAATATATATTTATAATATATCTAATATAATATATATATATCTTTATATATATATATATATATATATATATATAATATTATATATATATATATATATATATATATATATCTATATTATATATATATATATATATATATATATATATATATATATATATATATATATATATATATTTGTATATTTTATACTACTCAATATTTTAGAATATAATGTGGTTATAATTGTTAATATCAAGATTTTGGGGAAAAAAGGGAAAAGAGATTAGAACCATTTAGCTAGGTGCATTAAAGTACGAGTATCTGATGCTTTAAAAAAAATTAACTATATTGGGAGTTTGGTACCTGTAGTAAATATACCTATTTTATAATTTTTTAACATAAAATAGAAATCATGCCTCATTTTCCGCCTCAGTCGCAGGTGCTTCAGGAGCCGAAGTTTCAGCAGGTGCTTCCGATGCAGCTTCTGTCGGTGCTACACTTGCTATTCCGGGTCTCAGGCGAGGATTTGGTCTTATATTGAGTCTGGGTCCTGGTCGCAGTGAAACCGGTCTGGCAACCCCAGGTTTACGTCTAGTAGGTAAAAATAATGTATATTTTAACTACATAAGTTATTCACTATAAAATTATTTAAGTGAAAGGCTCATTGGTAACAAGATTTGTGAATTCTTAATATATAATATTCTTATAATTACCCAATACTTCTAGAAGGAATTGGTGTAGTTTCTACAACTTCTCCTGATGCTATACTCTGACTAGCAACAGAGACGGGTGTGTCGGAGACTTCACCAGACGATGGCGCGGCAGAAGTTGACGATGGAAGTTTTCTTAATCCAGGGCGAAGACGCGCTCTAAGCATTTAATACGTTATAATATAATTTAAACAAATATATATTCAAATTGTATTTGAATAAGCTATATTTTAATTTACATATTACAGTTACATAGTACATTTCGATGCAAGTATGTAATATCCATATTAACCTTGGGGCAGCAGCAGCAGCTTCACTGGGAGAGTTGTTTAAAGACTCCGACGCAGGAGCTGCCGTGGAGCTGGGACGTGTGCGACCAGAAAATAAGCCGCGACGACCAAACGCCTGCTAACAAATTAAATTAACTAATATTTAGAAATGTATATATTTTTAACAGAATATAAGAATAATAATATAATAATAAATGTAGAAGATCGACAATTTCTAATAACGATATTTGTGATCAGGGATCTATCAGGCTAATAAAAAAATACATGTAAATAATATGTTACCTATGTTAAGATATAACTATGGTAAGAGTCTTTTATCTGAGCTATAAAAATGTACGGCACTCGAGACACGATTGGCCTTGACTGACCGTAATTTCATCATTATTTATTTAAATTTAAATTAATATGGATAGCCTGAAATATAATATAAATCAAGAATTATTTCAATTTTAAAATGTTTGTTGTATTTATTTTTACCCGACTGTGCGACGCAAAAAATATGTACCTATGTTAATGTCTATTTTAAAGGTATCATAGTCGCAGTAAATGGAATAGTTGTAAATCAGTATATGACCAAATTGATAATAAAGAAAAAGAACCCCACTGATTGTTCCCGCCGCTGGGGGTTTTCAGGCCTGAGGCATTAATTTTAATGAATTTGTGGTAAATTTTGACGTTCATAATATGAATCATTTATCGTCTTATCAGCGCTATAATATAACACATACAAAAAATTTGTGTATACATTGGATATTTTTGCGAAAAAATGATGTAGACAGATATAAAAACTAAAAGCACTAATAGAACATGAATGTATGATTTATAACATTTTGTCTGTATGTTTTGTACACACATATCTTTGGATCTACTGGACGGATTTCAATGACTTTTTTTGTTAATTATACTTATAATATGTTTTGTTATAATATAGGCTAGGCTATAGGCATTTTTCATTGACATATAAAAATCTAGGATCTACAACGACGAATACATAACCATAACATATCAGCTAAACTATAAAAAATATGAAAATTGTAGATTTTAAAGAAACCATAATGTCCAGCTAAGCTATAACATGAAATACGAAAATGGCGACGTGATGGACATTTTCCATGATATTTTGATATTTAAATTTAATTAACATGATAAAAAATAAGAAAGACAATAATTGTTACTAATATGTATAGGTTTCATAAAATACCTACATTACTATAGCTACAAAAATTATCTTTCGGTTCATATCATAATTTTGTATTTAGAGTTTGTACGGTCTAGAATATATTATATTATATATTTAAACAATTAAGATCTGACCGCAGACTGTGAAATCAGAGGACAGATTGTGAAATTCACCGTTTTATAATCTAATTATAAAGTGAATTAATAAATCCTCCGAAAAAAATTTTATATAAACTACAAATAAAATAATAATTATGAAAAAGAAAAACAAAAACTCAACCGCATAAACTTTTAAAAGAGAAAATCTTTCCAAGGCACCCTGTAAAATTAAATGGAACTTTTAATTTTAACTAAAATTTTATGTTTATGTATGTATGTATGTATCGATCATAAAATTATTAGAATGGTGACATTATTCAATAAAGTGTGTGATGACGGCTTACGTGTATTATGTGTGTACGTAACGTATTCTGCACATGTATTTTCATTACAATATTGTTGCATGTTAGTTGGCGACAGTATGATCTGGGCTATTAAATACTTCGTTAGAAGGAAGTTTATAAACAGCAATAATATTCGCATTGCAGGCGTTCGCTGAAGCATGTCGCTTTACATTATCATAGCAAGGTACTCAATCGGACCGAAAAAATAATAATAAGTGGATGCAAACCTTTGGTTGCGCCGGTTTTTCTACGGGAGCAGGGGAGGTCGAAGATTCTACAGCGGCTGCCGTTGTCTTCCTAATTCCATTAGGCTTACCAAAACGACCTGTCAATAAAACACAAAATAGCTTACATACTATATTTACTTACATATTATGTGTATTAAAAATATTCTGCAATTGCTTACAGAGATTCTACTGCTTAGTACAAAAATACTTAAAATTAAATAAATGCAACATTAGTAACTGTTAAAATATATAGGTAACTGTGAGTATTTTATACGAAATTAGAAAAAAGCATTAATAAAATTGAAAGATTCTATGATATCTAGTACCTAGATACCTAGATAGATACCTATATATCTACAATCATTTTGTGTATTATGAAACTAGGATATTAATAGGTATTTAATACCGTCGACTTTAAAAAAATACAGTTAATGTTTTCGGAAGAAGTGTAGTTAATAATTCGCACAACTCGCACGGCAGCATAAATATTAATATCGCTTTGGCTTTAACATAAATATTTATTTTATCAAATGGAAAAAATCTTCAAAGGCAGCAGATTCCAACTTAATGTGACATAAATATTAAAAAACATTACTAAAAGTATATTTTACCTCGAGTTCTCGTGGAAGATTCTTGAGGTGCTTCTGTGGCAGCACTCGTAGAGGCATGTGCGCGAGCTCTCGATCCGGGGCGACCCTTAAATCTTGAAGGACGAGTTGGCGCAGCGGTCGTCGTCGGTGCTGGAGTCGTCGTAGTGGTAGTTGTAGTCGTGGTTGTTGTGGTGGTGCTTGTGGTAGTACTGGTCGGCGTCGTTTCTTCTTCAGTCGTACTAACCAATTCTGTGGTCCATGCGTCTTCATCAACGGTGGTAGATCCGTCGAAATTCATCAAGTCCCCAGCTGGACTAATCTCATTATTTAGATTTTCACCAGCTAAATAAGCGTACAAGTCAAGAGCAACTTTCTCCATTGCTGTCATTGTTGTATATTCAGTGGTATCTTGATCATAAGAAGTTGTTTGCTTATAATCTGATGGCAATTTGGAATCATCTAGGATTTCCTGGAACCTAATTCCACTTGCTAAACTATGTCCTTCTCTTTGATTTTCTTTAGAATGAGATGGTTCATTAGCTGGCAAAGAATTATATGTATTTTCCGTAGTAGTTTTACTTTCTGATGAATACCTTGTAGGAGGTTCTTTATATTGTGCTGGAATATCCCCAGAGTGAGTTTTGAAACTGTCAAGGTCTACTAATTCGGAACTTGGGCGCCTGCAATAATTTAGAAAAGGTTTTTTATAACCATCTTACACATATATTCATATCTAATAGAATAAGTATTATTAACAAATAGTATACAGAATTAGTAAAAGATGAAGGTAGCAAATTATAAATAAAGTAATCTTTAAAATTAAACCATCACCTAGAATAAATTATGTATTTGGTTGGTTATGTGTTTTATAAAGAACTACTACTTTTGATCAAGCTACAATTTTTTATATGCATGCAGTAGACCATGCAAAAGAAAGAAAAGTCTGTTTTTAAAACTATACCTGATATGAGCACGTGTTCTACTTCTCGTTTGACCTATTGATTCATCAGCAACACTGTCAACCTGAGAGCGACCACGGTGTCTTATTGTCTCTGAAGATACTTCAGGAACGTATGTCGTAGAGCTTGAAGCAACCAAATTACGACCACGAGGAGGAAATCGTGTGCTCGATGGAAGCCTGATAAGAAAAATTATTGTATTGCACGTACACATCTTACCAGAATGTATGCATCACAGTGCAGGGATTCCTCAAGAGCTGGTGCGACAGAAAGTGAGTTGAGTCTGGTTGATGTTGAGTTAATGAGCTTTGAATGAAATGTGTGTTATCTACTTTGCGTAAACTACAAATTGTATTACTTTCTATTACTACTTAAACTACTGGACCACTAAGCTCTACTTTATGTGACCTTAGATTATGTAGAGTTATTTAGATTTCAAAAGACTTACCTCTCTTCATGAGATTCTTCTTCTACTGGTGGAGCAACTGTTCTTCCCCGTGTCCTGGATCTGCCCGCTGATGAGTAAACCTCATTATGAATTTCCGGAATTGGAGTTGTAGTGGCACTAGATCTGTCGATTGTGCTGTATTTACTTTTAGGTTTTAATTCTTTTGCTATTTGATTCTCGCTTTCAATTTTTTGTGGTCCATCGTGAGAATTTACAACGGGTGCTTCACTACTCGGAGAAGCATTTTCTTTATTTTCTTTTTTACTTCCTTCATCTTCATCGTAGTAATAGTAGATGTATTCATATTCATAATCTTGACCATTGGGACCTTTTTTGACTTGAATTCTTGAATGTTTTTGCTCAGAGCCAGCAGTTTCCAACTTAATATTCGATGAAAGTAGCCCGCTGTTAATATCGTCTATAGTATCAAAATTAATAGGAATATAATCGTAGGTTTGTGATTTAGATGGTGCTGACGTAGTCAATACTGGTTTCTGAGTAGTTGTGCGATCGTCATTGATTAGTTTTCCTGATTCCGACATAGTTTCTAGGGCAACTGAAAGTTTAGGATTATTATCTACAGCTTTAATATTTTCCTTTATTTTAATGTCTTCCAATTTCGAAACAGGAATATCTACTTCGATAGATTCAGCAGTTTTAGTTTTTGAGTTCTTTCTTAATATTGCTTTTTTATCCTCTTCAATAGAAATGATACCTTCAGAACTATGTTTGATTTTTCCACTATGTAATTTTTTAAATATTTTTTCACCTTCATCTGGTTTTGTTAATCGATGGTTGTGGTGTTTTTCAGGAATTTTATGCGAGGTTTCAAAGTTTCTTAAAGGAGTTTGTTGTCCAGAGCTTACTAATACATATTCTTCCCCTGGACGCGGTTCTGTTATTATGTCCACATCACCGTATGTAACTTGGAAAGCATAAAGCAAGAAACATCTGTAAAAAAATAAATTGATATATAAAAACTAAATAATATAAAACTGTATGTACCGTAAATTTATATTAACAAGAACCAAATCAAATGTAACGAAATACAAAATATGTTCGTGGGAAATTTCTACAAATCGGAGCGTGGGTGAGCATTACGCATACTCATTCGACATTAGTGTGGATCGATGAAGTAACACATTATAAGCACTTTCGCTACTTATTCACTCATACGCCGCTCACAATTTTTTAGACGTTCATTTATAATTTACCTGTATAGCCCAATGAGTTCTCAACAAGCAATTACCTATCTAATATCTATTGTTCAATGTATCCTTGTAACAAATTTGCAGACAGAGGATCATTAGAAAGTATTATAGCTATGTAAACATAGCAAATTTTTGTTTATGAAATAAAACAATTTTCGTAACATGCTTAATTAACCACTAATTGAAAATATTATGTAACTATTCAATAAAATCAATAATCGTGGAATATACACAATTTTGACATTTGATAAGGTTTAAAAATATTGAATATTTTTTGATAATTCATTATTTCTAAAGCTGTCGATGATAATGCACATATTATTATAAATCTATGAAATATAACGAAGCAGCAGACGGCAAGTATAAATAACAAATAAAAATAAAAAACTTTTTTTATACACTTGCCCTCAGTATATGACTATATTGTTATTATATAAATTCAAGAATTCTATCCATGAGTGCACCAAGATCAATATATAATAACCAGTTCAATTTCACTAGACGTAAGGTCACGAGCGCAAGGCTACGTGAGCGTACCTATTAAAACTATCGCAAAGATCGCCTTAAGAACACCTTTCTAGTCTTAATGTATATTATTTAACTATTAATGACATAAATTTGCTTATATGGACAGTAAGCACTCAAGTTGAACTTGTCGCAGTCTATTATGTTTTTTATCGATGAGACCAATGTATGAAAGTCATCCGTAAAGAAGCTGGAAGGTGATTTGGTTTAAATAAGATTTATCTGATTTCGATATTCAAATTTAATAATATTAGTACTGTATCGTATTTATATTGTACTTGATGATCTTTTGCCACAAGTTGTCTTTTTTTCAATTAGCAGGGGAAATAAAAATTTACAATTTATTTAGGATGATACTAAATACATACATATCGATATAGCAACGCTATTTCGTTACGAAATAACATAGATAGGTTGACCTTTAACAGTGTACTAATATTTATTAACTAGAGATGTACCGATTAGTCAGCGACTAGCCAGTAAAGTAACTATCCGGCTTTTTATTCCGTTTGTATTTATCAACAAAATATATTACTTAAATAGAAACGTTGATTGCAAATGCAATTTTTTGGGGTCCACCTATGCAAAATAACATTAATCCGGGGACTTCATCTAATCGCACGTAAAAGTACAGAAAATTAAAATATGTTCCAAAATTACAAATTATAGATTTTGCCGAAACGTGCCGTGTCGGTGTGGGCCAAAGCCATAGGGCAATCTTATTAAAACATAGTAGTTGAGATTTTAAATTTTTTGACAAAATTAAAAAAAAAGATTATCAAAGGAGAACAGTATGGTGCAATTGTTTTCCGGGGGGAAATAGTTGATTTGTTGGGAAGCCAGGGTCAAGGACTCAGCCTTCCACACATACAGAAGTACAAAGCGATAATTTCCCCTTGTACCCTGATATAAATGAAAAAAAATTTTCAATTCGTAAACAAACCTACGAAGTTATGGGGAGATTGGTTACATTTTTTAAAAATATAATTCAGAAAATAAATATATAAAAATAGGCATTTTTTTATGTTCCTTTTTTTTTTTTTTGTTATAAATGTTGAAAATCTTATTTTTTTATACGAATATTACAAATAAAAATTGTGTTCGCGGATTATTTTTAGTGTAAGAAAGTCGTTGATTTTTACCAGTAAATTCTACAGTTTTATTCATTTTTTTTTTTTTTTTTTTTTTTTTTTTTTTTTTTTTTTTTTTTTTTTTTTTTTTTTTTTTTTTTTTTTTTTTTTTTTTTTTTTTTTTTTTTTTTTTTTTGCAAGGCCCCCGGGTATAAAAAAAAATAAAAAAAAAACTTTTTTTTACACTTGCCCTCATTAAACTAATTGTTTTATATAAATTCAGAATTCTACCTGAGTGCACCAAAAAATATAAAATCCGTTCAATTTCACTAGACGAATCACACGAAAGGCTACGTGAGCGTACCTTTTAAAACTACCCAAAAGACCCCTTTAAAACACCTTTTCTATTTTATTTTTTATTTAACTATTATAAATAAATTTCTTATGGGGACGTAACACTAAAGTTAAAATTGTCGCAGTCTTTTTTTTTTTACGATGGCCAAATGTGAAATCATCCGAAAAGAAGGGAGGTGATTTGGTTTAAAATAAGTTTATCTGTTTCGATATTAAAATTTTAAAAATATTTCTGTTCGTATTTATTGTACTTGATGACTTTTTCCACAATTGTTTTTTTAAATTAGCAGGGAAATAAAATTTCAATTATTTGGTATACTAATCCTACATTCGAATAGCAATGCTATTTCTTTACGAAATACTAGAAGGTTCCTTTAACGTTACTAATTTATAACTAAGTTTTTACCGTTAGTCACAAAACCCCCATAAAGAAACTACCGGCTTTTTTCCTTTTTGATTTATCAAAAAAATATTACTTAATAGAACTTATTGAAAATGCTTTTTTTGGTACTCACCTTCGCAAATAACATTAATCTCGGGTACTTATCTAAACCTGCACTAACCCCTTTACTAACTTTAAATACTATGTTCCAAAATTAAAAATTATAATTTTGCCAAAATCGTGCCGATTGGGTTTGGGCCAAACCTAGTCGCAACCCCCTTATTTAAAATATGTAAGTTCGATTTTAATTTGTGAAAAAATCAAAAATAAATTCATAAAAGGGATGTCCGTATGGCTCAATTTTTTTTCCTTTGAAAAGTTGATCTGTTGGGAAGCTCTTGGTAAAGGCTCCGCACTTCCCACACCTACGAGTCAAAGCGATAATCCTTTTACCTCCCTTTTATAAATGTAATTTTTAAAAATCATAAAAATATACGAAAAAACAAACCTCGAATCTATGAAGTTTGGGTTTTCATTTTTTAAAAATAATCCTTTAAAATATAAATAATAAAAATAGGTCATTTTTTTTTATGTATCCTTTTATTTTTTTTCGTCTATAAATTTGAAAAACTCTTAGTTTTTTAAAACGAAATTTTCTCAAAAAAAATCGTGTTCGCGGATTTTTTCTATGTAAGAAATCTTGATTTTTTACCTAGTAATTTTACAGTTTCTTCATTTTTATTGAAAAAAAAATAGCAGTTTTTGCCCAAAAATTAATTAAAACAGCTCCTTTTGTCAAAGGGATTGTATGAAAGTATAGAGTAATCTTTCGTGTACAAAAATATTTAAAAATTAAAAATACTATTTCTTTTAAATTATTGACTACATTATGATAAAAAAAATTGCAAATATTTTTTAGAACTTTTTAAAAAAATATAAAGTAAACGATTAAAAAAAAAATACTAAAATTTTCTATTCGTAAAAACCCCCCTTTCGGGTTTTTTTTACATCGATTTTCCCTTTAAATTATATAGCAGTTGGTTCGTCTGACGGGCCCTCATCCCCGCTCCCTTCGGCCGCGCCCCTCCCTATGCCACTCAATGCTACGAAAAAAATTACTTTAAGTTACATAACGCAACAAATATGTAATGAGTAACATTTCTGAGCCGTTTTCGCGAATTGCAAGAAACTCTTCTAAAGTTTCTTAGCTGCCAGTCAAATGCTTTGAAATGAAATAAATTTTTTTGAATTGAAATTTTAAAAATAAAAGTGTAGAAATTTTTCCCTTTTAGACGTATAGCTGTGACCTTAAATAAAAACTTTATTTTGGGTTACGCAAAAATGAAATCCCATCTAGTCACCCCCGTTTGTATTTTTTTAATCTATCCGGGGCCTTACAATTAACTCGTTCTAAAAATGAGTAATTTAATTTCCAAATTTTTTTTTTCTTAAAAAAAAATTTAAATATTATTAAAACTCACATTAGTAAAACATTGTTGAACGTCGTTCATTATAACTCCTTGATGGTAAAGCTACTGGGTATAAGGAATAAATAGATTTTCCTGTTTTGCACGAGTAGTCACGTAGACATGCGGAGTGTATGTGTTCCGCGTATCATAATTATTACTTACTATCCGAAATATTCATGAAATATATAATTTGTGTTATACGTTCTCTACCTTTATGTAAAGGGACACAGCAATTTGAACTGTATCAATTGAAAATACGGTCCAATGGTAATTTAGTAATATTATATTTTACTACACACGTTATTTATACTATATTAATAAGTTTAAAATATTATTTACAGTTCAAAGTTTCAAACCATTATGATCATTTTAACTATGCGCACTATTTGTACTCATTAGGTATATATAAAATTTTGTGATGAAAAGAAGAAAAACGTATTTAGTACCTGCTCGATATTTTCGCGCGAGTGCGTGATAATGTGCCAAGAAGTGATTAATTTTATTTTCTAATAAATAACATTCACTTTCAATACGCTGAGCGCTATACAAAAGTTATCGTATAAATATAATAAAATTTGTCGTGACTAAGGCCAATTTTATTTAAGTGTTGATAAAAAAAATGTATTTATTTAATAATTAATATGTAGAACTTTACGTTAACACACTAGCATAGAAATTAAGCAATTCCTATATGCATGCTACTACTAAAACTCCTTAGTAAAATAATTGTTTGTATGGCTAAATATTGCGTCACATATTTCACTTATGTAATGTATGAATTCCTATTTTTTTTCAGAAAGTACGGTTTTCAAATCTAATCCATATCAATTTTAATTTTATAAGTTAACGTTCTTGAATCACATGAATCATGTAAATACTTGTTATGATTACATTATGAAAAGTTTGGTATGACGCAGAATGTTAAAGTTGAAATTGATCAGGGTTGGTTAAATTAAATACTAACTAGAAGTATTCACTACTCAAGGTAATAAGTCATAAATAAAAGGCAATGTCGGAATATGGTTATTCCGGCGACGTGCTGCTGATAAGAAAAAGGATTGTACACGTCGTGCGCATTGTCAGAGTCGTCCGTTCATAAAGACAATGCTACCACGAGCGCTAATGACTCTACTGTGACTTCCTGCCTCATCTGTCCACGTGAACGTCCACTAGCCTATGCTACCTCTATAGTCAGCTTACAACGGCTCAAGCGCAAGTGACAGTAAATGTAGATATTATAAATCTGTATCGTGAGACAAGGTCTGTCATACCTCCCGCTCCGAGGTCGCCGGTGAACGTACGGGGGCAAATATGTAAGCGTGGCCAATAGCTTGATTGTTTTGTCTCCTTCAGGTTTATATGCGTGTGAAACGAATAGATGAATGGAGATAGTAGTTTTTTAAGAAATTGCATTTGATTATAACATTGAGACCAAATTGTGACACATTGCGCCTTGATAAGTTTTTTTTTTCTTATGAAAAAGAAACACACTTACTTATGTGGCTTAGATTCAATAAGATTATGTTACGAATATTATTTTTTGGATTTATATCACGTTAATTTTATGTCGTAGAAACTGTCGGTTCAACATAAATTACAATAGATACATCGATGATTATCATGCTTACGGTATCACAGTTCATCAACCCAACCCAACGGAACGGAACGACAGTCACGTTGTAATTAACACGCGAGCGTGCTGCGCTTACTAATTCAGTTATAATATTCAATTGTCAAATCCTAAATTAAGCCAAATTATCTTTTAATATCACCTGCATAAACATATTAATATTCTTGTAAGAAAAGTAAAAGGATATAAGATTCAATCATGACTAGACTTCATTATCTTTAAGTGCACTAATATGACTAGAATAACTATTTAAGTAAAAATGTGTAATATAGATATATATATAATATATATATCTATATATATATATATATATATATATATATAATATATATATATATGAATATATATATTATATCTATATAATATATATATATATATATATATATATATATATATCTTCTTCCACTTAGCATTATCCCGGCCTATTGCCAGGGTCTGCTTTCTTACTTAATCTACTCCACTTTGCACGGTCTTGAGCATCCTCAGTGGTTAGTCCATTGGCTCTCATGTCCTGCGTCACGACGTCCAGCCATCGCTTCCTTGGGCGTCCGGGGAGTCTTACTCCAGGGACAGACATATCAAGGCATTTTCCTCCGACGTAGTTCTTAGGCCGGCGCAAAACGTGGCCATACCATCTCAGACGACGCTCTTGGAGCTTATCCGCTACGTCACGGACCCCAAGACTACCTCGAATGAATGTGTTGCGTATGCGGTCAGCCCGAGTAACGCCACTCATCCACCTCAGCATCTTCATCTCCATTACGTGAAGCTCCTGAGTGTGCCGAGATAATGCTGGCCAACATTCGCTGCCGTATAAAAGAACTGGTCGGACTCTTGTATATCTGCCCCTTGAGTTTGGGTGATATTCTGCGATCGCAGACCACACCAGTGACCTCCCGCCATTTGGCCCAAGCAGCTAACCCGGGCGTGGACCTCGTAGTCGATGCCTCCGGACTCGTGCATAATGGATCCAAGGTACCTGAACTTCTCCGACTTAACGGCTGACTCAGGCCCGATGTGGATGGTGCTCGAGTCTGGGTTTCCGCAAGCCATATACTCGGTCTTTGACACATTCAGTTTAAGACCACCGTTCTCAAGTGCACCCTTCCAGGCTTTCACTTTACGCTCCAGCATCAGTCGGTTCTCGTCAATGAGTACTATGTCATCGGCATACATCATCATCAGCCATGGAGGCTGGTCCTGGATGTGAGCCGTGAACCCCTACTGTAATTGAAAAGGGTTTGGTATCGCCAACAGCGGTCCTAACTGTAGAAACAGAGTCGTTGTACATGTATATACTATATATATATATATATATATATATATATATATATATATATATATATATATATATATATATATATATATATATATACATATATATATATACATACATATAATATATATTTGTTACAGAAAAAAATTGTAGACAATTTTATTATAGGCGAGACACGCTTAAACCATCTCTGGTATTTCTGCGAGGCTAACGAAGAGCACTCCTAAGTTGGCAACCTTGCCCCAACAAAATTTGCATAGTAGTTATTTAAACTATCTATAGGTTCAACATAAATATAATGCATATTGATGTAACGTATAATGTGAACAAATGTGATACCAGCTAAATGCTATATTTGCTTCATTCTTGTCTAATAGCTACATATATTTCATATTTTATATGAAATATTCAGTGTCAATATAAAAAGGTGCTAAAAAATAAAACCTTATTATTATAATAGTAAAAAAATAACTGAAATCTACTAATAATAATAATATAGATTATTATAATAGAGTCTGACGCATATCCCCATTCTACCGCGATGTGCGTTGTGCGCATTGAATTTCAAAGCTCTCTCAGAATGAATAAGCACAGCACGCACCAGAATTCATGTTGACACAAAAATATTGCTGCCAGACAGAGATAGAATATTTAAGTATATTTTTCTTACCGTATACTAT
Organism: Dione juno; assembly: GCA_037127375.1. NCBI lineage: Eukaryota > Metazoa > Arthropoda > Insecta > Lepidoptera > Nymphalidae > Dione > Dione juno. The sequence continues at coordinate 1,946,171 of JAXRJS010000004.1, forward strand.
ACACATCATTGGTATGAAGCAAAAAATATAGAATATTGTTCTAGAATTTGAATACTTTTTATACATAACTTTAAAGCTACTTGTAGTATTTATAAACAAGTAAATTATATATCAATGTCAATGTAAAAAAAGGACTACTTTATTGGTTAGAATTTGTAATTAAATATGGAAATTAAAAATAGTATAAAAATATAACAAAAATATTCGCTAAATTAAAAAACATATAGTATAAAACAATAAATGTAAAATTCTACTTAAAATGAGTCATTATTCGGTTTTTCTTGTATCCTGTATAGGACATAGTACATAGGCACTTCAAGGTTCATTGTTGCCAAATTCTTACGCTTCTCCAAGCAGAAATTCAACTTTTACCACAATGCCAACATAAAACATGTTTCGTAAACAGGAACTTTTCATGCGTAAGCGCCGCAACAATATGCCACACCCTTATAGAATTTCATCGAAGCTAACTAGAAAATTCTGAGAAAAAATCATTGAAAACCACTGTCATATATGTAAGAAATAATACTTAAAAAGACACGTACAAGTATTATTTTACCACCACCACCATATAAAAAGGTTTTGAATATTCAATTAGTACTTCAAAATGACAAATTGGAATCTTCGGTTGCAAAACAATTGCGTAATAACTATCGCACAATATGGATGCAGAAAGAACCAAGGTTAAAAAACTATCACATTCACGCATAGCAGAGCTTTCGATTTAAACGAATGGCCCTAGAGATAGAGATATCGTATTTTAAAAACTAAAAACAAATGACGAAACAAATATAATAAAAACGATACGCTCATCTGTTATCTCACTGCACATTCCTCAAAAGGTCATCGGCTTAAAAGTGAAACTGATCGATACCGAAAGTGAGGCTTGTAAAACGAGAAGATTAGCTCATAAAAAATCTGGAAATGAACCCGGACCTATTTATACAGCTGACGCAACTCATATTTCAATTTTACAAAAAAAATAAAACATACATAGCTACTCGTAATTTTTCTTTCTTTTTGGTATTTTTATTGAATTGCAGTGTACGTTGTGCTAGATACCTATGTAATATTGTGTATAAAATATATAAAGCGGACTTAAGAATATTCCGAATACGTAATTTTATAGGTATCCTGAGCTTGCGGGAGGTCATTCCGGTTAAACAACATTATTAGTTAAATTATTACAAGTTTTTCGTGATTTGTCATATAAAGTGAGTTTAATTTATATATATATATATATATATATATATATATATATATATATATATATATATATATATATATATATATATATATATATTATATATATATATATATATATATATGCTTATTATATGCTTGTCTTGTGTTAAACAAATATAAGGCTGCCAACTGCAAAACATAATTTTAAAAAATTAAAACACAATTTTCTTTAGTGGCCGATGAATGGTCCTTAAAATGAGGTTGCAACGTTTTATTGCGATCCAATGAATAAAAAGTTATTGATAGCAGTCCTCCTCCAATTATGTTGTTCAACTTGTAGTTCTCGTTGCCGTTTCACACATATCGAACATAATAAGCTTGTAAGTGAAGTAGGAAATGAACGATTTTCCTTGGAGTTAATAATAAATAGAGCGCTGAAGGTAGAACTTGCATTCTCAATTCGTAATAGGTAATATTGATTGACGCAACTGTAACTTTTTTGTCTTATCTAGTATCAAGTTATTAAAAGTATATATAAAGAATAATACTTCGATAATTTACCGCTACAAGCCTGACCGCGCTGGAAGTATTAGGTTGCGAAAATGTTACTTGCGAATCAGTTAACACTATAGTATTCAAACTGGTTCGATGATACTAGTTGTGGCGCATTCGTGAATAGGTCATAATAATCAAACTGCGATGTGTCGGTCGGGTGTGGGTCGGCGAGAAGTTTCACAACTACCAAAAGCCACGCATGGATTTGCGGGTGGCGATGGGTCGTGGCCTGCGGTGCTGTCGCCGCCACCCGTCGCCCTTGACATATCGCTGCATAAGAAGTAAAAAAGTGCAAAAAAGCAATCGTTCCAATACTAAGCTTATTAGCAACTGGTCATGAAAGTTTTCTCTCAAGGACGTTACTATAATGATATAAAAAAAGCATATTAGCTATTTATATCCATATAATAATAAATTGTAAATAAATTTGTAACAAGCCACAGCAATATTTAATTCTATAAAAGAATATTATTATTATTAGAAAAACAATGGTATGTGATGACTTCATATATGCAATAAGGAGAGTAGTAGTGGGTCGAAAGGCTGGCTTCGCAAAGACCGCGCGTATCTTTGGCAGATGCACCTGAAACCATGTTTGAATGAAACAAGAATCGAAACTTTGAAATGAAATTCTACATATCCCGACGCAATCATACCAAAACGTTACAAGTATCATAACAAAATTTTCTTAATACCTTCCTTTAATTAAGTACTAGAATCATCGACAAAATATTTTAAATACCGATTAACATAATCAAAATTATACCTACACGTTCCTACAAATACGTGTTAAAAGCGAAAGTGAAGGTCAGATGAAGACGAGATGTGAAGATGCGAGAGTGGATGAGACCGGTCCGGGCTCGGCTCGTAAGTTTCTAAGCGAGACTTGTAACACTGCTGTTATCCGGGGAAACCTACTACGTAGAACATCCGCAAGCGTATGCACGTATACGCTACAGAGCGATAAGCTTTTGAGTAAAGCTATGTGATTATTCTGAAATTATTCATTTTCCTTAATTTTTTATCAAAACTAAATTATTGCAGAAAAACCAAATGAATAATATCTATCCGATATTTTTGACATTTAATGTATAAAATTAATTATATTTTTCCTTTTGTAAAGCGATAAATAGCCATTAATATATAATAGCTAAAATTTTAAATATTACAATAAGAATAAATTAAAAATAATTAGTAAATTATCTATTGCATTAGCTTTTATTCAAAAAAATGTAAATCCTGTAGTGTTATAAAAGAGGTTGAAGTCGACATAACTTTTTAATGTTTGCTGTTCGCTTACTTTGATTGTAAACGTGGTATAAATATCTATTACAACTTTCTTTTCACCTTTGAGAGTTACGTACGTCCGAATCTGTATCACAGAGAAATTCCAATAAGTACTGATTTGTATTCAAAAAGAGAGGTTTCGGAATCACGCATAGGCGATAACAGATTGTTAAAAGTAAAATGTTTTCTTTAACGGCGAAAGTGAGACAATAGAAATTACGACATGCCAGTAAGTGTTAATAGAGTATTACGAGGTTCATGTCTTGGAAGCAGAAGTTATATTTACATGTTTCAGGTAGTTTCAGGTAGTAATAAATATATTATTCAGGACACTAACTTATTAATACGTTTTTAACATCGTCATGCACGTATGATAATTAAACGCATCTGGAATTAATTAATTACCTTTAATTATTTTTGGAATAACATTTTCAAAAATAATATATCGCGATTAATACAAATTTTAATATTACATAATATTTTAATGTCTATTTAACATCTAATTTCTGATATAACCGCGTCTACGTAATTTTATATTCGATAATATGTGTCACGCTTTTTCTATTTATATAATAACAGTATAATTTGTGATATGGAAAAACTAGCAAATTGAATTTAGTGCGTAAGCTTTCTGGCATGAAAGTTTATTAGTGTGTCGAAATTGCATGATACCACAAGCTTGTCGCAACTAGAGAAAAGTTATTATGTACAATTGTCTCGTTACTGTTGAGCTTCACAAATACAGAACAAGTCCGGGCGCTTGCGGGGGAGACAATGTGCGCGCTTAGTCGTGCATATTTTAAAAGCAATATTTCGCAGCCTTCATTGAGAAACACGCGCCCTCATTCGTGATGTCAGTTGGCTGTCGTTGAGTAACTAACATTTGATTTCCACACAAGAAATCAGATCATATTATTTTTGCCATATCTAGATATAAGATGCATCTATAATCTACGTGTGTACACTGTGAGTTAGCGTCAAGTTACATAAAGCTCAGTACCCGTACGATTCACCTATGCAAACACGCGATGAAAGTGACAATATTCGCTAACAGGTTTTGATTCGCTATTTTTATTAACATGATTATTGCCTATTAGAAAGTCATCGTGGAATATTACGCAATTATGCTATTAAATAGTCACATATTAATAACAAGTTTCCTGTCAATAATATAAATATGATAAATTTTTCGCCCTATCTTAGGTCTTTAGATTAGCCAGAACAGTATAATAAAATGTACTTACAGCGCTATCCTGGTGTCCATGTTGAGGGTCAGCTGCTGTGAGCTGTGAGCTGCGAGTGCGTGCTGTGTACAGCTCGGGTCACTTTGGCTGGCGGCTGCAACAGAAACCTCACGTCAGCACACGCGCCTTTCCCAAACGACACAGAGTTGCGACAGTGAAGCTCAACGAGGAAGCTGCATCACACATTTAAATGCAACGTTAATGTCAGAGAGCGTTTAAATGCCAATAGCGGCGACCTTTCGGTTTTGAACTAAGTTGTGCAAGCGAGGATCGCCGGTCGTATGAGAAAGGCGAGAGCAAGAAGAAACGCACCGAGTACTTAACACCGTTGGCGACGCGTTGCCGACGGCGACTAACCTCGCCGCCGCTAGTGCGCCTCTTACTTATAGCCGCATGCCCCACTGCTTAAACTCACTTCGTTCCTTTAGTTTAGTCAACAACCTACGACACCCTATATCCAAGCATTGACGGGGTCCTATTTTCCTAGTCCCAAGAAACTATCAATTGATTAAGCATTTCTACATTCACCAAACACATCTTAACTTAACCAACATACTAGCCAAAGATCACCAGTAATCAACAAAGAAAAAAAAAACTTTAAATGAAAAATTACTTGCTTATGGATGTTTTATTTAGCATATGAGCGCTTAGTCATTCTCCTTGAATAGTTTCAAGAAGATTTCTAAAAGAAATAATATATATCATTAAAGTTTATAAGCTCTTGGAAATATAAATAGGAATGCGCCAATAAAGTAACATTTTTTTATTTTTAAAAATGTCGGTTTTGGTTATTTTTCTTCTCATATAATCGAATATATATTACTCATTTTTCTATTTATTTTATAAATTTTACAACAGTTTCAATGCACTATGCCTTTCCTCCTTTCTCTTATTATTACTCATAGGTACAAAAAAATAACTTTGTATAGTAATAATTAAAATAATAACATAAAACGCTTAATCATTAATTATTTAACATAATCATGTAGCTAAATCTCATTATGCTATCATATTTCCATAGCATCAGAATACAATATATCCGTAACTGTGCCCGTGGCCCACTGTCCTACTTGACCAGGCTTGAGCCCCAGCTCAGATCATATTATAGGTCAAATCTAATGTATCATCGGCAAATATGAATTACACACGGCTTAATTAAATCAGTGTTAAATTATAAAACGTCATTGAAAACCCTTATAATAAACGATTATAAATATGTATATATATATATATATATATATATATATATATATATATATATATATATATATATATATATATATATATATATATATATATATATATTTATATAAAATAGTTTTAGGATTTTACGAGCAGTATAAGATGTATATTTGGAAAGTACATTTAAATAACTGTTAAGATATTTATTATATAACATAATTAGGAAATTCTAAATATGCTAAAACAATATTCATTGATATAATGTCAGTAGGCATCTTAAGCAACACGACTGTACGAAAGACATCAACGCGTGACGTAAAGTCGACATGCTGCGATGTAAACATTACCGTCTTCTAAAGTGTACAGATTGTGGTAGAGCTTACTATATTGTGAAAACAATAATACAATATCATATACTTCATACTACATGTTGGGTGTATATACATATACATTTTTTATTTATTATTCGTAATTTCCTAGGCATTAGCCTCTTATTATTTTGAAAATAAATAAATAATGGTTTTGGGAAAAAACTATTTTGTAATTGTTTCCTCCGATTCCGTCCAATTTTGAATGAAATGTTCACATTTCATTCATATTACTCTGTATCATAAATGAATAAGGCATTTTTAGCAGGCTTTTGGATATGGAGAATTAGTACTGTAATCATTACTGAGATCGATTTATTATCAAATAAACTTTTGGAGCTTACTCAGAAGAAAATTCTGCTGAGAAAAGCCGGCAAGAAACTTAACAGTTGTTTTTTTTTTCAATATAAAAGGAACAATTTTATTATTTAATACAAAATACTTCTTTCTTTTGTGAAATCCAAGTTATAATATAATTTTTATTCAGATTTTTTTTATCATTTTAATATTATAAGATAAGCTTTACATACTAACATTATTATTACGATTAGTTAATCTTTTTTAATGAAATTTTCATTTTTCATTCCTATCGCATGTCTGTTCCAATTTTCAGTATAATACTTGATATGTTAATACGTTCTCAGAGAATCTCAAGCTTTAAGATTATATTATATTAATATAATATACATTATACCGCATAATATAATATATAGTATATATTATACCGCGCCGTTAAAAATAACAACTAATAAATTTATACAGGTTATGAAAATTACTCAATAAAATTTTTTTCGGCATTCATTGAAATTTTGGAGGGCTTCTTGAGAAGAATTGTTTGTTTTTTAATTTATATATTTTATCTAGAATTGTACAGACTATAGCTTTGGCCAACTAGCAACCTAGTCGGTTGTAAAGAAGCCGACTAATCTGCCAAGCTGACCATATGTTCTTCAACTTAAAACTTCTGGAAGATATTAAGAAGTAAGTTTGTATAATAGTACCAAGTATTATGTCAATTTATTTGAAGATTTGGTAGGTATTTCATCGCAGCAAAAAACCTTATCAGAAGCTTTACAATGATTTAAACAATCAAATCATGAAAATGAATGAAGTACTGTTGAAAAATTATTTTAATGCTAGACTAACGTCAAGTGTAACAAAGTTTTCCCTCTGGCTATATTATTCGATCCACGGTATGACCTGTATTTTTTTGATAGCAGTACATTTTTACATTTCACTTCATATAAGAATAATTTAAAAATGTCGATGAGTGGTCTCAGAGCACCTCTATTGATAAAAACGTATGTATGGAAATTTTTTGACAAAAAATGTAAAAAATCAAGGAAAATAATAAAATATTCATAATGACAAGTATTTAGTGTCCTGCTAGCTCTGTTTTAGTTACTGGCTGTTCTTAAAGGCTAAGAACATAACCAAAGAAAAAATCTATTGTTGACGTCATTGATATGTTTTCTTTTTAAATAATATTAGAAATTGATAGTTAAAGGGGAAGTTGCTTTTTTTACATTTCAAAGTGTGTACGACTTTTAATTAGTTTAAGCAAAGTGTGTATTTAAGTAGTATTACTTATTACTTACTTACATATTATTCAAAAATACAAACAAAGTAAGATGCCGATTAGTCGGCGCTCTTAGCCGACTACTCGGCGACTAGTCGGGACATCTCTCAATATTTTTCTTATTTTACATATTATAGTTAGGTCGTATTAACTTTATTATTATGATTAAGAAGGGGATATTTCGCAGCTTTATTATTTTATCAATAAAATAGCATCACGCATTTTCCCGTACATATGCTAGGTATGACATCTACATCTAGTAAACATAGGAAACCTAGTGGTAAGGCACTCTGTTCCTCATTTTCCTGTCCAATTTTCAAGACGTTGACACTCGAGGGAATTAATTATATATCAATTCCCTAGAGTAGGAATCGAACCCATAATCGACGCGTTTACAGTCAGAAGTTGTCCTACTACGCTACAACGGTTGGTAGTTGAACATATAATAAGGACAGATTAATAAAAGTGCATAAGTCCCTGTGAAAAGGATAAAAATTAACAAGAATAGGTGTTTACGTTACTATGACACGCTATATGTACATATATCCTAAACATTATTTAAAATGGAAAATGACAAAGGAAACCTGAAAATTGTTTTGAATGCCCATTGGACTACGGGGAGTAGTCCTGGCTAATGCAATTCTATGATTTTATGTTAAAGGTTTAAATGAATCAATTGAAGAAAGAATGCTCAAAATCGATGAACCCGCTTGGTCTCGATAAATACATTACCCGCCGTCGCGCAATGGAGTAACAAATCTGGCACCAACGTACGTCATTTACCTTACCTAATAGACTTGAGTTTATCCGCAAGTGTATGTAGGTAAGAATTCGGTGATTTTACCTTTGAATGGCTTTAAATATTTTCTCTATATTTGTAAAATGTTGCTAGATTCAATGGGTTTAACTTTTGGCATTTAATATAAATTTAATTAACGTCAAAACAAAGAAGAATATTCGAGAGTGAATTATTAATTTCGCACGTAGGGTATTGGGTTTCTATTAACTTTAAATATCACATAAATTCTTCTTCATATAAACGTAGAATCAGTTGTTAATATTAAGTTAAAGAGGGTACCAAGAGTAGATCCTTATAGAGTGTCCATCATCTCCATCTGATATGATATTTAATTTATTTTATAATAATGATATATTTATATGATATATATTTTTTAATAACAGAATTTTTACATAAATCTTTAATAAATTGCCAAGTGAAGCCATATTGTTCACAATTTTTTAAATACTATACTCAACAATAGTAGTAACGCAGAGATTGAGTTTTCACGATGAAATTTATATCCACTTTTGTAAAGGATTACTATTTTATTATACTTAATTATAATATGCAATGTAACCGATCCTATACACATTATATTATAAAATGAAACTAAGATTTATTAGTACTAAAAGAACATTTATTAATACAC